>JAVUPR010000114.1:7897500-8497500 GCA_036785695.1 Gentiana straminea
TCCTATTGAAGAACAATGGAAACTCATATATAATGTTTGAACAGACTGTATTCATCCACCTATTGAGAGGGATAATGTGTCGGGAGACCGGATACGGCATGGACGAAAATGAGGCCGATGTAGAACGAAGAGGATACGTTCAAACGGAGAACGTAAAGCTGCCAGGATTAGGAGGATACTTTCGGTAGGCCGGCGTATCAAAAAATGTTCAACTTGCGATCTTCCTGGACACAGAAAAGACAAACGTCCTACACCACTTCATTTGGCTGGCTCACTCAATGTATAGTATAATTTAGATTGTTAACTTGATGTATGAAAAGTCTAACGACTTTCGCTTTGTCTTTTCGAGAACAATGGTCTGTAGTCTATGTTGCACCGACACTCCAATATGGGTAACGTGCGCCGTATCCGACACGTTTCCGACACGACACGCGTCCGACACGCGCCGACACGGTGTCGGACACGTGTCGGTTGATTTAAAATAATGTTAAATTAAATTTTAAAACCGACACGCCAGGGACACGTCCCGACACGCCAGGGACACGTCAAGGACACGGAGCGACACGGAGGGACACGTCCCCGACACGGGGGGACACGTTCCCGACACGGCTATTTATATTTTTTTATATTTTTTTTTTGTATTTTTTGTATTTTTTTGTATTTTTTTTATATTTTTTTGTATATATATATATATATATATATATATATATATATATATATATATATATATATACTACGTGTCCCCGGCGTGTCGTGTCCTATATTTTTGAAAGTTGCCGTGTCGCCGTGTCCGTGTCGTGTCGTGCGCCGTGTCCGTGTCGGTGTCGGTGCAACATAGTCTCCGTAGTCGTTTATGTTTTGGGCAACTTTTTGAGTGCTTACATGGCTATTTAGAATTCTCACTTGGCAAATGGAATGCTTGCATGGTTATTTAGAATTCTCATTTGGGTACGGTGACATTTAGTACACAATATAATCATCTCTCAATTAATAGCATGTCCTTCATAGTACTTCTAGGGGGAGGCAAAGCAACAGCAGCAACAGTGTGTCCTTCTTATTAAACAAATAAATAAAAGCAACTCAACTCAAGAGTCTTTGCGTTAGAAACCTTAAATAGTGAAGGCACATATTAGTTCAAATTCTGTCTGCACATGCATCCAATTTAAGTTGAAGAGAATTTCTGTTCTCGGCCGGATAAATGGACAGTGAATTGCCTGTTGTGGGTCGTTTCTTTAAAGTTCTTATGCCTGTCTTTGAAAATGAATTGGTAAGTAACTACTTTTGATGTATGAAAAGACTAACGACTTTTGCTTTGTCTTTTTGAGAACAATGGTCTGTAATCGTTTATGTTTTGCTCAACTTTTTGAGTGCTTACATTGCTATTTAGAATTCTCACTTGGCAATTGGAATGCTTGCATGGCTATTTGGAATTCTCACTTGGGTACTTTTTGAGTGCTCATAACTTTATCCTAAAAAAAACTTTATTATAGAATATTTTATGTTATTGCTACTAAAAAAATATATTTGAGTTAATCTTTCTCTCTTATCAGAGCTTTTAATTAGTAGATAAAATACACAGCGATGGAGACATTTTCCTTCAAAGGTAGGTAGCACAAGAACACAAAACAGTACGATTACTAATCAAGAGCAAATTCTGAGAAAATCCATAGAGAAAGAGGAGAGATTCTGAGAGTGAAAATGGGAGTCCATCATTCTACAGGTGGTTAGTCATCAAGTATCCAACTGGGCTTACAAACTTAAAAAGAAAGAGTAATGAAATAATTAGAAACAAAAAATCGAAAAATTGTACAGCAATACAAGTAATTTCTTTTTACTGCTTTCGTTTCGTTTTGTTAAATCGGGTCCGTTTCATACACTAAAGACTAGTCACAACTAGCATTTGCCATACTTCTTGATTTGGAGGTTCCTAATTTCTTTCTTTGCAAATCAATGTGATAGTCCTCTCTACTAGAGATGGAAGAACCACCTCATGTGATCATCGAAGATCATCCATTACAATTGCGAGAATAAAGAAAGAAAAAACAAGAAATCATACAACAAAAATCTGCAACTTTAACACAGTAAGTGTATTAATGATGGAACACATCCTCCTTCTCCTCACATGTGATTAGGACACCACCAGCTATAGACTAGCGACAAAATACTTAAATAAACCTAAGGGTGCTCATTAAAGATGATAGGAGAGGATTTCGAAGAAATGTCACCCGTGTCATACTCGGGGGAATTTGGTACATGCCATTCCGGATGAGGGGAAATCGGTTCATACATTCTGATTAAGGTGAAGTAAAACAAAGGGTTATACAGAGGTAGTGTAAAAGCTCATGGTATACATAGAGTTGTCAAGTGTGTAAAAGTGCAAGCCGTGATAAATTTGCATAGTATGAAGCACAATTACTCCAGACAATATTATCGACGTAAGAGGCCATATGACGACAATATTATCATCGTAAAATCATGCACGACTGATGACAAGACTTGACACTGTACCCACTTGACGTGTGGGCCCGCCGATAGTGACCACACATGGCAGGGAATCTCATTTGACGGCAATATTATCGTCGTAAGAGGCCATTTGACGACAATATTATTGTCGTAAAATCCTGCATGACTGATGACAAGACTTGACTCTATACCCACTTGACGTGTGGGACCCGCCGATAGCGACCACATATGGCAGGGAATCTCAGTTCACGACAATATTATCATAGTAAGAGTCCATTTGACGATAATATTATCGTCGTAAAATCATGCATGACTGATGACAAGACTTGACACTGTACCCATGTGTCCTGCCTACGGTCATAAATCACCACCACTTGACGTGTGGAGCCCACCGATAGCGACCACACTTGGCAGGGAATCTCTTTTGACGACAATATTATCGTCGTAAAATCCCTAGACCCCATATTCACTCCCGCCCCATTCTCCCTATATATAGTATGAGACATCCCAAATATTCATGCAAGAATGAACAATTAAAAGAACGTCAGGTAATAAAACAACATGATATTTTTAAATTCTGATTCAAATTCTGATTACTATTTCATTTGTAATCTACAGTGAAGCAAATGGATATTGATCGTTTCTTTAAAGTTCTTGGTGGCGGTTTCGCAACAAGTTTGGTATGTCATTATTAATTAACTTACATTTATATCACTTATATTATGATTGAACAAACGTGATATGTTTCTTTTTTCATAGACACTACCTCCAGCATACGTTAATAAATTGGACGACACGGGAAGCGATGGTTGGAGCTGTAGCCAATGGAATTTTTCGTTTCTTTGAGGAAGGTTGGGGGGAGTATGTGGCCGCTCATGACTTGAATGAGAGGGAGTTTATAGTGTTTGAGCAAAAGGGGGATTTCATTTTCGGCACTATTGTGTTGGATCACAATTCTTGTGACAAGACTTTTTTTGAGTCCAAGAGTGAAGAAGAAGATGCAGATGATAATGCAGGTGCAGGTAACAAAAATCCCCATTTTCAGACGACACAGGCAAACTGGGTTTTTTCACATGGTTATGTGGTGAGATATGTTAAAATCTTTTTAGTTGTTTTCTTGTTTTATTTTTTTTCCTCATTGCACTTTCAAACAGTATTTAAACAGTATTTAAATATGTTTGCGATTTGTAGAATATTCCAATGCCATTTGCTAGAACAAACGACATGTTGTGAAACAAGACCGTGGAACTGTTAATTGCCATAGAGGAATCGTGGGCTGCTAGAATTGTAGCTTCTGTCAAAAACTATCAACAAGTTCGTTTAAGCGGGTTGAATGATTTCATTATGGACAATGACCTAAATGTTGGAGATGAATGCAGCTTTGAAGTCGTTGATCAACCTAGAGAAAATCATGTCGTGTTTAATGTGGTGATTACTAAAAATTGAAGAGCATTTATTTAGGCGTCATCCTATCGTATTTAATGATCACCCCTGGTTTATTTAAGTGTCATCTTATTGTTATCTCAATGTATCATTACTCTTTATTTTTATGTTTGTATGCCCCGTATGTAAGCCAATGTATCATTAGTTTTTATTTTTATGTTTGTAAGCCCTGTATGATTTTACTACTTATCATTTCCTATCGACTATTTTTGCTTCGATAGTTACACAACAACTGTTCGTTTTACAGAGGTAGTGAAATACAAGACAAACTTGGTTTTATAAAGATGTAAACATCAAAGTAAATAAGACAACATCAACATAGTAGACAATGTTACTTAAATAAACCCTTAACCGGATTATTGAAGATGACATCGACCGATTGCCAAGAAATGTCATATTGAACTCATCTATGTTCGCTTCATTCATCATTAAAATTTTCATAGGTGATAACGTCATCATGACCGTACGTAACGTCATCATCATCATATTCCGGCACCCGGGCTGACCTGACGCACATAGCTGTGATCATATATGGGAAAAATATATATATCCATCGTCTGTATTTCCCATTGATATCTGATGAATCCTAGACAGAATATACTCTCCGACGTCGAAGTAAGAAGTAATAGATGCGTATGCAAGCACGTACAAATCAAATGTCGGTGCCGTGTAGTTGACAGTACCATACATATTGCTGGCAAGAAATGTAATTAGGAAAGGAAGGAATGGACCATACCAAGACCATGGTGAAGGGCAGGGTTGGACGCCGAGGCCTCACACGTTCCCACAGATGGGTCTCCCGAAATAAGGCAGCCATGTCACGTTGTAGTAGTACAGGAACATCTGGAAAAAGAAAGAAATTCAAACCCTGAGAATATTCTGGAATGGCATACTCATCGTTGATCCATGTATTATCCAAAATGACGGTAACGCCTCGCACCGTGATGCACCGTTCATTGAGCCCTACCGTAGCTACACAAGCGTAGAATTCATGCACAATAGACCGATTCACGTGATGAAAGCTTAATGGGCTTTGGGGGACACCACGCCATCCATTATCTTGGAACAAGTTGTTGATCATACTAGATAGACTCTCCATATTCAATCGCCTCTCTAGAACAACATCTCTTGCCATGTGGGACCCCCCGATAGTGACCACACGAGGTAGGGATTCTCAATTGACGACAATATTGTCGTTGTAAGAGGCCATTTGACGACAATATTATCATCATAAAATCCATAGACCCCATGCACGACTGTTGACAAGACTTGACATTGTACCCATGTGTCCTGCCTACGGTCTTAAATCACCACAACTTGACGTGTGGGATCCGCCGATAGGGACCACACAAGTCAGGGAATCTCATTTCATGACAATATTATCGACGCAAGAGGCCATTTGACGATAATATTATCGTCGTAAAATCCCTAAACCCATGCACGATTGATGACAAGACTTGACACTGTACCCATGTGTCCTGCCTACGGCCATAAATCACCACCACTTGACGTGTGGGACCCGCCGATAGCGACCACACAAGGCAGGGAATCTCAATTGATGACAATATTGTCGTCATAAGAGGCCATTTGACGACAATATTATCGTCGTAAAACCCATAGACCCCATACACGATTGTTGACAAGACTTGACATTGTACTCATATGTCTTGTCTATGGTCTTAAATCACCATCACTTGAGGTGTGGGACCTGTTAGGTGTAGTGCCCGAAAGACAATTTGTGTAATTGTTTTTAATAATGAATGACAGAACTTATCTCACCTTATTACTTGCTTTGTGCTTGTAAAGTAATACGCTGCTGCAAACCCTAAGTATATCTGTATGTAACCACTTAACTCAGTGTATGGATTACACATGAGGATTGAGTTAGTGGTGGTATACTTAAACTGTTAGTCCGTGGTGAACTTAATCAGAGTTTAGGGTCTCTTGATTAAAACACCAATAATGCGCCCAGAACACCTTAAGGTGTGATAGTCTTATCCGGACTGTCGGTAGAAGGTACCTACGTAGGGCATTTATATATGATGGCATTCATATAGGACTGGACCGATTTAATCTGAATTTCTCGATATAATTCCGTAATCGAGGAATCTTATTAAATCATTAGATGATCATATACGGATCAACCTTAATCCTGAGGTGATCACAGGGTGCTGCTTGTCCCGGGGTAGTGTTTGATGTGTTAGTTACGGTTCACTTAAATATGTGTTCCAAGCCACTTCTCATTGGCACTATCTCCGGATGAGTGAGTAGTTCGATTTTCACGTACATGGAATCCATTCATTCCCGCGGGAAGTAGAGAGACGATCCCCTTATTTGTTAGCCTTAGGAAAGTGATCGATCCCGGGAGTTCATATTAGACTAATTGATCACTAGTCAGATATGTGAACTAATTGATCATCAGGGGGTTGATGGTAAATAAGGATAAGATATTCTGAGTTGGGTTCACGGAGACTTCCCACTCGAATGGACGATCTATGGAGGGTTAATCCGTATGTAGTGATTATATCAATGGACGCTTATTCACTCTATAGGTTGAGTATAAGTATACATCTATAATCGGTAGAGTTCGTTTCGGGTTTATGGTGGCGTAATCCCGGAATTAATAATTAATGTACTTATTCTGTTCGATGAATAATTAATTATAGGAGCTACTGGTTATAGGTCCATGGTCCCCAATGTGGCTTCTGTAATTCGGACTAATAATCTTGTTATTTGGGCCTCAGTGATAATTAATTGGCTGGGCTAATTAATTGATATGCATGAATATTATTTAGTTGGGCTAAATAATATAATACACATAAAAGACATTTTATGTGGGCTTAGTAACCCTATGTGTGTGGCGCCTAAATGAAGGTTATTTAATTAGAGAGAAATTAGTTTTCTTGGATAATTATTTAACATGTGATTTATCTTTTATTTGTTAAATGAGAATTCATGGAATATTAGATAATAATATGATTTATCCTAATTTGTTTGGGATAATCATTTTATTTATCTTTTATTTGGAATAAAGGATTAATTGAATAATTATCTCTTAATTATTTAATTCTTGGAGGACAAGGTTTACTCTCGTATATAAAGAGAGTTCTCCCAAGCCTTTTGAGGGGCATAATTTTCGACCACATACTTAGAAAAGAGAGAATTAATTATTTTTCTTGTCTTGGGTTTTAGAAGAAGAAAAACTCTAAGTTTTTCTTGGTGTTGCATATCGAGGAGGTTCGTGTATCAAGAAGGGTGTCCACCAACCGCCATTTGGAGAACACATCGGAAGATCTTGGCTTCTCTTCCTACTATTGGTAACATAATCTTAACCCCATTGTAGTAGTTTAAGTCCTTTAATTGTGTATTGTGATGTATGAATCGTGATCCATCCGCTGCGCGTAGATCTAACTCGTTTAGATCTAAGAACCTGCATCATTCATGTGGTATCGGAGCCAGGTTCCACGATTTATATAGTCATAATCATAATTAAACGATTTAAAGGAGTGGAATTGCATGTAGGTAAATTTTATTTATTGTTTTATGCATTGATAATGATTAATTGCTATGGTTGAAGAGATGTATTGGGGGTTGGCACTGTTTGAAGAGATGTAAACTCATATAAACGATTAAATTCGTTCATATGAGTATATGAAATTATGTAATTTATTTTTATTGCAATTTTAATTTCCAGAAAATAGATCTGTTTAGTAGCTGTTTAGTTATTTCGTTTTTCCCGTTGATCGAGCCGTTGAAACGAAGATCCCTCCGGTTAGAATCAAGATTGGAAAATGATGAACAATTCCACAAAATTTGGCGTCGATCGGAGTCCGTTTTGATATCGGTTCGTTGCTGCAAAGAAGCTGCTGTAACAGAAAAACGCAGGATTCACAGAAACCCTACCTGTGACTTCCTCGAATTTCTGGGAGAGTTTGGACCGTTGAAACGCAAATCCAACCGGTCAGATCTAAAAATATGTAGTTTTGGACGTGGGATAAATATTTCAGGTCGATCGGGATTCATCTCAATTCCCAATCGGCCTCGGAAAGTCATTGATGCGCTGCTGTAAAAGTCAGATTCAGCAGCAAGTTGGGCGGCTCACTGGAGAAGATTGACAAGTCAAAGCTCCGCTCCAACCGTCCATAATGAAGCCCAAGGAGTGTGGAACAGATCTGGAAAGTTTCGTCGCGATCCGAGTTCGTTTGGTTTGCCGATCGTCGAAGATTTTAAACAGCTGCAGATTATGTTAGAAGAAGTAAACCCTAGTTAGGGTTTTGGTTATTTATTTTTAATAGATTAGATACGGGGGTGCCAACGGTCCATCTCGGTGTTTATTTTCCGCACTAGTATACATGTTTAGATTGTATGTGTAGAACCGAAAAATTGCCATGACATGCATCATATCATGAATTCCACTCCATATGCATACATGTAGAATTAATTCGAGGAATTAGTTAGACATGTATAAAACACGCAATTAGTTTTAATTAATTGTTTGATATTAATTAGAAACTAATTAGGGTAAAAACCGAGGAACATGGGTTTTTTCAATCGTCGAGGTTGGGTGATGGATTCTCGGTGAATCCCACTCTGCGAAAGCATAAGGAGTAAAATCCCGAAACCTCGTGGTTAAGGTGTTGGATTCTTGGTGAATTCCACCTTACCTAGACGAGATTACGTTTTTGTTCCGTAGTGTCTACGTGAAAGTTTAATGTTTAAGGATTGGATAATCACGGGCAAACATGGTTCGAAAGTGGTTTAACCACGGTTGGGTGGTCAACAGTAGCTACAGCTCGATCGACTTCACCCTCCATGTGTGGCGTTTGCACGGGGGTCTGGCAAGGCTGTGCCATCCGAAGAGCCACTACGGCTCAACGGAGCTCCCCTAGTCTTGACCCGTCCGACGGCCACATATGTTCCAACGAATAGGTCGGGTGGGCTAGCCCACGTAACCGACAACATTCGGGCCTATGATTTATTGTTCCTTAATGTAACATCAAGTCCAAAAACGTGATCAGTAAACCCACCACTTTTTTCAAAATATTGAGTGGGAGCGGGAGATGCGACAGCCGACCCCACGGCCTCTACTGTTGACACAAGCAACTGAGAGAATGGTGACGCCTCGTGCCGGCTTTGATTTCGGCCCCTTAAGGAAGGCCTTCACCGCTATCAAAATTCAAGGCTTGGTCTCCGAAAGGATAGGATTTTGGGTACTCGTCGGGTCACTGACCGACCCTAAGGCGGCATACTCGGGGTCTACCTAAAAATCTGAAACAGTAGGTCACACTCATAAAGGGTATTTTGGTAATACCTTGGCTGAAAAAGGAAAGGTGATTGACGATCACAAATGAGATGTTCGATTCTCAATCTGATCTTCGATATTAATCGAAACCTCTTTGACCTACCTTAAGGCGGCACTAAGGCATTAGATTAAATCATTGGAACGGTAGGATAGACTATAAGTACTTAGTTTATGTTCCTAAAATTTATTAGTAGTGTATGATTTGGATTTATTTTCTGTCAATTTTATTTACAACTATTTATATATCTCTCTAGGGTGCTAGACTGCTAGTGTAAAATTGACTAGTAATGACTTCGTTAAAAAGTGGCAAGTAACTAGAACGTTGTACTTATTGATCTTACATGCGATTAATTTTTCGGAAGAGATATTTCTCTTGAGCCTTGAAGACTTAAGTGACGTAAATAAGTGTGTCACTGCTGTCACTCGTGTTGAACGAGAGACAACCATAGTTAGTTTGAAAGATGATTGAGACGATAAAATTCTTCTAGTGAATTTTAATTGTGTAGTGTCTACATGAGAAATTTTCTAATAGAAAAATTGGAGAATCATAAATTAAAGTATCGCTAGTTAGACGGTATTTGGAACCGATAAACTAGTGGGAGCTTTTATATGTTGTTTTTCTAATTTATTAGAAAATTAGTCCCACTGGGTAATGCTTTCATTAGACATCCCACAGTTCACGAGTAGTGTCTACTCAATTGAACTGCTAGTTCAAGACTATTTCCTTTTAAGGAAAGTTGAGAATGGGAAAGAATGTCTATAAGTGTTAATCATCTTAACTAAAGTTTTGAGGGTAAACCGAAAAATTAATTATAGAAAGTATAGGATAAGGAAAGTGATTTCGGATCACTTAACCAATGAATCCTTAGCGACTTTCTTAAACCGAGTAACTTGACTCGGTAGCTTAGTTCTTTAGAAGAACAAGGAAGCCGTGCATTAACAATTAATAAAGTAGACAACGGCGTTATTTCTATAATAGTGGGAGTGATATAAGGAAATGAATTTCGATTTTATCCTTGAATATCACGTAAAAATTTATTTTTTCGTTTACGTATTCGTTGAAACAAATGGATTCACTTTCATCTCAATACTACGCTTGCCTTAAACAAAGTGAAGATGACATTTGTAGTACGAATCCGTGACTCGGACTTTTGTTTGATAAAGACAGAACCACTAAGAAAAGCTGAATAGGTATGTGTAACTCATCTAAAACTATTAAAGGTAAAAGGTTTCCGTATTAAGATAAACGACCCTTCAATATCTATTAATTAGTGCATATATCCTAGAGATAAGACATGACGACTGGCTAAGGGTGATTCCTATCTCCCAGTCTAGGAACACTATCTCAAAGGAACAATGACTAAGTTTCCTTTCAATCGGGAGAGGGTAATAGATTTGAAGGGTAACATAGCTTGTTCATCATGACCTTCGGGGTCTAGTGAGAGACACAAGCTAGTGGGAGTTTTTGAGTGGTGACATTTTGTCCGATAACTACTCGAAACGCGATTTAGTTTATCAAAAGAATACGAGGAGGAGTCTCGATTTTAGCGAGAGAATAGAGTATTCCATGCTCATAAATAGGCTATAGCATAGTCTTGGGACCGATGCTCGCACCGCTCCTAAAGTGGAATGTTTCTCACCGAGAAAGAAACCATAGACTTGCCCTATATAGTTATTGATGTACTACAATACACTCGCTAAACTCGATTAAGATAATTGGTTGCAAAATAACGGTTAACATTATTATGTAAACCGAGAAGTCTACCCAGAAGATGCTAGTGAATTTATGGATAAGGAGTGAATTTGGTTCACACCACTTCCGTAAATGTAGGCATTTAGCATTTAATGCTTGAAGGTAGGACTGGAGATTTTGCGCATACGTTCAGATTTTGACTGTTCGTGAAATGCCTTAATGAGTCGAGTGAAGGTTGGTTATAAGATTCTTGAGATCAGAAAGTGACGGTTGAACTGTCACAAGCCTTCTGATAGAATCTATAAGTAGCAACCTTAGACCTTGGAGTACGGTTACTCTAGGAAGTTACTATCTGATTTAGTCAGGCCACATCAGTTGTTGGTGATTACACTGATAAATACTACTAGATCAGAATGTCAATCCACCCAGAATGTAGTGGGAGTATGGTTTAACCATTGACCCATTATGGTTGTGTGGACTTTATAGTCTGCCGAGATGATTGATAACCTGTGGCTCTTTGTGGGCTGTATAGGATTCTGATCAGAGAGGTTGGTTCGAAAACCTTATCCCTGTGAATGGAGTTTTGGTACTCCAGTTCTGTTCAGCCTCTTGTAGAACCACCTGAGTGTCTCAGGCCCAGTGGGAGTAATTGGTCCTACGTTGAAAAGAGTCGAATGAATAGGAAAGTTTAACTTTCAAAGACAAAGCCGAGTGGTCTAGGGGTGATTCCCTAAAAAGGAGAGAGTTAACCGGACCTTGAACTCTCCCACCACTCGCCTTGCTAGATTTTGTTAGAAAGCGAGAAAATAGGGGTGATTCCCCGAGACTTTCTTGCCGTAAAACAGTAGTCCGGATTCATTCGGAATGAAGGGTCTTGGTTAGAAAAAATGGCAAAGTTGACCGCCGGGACTTATGTCCTTTGTGGATGTAAGAGAACCTCTCGGTCATTAAAAGTCGCATGTTTTAAAATATGTGGACTTGACCGAGAATATTGATAAGTCTTTTATAGATCGGGTATCAATATTGGTAAAATAGTAGTATTAGTGTTCATGAATGATAACACCGAAACAAGCTTGGAAACAACATGTGTGCTATCTCGAAGTCGGAAACCGACAGCCAAGATTCTCTGGATGAGAGAATTGGACTATATTCTAAGAATCTGATTCGGTCAAATTCACGAGAATGAGTCATTGGCTATCCCACCTATCTTATTGAATAAGACGATCATGCATACACGTATGCAACATTCATCGAGAGTGGTCCTACCCTACCTCTCAGGAATGATTCTCTAAATCTTTGGATAAAGAGAATGGGATAGAGTCTCTCTTGGATAATGGCAAGTCAGATTATAACAAGTCAATAGTAATCGAATCTTGGATTCGAGCAATAAGTAGCGGTTTAGTACGTCCTCAAGTATCTTTAGAGAACGAGGAATCATATGCTTGTATATTCAGGTGCAAACTTGAATATGGTTGACTACACTGATTCTGACTTGTAGTCAGATTAAGGATGATCATTAAGTTGATCTCGGGCTCAGTGTTTACTCATAGTGCTTAAAATTTCCTTCCTGATCTGGGAGTGATTCTTGGTCTAGTGAGCTGATATCACTTCATTGTGAAAACAGAGAAGAGATAGCTTAGAAGGATCTTCTCAGTCACTAGAGGTCAAAAGCATAAAGAGTACCACCTGATTAGATGGACCGGCGACGTTTTGTTCCTAAAGATCGTCTCGAGTCGACAACCTAACTAGTCAGTGTACCAAGTCGAGTGCTTGAAGGGTACGGCATTGATGGATATGTCTCATCTGCTTTTAGAGCAAGTGGGAGAGTGTTGTGAATAAGATGAGAAATGGTGTGCTCTAAAAACAATCGTTGCTTGTCATTTCGTGCAAGTGGGAGATTGTTAGGTGTAGTGCCCGAAAGACAATTTGTGTAATTGTTTTTAATAATGAATGACAGAACTTATCTCACCTTATTACTTGCTTTGTGCTTGTAAAGTAATACGCCGTCGCAAACCCTAAGTATATCGTATGTAACCACTTAACTCGGTGTATGGATTACACGTGAGGATTGAGTTAGTGGTGGTATACTTAAACCGTTAGTCCGTGGTGAACTTAATCGAGTTTAGGGTCTCTTGATTAAAACACCAATAATGCGCCCGTAACACCTTAGGGTGTGATAGTCTTATCCGGACCTGTCGGTAGAGGGTACCTACGTAGGGCATTTATATATGATGGCATTCATATAGGATCGGACCGATTTAATCCGAATTTCTCGATATAATTCCGTAATCGAGGAATCTTATTAAATCATTAGATGATCATATATGGATCAACCTTAATCCTGAGGTGATCACAGTGGTGCCGCTTGTCCCGGGGTAGTGTTTGATGTGTTAGTTACGGTTCACTTAAATATGTGTTCCAAACCACATCTCATTGGCACTATCTCCGATGAGTGAGTAGTTCGATTTTCACGTACATGGAATCCATTCCTTCCCGCGGGAAGTAGTGAGAGATCCCCTTATTTGTTAGCCTTAAGAAAGTGATCGATCCCGGGAGTTCATATTAGACTAATTGATCACTAGTCAGATATGTGAACTAATTGATCATCAGGGGGTTGATGGTAAATAAGGATAAAATATTCTGAGTCGGGTTCACGGAGACTTCCCACTCAGAATGGACAGTCTATGGAGGGTTAATCCGTATGTAGTGATTATATCAATGGACGCTTATTCACTCTATAGGTTGAGTATAAGTATACATCTATAATCGGTAGAGTTAGTTCGGGTTTATGGTGGCGTAATCCCGGAATTAATAATTAATGTACTTATTTCGTTCGATGAATAATTAATTATTGGAGCTACCGGTTATAGGTCCATGGTCCCCGATGTGGCTTCTGTAATTCGGACTAATAATCTTGTTATTTGGGCCTCAGTGATAATTAATTGGCTGGGCTAATTAATTGATATGCATGAATATTATTTAGTTGGGCTAAATAATATAATACACATAAAAGACATTTTGTGTGGGCTTAGTAACCCTATGTGTTTGGCGCCTAAATGAAGGTTATTTAATTAGAGAGAAATTAGTTTTCTTGGATAATTATTTAACATGTGATTTATCTTTTATTTGTTAAATGAGATTTCATGGAATATTAGATAATAATATGATTTATCCTAATTTGTTCGGGATAATCATTTTATTTATCTTTTATTTGGAATAAAGGATTAATTGAATAATTATCTCTTAATTATTTAATCCTTGGAGGACAAGGTTTACTCTCCTATATGAAGAGAGTTCTCCCAAGCCTTTTGAGGGGCATAATTTTCGACCACATACTTAGAAAAGAGAGGAATAATTAGTTTTCTTGTCTTGGGTTTTAGAAGAAGAAAAACTCTAAGTTTTTCTTGGTGTTGCATATCGAGGAGGTTCGTGTATCAAGAAGGGTGTCCACCAACCGCCGTTTGGAGAACACATCGGAAGATCTTGGCTTCTCTTCCTACTATTGGTAACATAATCTTAACCCCATTGTAGTAGTTTAAGTCCTTTAATTGTGTATTGTGATGTATGAATCGTGATCCATCCGCTGCGCGTAGATCTAACTCGTTTAGATCTAAGAACCTGCATCATTCAACCAATAGCGACCACACAAAGCAGGGAATCTCATTTCACGACAATATTATCGACGTAAGAGGCCATTTGACGACAATATTATCATCATAAAATCCCTAGACCCCATGCACGACTAATGACAAGACTTGACACTATACCCATGTGTCCTGCCTACGGTCATAACTCACCACCATGTTCAGTCCTACCCCATTCACCCTATATATACTATGAGGCATCCCATATATTCATGCAAGAACGAACAAATTGTTCACTCAAAAGCTCCCTACAAATACACTTGTTTATCTGCTTCCATCGAAATGTCTAACTCGGATTATTTATTCCCTCTTTACGTGAACACGCATTCCCCTGTGTTTGATAACGAGGGTAGGGAAGATGAGTCTTATGACGAGCAGACACTCTTAACTATGTTCTCTAATGATGGGGACAGACATTATTTCGAGGCAAACTGGATTGGTAGAGCTGTAGTTGTAGAGATGAGGTTATCGTGGGATAGTCTGCCTACACTCTTGAGAGACAGATTACTCAGAATTGGGTGGTCTGGTTTCGCAAACACTCCCGATGGAACGGTGAGTATGAATCGGTCTATCGTTCATGAGTACTATTCAATTGTTTAGAGTGGGAGACTTTGGGGGAGGACTGCAAGCACACCGCGAAGCCTGCGAGGCATTTCCGTCAGTTTGGATGCGGGGTGGATCAACCACTACTATGGCATTTTAGAATTCCCAGACGGGGAAGAATTTTTCAGGCATCATCCTAGGATTGTGCAGGAGAATGGGATGGATTTGATGTATCAACTGGCTGATGCATTTGGTGGGACTCTGATGACGCTCTAAATGGTACCAATAATTATACCTATATTCACCCCAAATTCGGGTCAAGAGAGGATAGATAGGCTCGTTATTGCTTAGAATATGTGTTAAATGCTTGTGAGTGTTTCCAGGATCGTAATTCTGCATCTACGCTATTTTCCTGATGTTTTGGTACTGTTTTGTCTCGTTTTGTGTATTTTATAGGATGTGCCAATTCTGGAGCATTGGAGAATGGATCTGGACCAAAAGGAATGCATTGGGCTGAGTAATTGATGTCCAAGAAGAAGCCTGCTGAAGAAAAGAAGAATAGAAGGCCCGGTAACCCGAGGGTTAGGCCCGGTAAACCGGTGACTTATTCAACGAAGTTTATTCTGCCGTATTGTCTAAGTCGGTTAGGGTTTTTGAGAGTCTTAAGTCGGTCATTGTATCTATATATGGCCGCACTTACAGATTATTGTATAACTTTTGATTAGTATTACAAATACAAAATATATTATTATGCAATAAAGTTTTCTTGAGCTTTGGAGAGTTGCTTTTGGTTTCCTCCCTTCTTCCATCATCTCTAGCTTGAGTAGATCGAGCTAGATCTCCATTGTTGAAGGTATGAAGCTTTGAACGTTCCTTTGTTATCTTCAATATGGTAGATCTGTTCGTATTTATGTGTTTTAGTTAATTTGCATGTTTAACAACCCCATAATTTACTTATTTTAATCGTACTGAGCAATGTAGATCCAGAAATTTGGAAAAGCCGCCCCCATAAACCAGCGGTCTATACCGGTTTACCGAGGCATATTTTAGAAAACCTAAACTGTGATTCACTACAGCTACATTGATCGGCAGGAATAATTAAAACGAGTAATAGGTCTGGCCAATCAAGTATTCTTAATTCGTAAATTAACATAAAGGACCACAAGTGAAATGTTAGTTAGGACATAGTCTTGATGGACCCTAGGAATGTGCTGGTCAGTGTCGACAGCTGTCTAGGCGGGTTAGTGGTATGAGGTAACGCTCAATATCGGCAGTTCTAGTTCTTTATGCATATGGGCTATTACGGACCAATTAAGGAGGGTAGCTTGCATATAGATTGTCTACTGCCATTGTCAGAGTAGATAGGGTTAGGAATTGCACCCATAGATGATAAATATGATAATAATCATTAAAAGCTCACGATTAATCTAAGGAAATTATGTGGGGAAGTAAACATAAGGATTAACTAATCCGAGTTTGTAGATCGGTGAGGAGAGGGAAAGATATACCATGTTTGTTTTCTTTTATGTTATTGTTGGTCAATGACTGCCTATATTCCCCCTAAAGCGGTCATCCATCGCCTCCACCGCATATTTAATAAATTCTTATGGGACAGTGGGCCGGATGGTAGCCATATCCGCTGGCGCTCCTGGGAAAAAGTCTGTGCGCCGACTGACGAAGGCGGTTTAGGTGTTCGGAATCTCTTCGATGTTATTGATACTTTTGCGATCAAACTTTGGGTACGGCTTCGGCAGAGACAGGGTATTTGGGCTAAGACCATCTACAATACCTACATTCAAGACAGTTCACCTTTGGATGTCCCAGAACCCAAAGGCAGCGCGCCAATGCTTCGAAGAGTGTGGCAGATGAGAGACAAAGCTGAGCAGTTTATTTCTTGGAAGCTTAATGCGGGGAACATTGATTTCTGGCGTGACAAATGGACGACCCTTGATTTGGGAAACCCCCCTGACGAACGATATTGGAAAGTCAGTGAATTTTGGTTGGATGGTCAGTGGAATATACAAAGCCTCCTCCGCACTCACCTACCTAATCATATAGTGGACGAGATCACCCTTATCCCTTTCACGTGTGAAAAGGGGGATGAGCTTATTTGGATGCTCAGTCACGATGGCAGGTTTAACACCCGATCTACTTGGAACATGCTCCGGACCCCTCACCCTACAAATGATATTTTCAAGATTGTTTGGAACAACATCCTTCCTCTCAAGATCTCGTTCTTCTGTTGGCGTCCGTCGCATAACATCCTCCCCACCGACCAAAACATTCAACGACGTGGCATCACCTTGGTTTCTAAGTGCTTCGCGTGCCATTACGGGGAGGACCTGAGACATACCTTTATTGACTGTCATTTTGCAGATATGTTTGGACGTATTTCATGCAACATTTTGGACTTCGGTTTTCTCCTACATCGTGGATTGTACCCATGCTTCACTTCGGCGTAACTCGGTTTCTAGTATTCACCGTCTTCGGCTCATTGTGCCGATCACTGTGTGCTGGGGCATTTGGGCCGAAAGGAACAGTGTCGACACGATAATGCTCAACCGTCTACACAAAGCGTACCATTATACACATTGAGCGGACTATTAGGCCTTGCCTTTCGGAAGAGCCTTGGATATAGAGTGTTAGGTCCTGATAAGGACACTCCCTTCTTCCAACCTTTCCGCCTCAAACCTAACCCAAGAATGAGAGTGACTTTGCTGAGATGGAAGACACCGAGTACGGGCAATGTTAAATTAAATGTAGATGGGAGTGTCCGGAACGGCATGGCTTATGGTGGTGGGATCGTCGAGAGATTCGATGGTGAGTTTATTTTGGCCTTCCATGCCCGCTTTGGACAAGGGACGGTGGTGGATGCCGAGGTAAAAGCCCCGTCGTTTGGCCTTCGCATGCGAAATCATTCACGTACCTTGGATATTGAAACAGATTCACTCTATGCTTATCGTATGATCTCTGAAGCTAGTACTGGGGGCTGGCCCCTGTGTCTCTCTATCACCCAGATATGCACTATTCTGCGCTCTCAACACTTTACTATCTCACATATATATAGAGAGTGCAATAGAGTTGCCGACGCACTGGCGGCCCTCGATGGAAATGATCAGCTCTTCTACAATCAAGCGGAAGTCCCACCACATATTCGGAGTCTAATGCACGATGATCTTTTTGGCCCGCCTCATGTCCGCTGTATCAATGACCAGACAACATCATACTAATTGGACGCACCCCCTCATTTTGATGGGGTGCAAACCAGGTGTTTTTATTCCTCATCCCTACTTCTGTCTAGTGTATACTTGTTGTTTACCTCACCCATGGTATGTTTGTGTGGCGTACATACCACTTTCTTCTGGCTTCTTGAAGTTCACGCATGACAGCGGCCATTGGATGCTCACTATTGGACGCACCCCTATCACAATGCTAGGGGTGCAATCCAGGTGTTTTTGTTTCATCTTCACACAAATGCTTTGCTTATTTATATATTGGCGTATGACTTCATCTACTCTTGATCCCTCCGTTTCTGGATTGGAATACAGAACGCTTGCACTTGAAAGCAATTTCGGAAGGACGTGGCGGCTCTTCTTGAGGACGACCGGCAAGCATCACCGATCCAAGACCTCTCGTAGGAGGCACGGCGGTCGAGGGCAGCTTGACCATGAAGGCAGTTTTTGTACCCTTTTGCATTTCACTGGTGTAATTACTTTTTGGCTAGGGACTTTTTTGGGGGTACATAGAGCGAGTACTCTTCCCTATGTGGTGGATTTTCCTACACTGGGTTTGCCACACATAGGGTTTAAGGAGGCCATGCTATGTACCCTATCACGCAAACTCGGGGCGGGCCGGGATATGGCACCGACTTTTGTAGCTCTTTATTTCGATTTTTAATAAAATAAAGTTGCTTTAAAAAAAAAATAAAAAAAAAAATGACTGCCTATATGTTGCTTCTTAATTAGGTTAGAATCGTTTATATGTATAAGTTGCATTGTCTCTGTGGGATCGACCTTGACTCGCATTTACTACACTGCGATGTATCTAGTATTCTTGCTAGTAGTATTGATGTTAGTGCCTTACACGTGATCAAGATTTTTGGCGCCGTTGCTGGGGACAATGGCCAATTTTTAAATATAAACGTTTTAATTCTAATTAAGAAGTCATTTTTAGTTTATTTTATTTTATCTTGAGTCTTGAGTCGTTATGGATCAATCCTGCACATGTTAAACTGCCAGAATTAGAAAATTCAGGGCCGGTATCCCGAAGGTAACCTCCGAGTTACCGAGGCCGGGAAAATCGATTTCTGAGCCGTTCCTGTTATTTTGAGTTATTCCCTATTGATTTTAGTTAGTAGGTCTGCAACAGTTGGGATCACACCCAGCTGAAGCGGAAGTTGCTAACCTTTTCTTTGTTTTATTTGTCTTTTTTCAGATTGATCAGAACACTTCAGAACTTTGATCGATTCAGAGTTGAAAAAGCACACACAAGTCAAACAATATGCCTAGAACAATATTGAACATCACACCAATTTCCGTGTATCCCGGAACCGAAGCACGGGAGCATTATGAGACTATAAAGAAATGGTTGGCAAAAGAGGAGAAAGCAATCAAGCAAGAGCTCGAAGATGACGAAGAAGGAGTACAAGACGTATCGTCCGGTTGAGTTTCCATGCGAATTAATTGATATATCATCTTCAGATTATGATTCTGATGATCCAGAAGAGGATCCTGACATGATGATTTCTGAGCCTGAGGATTACCCAGACTCAGACACCGTGGTGAAGTTAGGAGACCTTGGCACGTTCAGACTCCCAATTTCTGTTAATGGAATATCCATAGGATTAGGTCTCTGCGACTCTGGCTCGAGTTGCAATATTCTTCCTTTTTCCCTCTGTCAAAAGATCAAACTTCCGGTCATGATGAATCAAACTAGGACCATGACCTTCGTAGATAGAACCAGAGATATGCCTGCTGGTCTGCTTAGAAAGTGTAGAATTAAGGTAGAAGGGTTCACGTATACTATTGACTTCACGGTTAGATGTACCTGAAGATCCTACTGCCCCAGTTCTTTTAGGATGACCTTTCTTAGCAACGAGCAGGGCGGTATTGGATTTTGATAAGGGGGAGATCACTCTAAGGATGAATAATGATGCTGTATTTTTTAGGATTCCCTAGAAAACCGATCGGAGAGTGTAAGATGACGTATGCTTCAGGGAAGGTAGAGATTTTGGAGATTGAGGGGCATAAGAGTAAAGAGGTTGTCATAGAAACCGTTGAGCAAGAGTTTATGAGATTAATGCTGAGAGAGAAAGAAGATAAGGACCACGATAGGATGCTCACGGAAGCCAGTCCTTCCGTGTTGCGTAGTGAACGAGTCGAGTTAAAAGTGGAAAATGTGGAGTCCTTGAGCTAAAAGTCTAAATCTCGACGTAGAGGCAGACCTAGCACTCAAGCTAAGAGAGAGAGGCGTGCTAGGAAGAGAGCTCAAAAAGGTTCTTTAAAAGTGCAAACCTCTGGAGCGAAAGTTTGGCGAGTTAAGGCTCCAACCCTTGATCGATCAGAGATCTGAAGAAAGTTGAGCTGGCGACTATAAACTCAGAACTATCTCTTCTAACCCTTAGGTAGTTTAGGATTGAATAAAAGTAGCCAGATGAAGGGACGAGCTTTTTTTCATCCTACCACAAACTTAGAGTTGAAACCGAATGGCTGTGGAAAGGTTTTTTTTACCTCGTTGCGGATTCTAGTGAAGTAGGTTAGGTTTTGAGTCGGAAATGACAATTGAAGAATAAAAGGGTAGTCAATTTGAGGTCAGAATTGAGCAGAAAGGTTGAGTAAGAAGTGCATCAAAGGTAGATCAAAATCTAGGGAAAAGATACCCCCGGTATCTCGAGGGTAACCTCCGGGTTACCGAGGCTTGATTTTAAGATTTCTGAACATCAGTTTATAAAGCTGATTTTTTAGAGACACGTGGAGGACACGCGTTGCACCAGATACGGTCAGTCAGCAGAAACCGAACCATTTTCCCCTCTTTTCAAAATTTTCATCATTTCCCACACTCCACCATAACTCCACCTCAATCCCATCAATCACCTCCTCAAATCCCTCACCCTAATAACTTCTCTACCCATTATCCCACTAAACCATCCACATTCATTCCATTCTTCCTATTTAAACCACGCATTCATCACCAATATCATCATTCTTATCATTTTCATCTCTTTCATTTACCAAACTTCTTCCATTTCTTCTTCCTTTCTAAAATCCGGCCACCATCACCACCATCACCACCCTATCACCACCAAAACACCACCATAACCAAACCAATTTCCTTCCATTTTCCAAACCCTAAACACCACCTCCTTCAACCCTGTTGTTGTTCTGTAGTGCTGCTGCTATGGTGAGGTGCTGCAATCCTTCTTCTTCTATCTTCAGAGGCACAGTCCTGAAAGAAAATCAGAAAGTTTCAGGCCAGTAAACCGAACCCTACCTCCGGTTTACCGAGGGTTCTTTTTCAGAAATAGCTTCTGTATCAGGTTCTATACTCATTCAGGATGGGTCCTAAGCGTCAAAGGTCAGCTGTTCGTCCAAGTGGATATCAGACAGTGTATGGAGATGCCAATCCGTTAATCGACGGGGTTGTGCAATTCCAATCTCTAGCTATTTATGAGTCGTTCCGAGTCCATTGGATCGCAAGACCAGTGGCTCGAGAACGAGGGGTAGATTTGGATGACTGTGGGTCAATATTGCCGGAGACCCTACAAGCACAAGATTTATTGGACATGGCTGAGGCACCGGAAAGATTCAATACCACACTGGTATGGGAATTCTATGCTTATGTTTCGCATAATCCCAGAGCCACATTTGCTATGGTCCGCGGTGTTAAGGTTGATTTTTCGATTGAGCGGATCAATGCTCATTTTGGGGTTAGAAATCCACCGGTGGGCCCGGATGAGTACACATCCTCGAGAAACATTGCCGATCTCGAGAGGATGGATATGGTGGCTAATTCCTTAGGGGTTCAATGGAAGCGTAATCCTGCTGGAGACCCCACCATCTTCCTAGAGAATGAGCTATCTTGGGACCGGAAGATGGTCAATAGATTCGTCTGTGCACGCCTTCTTCCGACGAAGCACACGGTTTCTATCACCACTTCGAGGGAAGATTTAATGTTCTATCTAGAGACTGGTGCCCCGATCTGTTGGAATAGTGTCCTAAACCCAATCGGGTTGGACCGGATCCGACCGGGTCGGATAATTTCTACTATTTCTTTATGTTTATACATATATTAAATGGCTTTTCTGTTGTCATATATATATATGTTCTTTTTAAAGAACCAATTATGAATAGTTATATGATAACGTCCTTAGTATTAAACTGTGATAGAGAAACCATGATAGGCGATTATGGTTGATGAGATCTCTAATCACTTTAATAAGTTTGATACTTAAATGTCTCTAAAGCCGATGTACTATTAAACGGGGCATTGATAGTATAAACGGACTAGCACGTATTAGATGTCTTATGTCTTTAAGGGCAGGGATAGATCTCGTCTATCGAAGTGTAGAGACACTTGGACTGTACGTGGACGTGTATTAGAGAATGCGTACCTTAGACTGACCCACTTACACAGATAAGTGTCACACTATGTGACGGTTGTGTAATTATCCTTTGGACCGGAGTCTCCATGGCAT
The DNA here is from genome assembly GCA_036785695.1 of Gentiana straminea. NCBI lineage: Eukaryota > Viridiplantae > Streptophyta > Magnoliopsida > Gentianales > Gentianaceae > Gentiana > Gentiana straminea. The sequence continues at coordinate 7,920,282 of JAVUPR010000114.1, forward strand.
CACGGTGTGGATTGTCATGCTTTGACACTATTGAGGTTTCCCCTAGCCACGGGGCGATCATGCGGTAGTGATTGGGTATGATACTGAAGCATGCGGAGTATACATATGATTGGTCGTCCGGGAATCGCGTATCCTATGATTGGGATCGAATATCCGAAATGGCCTTCTTATAAGGAATGTCTTACTGTCGTGAATCTTTGCAAAGTGGGAGTAAACGAGTTACTTCGAGGGAGCATGATATCCAGAATATAAGATACGGTCGTTGATGTTTTGACACTCGACTAACGACCGTATGGATATTATTACAGCGATAGGATTGTAAAAATTTACACGGTAACTGTTTCACATGAAAGGTAGTAGTCATTGCATTTGACTCTTTCGATGATTGGGGGTCACGGTGTGTTGCTAGACGCTATCCCGTGATCGTTAGGCATGAAGGGCATTTTCGTAATTTGCACTTTGTGTCTACGGCCAACATATTCGGAAGCCTATCGGGTCACACACATAAGAACATCTAGCCGGATTAAAATGTGGTTATAGATGATAACCAAATAAGGTAAGTTTATCTCGAGATTATAAGGGTTATAGTGGTAAATTAATATGGTGGTATTTATTTATTATGAATAAATTAAATACAAGATATTAATAATAAATATATTAATTAAATAATATTCTGAAAGCCAATATTTGGCAATATGGGGCGCCACATTGAAGTGTATAAGATACACTTGGATTGTGCAATTTAATTAATGATATTACCATATATTAATATAAGATATTAACATATGAATATATATATGGTCACCACACGTGAATTGCATATATGATATGCATGTTCACATTTGTGATAAATATATATGTATAGATTTATTTGTGTAATATATATGTGATATATACACATGTGTAAATTGATTTATGGTAATAAAATAAAGATAGTCAATATTAGATATTGACAATATCTTGGGAATATTCAATATGAGATATTGACAAAATCCTAGAATTATTTAATATAAGATATTATAATAAATGAGATAAATCAATCAAATATATTTTTCTTATTTTATTGGAAAAATGTTTTCTTCTCCTCTACTCTACTAGGGGGCGCCCCATACACTATAAATATAGTGTGGGTGTCAAGCTCTTTTGTACATCACAATTCCAAGAACTAATAGTTCTTATGTAAAATAGAGAGCATCCTATGGAGAGTTGGAGAGAGGGGAAAAAGGCCGGTCTAGCAACCGGAGTTTTCCAATAGCAATCCAATGGTGGATTCCGGCGGGCTGTTCGTGTGGACTAGCGGTAGAGGCCGAACACTTGGGCGGCTCTATGCAGAACTACTCTCCTTAGACGGTCAAAGCGTCGATCTATTAGATCAACCAAGGTAACCACCGTCTACTACTTGTTTGTTTATTGCTTAAACGAAGTCGATCTTGGGTCGATAGGAAATAAATTTTTGAATTCCGCTGCGTTCCCGCGTAGATTTCCTAACAGTGGTATCGGAGCGAGTTTCGAGCTTAAGCAATAAGCATGTTAATTTGCGTAGTTAATTTTTTCGTTTAAATCACGTAATTAAAAGATGAAAGATTTTTTATTCACAAAAGTGATACACGAAAAGAAAAGAAAAAAAAACGCGATCGGGTGGTGCTCGGCCGACTGGCGGCGGCACCACCACCGGCGGCGGCTGGTCGGCGGCGGCGGGCAGTTGGTTGACCGGTCAATGCTGGAGGATCTCCAAATTTTTGTTTTGTGTATTTTGTGATTCAATATGGTTCATAGTTGTGATTGGTAATTCCTCCTTTGTTTAGTTGTGTCATGTGACTAACCAATGGTTCAAATAGTTTGGGCCATTGGGATGCCACATGACATTAAAATTATAATGGCCTTTCCAAAATTTATTTGGAATAGGGCTAGGCCCTTTTCAAATATTTGATTTGTAAAAGGCCGAGGCCTAGGCCACTTCCAAAATTTTGATTTTGGAAAGTGGTCAGGCCTAAACCAAAATAATTTGGCCTTTCCAAATATTTGATTTGGAATAGGCCTAGGCCCTTTTCAAATATTTGATTTGTAAAAGGCCTAGCTTGTGCCACTTCCAAAATTTTGATTTTGGAAAGTGGCTGTGCCTAAACCAAATTTGGTTTAGGAAGATGCCTTTTGGTTTAGGAAACCAGCGCATCCCTTTGATTACGAATCAAAAGGAAAGAAACAAAAGAGACATAATTTTAATTTTGATTTATTTTTAGAATAGTTCTAATTAATTAAAATTAAAATTAAAATCGTTTAAAATTAATCGTTAATTTTATTTCGATTAAAATCATGTAATTAATTAAATGTTAATTAGTTAATTGATTGGATAAAATTATTTAATAGATTAAATGTTAATTGATTAATTAAGACGCAAGTAGTTAAATTTTATTTTTATCTCATTCATAAGATTTTATTGTATGGATTAGATATAGTAGATATAATATGATTATACGGACCCCGATTGATCATGGACTCGACCGATAGGATAGATGTGAATGATTTAATTTTTCTGTTGGTTTTAAAAATTGTCATAGGCCGTTATGAAGAACGTGACCTAGTTTATTTTCTGCATTTATCCCATTCCCGTTAGCTCCCTCCCGTGTGCGGCGGGTGTATTTATTATATTAGATAGAATTAAATGTAACAAGAATAGAGCAGAAGATGGAGACCAAAGAAAGACGAAAATAAAGATCCCATTGGAAAATGGAGCATTAAAGATCCTATTGGCGGTTGCAGCTACCCTTAGATTGTGACCCGCGGTTTCGTCAATTTGTATTCGAAACCGCACCTAGGAAAAGTCCATGATCATACCGGTTACTTTACGCATTTATTTATTTTGTGCTTGTATTTATTTTATATGATACGATAGATGCATGATTAGGCACGATTTAGATAAATGTGTAGGATGTATGTCTATAGAGATAGATATATTTGATGAGACCGTAATTAAAATTAATTAAGTGAATTAATTTACGTAAATACTTCCACAACAAAAATCAAGTCGAAAAATTGTCTCCCAATATTATAGCGACGGTGAAGAGCCTTTGTTCGGATCCAACTGATCGGCCCTCGTCGGGAGTTGACCTACCACGGGTATATCGTCGTTATTGAGATATGATCGTATGAGATCTCGCGAATATTGGGTTATGACTTGACTAGAGTATTGCGGTGATTGGCCCTCGTCAGGACCGTCTTATTCTAGAGGCAAGGGGTTGACTACCACATAAAGATGTGAATTGTCAAAGAGTTGACTAGTCAACCACCAAGAGTCACATAGAGATGTGATTGGTAAGAGTTACATACCTTTCGAATTATTCCGGTTGATCGGCCCTCGTCGGGAATCGGGGTAACCAGATGGGATCTTGGCCACTAAAGAATTTTGAAAGATTCTTGAAAGTCAATTGGGAGTAGTTGACTAGTGGGAGCAAAATCATAAATCAAAAGACCTTTTTTGATTTTGCGTGTATAAACAACAACACTGTTTTATTTTCATTTTTATATTGTAGTTTTAGCAAACTTTATATTTATGTTTTATTCTCGATTAGTAAAACCAAATTATGACTGTTAATTTTGAGAAACGTTCTCAAATATGGTTGAGTAATTTTAATCCTTTTAAAATAAGCAATGACATGATCCATCCCGTTATAGTAGTTAGAGACAAGGAGATTACATAATTGATGTAGTGCTCCGAGACTTTAATTATTAATGAAAGCGGAAGCTCATGATATGATTAAATCATTTGAAATAAATTTCAACGAATTAGTCATATATTGGATACGATCCAAGATGATCATTCAGTCATACGATGACAATTAATTCAAACGATGGATAAGAATGACCACATCAAATTTTGGAAAGGTTGTTTTCAAAATTGTAAGATTTAAATATCGACTTAATTCTATCATTGCTTAAAGGTTAATTAAATAGTCAATATTTTGAATACGATTCAAAAGGATAAATAAACTATTTAATAAACTTTAGATTTTCTTTATGAAAGGAAATCAAAGACATAGCTCTTGTGATCTTTCTTAAGTCTTATGAAGACTACACTAAGAAACATTTACAAGTGCTTGAAGGATTAAAATGAAAGTTAGGGCATGTGCTTAAATAGAGAACTTATTGAAGTTTTTATTATAGGCAAGTGAGTTGAGATAAATCAATCTAAGTTCAAGTCAACTCTTAGATATATGATATCTTACGAGTGTGATTAAATTAGAAAGATTGAATACAGATATGCATGGAAGGTGAAACAAACGTTGTAACACTTACCATATTCTGGATCTAGTAAACTGATAAGGGAACTAAATAAATGTTATTATGTTTCGGTTTTTATGAAGAACATACTTTCAGTTATTTGTTAGGATTTAGTAGACATATTCAATTGTAAAGAATAAATGTTATTCCGATAAAGTTGGAAGGTCACTGAATCTAACATACTAGATTGATGTCACTATATAGATGATATAAGTGATGGGATCTCAACTAAATATTTGTATGGTTATTATCCTTGATTTGTGGCTACTCTAGACATAGTCTCTCTGGAAGGGAAGCGTGTAATTAAACGTCATTCTGATGATGTTGAACCATATGATTATGAATCACGTGGGTAATACGTATCTTATCTAAAGATGACTAAAATACCCTTTTATGAAAAAGGTCGTAAACTCTAGAAAAATTATCTAAAGCCTAAACATACCGATGTTTGTTGGCTTATGACAATTAATGCCACAAAGAATTGTTTGTTAATCTCTACGACTATTTTTAGAAATAGTCAAGTGTACTCAGTGAAGTGCATGATTCGGAAAGCCCGAAAAGTTCGAGCCAGTACGAATATGAGATTGATGAGCTACTTAGGAATTAATCTTCAGTTGGATTGAAGTAATTAATACTTGAAGGGTGTTTCAGAAGTCATCTGAAAAGGAATAAGATTCTCCCTTGAAGGATACCATCTTTGGGATATGCAATTAGATTGTGTTCCCAAAATGGAAACTACACTTTATATGATAGAGGTGTGACGCAAGCCATGCGAAGTATCCCTCACCCGTTTCGGGATAGTGCCCTTATACTTAACCGAGTTCTAAAGAATAAAGGTTGAATAAATTCCATATTAGATATGGATGAGGATAATGTCGAATCTATCTTAACCGATGATTTGAAGTTGTCATAGGCAAAGTCAGAAAGGCTTGGAGCCTAGTACGACATATGCAAATTTGTGGAATATCTAAGCAAGTACGTTAGATATTATTTACCTGTCTGCGGAGCAAAATGTTTGTCTTCAAACATGCTATTTTCTAGAGGAAGTGTTTCTTCCAAGAGAAACAGTGGGAGTGAATCAGATCTCAAAAGAGTTTGAGAACCACAAAGATATATTCAACCATAGGAACGTGAGCAGACGCCACATAGCGATGAGGTGTAAAACACTGCTCAGTGCACACAAAAGTTCTGTAAGTCTGTAGATAACCTCAAGCCTAAAAGGGCTGCAGGTACGTTCATCTTGAAGAATGAATATCTCACGACTTATGAAGGAATGTTTGAAAGGCGAGGTTGAGAGATATGGCCAGGAGCCATAATATCTGAATTAGATTCCATCAGTGACAACCAGGTTATGAACCTAGTCTGTCTTACCTAGAGGGAATGTCCCTGTAAGGCTGAGCCCAGTTCTATTCAGACTATGCTTGTTATAACTTCGTATCATGGCTATATGATAGTGTTGAAGACGTTGGGCAGAAAGCTCGATGTTGATAGACGATAACATGATATGTGAGCCCACGAGATCCATTTATGGACTCAAACAAGTTTCTCTAGACAGTTTCTTTGTTTGATAATCAAAGGAGTTTGATTTAGTCAAAAGAAGGATATGCCCAATGTGCAAGATGGATAGTGGGAGTGTGTTACGATTTTTGAGGAAGGTATTAGATATCTCTCTCGAGAATCAATACCCCATGTCACGGTCAATTAATGTTTGGTATTTCAAGGTCTTTACGAAAGCACTTGAATTAGCAGTTCTTATTTTAGAAATAAGAATCTATAGTGATGGATTTAACTGCTGTTAAATTATAGTTTACTTATATAGATGTGATGCTAAAATTGTTTAGCATAGATCACGACGGGGATACTGCTAGCCAGTGTTTTCAAGATCTATCTATGTTAGGACGTTCGTCCTAAAGATAAGGTGAAAGGTGATGCTTACGAAAGGTTTCCTTCACTATTGCGACAGGAACCATCATAAAGGAAATACCGGATGTTCATAATTCATGAATAGTCATGAGTAAGTATGAAATTAAATCTGGTAGATGTCGAGAATATCCTTAAACAAGTTAAGGAAGAATTCCTAGTTTATTAAAACTTGGAAATAAATAAACGTAGATATACAGATGTATATCCTGAGTCTTATGAAGGCGAGTGGGAGCTACAGTCTGGGTTTGCAGTCACTTTGATTAAGTGATACAGTGAGCTGGAAATGTTCTAGCCTATGGGTCACTGTAAATTCTACAACTAGGCCGAAACACAGTAGTGCCTTAGAGGCGCAGCGGGAGCAGTACATGGATCTAGAAGGTTCATTCCTGAACCTTGTACGGTTCTTCCACCTTTTCTATATAGCTGATATAGTAAGTGGATTCATTGCTTGAAGCAAGGACCAGGGTCTCGTCAGAGATTCGTGTGTGTGTTGAGGCGGTTCCTTTGACTTGGTCATTTGGAACATGATATGAAGATAGTATGAGTCCCCATGGATAGCGATCCGTCTATGGCTAGGGCTAGTTACGAGTATTGCATGAGATTTTTGTGTTTCAACTTGGTCTTGTGTGTGCGAGTGATTGGTTTTAGGCCAAGTGGGAGATTGTTGGAATAGTGTCCTAAACCCAATCGGGTTGGACCGGATCCGACCGGGTCGGATCATTTCTACTATTTCTTTATGTTTATACATATATTAAATGGCTTTTCGTTGTCATATATATATATATATATATATATATATATATATATATATATATGTTCTTTTCAAAGAACCAATTATGAATTGTTATATGATAACGTCCTTAGTATTAAAGCGTGATAGAGACATGATAGGCGATTATGGTTGATGAGATCTCTAATCACTTTAATAAGTTTGATACTTAAATGTCTCTAGCCGATGTACTATTAAACGGGGCATTGATAGTATAAACGGACTAGCACGTATTAGATGTCTTTGTCTTTAAGGGCAGGGATAGATCTCGTCTATCGAAGTGTAGAGACACTTGGACTGTACGTGGACGTGTATTAGAGAATGCGTACATTAGACTGACCCACTTACATAGATAAGTGTCACACTATGTGACGGTTGTGTAATTATCCTTTGGACCGGAGTCTCCATGGCATCACGGTGTGGATTGTCATGCTTTGACACTATTGAGGTTTCCCCCAGCCACGGGGCGATCATGCGGTAGTGATTGGGTATGACATCGAAGCATGCGGAGTATACATGATTGGTCGTCCGGGAATCGCGTATCCTATGATTGGGATCGAATATCCGAAATGGCCTTCTTATAAGGAATGTCTTACTGTCGTGAATCTTTGCAAAGTGGGAGTAAACGAGTTACTTCGAGGGAGCATGATATCCAGAATATAAGATACGGTCGTTGATGTTTTGACACTCGACTAACGACCGTATGGATATTATTACAACGATAGGATTGTAATTTACACGGTAACTGTTTCACATGAAAGGTAGTAGTCATTGCATTTGACTCTTCCGATGATTGGGGGTCACGGTGTATTGCTAGACGCTATCACGTGATCGTTAGGCATGAAGGGCATTTTCGTAATTTGCACTTTGTGTCTACGGCCAACATATTCGGAAGCCTATCGGGTCACACACATAAGAACATCTAGCCGGATTAAAATGTGGTTATAGATGATAACCAAATAAGGAAAGTTTATCTCAAGATTATAAGGGTTATAGTGGTAAATTAATATGGTGGTATTTATTTATTATGAATAAATTAAATATAAGATATTAATAATAATTATATTAATTAAATAATATTCCGGAAGCCAATATTTGGCAATATGGGGCGCCACATTGAAGTGTATAAGATACACTTGGATTGTGCAATTTAATTAATGATATTACCATATATTAATATAAGATATTAACATATGAATATATATATGGTCACCACACTTGAATTGCATATATGATATGCATGTTCACATTTGTGATAAATATATATGTATAGATTTATTTGTGTAATATATATGTGATATATACACATGTGTAAATTGATTTATGGTAATAAAATAAAGATAGTCAATATTAGATATTGACAATATCTTGGGAATATTCAATATGAGATATTGACAAAATCCTAGATTTATTTAATATAAGATATTATAATAAATGAGATAAATAAATCAAATACATTTTCCTTATTTTATTGGAAAAATGTTTTCTTCTCCTCTAGTCTACTAGGGGGCGCCCCATACACTATAAATATAGTGTGGGTGTCAAGCTCTTTTGTACATCACAATTCCAAGAACTAATTAATAGTTCTTGTGTAAAATAGAGAGCATCCTATGGAGAGTTGGAGAGAGGGGAAAAAGGCCGGTCTAGCAACCGGAGTTTTCCAATAGCAATCCAATGGTGGATTCCGGTGGGCTGTTCGTGTGGACTAGCGGTAGAGGCCGAACACTTTGGCGGCTCTATGCAGAACTACTCTCCTTAGACGTTCAAAGCGTCGATCTATTAGATCAACCAAGGTAACCACCGTCTACAACTTGTTTGTTTATTGCTTAAACGAAGTCGATCTTGGGTCGATAGGAAATAAATTTTTGAATTCCGCTGCGTTCCCGCGTAGATTTCCTAACACGATCAACATCAGTCTACTGATGCATAGCCGTATTCATGAGCTTGCCGCCAATTCTGAGCGAGAGCTGCTACCTTACGGGCCGATGATTGATATGTTTGCTCTAGAGCCCAGGTGAAGATGCTTGTTAGTGACGATTGGGAAGACCCTGAGCCACAGCTCAGGTCACAATCAGTTTCAAAAGTTCAGAGACGGGTTAGAGCAGAGAGAGAGCGTACTCCGGAGCTTGGAGCACCGAGGACTCAGAGAGCCTTGCTTGAGGAGCACTCACGAGAGATTTTGAGTCAGCATCACAAGATGGATCAGATTATTGACTTTCTAAGAGTTCCGCCTGCTACCCCGCCACCTAGGACTGCCCCACATCGTAGAGCATCGTCTTCAGCCGCCGCCGCCTCAATTTCTGCACCACCTCCCGGTTTTGAGCATGGAGTCGACTGGGAGGGTGATTCTGATGAGGACTAGCTTTTATTTCTTTTTATTGTTGTTTTGCATTTTCTTGTTTTTCTTTTTCTTTTCCTACTTCGTTGATGTAGCAGAATAAAATTTATATAATAATTTTGTCGGCTTAATTTGTTTTGGAGTATATTATTTTCTCTTTACTGCCGCATTTTTATTATACAGTTTCTTGTCACCACTATTCTTCTTGGTTTTCTTGAGATATTTAGCGCAGATTCTTAGTGGACTACTTACATGAGCCTGCTGATTTATCCGATGAACCGTTTCTTTTTTGGTTCCACCCTTACCGAAGCTAAGTTCCTTTCCATTTTTTATTTCTCATCTTACACATTGGGGACAATGTTTCGATTAAGTGGGGGGGTAGAGGAACGTCACTTAGCTTTTAGCATTATATTCCATGAATTGCGTGATTGTCTTGATTCTCTTTGATGCACGATTCACCACTTAGACTTTGATTCCTTTCGACAGAATTTCGAAAAATTACGATATTTGATCTTTTCGAGTTAATTGACTTCATCTTTGTTTTACTCTGTACGAGTAAGAGAAAGTGTCCACTTCTGAAGTAGTGGCGTATTAAGCGCATATTCTGTTATGAACCACCATTTTAAGCACGTATAACTCACTTCCTTTAGTGTGTAGTCAATAGCATATTGCTTTGACTAGAGTTGACCTTGGTTTTATCACGAATCATGTTTCACCAATGCATAGAAAGGCAATGGAATTTCGGATTCGGTAGTTTATCATGAGTGGGACCGTGAGGATAGATAAATCAATGAGAGTTTACCCGCCAAGAATGAGAAGTGCATTGAAATATATACATCTATATTCTCTTTGGCAATATTTCAGTCGATGGAGCTTAAGAAGCACGACTTTTGCATAGACCGATAAACGTGAGCCTAAGATTAAAATATGCTCGGTTCTCGATCCGCCTTGCCAGCTTAATTATTTTACAAATACATGTTCGAGACTGGTTAGTTCGACTACAGGTTGATGTAATGTGAGATTGTCTGCATTTCTAAGCGGTTGTGAAAGTTATTGCACACACACATTGGATCATGACATGAATAGTGTTTAATATGTTACTAATGGATATGAGTGGCATGATCTTGATCTTGGATTAGTAAGGCATAGTTGATTTTAATTAACTTGTGTATTTCTCAGAGTGTTATTTTCTTTTCGCCTTTTTGCTCGAGACGATCAAAAGCTAAGTAGGGGGTAGTTGATGACGCTCTAAATGGTACCAATAATTATACCTATATTCACCCCGAATTCTGCTCAAGAGAGGATATATAAGCTTGTTATTGCTTAGAATATGTGTTAAATGCTATGTGAGTGATTCCAGGATCGTAATTCTGCATCTACGCTATTTTCCCGATGTTTTGGTACTGTTTTGTCTCGTTTTGTGTATTTTATAGGATGTGCCAATACTGAGCATTGGAGAACGGATCTGGACCAAAAGGAATGCATTGGGCTGAGTAATTGAAGTCCAAGAAGAAGGCCGCTGAAGAAAAAGAAGAATAGAAGGCCCGGTAACCCGAGGGTTAGGCCCGGTAAACCGGTGACTTATTCAACACAAAATTTATTCTGCCGCATTGTCTAAGTCGGTTAGGGTTTTTGAGAGTCTTAAGTCGGTCATTGTATCTATATAAGGCCGTAATTACATATTATTGTATAACTTTTGATTAGTATTACATATACAAAATATATTATTATGCAATAAAGTTTTCTTGAGCTTTGGAGAGTTGATTTTGGTTTCCTCCCTTCTTCCATCATCTCTAGCTTGAGTATATCGAGCTAGATCTCCATTGTTGAAGGTATGAAGCTTTGAACGTTCTTTTATTATCTTCAATATGGTAGATTTGTTCATATTTATGTGTTTTAGTTAATCTGCATGTTTAACAACCCCATAATTTACTTATTTTAATCATACTGAGCAATGTAGATCCAGAAATTAGGAAAAGCCGCCCCCGGTAAACAGCGGTCTATACCGGTTTACCGAGGCATATTTTAGAAAACCTAAACTGGATTCACTACAGCTACGTTGATCAGCAGGAATAATTAAAACGAGTAATAGGTCTGGCCAATCTAGTATTCGTAATTCATAAATTAACATGAAGGACCGCATTTGAAGTGTTAGTTAGGACATAGTCTTGATGGACCCTAGGAACGTGCTGGTCAGTGTCGACAGCTGTCTAGGTGGGTTAGCGGTATGAGGTTGTTGGACTTATTTTTAAGTTTCAGTGATGAGTGCTAGACTAGCTGTTATAGAGCAAAGACAAAAAGATGTCTAGATCAAATGTATAGGTTTATTAGTGTTTGATTTTGTATAGGTTTGATCAAACAAGCACTGTAAAAGGTCAGCTGACTTACACCAGCAGACTAGTCTAGATCAGTAGGGTAGCTGTGTCAGTAGATTAATCAGAACCCGCTCGAAGAGGCGAAAGGCTGAGGGCTCAAACTCAGTTATTGAAGGCTAAGGGATCAAACTTAGTAATTAAAGTCAAGGATATGGAATCAGAATTTAGGGAAGTCTGTGATGACCTAAACTGATTACATATACCTTGTGTACAAGGTCTAAGTTCCACAAGTTAAGTGGTGATTGGAACTTAGTTATTTACAAAAAGGTGTAATCTAACTTCATAAATAAAAGTTAGATAAAAGACAGTAAGTTGAAGTGTTTTTAAACACAGCATAATAAGGATAAGCTTACCGATGTGTATATCTGCAGGCTTATGTTCTTAGGAACCTGCTGGACAAATATTTCGATTATTCAAAGACTACATTGGAAGATTACAAGAAAGGGACAACTAACAACCTCTGATTTTACCAAACAAATCAATGGTTAAGATTAAATGGACATTGGAAAGATTCAGATCTTTATCCAATGGTTATAAGTCAAAGGGTGGACAGACTGTAAACTGTCAAAAAGGAATCTGATAGTGTCAGTCCTAGGAACAGTCAGAAAAAGCAAGTCAAGACAAATCTGAAACGGCTATGTTTGAATTTCAAACATAAGTCACAAGGATTCCCACCTATAAATAGAGGACTCCTAATTCAGATACAAGTGATGAAAATTGATAAACATTAAAAGAAAAATACAGAGAATCCTGAGCTTCAATTTCTGATCAAGAAAAACACCCTGCTGACCCTACTGAGCTTGAATCTACTGATCCAGAAAAATTCTTCAAGTGTAATATGCATTCAAGCTGCATCAAGTTTACACACTTGAAGACATCAAGCTGCTGATCATATCATCCTGATCAAGCTGCTGAAAGCTGAATCACTTACTTGATTCAATCTTTATTTTACAAGAAATCCACTGAAGACAGTGAAGCATCTTTGGGTGTGAAAGACTGTTGTTTGTGGTGGAGCTGGTGAAGAGGCAATCTTACCCTTTAAGGACCAGTGGAAGACTTTGGAGCAGCAATCCTACCTGTTCCAAGTGTTCAGTTTGTGAAGCCATAGTTATTGGTGAAGGACAAGCAACTTAGGGATTTTTGTAACAGCTACATCAAAGATCTCTAGTGAATTACCTCCAACACCACGGGAGAAGAGTGGACGACAGGATTACACCACCGGAACCACTATAAAATCTCGCCTACTTACTTTCGCATTTATATTCGCACTTAGTTTATCTAACACATCAATCTACTGAATCTAGCAACTGAATCACACACATAAACTACTGAGTATCTAATACTTGGTATCATATTTAACAACAAGTAATAAGGCTTAATTTTTGATATATTTCCGCTGCACAAATTCAGTAAACTTAACGATCGACAGACTGCGAGTGTCGCAGACTCATCGAATTATCGCAGTCGCTAAAGTTGCTGAGTTTGTTAACTCCAAAAGTTTTAAGTGTTAAGCTTATTCACCCCCCCTCTAAACTTAACCAAATCCTTTTCAAGCGACCAACAATTGGTATCAGAGCAGTGCTTCTGTTCTGAAGTAATCCTACCTATTGTGCTTGTGAAAATACTTTGAAAACTTTTTCAAGTTACTTATTTTCAAAGCTTTGCATCATGGATAACAACCAGTATGCTAGAACAATGTTGATGTGTTCTTTAGATCGTTTTGATGAGTATAAACGTCGTATGCAGGCTTATCTAGCTGCAACACATGATGAAATGATGGATGTGCTGACAGATGGACCATTGGAGATTACCAAATAGTAACAGTAGGAGATGAGACACAGTACATTCCAAAACCAAAAAGGGAATGGACTGCTAAAGATAGAAAAATTGCAAATCTCAACAATATTGCTATTGATATCATATACAGAACTTTGGATAGCAATATGTATATGAAGGTGAAAGATTGCAAGACTACAAAGGAACTTTGGGATAAGTTGCAATTAATCTGTGAAGGCACTGATGCAATCAAAAAGAACAAGATCAGTGTGGCAAAGAAGAAGTTCCAGGAGTTCAAAATGAAACCAAATGAGACCATTGAACAAATGGAATCAAGATTCAATGCAATCATGGATGAACTCACCCTACTGAGTGTGAAGTACTCACAGGAAGAAATCAACTCAAAATCTTGGAAGCTTTACTTGCAAAAGAAGTTTGGGAGATGAAGGTGACTGCCATAGAAGAAATGAGGAGTTTGCATGAAGAAGACACCTTCAAACTGTTTTCAGATCTTAAGGCCTATGAATTTAGCAAAAAGCTTGTGCCTGAGACTGAAAAAGAAGAGTCAAAGACCACTGCATTGGCTGCTTCACATCAAGAAGAAACATCAGGAGCTCAAGATGATCTACTGGATGAGATACAAGAGCAGATTGCCCTACTGAACAAGAAAATCAGAATGATGAAAACTGGAAAGGGTTCTCCAAGGAATTTCACAAAGAAATTCAGTGAAAAGAAGAAGGATGAATCAAAGAAAGATAATGATTACTTGTGCTATCATTGCAAGAAACCAGGACACTTCAAACCTGATTGTCCCGAATTAAAATAGAAAAAGGAACATGATTATCTTTGCTTTAATTGCAAGAAGCCTGGACATTTTAGACCTGACTGCCCAAACCTACTGAAGACCAAAAGTCAACAAAGAAGACATGGCAAGAAAGCTATGGTTGCTGATGATGAATCAGGATATGAAGTAGAATCAGAAAAGGGAAATGAATCTGATGATACTGCACTTGTTGCTGAGATGGAAGATTATGCTTTAATGGCTAATATGGATGAAACAGAGGAGGTATACAATTCTGTATCTATAAACACTCCTGCTGGAAGTGATTGTGAATCAACTTGTGGTTCCAATCCAAAAAATTCTGACAATGAAGAAACTTTGGATGCCATCCTTAATCAACTGAGGATAATACAATCTGGTTATGAGATTGTGAAGGCTGAAAAAGAAGCTCTTCAATCAGAAGTTGAAAGATTAAATGCTGAGTTAAGAATTCTCAAAGGAAAGGAAAAAGAAGTTAGACATAATCAGCATGAGCCTGATGTACATTCAGTAGCTGCTAAGTCTGCTAAACCATCTTGTTCCTCCACTGCATTCAAATCTGGAAAGCCTTATGGTGATAGAACAGGGCTTGGATTTGGAACTCAACAACCTAATAAGAGTGGATCCAGTAAGGTCACTGAACCTAGTACCAGAATTGGTCCTAAGTTTGTGCCTGCACAAGATCCAACTCCCAAAAGGGTTGCTGAGGCAGCGAAGCCTACTGAGAAAACTTCAAGGAAGCAAAATCAGAAGTCAAGGAAGTCAACAGCTCCTAATAAAAAGAATAAATCTAAAAATAGGACTGTTGTGCCTTCTAGACCTGCTGATAGCAGACCTACTACCAAGTCTGCTGGACCACAAAAAGGGAAAAACCAGAAATATTCCAAGGATAAGAATCCTAAACCCATAAATGCTAATCATTCAAGGGATACTTATCTTAGGGGGAAAGGTAGACTGTTCCCTACTGATGATGACTGGAATATTCCTGCACCTAATGCTAGAAACAACAGATATAACCATGCCGCTAGGGTAAAACCTAAGCAATGGAATCAGCAGAGGGCTCATCAGAGGACTTATACAAGACCTCAGCAGGGACCTCAGCAGACTCCATATTACATGGCTGTTCCTAACAGACAACAAACCTATGGTTATCCTAGTGCTTCTAACAAAAGAAATCACTTTAAACAGCATTATATTCCAAAAGGCCAGAAAGCATATGTGGATCCTACACAACCAATTGTTAGACCTTATGGATGTGTAGAATACATGTATGAACCAAAGTATGATACCTTTCAAAGAAGACCTTATGGAAACTTGCCAAGGGTCATGCTTACCACTGACCAATATGGACCAAAACAGGTTTGGGTACCTAAAATGCATTAACTTTGTTTTGTAGGGTGTCTGGTACTTTGACAGTGGATGTTCCAGACATATGACAAAGAATAAGCACTTTTTGTCAAATTTTTTGGCAAAGGATGGTCCAAGAGTGAATTTTGGTAACAAGAATACACCTGGATACACAAGAGGATAGGGCACACTTGTGAGAAGTGGATTCACAATCAGGAATGTGGCATATGTGGAAGGACAGGACTACAACCTACTGAGCACTGGACAATTCTGTGACACGGGATACAAGGTCACTTTTGACAAAAACACTTGTACTGACATTAGTGAGAGAGGTGATCAAGTTGTGTTGGCTGGTAAAAGACAACAAAACATGTATGTTGTGGATTGGGCTACTGTTGTTCCAGAAACATGCCTGATTGTGCATACCAAGTCAGAACTTAATTGGTTATGGCATAAGAAGTTGAATCATCTAAATTTTGATGATATCAATCAGTTGGTGAAAAAGAAACTGGTGATTGGTTTACCTAAGATCACATTCAAGAAGGATGCTATATGTGATGCTTGTCAGCAAGGTAAATAGACAAAGTCAAGCTTCAAGTCAAAGACTAAACAATCAACAAAAAGAGTTTTGGAGCTGATGCACATGGATCTTTTTGGACCAGTAACACCAACAAGTGTAACAGGAAAGAAGTACACCTTAGTGGTTGTGGATGATTATTCAAGATACACTTGGGTGATATTCATGAACAAGAAAAGTGAAACACTTCAAAAGATGCCTGAACTTTTGAAGAGACTACAGAATGAGAAAAGTTTGATAGTAGTGAAAACCAGATCAGATAAGGGTACTGAATTTCTCAATAAAGTTATAAGAGAATATTGTGAACAGAATGGTGTACTACATCAACTGGCTGCTGCTGGTACACCTCAGCAAAATGGGATTGCTGAAAGAAGAAACAGAACATTAAAAGAAGCAGGAAGAACTATGATTTGTGAAGCATTGCTACCTGAAAGATATTAGGCTGAAGCAGTTAATACAGCATGCTATACACAAAATAGAACTTCAGTGAACAAGAAGCTGCCGAAGACACCTTATGAGATTTGGAATGGAAGAAAACCTAATATATCCTATTTCCATTCATTTGGAAGCAAGTGTTTTGTCATGGATTTATCTAATAAAAATAAACAAGTAATAATATTTATAAATCCCATATACCTCAAGTGCAAGGATCGTAATAAAGAGGTTAATACCGGGTCGATCTTACGGGGAATCGGGGTTGTGAATTCTAGTTTTTATTTCTAACCTAACTATGTCACGATTACTACTAAAAAGATACTAAAAACAAAACAGTGAATAACTAACAAGAAAGATAAAAAAACATAAGCTGGACAGAAGATCAAGATCTAAAGCCAGGAAAATAAAGTTGCGAACCATTTAAACTAAATCTAGTCCTAATATGCAATAAAAAGACTAACTAAGCTAAACAATTCAAGTTTGAGGGATTTTAATCAATAAGTTACGAACGAACAAGCAATTGATCCACCTATCCTACAACATTCAATTTCAATTCATATTATCTCATGATTTCTAACCAAGTTTTGATTCACCTAATCAAAGGTATGAACCCTAATTTCTTAGATAGTTCACCTATTAATCTATATTTTTCGATTTAAAGATTAACGACTTTACTAATTAAAGGTGTAAACTTTAACGTTTGTAACCTAGAAATCTAACCTATTAACTCTCGTTATATAAATTAAACATCTATTCCTTATCACGATGATCTAATGTTTATATGACTTTCATCAACATAAAACAATCAAACATGCACATCTTTCGATATAATTGCAATGAACAATATAAAACATGATAAGGGAAACAACTTTAGATAAAAACTCATGATATAATCGAAGAAACGGAATCAAAACGTGTTGGATAGGCTTCACAATGCTCGTTTGATGAAGGCTTAGCCTCTAAACATCCTCTTGCAACTTGAAATTGTAGAAGAAAAGTACATAAAAACTACTAATTTTAATCTAGAATTTGAATCATAAAAACTGGAATAAAAAGTGTAAAAACGCAGCCTAAAGCCGCCCCTAGGTTTAGGGTTTTGAGTAATGAGTATATGGTATCATTCATGTGGAAAAACAGCAAGTATTTATAGGAAACAAAGTCGGTTTGGGCAAAGTCGGCGTATGGACGCCCGTCTGGAATTGTGAACGCCCGTCCAGATGGGCTTGAAACTCTCTGTATTGAAATTCGACATCTGGACGCTCGTTCACTAAACTTGGAAAAACTCGTATTGATTTCATCAGGCCGGACGCCCGTTTGATCTTCAGACGCCCGTCCACTATGGACGGGACTTGGACGCTCGTCCAGGATTGACTTAATCTTGATTTTTCCATACTTATCTCTTCTTCTTCAATCCAAATCATCATTATCTCTTCTATCATCAATGTAATTCGACTCTTATCTCTTTTTGATCATCATTTGAGCATCAAACACGTACTTATAACACATTAAAACATCGCAAAACGTAATATCACCCAAATAATCATAAAATCAAAATTAAAGCACCAAAATTAACCTATTTTGCGAATATCTCATTAAAAACCTCATTTACTCAATAATTCCATTAAACACTCGTTTCTTATGCAAATTATACGAATATGGAGGAAATTGTTATAAAATATATCATAATAAATCGTATAAAATCACCATAAACAACTCCCCCACACTTAGCTTTTGTTCGTCCCGAGCAAAACAAGACAAAATCAAGGCTCGAGACAAAAAAACAGACATTCAAGCAAATATAACATATATTCAATAAATCAGATGTTCACCCCGGTGTGTGTGCAAAGCCATAACAAACTTCCACTAAGTCCAAGCTTGAAAATTTCAAAGCAAACTAGCTAATACCCCCTTCAAACTAGAGATAGACGATACTTATAAGATGTACCCTACAAAACGTGACATATCCCGAAAAAGATGATAGAATATATCTAGGGCCTTTCTGAAATACTCAGAGGATAATCCCTACAGCATATCTGTCAGTTTATACCGGGGATAATATATACGATAACTAAGTCTTATATTCATTTCATAACAATTCATTAGTTGATTTAACTAGTTCACTTTTTAAACGCACATTAGAACAAGCTCTTGCCCTCATAGCAGAATAGGATATTCGAGATATACCCTACCTTACTCCAATCATAAGGCTGCTTTTTCTGACTGTCGTGACCTTTTAGTCATCATAGTGGTATAGGACATACGTGGTATACTCTATCGCACTCAAATCATTGACTAGCTTTCGACACACCCAATTACTTCATTATAAACTCAACTTTTTCATTTGACAATAAGTTACGTGTTACTTATCGCATTCAAACCTTAGATATTCACAGTATAACATACTTCGGATCCAAATACAAACTATCATAAATCTCAAGATATATACGTAGCACTAAGCACATGACTTATAAGAAAATAAGAAATCACTCGTCAAAAGTGGTATAACTTTATAAATTAGCTCATCGTTCACTATGGCTCATGAAAAATAGATCTCAGGTGAAACAACTAACTTATCAAACATATGATATATAGCTTGGATGACTATAAAAATAACGAACATTGAATTGAATTGCCTACTCGGGACAAAACAAAAAACAAAAATGTCGAAATTTTTTGAAAATTCTAGCTCATTGTGCATAGACTCGTAACGAATTAAGCAAATGTATAGATACATATCAAATCATTCCCCTCCCCCACACTTAAATCACAACATGTCCTCAGGTTGTGCAGAAAATAAACAGACAGGAAACTTAGCTGATTTCGTGCAGAAAAAATCGAGACGTGGTCAGGCTGGAGCATGAAAGAAAACAACACTCTCTAAAGCGTCGAAAAATCGTCCAAACTAACTCAAGCGAAATCCCGACCAAAACTATATCCGCACTACTGGACAAGACAGAAAAAAAATCTCGGGGAACAACGGGGAATATTATCGCAACACAAGAAAAGATAATTCGAAAGTGAAATCGAATCGAACAAAGAGATATATCATGAGGCATAAGGAAAACAGAAATCGTACAATATCAGTCAAAATACAAATCGAAGTACGAGAGTGCCTTAGGGCTTACATGATCCAATGAAAAGAAAACTACGCCTACGGAAAACCGACAGTAGCGTAAAATGAAAGAAATACAATGAATCATGAAAGTACAATAGTAAAAGTAGCAATACAGCCAGATCGAATAATGGGTAAAATCATGAAAAACTCCAATCAGAAAATACATAAAGTCTCACGACGGCCCCGGAGTAGACTCAGCAGTGGGAGGTACATCAGCCGTAGAAGTCGTCGATGAAGGCCCCGGCTGTGTAGTAGGAGCAGTGGTAGTCTCAATCGGTGTCTCCTCCTCATCCTCATCGTCAGAAGGCTCCTTCTCCGCGTCTACCACATCAGCAATCACTTGTTCAACCGCATCGGAGAAGAGGTAATTCTTGACGCGAGCCTGGAAGATTCTCTTGTCTCTCGGTTGCCGGCCCTTACTGATACACTGCAGAATCGATAGGATGTTGTTCTGCGTCTCCTGTATATCACTCATCCATTCCCTTAAACTATTCGCCATACTATACCGCGTCCTCTCCGCGGGAGACAAATTAGAAATGGATGAAACTCGGGGTGGTGTAGACGTAGAGCCCAGCTCCTGTGTCGTGTCAGCCTGCCCCGAAATCTTTACTTTCTCTCGCTGAATAGCCCTCAGGCTCTTAGCCTTATGATCTTGCCTATACTCCGACACACCGGCATCAATACACAAACTATGAATCAAGTGGGGGACAATCAAGCTACGCGTGTAAACCTTCTGATTGATAGCTATCTCATCGTATAAAGCTTGTCCAACATTCACATTCAATCCAAAGGTCAAAGCGTACAACATCCCTAAGTCACCGATATGAAAATGCGTCAGGTTGTTCTTTGGCAACAACCGACTTTGTATGAACCTACACTGGACTTTCCAATCCTCTGTCCAGGTAGTGGTGACCAACTCCTTCCGGTTTCCACCCGGTCTCAACGTCCATGCTACACCCGGACAAACCTTTAACCTTAACTCCTCCAACGGATCTTGCCCCGCATTCTGCCTATGAACGATTTCCTCCTTATAGTCCCGACCCTCAAATGACGCCAATTTATACTTCTTATTTATCACATCTAGCGTTAAAGGAACTTTCACCCCCCGAACCACGACTACTCCCATTTCCAAATCAGTCTCTGAGTAATTTGCATAAAATTCCCGAACTAGGGAGTCGTTGACTGGGGTACCCGGGATAGTCATCAAGGCATCCCATTTCCGGTCCTTTAACAACTTTACGAACCCCGGATCTACCTTAGTCTCCATCGTAGCCCTCTCGATCAGCATATTCCTAGAGAAATAATGTTGCGTCGTGGGCTCTAGGATTCACAAATCTACGAGGCATAGGCATAGGGGCTACGGTCTTTGCTCTCTTCCTAGGTTGTTCAGCCCTAGGCTCAGCCGGTTCCTCCTCCCGAGTAACATCCACAGCTTCCTCAACCCTAGACGGGTCAACTCTAGACGACTCTCCACCTTGGTGAACCCTAGGCATCCTTATCAATGGTATACCATCATCAGTCTCAGATCCCGAGGTAGGCTCATCCCTCAATGTTGCCCTAGCTTGTGTGGCCCTATGAGGTTGCTCTCTAATGCTAACACCTCGATTTGGATCGATTAAGGTGGGATCAAACTCCTTACGCTTCTTTCTAGACTCCCTAGCCACCCCCTTACCATAACGCTTTTGCACTTCCTTCTTATGGACCATGATTCAAGCCTAAACTAAACTAAAACAATCCCAAATCAAAGCAAGTTACCCGTTTAACACCCAAAATGGTTGTTGGTTGAGGAATAAGGTTTAGAAAAGTGAAAAGAAAGGACCAAAAGCATTCTATAGCAACTGAAATCGCTCAATTTGGTGTAATATTGAGGGATTGAGGTTAAGAGGAGGGCAAAAGTCGGGCTCCCAAGTTTGAATTTCTGAAAAATGAGGGTTCATGGACTGAAGGGGTATTTATAGGCAAGGTATGGACGCTCGTCCAATTCTGTGGACGGGCGTTCAGTAGAGAACCATATGAACTGGACGGGTGTCCAGTTTATCAGACGCTCGTCCAAACTTGGAAACTGAATACAGGATCAGAGGGAAAGAAGCGGACGGGCGTCCAAAATTTCGGACGGACGTCCAGTAAATACAGGGGCAGACGGGCGTCCAGAGTTTCTGGACGGGCGTCTAAGCAGGTAAAAAGCAAAAATTATATAATTCTCCACATAAATCAAACTCAAACTCATAAATAAAAAAAGAAATTCAAAAGTACAATATGAAACTATGAGAAACACAAAATAACTTGAAAATAAATAAAAGCAAAAGAAAATAGTGGGTTGCCTCCCACCAAGCGCTTTTGTTTTACGTCGTGAGCTCGATGAAACAACCTAACTAACGCTAGTCAGCATAAATTTCCGCCCAATCCACCACCCAGATAAGACGGCGGAGCATGTCAATCGCCGGAGGAAAATCATACTCGTCCTGCAAAGCCCAGTCCTCACCAGCTACATCGACACCCCGAAAATGCTCGGCTTGCAAAGCACTAACGCTAAATCATCGTCAAAGCATCGGATCATTCAGATTGTGTATGGACGTCCTAGAGCTGCCTGTAACTCCTCTGTACTAAAGTCTCCACCTCCCGAAACTCGGGGAACAATAAGAACATTGGTGACAGTCCTGATGCGGGTACTAATATCAAAGTCTACGTGCAAAACGATAGTCCCTCCCGGTCCGTCATCTACAGTAATAAGTGGGATCCTCCTAAGGAAAGGTAACTCCTCTGGTAGAACTCCGAAATCCATATCTAAAACACTGCTAAACTGACAGATACAAACAAAAGCTTAATAAGGCTAAAAACTTAAACAACTAAAGCAATAAAAAGTATAAAACAAAAGTAACTAATATTAAAAAGGGACATCTAGGATGCCCCCTAGTGGCGTTATTGGTTAATGTCGTTAGCTCGACACATTTTAAGGTCAGCCTGGATCAGGCCATTTAACTTTTCTGCCAGCCACTACATCGTGTAAGCTCTGATCAGTAGTGTGGCTGCAGAAACAGCATCTAACACATGGGGTCAAGTTTCTGATTGCTTTCCAAACGCTTTTAATCCTCCCCATTGTAGACTTCTTCTTCCTCAGTCTTCTTTTCAATTGTCGCTCCCTTTCAAGTTCTTCCATGTCCCAACTACCAGCTAGAACTTCTTCTGATTGACCACTACCGTCATCTTCAGAAAATAAATCGGGTGAAAAATCGTCAAATTCATTGACTTCTGAAGTACCACACCCGAGGATATCGAGGAATCGAACAATCAAAGGCTTTTCCTTTGCTTGACCAATGTAATGCTTGCACCTTTGACCATTCACTCGAAACAGTTGGTCACCATAACCTCGTAGTTCTAGAACACCTCCAGGAATGATTTGGAGAATTTCAAAGGGACCGGACCATCGTGTCCTCAGCTTACCAGGGAACAGATGTAACCTGGAATTGTATAATAAAACTTGTTCCCCTACTTGAAATTCTCGCTTCTTGATTTTGGCATCGTGAAGGAGTTTTGTCTTTTCCTTACTTATCCTGGCACTTTCATAAGCCTGAAGTCTAAACTCGTCTAACTCATGCAACTGTTGCAATCGATGCTTTCCACAAGATTGGGTATCGAAGTTTAAAAACTTTGTGGCCCAATACGCTCTATGCTCTAACTCGACTGGTAAGTGGCATGGTTTACCATAAACCATTTGATAGGGTGATGTACCCATGGGGGTCTTATAGGCAGTTTGATACGCCCACAGTACATCATCCAACTTAAGACTCCAGTCTTTTCTATGACTGTTAACTGTTTTCTCCAGGATCTTCTTTAAACTTTGGTTGTTTCTTTCAACCTGACCACTAGTCATAGGATGATATGGTGTGCCAATTTTATGCCGGACACCATATTTCTCAAGCACTTTCTCCAGGGGCCGGTTGCAAAAGTGTGTCCCTTCATCACTAATCAAGGCGCGTGGACACCCGAATCTCACGAAGATGTTTTTCTTTAGAAACTTCATGACCGTCTTATGATCATTGTGAGTCGTGGCTTGAGCCTCCACCCATTTCGATACATAATCCACGCAGACTAAGATGTATTTATTTCCACAAGATGATGGGAATGGTCCCATAAAATCGATACCCCATACATCAAAGACTTCGCATTCTAGGATGGGTTTCAATGGCATGTCGAAACGCCTTGTTAAAGTTCCGGTTCTTTGACACCTATCACAAGCTTTACAAAAAGCTTCTGTATCTTTAAAGATCTTGGGCCAATAGAAGCCGGATTGAAAGATTTTAGCAACGGGTTTCCAAGGACCAAAGTGACCTCCAGTGGGTACACTGTGGCACTACTCAATAATATCGCGCTGCTCAGATTCTGGAACACATCTTCTAAGCAGACCATCTTTACAGATCTTAAACAGATAAGGTGCATCCCAAACGAAAGATTTCAAATCAGAGAAGAACATTTTCTTCTCCTGATAGGACAATTCTGGGTCAAGATATTGGGAATGAAGGTAGTTTACGATGGAAGAATACCAAGGAACATCTGGAGGACAACCGTCGATAAGCATGATATTTTCCAGAGGAAATTAAAGATCTATATCGTCAGGGTCATCCTTTTCCTCATTCAACATTCTCGAGACATGATCAGCCACTACGTTTTCACTGCCCTTTTTGTCTTTGATCTGGACATCAAACTCTTGTAGGGTCAGTATCCAACGTAGTAAGCGCGGTTTAGCCTCTTTCTTAGTCATGAGATATCGCAAAGCAGCGTGATCAGTCCACACAACTACTTGAGCACCCAACAAGTAACTACGAAACTTGTCCTTAGCAAAGACTACGGCCAATAATTCCTTTTCAGTCATCGTGTAGTTTACTTGAGATGGATTTAGTGTGTGACTGGCGTAATAGATTGGCTGGAATTTCCCTTTTATTCTTTGTCCTAAGACTGCGCCAACGGCATAGTTTGACGCATCGCACATAAGATCGAAGGGGAGATTCCAGTCAGGCGAAATAAGGATTGGTGCAGAGATTAATCGACTTTTAAGCTCCTCAAACGCTTGCTTGCAACTCTCATCAAAATCGAATACAACGTCTTCTTTAAGTAGTGTAGACAGGGGCTTGGCTATCTTGGAAAAGTCTTGAATGGATCTCCTATAGAAACCGACATGTCCAAGAAAACCTCTGACTTCGCGCACATTCTTAGGAGAACTCATCTTCTCGATAGCCTCTACTTTGGCCCTGTCTACCTCAATACCTTCGGCGGAGATCTTGTGGCCAAGAACTATTCCATCATCTACCATGAAATGGCACTTTTCCCAATTTAGGACTAAGTTCTTTTCCACACATCTGGATAAGACCTGGTCAAGATTGTCAAGACAATCATCGAAAGATTGACCAAAGACCGAAAAGTCATCCATGAAAATTTCCATACACTTTTCAACTAGCCCGTCAAAGATGGCCAGCATACATCTTTGAAATGTCGCTGTGGCATTGCAAAGACCAAATGGCATCCACCTGTAAGCGAATGTACCATAGGGACAAGTGAAAGTGGTCTTTTCTTGGTCAACAGGATCTATAGGTATCTGAAAATATCCTGAATATCCATCCAGGAAACAGTAAAATGCGTGTCCCGCCAGACGCTCAAGCATCTGATCAATGAACGGAAGGGGAAAATGATCTTTCATGGTTACTTCATTGAGCTTTCTGTAATCAATGCAGAATCTGTAACCAGTAACAAGCCACAATGCTATTTCTTCTCCCTTCTCATTCTTCTGAATCGTAATTCCACCTTTCTTGGGAACTACCTGAGTCGGGGATACCCATTCACTATCAGCAATGGCATAAATGATACCCATATCCAGAAGTTTGATGATTTCTTTCTTAACCACCTCTTGCATATGAGGGTTGAGCCTCCTCTGGGGCTGTCTAACACATTTCGCACCCTCATTAGTCTTGATCTTATGCATACAGATGTCAGGATATATCCCTCTGATGTCTCCTACTTCCCAACCAAAGGCTTTCTCGTTCTTTTTCAAGATGTTTATTAACTTCATTTCTTCTAGTCGAGACAGCTTGGCAGATATAATCAATGGAAGCTTGTCACCTTCTCTTAAGAACACATACTTTAGATGTTTAGGCAACGGCTTTAGTACTAGATCTGCAGGGGGTCTTCCAAACTTGATTTAAGATCTCCACTTTTTAACTCAACATCGCTGAGTTTACTTAGTGGTCCCACTGCCAAAGCTTCTCCTTTCAGCAACTCATCCTCAAATTCAGCTTCTAACTGCTCTAGACTCACCACACCATGATTATTCAAATTATCAACCAATCGCTCATATTCAGTTGAAACAGCCATGACTTGCTTTTCCATGTGATTGTTGAAGTCATCAAACATATCCTCAATGGAAAAACCGGTTGGAGGACCAGAGGGTCTCTGAATGGATTTGGAGACATTATAGCTTACCTCTTGATCACCAGCCCGTATAGTCACTTTTCCACCATCACAGTCAATGAGGGCTCTAGTTGTAGACAGAAAGGGTCTTCCAAGTATCAGGGGGACATTTTCATCCTTTTCAATGTCTAGGACGTACCAGTCAACGGGAAAGGTAAATTTATCAATTTGAACTAATACATCCTTCAGAATCCCCGCAGCTTTCTTAGAAGATCTATCAGCGAATTGCAAACTCATGGTAGTGGGTTCTAGAAGATCATTTAAACCAAGCTGTTTGCACACAGACAATGGCATCAGGCTGATGGATGCACCCAGGTCACTTAAGGAGTTTGGGAAGACTAGGCCTCCCATTAACAATGTGAGCACGAATTTCCCAGGGTCACCCCTCTTGGTTGGTAGATCTTCATAATTGATCATAGAGCAGTCCTCACCAATCAACCGATCCATGTCTGCTAACTTCTTCTTAGAAGAAACAACATCCTTGATGAATTTTGTATACTTAGGCATCTCAACCAAAACCTCGGATAATGGAAGATTAACCAGAGTATTTTTCAGAAGGTTTAGTACCTTTTCATACTTTTTATCCTCATTCAAGGAGATGTTGCTCTTTCTAGGTGGAAATGGAAGCTTTTTCAAGTCACTCTCAGAAAAGGCTTTCTTCGAGGACGAACTGACAGCTTTGTCTTCCAAGTCCTTCCACCTCACCACTTTTTCAGTCTTCTTACCAGTCAGGGGATCAGCCTCCTGACTCTCATTTGTTCCTTCACTCCTCAGGGGTTCAGCCACCTGAGGACTTGCAGCTTTTTCACCTCTCAGGGGATCAGCCACCTGAGTTTTCTCTTGCAACAGAGGAGGGTGTAGTTGCTCAGCTTCCCCTCATGCCCTATCTATGGCAGGAGGGGCTAGTGGTTTCCCTGGTGGGAAAGACCACTAACTTGAGTACCGCTTCTTAAATTCATTGTACTAGCCTCCTCTCTACCGTATGGAATTGATGGTACGAGGTCAGTACATTGGCCATTGTTCAAGTCGGCTTGAGCAACGTGACCACCCTTTGGATTTTTCTCAATGAAACTAGACAGTTGCC
The DNA here is from genome assembly GCA_036785695.1 of Gentiana straminea. Taxonomy (NCBI): domain Eukaryota; kingdom Viridiplantae; phylum Streptophyta; class Magnoliopsida; order Gentianales; family Gentianaceae; genus Gentiana; species Gentiana straminea. The sequence goes on from JAVUPR010000114.1 coordinate 7,947,578, forward strand.
TTGGGGGTCTTGAAGCTAACTGCTCAGCCAGTTGCCCAATTTGTCTCTCAAGGTTCTTATTTGTACTCATCAGGAGTTGGATACTTTTATTTTGCTCCTCCAATTTAGCTTCAAGATTGTTAGATTGGGAGGGGCCTTGAGAGTTTTGGAAATTTTGAGAATAGGGCTGGCTGGGCCGACTTTGGACAGCAGGATTAGAATTGGCGGGCCAATTCTGATTGAACCTTTGATTAGAATTGGAAAAATTATTATTTTGGTTCTGAGGAAAACCCGGGTTTCGATTTTGATTCTGATTGAAATTAGAATTCGGATTGAAACTTGAAGATTGATTGAACCCTTGGTTTTGGAGATTATTCTGGCCAAAAAATTGATTAAACCTTTGATTGTTCTGGCCATAGAATGCATTCACTTCAGCACTCTGTCCGTTCATAGGACAGAAACGAGAAGTGTGCCCCACCTCGTCACAATTCTGACATGTGACGTGATTATACTGTCTATAATCATGAACAGCATTAACTTGACAGGGAGCAGAGGGATTAAATTGACACTGGCCAGTCATATGGCCATTTTGACAGCAATTTTCACAATACAGAACCTAAGAGTTCTGTGGGAAAGGGGAAGTTTGATTGATCGGATTGGAAATTTGAGATGTTGCCATCTCGCGCTCGCAAAGATGGCGATCAAACTTTGCATATTCACTTCCTCAACCTTAGGAGGAGGAGGTGCTTGAATGGCTTGATAAGAGGGAGCATAATTATATTTAGCAATGTCCTCGAACAATGCCCACCCCTCTTCAGGTGTTTTCTTCAAAAATGCCCCACCAGAAGAACTATTGACCATGCCCTTCGTGAGCTCGGTCAATGCGCTGAAAAAAGTATTGACTTGCCTTTGTAGCGGCAAGCCATGATGGGGACACTTTCTGAGAAGAGACTTGAATCTCTTCCAACATTCGAAAAACGACTCATTCTTTTTCTGATAGAACGTGAAAATATCGTTTAAACACCGGGCTGTCTTTGAAGGTGGAAAATATTGACTTAAAAATTCTTTTTCAAGTTCAGACCAGGTGGTAATAGATTCAGCGGGGAGAGAGAGATACCACACTTTAGCTTCTCCCTTTAAAGAAAATGGGAACAGTTTCAGTTTTATAGCATCCTCACTTACTCCTTGGATGCGTGTAGTACCGCATATCTCTAAGAATGTATGTAAGTGAGTATGGGGATTCTCTGATTAAAACCCGTGAAAAATGGATGCATGCTGCATCATCTGAATAAGTCCCGGCTTTAGCTCGAAGGTTTGTGCAGTTATGGTTGGGATAACAATAGCCGGGTTGACTTTGACTTCGCCAGGCATGGCGTAGTCTGCCAACGTACGTCTATCTTCAGCAGCCATAATTATGAAGTTTTCAAATTCTTCGGCTAAATGATCCTATAAATCTTGATCGGCTTCTTCAGAAGGAGCCGCAGAACGGATTTTCCGCCTGTTTGGCCGGACTATGGTCCGCTCTAAGTCAGGGGTATACAGTAATGGTCCCTTTTGACTCCGAGTTTGCATAAACCGGACCAACAAGTGAAAGAAAACTAAAAACTAAGAAATTAAAAGCCTAAACTAAAAATTAAAGCCTAATAAAAGAAAAGAAAAGAAAATAAGAAAAAGAAACAAAATTATTGAAGAAAAGAGGGACCAGACGGACGTCCAAAGGTTTGGACGGGCGTCCGGATGGAATTTAGACTGGACGGGCGTTTGGCGGTCCAAACGCTCATCTGCAGGGCAGAAGACTTGGACGGGCGTCCGAAACCTATGGACGCTCGTCTAAGTGAGCAAAAACGGTTCAGGATTGAAAGTTTTCCAGCAAACGGGAAAACAAGAACAGAGCAGAAAAGATAGCAGAAAAGAAGGGGAAAGAAGAAAGACAGAAACAGAAAGAGGAAACAGATAGAAAGGAAAAACTAATCACGAGGGAACTACAAAGGGAAGACCTTAAACCCTAAACTAAAACCCTAATTACCTAATTAAAAATCTACCTAAAACATGAAAAAAAAAACGATTAAACACAAACAAAAAAAAAAACAAAAACTAGGCAACCGTCCGGTTCCCCGGCAACGGCGCCAAAAACTTGTCACGGATTTATCTAATGAAAATAAACAAGTAATAATATTTATAAATCCGATATACCTCAAGTGCAAGGATCATAGTAAAGAGGTTAATACCGGGTCGATCTTACGGGGAATCGGGGTTGTGAATTCTAGTTTTTATTTCTAACCTAAGTATGTCACGATTACTACTAAAAAGATACTAAAAACAAAACAGTGAATAACTAACAAGAAAGATAACAAACGTAAGCTGGACAGAAGATCAAGATCTAAAGCCAGGAAAATAAAGTTGCGAACCAATTAAACTAAATCTAGTCCGAATATGCAATAAAAAGACTAACTAAGCTAAACAATTCAAGTTCAAGGGATTTTAATCAATAAGTTACGAACGAACAAGCAATTGATCCACCTATCCTACAACATTCAATTTCAATTTAGATTATCTCGTGATTTCTAACCAAGTTGTAATTCACCTAATCAAAGGTATGAACCCTAATTTCTTAGATAGTTCACCTATTAATCTATATCTTTCGATTTAAAGATTAACGACTTTACTAATTAAAGGTGTAAACTTTAACGTTTGTAACCTAGAAATCTAACCTATTAACTCTCGTTATATAGATTAAACATCTATTCCTTATCACGATGATCTAATGTTTATATGACTTTCATCAACATAAAACAATCAAACATGCACATCTTTCGATATAATTGCAATGAACAATATAAAACATGATAAGGGAAACAACTTTAGATAAAAACTCACGATATAATCGAAGAAACGGAATCAAAACGTGTTGGATAGGCTTCACAATGCTCGTTTGATGAACGCTTAGCCTCTAAACATCCTCTTGCAACTTGAAATTGTAGAAGAAAAGTACATAAAAACTACTAATTTTAATCTAGAATTTGAATCATAAAAACTGGAATAAAAAGTGTAAAAATGCAGCCTAAAGCCGCCCCTAGGTTTAGGGTTTTGAGTAATGAGTATATGGTATCATTCATGTGGAAAAACAGCAAGTATTTATAGGAAACAAAGTCGGTTTGGGCAAAGTCGGCGTATGGACGCTCGTCTGGAATTGTGAACGCCCGTCCAGATGGGCTTGAAACTCTCTGTATTGAAATTCGACATCTGGACGCTCGTTCACTAAACTTGGAAAAACTCTGTATTGATTTCATCAGGCCGGACGCCCGTTTGATCTTCAGACGCCCGTCCACTATGGACGGGGCTTGGACGCTCGTCCAGGATTGACTTAATCTTGATTTTTCCATACTTATCTCTTCTTCTTCAATCCAAATCATCATTATCTCTTCTATCATCAATGTAATTCGACTCTTATCTCTTTTTGATCATCATTTGAGCATCAAACACGTACCTATAACACATTAAAACATCGCAAAACATAATATCACCCAAATAATCATAAAATCAAAATTAAAACACCAAAATTAACCTATTTTGCGAATAACTCATTAAAAACCTCATTTACTCAATAATTCCATTAAACACTTGTTTCTTATGCAAATTATACGAATATGGAGGAAATTGTTATAAAATATATCATAACAAATCGTATAAAATCACCATAAACATGTTTTATCTTGAATCATAAGGAACAATTGAAGACATTCCAACCAAAATCAGATGAAGGAATTTTCTTGGGATATTCTTCAGTCAGCAAGGCATTCAGGGTACTGAACAAAAGGTCACTGAAACATGAAGAAACAATACATGTTGTATTTGATGAACCTAAGTTCACTGGAATGGAAGATGAAGCTTCAGAATTTGCTGAGAATCAACAAGTCACTGATCCAGAATGTGTTGAATTTTTGGAAAGATTCAATGACTTAAAGGTTTCTGGTTCTGCCTCTGCTGAACACCCTGCTGGTAACACTACTGATGCAACAACTGAGGCAGTTCAAGGATCTGCTGAACCCTCTGTTAAAGAAATAGCAGACCCTACTGAAGATGAGGTTCCTGAGAATCAATCTAACCAGAATCCACAATGGTTAAGGGATCACCCTGCTGAGCAAGTCATTGGCAATATACAGCAAAGTGTGAGGACTATAAGACAACTTGAAGCAATGTTTACTTGTTTTCTATCTCAAATGGAACCCAAAGTTGTTGAAGAAGCAATTTCAGATCCAGATTGGATAATTACTATGCAAGAAGAATTGAATGAATTTAAAAGAAATCAAGTTTGGACACTAGTGGAAAGGCCTAGTCATGCAAATATAATTGGTACAAAATGGGTATACAGAAACAAACTTGATGAATCTGGTACCATTGTGAGGAATAAGGCCAAACTAGTGGCAAAAGGCTATTCTCAAGCAGAAGGAATAGATTTTGATGAGACATATGCCCCTGTTGCAAGATTGGAAGCTATCAGATTATTCCTGGCACATGCTGCTTATAAAAACTTCAAAGTATATCAGATGGATGTCAAAAGTGCATTTTTGAATGGCATTCTGGAAGAGGAGGTGTATGTTCAGCAACCTCCTAGATTTGAAGTTAAAGACCAAGAAGATAAAGTGTACAGACTCAACAAAGCACGTTATGGTTTCAAACAAGCACCAAGAGCATGGTATGATACTCTATCTCAATTCTTGGTGGACAATGGTTTTACAAAAGGCACCATTGATAAGACTCTTTTCAGAATCAATGAACCCTGCTGGTACAGATTTATGTTGATGACATAATATTTGGTTCTGAAAATGAATTGCTATGTGAGAAGTTTGCAAATCTAATGAAGAGTAAATTCCAAATGAGTATGATGGGAGAAATGAACTACTTTTTGGGATTGCAAGTGTTGGGGAGATTTTGCATCATTAAAACAAAAGAAAATTTATAAACCTATACTACCATGCAAAACTACCTCCTAACCGGCCGAATACCGGGTAGTTGCTAGTAAAGTTGGATAAGTACGGGTATCGATCCTCAGGGAAAAGGGATATTGAATCTAATCTAGTTAATCCTTCTTTATTAACTAAAACCTAAACCTAAACTAAAACGGAAAATAACTGGACAGAGGATTGTTAATCCAAAGCCGGGAAGGATAAAAGCGATAAAAACATAAATAAAACTACATCTACGAAAACAAGAAACTAACTAACAACCGAACAAACATGAACAAACCATGATCAACCTATTCCCAACAACCATCACCCCACCGAAATCAACAAGATAGACAAACATTCATTCATTAGTTATCTTGGGTTATTATCTTTTCTAATGAAGCGTTTCCTCTTCCGATTTATCACGCCATTAATTAGTTTACCTTCCGGTCTTAACTAATATCGATACAAATCAAAGATATCGAGTGAATCCTAACCTAACAACATTATCCCTCAACTTCCGTTTGTTGGAATAATTATTGTCAATCTCCCTCACGATAATCTAATGAATCTAATTAACTTCCGTTATCTAAATTCGATTAACATGCGGCATAAAAACATGAAAGAGAACAAGAACAACATAATGAATTAAACACATGAAAAATCCTATCTTTCCGGTAACGGTGATATCCCTCAATTCCAATCTAAGATAATCTTGCATCGAATTAATCAAATTGTGATCCTCTCGTAAATCTAGATATTTAACCTACGAACTTCCGTTATGTATAGATTAAAGATCTACTCTTTCCTATGGTGATCTAAACTACACCGACTTCCGTCATACGGTAGCATCAAATCATACAATCATCTTTCGATTTATATTGCAAGATACAATTGAACATAGAAAAGAAACAATTCGAATTAAAACTTACAAAACATCCATCGAAAAAGAATTAAAGTTGCAGCTGGAAAGAGGGAGCTTCAAGGCTCATCCATGGCTGCTCAACTTCATCATCACTCGAACAAGAAGAAAGAAAAACGAACTAACTACCTAATCTAACTAACCTCCGGCCGACCAAGCATGGAGCTTGGCCGGCCGGGCTGCTCTCTCGCTCGAAATTTAGGGTTCAAGAGAAGCTGGGGCGTATTTGATAATGATTAGGGTCGAAGAGAGCTGCTGTATTTATAGAAAATCGAGGCGGTTGCTACAAGTAACGGTGCCGGACGCCCGTTTGAAGATCCGGACGCCCGTCCACTATTTTCAGCAACAGCATCCAAACTTGTAACGCTCATATATCGGGCCTCGTAAGTCGGAATGGAGTGATTCAAAATCCTGTAGAATCCTCTCTTCAAGCCCTACAACTCTTATCTTGAGGTCCAGAGTAAAATCGGTTGTTATCATATCAAGAACTGCGTTGCAAGGTCGTCACTACTCGGAATCCTGATTTTCCGACATTTATCTTGCTTGATTTCTTTCCTTATATCTTTCAATCTTCCATAACTTTGATTGATCCTTTCCAAGCACGAATTTGGCTCTCTAAAATCCTCTCTTCCATCATCAATGAGTATCTACAACAATAGGAAAACATACCAAAGCGTAACGTATTTCCAAAATAACATAAAATCATCATTTAAGCACATAATTCGTTACGTTTTGCAATTAACCTCTTAAAAACATCATTTACTAAATATTTCGATATAAATCCCTACTTCTATGAAAATAATACATATACGGGGGAAATTGATATAAAATATATCTTTATAAAACGTATAAAATCACCCTTAACAGCAAGTCAAACAGATGAAAGATGGAATATTCATTCATCAAACCAAGTATACCAATGAGTTACTGAAGAAGTTTGGTATGGAAAACAGCACCAAGGTATCAACTCCTATGAGCTCAAATATTAGATTGGATGAAGACAAAGAAGGCAAAAATGTTGAGCAGACCTTATACAGAAGGATGATAGGCAGTCTGCTGTACCTTACTGCCAGCAGACCTGATATATCCTTTGTTGTAGGTGTTTGTGCAAGATTTCAATCAAAACCTAAAGAAAGTCATTTAGGTGCAGTCAAAAGAGTTCTCAAGTACCTAAAAGAGACTCTGGGAGTAGGGATATGGTATTCAAAATATGGAAGTTTCAAGGTTATATCCTACTCAGATTCTGATTATGCTGGATGCAAGATTGATAGAAAAGGCACCACAGGAACCTGTCAGTTGACTGCTGCTGGAAAAGGCACCACAAAATTCTATATCAAATTCCACTGCTGAAGCTGAGTATATTGCTGCTGGAAGTTGTTGTGCATAAATACTATGGTTAAGACAACAATTAAGGGATTATGGAATTGAAGAAAGAGAAATTCCAATTATGTGTGACAACACAAGTGCAATTGCAATCACAGAAAATCTTGTATTGCACTCAAGAACCAAGCATATTGATGTAAGACATCATTTTATAAGAGATCATGTTGAAAAGAAAGATGTGGTGGTTCTGTATATCCCTACTAAAAATCAACTTGCTGATATTTTCACTAAACCATTGGATAGTGAAAGATTTGCTAAACTAAGGACTGAACTTGGAATTATAAAAGTTGACTGATACAATCTTAATCAGCAATGTACTGGAATTCACCAAGGGCATTAGTCTTTGCTATGTTGGGTGAGCTCACTTAGCAGATTAGTCATTGGTATCAACAATTCCATGTACTTATGTTTGGAAAATTGAGCAAATGAAGTTACCAAGGGGATTGGTCTTTGTGTTGTTGGGTGAGCTCACTTGACAGATCAGTCATTGGTATTAAACTTCATCTTGTATTATCAATTGGACAATACAAAAGGAATTAAATATCAGCAGAGTAACTTTATCAGCAGGCTGCTGAGACATTTTGTCAGCAGGCTGCTGAGCCAAGTCTACTGATGACAAGGCTACTGAAGGAAACGTTACACAGTCAAACTTACAAAAGTCAAAAAGCAAATGTCGGGATATTTAGTCTATCCTTATAACCGTAGTTACACGATCTGACGGTTACAAAACGTTATGGAAAAGTAATGGACCACGTGTCAAGACAGCATTCACTCAAATTTAATCGTGGTTAATGTACAGTACGTGTTCTGACAGTTACAACCATATCTGTCTATATATATATATACAGACCTATACACAGAGGCTACTTACAAAAACTCAGATCAATTTTCTCTGCATTTACACTGTGTGAACACAGATTTGAGAGCTATCTTCTTCATTTTTTTCTTAAACCAATGGCAGAAAATGATGATGTTCAAATCGGAACAAGTCAAAGTGTAAGAGGTTTTGTTGTTGATGCTAACCAAACAGAATTAGCTATCAATATTGGTCGAAGGATAAGAAGATATGCAGGTTTGGAAAATGTACTCAATATAAGATTGGAAATAATATCATATACAAATGTTGTTAGCTTCTGGAGGAATATTGTGATAAGAGAAGGTAGAGAGGCATTCACCACAACAGTAAATGCCCAAGTGATTGAAGTTTCCTCAAACCTGCTGAGGGAAACTTTTGGTTTTGCACCAGTAATCGATGCTCCAACAAATCCTGAGGAAATGGGACTGTCAAAAATGGATTTTGTTGACAAAATCAAGACCAATGATGCCATTAAATCAATTCCAGGCATTAATGTGAAGCATATTGGTTATAAATACAACCTGCTGAGCAAGATTATTGCAAAGAATATCTTAGGACTCATTGGAAGCATGGATACTTTATCAGGACCCAAAATAGAACTGTTGATGATCATTTGCAGAAGCATGAAGTTTGATTGGGCTGGATTCTTTGTCCACTACATGAAGAAAGTAGCAAAAGAAGAGAAAGAAGGGACAAGGAAATCCAAGGCTTTACCTTTGGGATTGATGGTTCAGGCCCTGCTGAATCATTTGGGAATTGTTGATATTGCACCTGAAAAGATCAATAAATCCATATACAAGAAAGAGATTGACCATCCTATCCCTGGTTTGGATGATGATGAAGATGTAGATGATGAGGCTACTGAAAGTGATGGTAATGATGGAGATGATAATCCTGGTGGTGAGCAGATTAAGAAAGTTGTTAAACCTGTTGCACCCAAGAAGGTTACTAAAAAGAGAAAGACTGCTGAAACAAGAAAAATTACTGAATTATTAAAGCCTAGAAAGACAAGGAAGCAAACAGCTGAGACTGATGAGTCTACTGAGGGTCCAGTAGAGATTGAGGTTACTGACCCTGTACGTAGTTACAAAGAAGACTGTTGCTGAAATCTTAAAGGAGCAACAGAAGGAAGCCAGTAAAAAGAAGAAAGCGGCTGAAATTGAAATAGAAGATCTTTCCAAAAGAATGAAAGAAATTTCCAAGAAAGGAATCATGGCAAAGGGAAGCAATTAAAAACTTTGGAGGCTCAAAGGCAACAAGAAGAAGAAGAAGAAGTAGGATAGGCTATTGAGGCTGAACCATTAACGATTATCAAGCCTACTGAGGATGTAGAGGTTGTTATTGAGCAACCTGTTGGAGAATCACAGCACACTACTGACCCTGAGCCTGCTGTTGAAGTTGTTGAATCCTCCCCAGTAAAGGTTGCTGAGCCTATTGAAGCTACACAAGTTGTTATTGAGCAACTTGTAGAAGAACCACATCAAACTACTGAGTCTACACCTACTGTGGAAGTGGAAAAGTTGGTACAAGACCTGCAAGTCCTGCAATAGTTCAGGGGGAAGAGCAATCTGTTGCTAACCCTGCTGATGAGCATATAAGCCAGGGGGAACCAAGTGTGGTACATATGGAGGTAGTAGGGACTAACAAACAACCTGAGCAACCTATTGACCTAGAAGCATCTGTGGAAGAAACTCTACATTTACTTGTTGAGACCTTTAGAGGTCAGCAAGGTACTGAAACAGCTCCCAGGAAACCAACAATGCCATTTGAGAGACATGAGAAGAAGAAGAAAGAGGAGTTTGTTGATCCTAAACTCCTACTGGTTGCAAACTATTTCCAATAGAAGTTTGGATTCTATAAGAGACAAAAGCCAGCTGCAGAACCAATGACTGATTTTGAGGAATGGGCTTTTGAGAAATTGGGAGTGGATAACTTGTTGGATCTGGTTGATACCTCCTTATTGCAATCAAGACTGATGGATTTGTTTGATGAACAATAGAAGGAAGAGGGTATCAAGTTCAGAGACCCCAGAGATGAATCAGACAGTGATGATTCATCATCTAATTCTGGTGATGATCACCCATCTGGTCCAGGAGAAGTCAGTGGAACTGCTATGATTATTGAACCAAAGGTATAGCAGTCTACTGGTGCTGGACAATCCACTGAGAGGCAACAAACTGAACAAATGGATAAGGATGTGGAAAATCTCACCATGGATGATCTAGAGGCACAAATCAATGAGGGAATAGACATTGGTGCAAACAGGATGGTTGGTGAGATAGACACCTTGTTTGTTGTTGAACCTGCTGAGCATACTGATGATCAGCAAACTGTAGATTTGGATGATGAGAGGATTACTGACCATAGTGAGCTTGATGTCAGTTCTGAGGATTCAACTCAATACCAAGACTGGATTGACACTGAGGACACTCTAACCAAGGCTGCAAACTTTATAAGAAGGATTCCTGATATTAGTGAATTTCAAAAAGAGAATATGGATGTATTCCCTGAACAAGTTGTTGTGGCACAGGTGGTACAGGTTGCTGAGGTACAAACATCACCTGGAAAAAGGTTGGAACTGGAGGTTCAGCTGCTGAGGTTCAAACAGCACCTGGACAAAGGTTGGAACTGGAGGTTCGAGCTGCGAGGTTCAAACAAAGACATGAACAAAGGTTGGAACGGGAGGTACAAGTTGCCGAGGTATAAACAAGACTCGGACATAGGTTGGAACTATCTATGGGTTTGGAGGAAACCCCTGATGTTGTTGAAGAACAGGCTGCTGTAGTGGAGCCTACTGGAGACAAGACCACTGTAGGTATAGATGGTCAGCAGACTGTTGTTATTGATGAGGAGGAGCAGCTGGTGGACTATGACTACAGTGATGAGGAGTTTCAAATGCCTAAGGAAGAACCTATTAATGATGAACCTCAACAGGCATTTGTACCAGTTTTTGAAGAGCCTGCTCTTGAACCTATTCTGGAGGAATTTCAAGGACCTAACCCTGCTGGAAGGGATATGAGCTTTGCCATGGTTGTCAGCAGACATAGGCAACAATACAATGTAGAAGAGCCTGCTGATGGAGGAATGGCTGGTGGGGTACCAACACATGTTTTGGATGAGTTGAGGACTGTCAGAAATGACATTGCAAATTTAAGAACTCAACTTGACAGGCAAGAGCAGAGATTTGAAGATTTAATGAACTTAGTGGAGAATAGAGGAAAAAAAACCGAAACTGTTGCTTCCAATATAACCTCCACTCAATATGCTCTTGCTGACCTTGCTTTGGATGTAAAGGGGACAAAGCAAGGAAATACACTGAAGGACAAGTTTCTGAAAGAACAATTTGCATCCATTCATCAGAAACTTGACAAGCTTGCTGAGACACCTAAGCCTGCTGTGGCTGAATCTGTTGGAACACTGCAACCTGTTGTACTAGATCCTAAAATCACTGAGAGGATAACTCTATTGGAGCAAGCATTGCAAGGAATGATCATAGCTGTTGACACTAGGACTGAAATTATTGAGGGTCAACTGAACAACCTAGTGCTCACATAAGAGAGTGTACATGGCCTGTTGTCCCGTTTTGTTGATGATGTCAATAAGGGGGAAGAGAGCCAAACAGCAGTAGCAAAAGAAGCTACCAGAATCTTTACTAAGAAAAGATGGGAAGAGGACACTAATGCTTTTAGGGACCCTGCACCTGGCAGACTTCCACTTACTGATGATCTTCTCAAAGAATATAAAAAGGTCTACTATAATAAGAGGAGACCCTATCATGACAAAGGCATTCATGAAGGTTTAAACTCCTTTTTGGGCTTAAAGTTCTGGGAAGCAAGGGTTAAAGCCATGAGGGCCACACACAGAGGTGGAAGAGGTGGAAGAGGTGGTAGAGGTGGAAGAAGTTTACCAACTACAAATGCAAAGGAGTCACTTAATGAATTCAAGGAAGTATACATGCGTTTAGGCTTTAGAGTACATCAAATCAACCTTACTCTACCTGAAGCATGGCATTGGTGGAAAGAAGTGAATCCTCATATTGATTTCTCTCTGATTAAAAATGAATGGATGAGAGATATGATCAGAGAGATAAGAGCCTACCAAGAACAAATGGAGAAAGCAAGAGAAGAAAGAGAAAGAAGACAATAGATTAGCACACTTTATCTGTTTTATCATTTGATGTATCTAGACTATAATACTCCTGAACAACTGATTATAATAAGATATGACTACACTTTGTTATGTTTTTGTTTTTAATCTTTTAGCTTTGCTGTAAGGAGGGTATTGGCATCATCACCAAAAAGTGGGAAATTGTTGGACTTATTTTTAAGTTTTCGTGATGAGTGCTAGACTAGCTGTTATAGAGCAAAGACAAAAAGATGTCTAGATCAAATGTATTGGTTTATTAGAGTTTGATTTTGTATAGGTTTGATCAAACAAGCACTGTAAAAGGTCAGCGGACTTACATCAGCAGACTAGTCTAGATCAGTAGGGTAGCTGTGTCAGTAGACTAATCAGGAACCTGCTGAAGACTGAAGGCTGAGGGCTCAAACTCAGTTATTGAAGGCTAAGGGATCAAACTTAGTAATTAAAGTCAAGGCTATGGAATCAGAATTTAGGGAAGTCTGTGATTACCTAAACTGATTACATATACCTTGTGTACAAGGTCTAAGTTCCACAAGTTAAGTGGTGATTGGAACTTAGTTATTTACAAAAAGGTGTAATCTAACTTCATAAATAAAAGTTAGATAAAAGACAGTAAGCTGAAGTGTTTTTAAACACAACATAATAAGGATAAGCTTACTGATGTGTATATCAGCAAGCTTATGTTCTCAGGAACCTGCTGGACACATATTTCGATTATTCAAAGACTACATTAGAAGATTACAAGAAAGGGACTGCTAACAACCTCTGATTTTACCAAACAAATCAATGGTTAAGATTAAATGGACGTTGGAAAGATTCAGATCTTTATCCAATGGTTACAAGTCAAATGGTGGACATACTGTAAACTGTCAAAAAGGAATCTGACAGTGTCAGTCCTAGGAACAGTCAGAAAAAGCAAGTCAAGACAAATCTGAAACGGCTATGTTTGAATTTCAAACATAAGTCACAAGGATTCCATCCTATAAATAGAGGACTCCTAATTCAGATACAAGTGATGAAAATTGATAAACATTAAGAGAAAAATACAGAGAATCCTGAGCTTCAATTTCTGATCAAGAAAAACACCCTGCTGACCTTACTGAGCTTTAATCTACTGATCCAAAAAAATTCTTCAAGTGTAATCTGCATTCAAGCTGCATCAAGTTTACACACTTGAAGACATCAAGCTGATCATATCATCCTGATCAAGCTGCTGAAAGCTGAATCACTTACTTCATTCAATCTTTCTTTTATAAGAAATCTACTGAAGACAGTGAATCATCTTTGGGTGTGAAAGACTATTGTTTGTGGTGGAGTTGGTGAAGAGGCAATCCTACCCTTCAAGGACCGTGGAAGACTTTGGAACAGCAATCCTACCTGTTCCAAGTGTTCAGTTTGTTAAGCCATAGTTATTGGTGAAGGACAAGCAACTTAAGGATTTTTGTAACAGCTACATCAAAGATCTCTAGTGAATTACCTCCAACATCACGGGAGAAGAGTGGACCGACAGGATTACACCACCCTGGAACCACTATAAAATCTGCCTACTTACTTTCTGCATTTATATTCTGCACTTAGTTTATCTAACACATCAATGTACTGAATCTAGCAACTGAATCACACACATACACTACTGAGTATCTAATATTTGGTATCATATTTAACAACAAGTAATAAGGCTTAATTTTTGATATATTTCCGCTACACAAATTCAGTAAACTCAACAGCCAGCAGACTACTAAGTGTCAGCAGACTACTGAAGTATCAGCAGGCTGCTGAAGTTGCTGAGTTTGTTAACTCCAAAAGTTTTAAGTGTTAAGTTTATTCACCCCCCCCCCCCCTCTAAACTTAACCAAAGCCTTTTCAAGGGACCAACAGAGGTAACGCTCAATATCGGCTGTTCTAGTTCTTTATGCGTATGGGCTATTACGGACCAATTAAGGAGGGTAGCTTGCGTATAGATTGTCTAATGCCATTGTCGGAGTAGATAGGGTTAAGAATTGCACCCGTAGCTGATAAATATGATAATAATCATTAAAAGCTCGTGATTAATCTAAGGAAATTATGCGGGGAAGTAAACATAAGGATTAACTAATCCAAGTTAGTAGATCGGTGAGGAGAGGGAGAGGTATACCATGTTTGTTTTCTTTTATGTTATTGTTGGTCAATGACCGCCTATATGTTGCTTCTTAATTAGGTTAGAATCATTTATATGTATAAGTTGCATTGTCTCTGTGGGATCGACCTTGACTCGCATTTACTATACTGCGATGTACCTAGTATTCTTGCTAGTAATATCGACGTTAGTGCCTTACACGCGATCAGACTCATCTTTAGGGTCCTAACGAAAGGACAAATGATGGTTTTGTTGAATATATTCCTGCTAGATTAAATGCCGAGTGGGTACGTGGCATGCTTATGTTTCTTGCGAATCGAGTCCACGGTACCATACATCACGTTCAACAAAAACTTGGATATGTACATCCTTGCATACGCAGTTTTATATCATCAAGTTAATGTGGGCAGGGTTAACAGGATAGCGGGGGGGAGATATGGTGATGGTTATATCGTTTTCCCATTTCTTATCACGGCTATGGCCAAAATCTTTGGGGTACCGGAAAATGACACGGATGACATTGTTTGGCAAACCCTACCTATCGTATTTAATGACCACCCTTGGTTTATTTAAGTATCATCTTATTGTTATCTCAATGTATCATTACTCTTTATTTTTATGTTTGTAAGCCCCGTATGTAAGCCCATGTATCATTACTCTTTATTTTTATGTTTGTAAGCCCCGTATGAAAGCCAATGTATCATTACTCTTTCTTTTTATGTTTGTAAGCCCCGTATGAAAGCCACTGTTGCTAGATATACAGAAATCCGGATCTGATACATAATTGGATCGTCAGATCTGATTCACAGTACCAATCGAGACGCTCGATCATGCACAGCCAAAGCTACGAATTAAATTGGCATGCGATTTTACCACGATTTAATTCACATAATAATTAATTATCTACAAGAAGGATAGAAGATTTACCCAACCGGAGAGAAGCCGTGATCTTCCGAGTTGTATCTCCAAGCGACGACTAGTGGACGTCGATCCTCGTAGTAGTGATGACGTGGTCAATCAGGTTATAATATACTTGACCACCATAAACCAATACTAGCAAGAGGACTAGGCCCATCGTAGTATAGCTATAGTGAATCAAGGTCGATCCCACAGGGAACCAATTGTGGATCATCTTATATATAAACAATTAATTAAACATGTCAAGGACATAGAGGCGGTCTACGACCAACATAAGACAAGAAAAGTAAAGACACGACTTGACACAACGTAATTAACCTCCCCAATTATAGTCTTTATCGTTTGGACCAAGATAATTTATATAATAAACTGAACTTATTAACTGTCAATCCGTTTGTATATATCTTAGATTGGCTACGGGAGTCATCCTCTTTAACTTGACTTAGCACCGGTAGGTCACTAGATCACTGTGGTATTGTTACGTGACTTCGCCTTTTGGTGCCTCCATCTCATATAACTCACACGCTTACGACTCTAAGGATGCCGATATTAATCGTACACCTCGTCTAGGCAACATTCCTGTGGTTAGGCGTACTTCCTAAACGATCACTCAAGCCCTCGTCCAACTAACAATTACCTTTTAGGTCTCATGCTAGTTTACGAACTACGTATAACTAGGTGACGTCAATTCCCTAATACAAAACCTACCTAGATCTCGCTGAAAGCCCCGGAAGATCATTCATGAGCCGACCTAGAGCCCTATATTGGTATTTCCTAATCGTACGCTAATTAAAACTGACGAGCAACGTAGCCGTGGCCATACCTACTGAGATAATAAATCCTACTAAGCTAAACCTACCATAAAGACGTGGCGGACTAACTAGCAGACAAATAGGGGCTCGGTCGACCGAGCATAGACACTCGGTCGACCGAATGATTCCATTCGGTCACCCAAACGATTTCATCCCCAGATTACATCCTAGAATATATCTCTCAGTGTTTCATCATACAGAACAGATTAAACAGTAATTCGTAAAGCGATCATATAAATTAACATAGATACGCATTAATTAAACTAAGCAGATTCATGAATAAATACTAAGCATAGGACGTAGGTTATGGGATCCTCATAGACAAGGCGTCGCCACATCCCTAACGTCATAGCCTAGATCTACATCATCTAGCTATGATTAACTAATTCAAACGATAAAGCACAATTGGGAGGGATTAATTACTTAAAAGAAAGAAACGAGAAAGTAAAGGCTTACATAATTTGCAGCCCTTAAACTCGGAAACCCTCAAATTATTCTACATTGTATCAAAGAAAGAATGAAGGGATGTGTTGGTGTGTAAGGTGTATTTTACAATTCTCGTAGTCGCTTGCTTATATAGAGGTTTTTGCCGACTTAGGGTGGTTCTAGAAGATAAACACGAGTAAAGTCAGAAACCGCCCCTGACCAGAGGCTCGGTCAACCGAAGAGCTACACTCGGTCGACCGAAGCTATAGGCTCGGTCAACCGAACCTACTTTTGCACACGTTAATCGTTTTTCTTGTCTATCTTGCTCCCCACTCCACGCTTGCATGTTGATCCGATTAATGTTCCACTTAATGCTCCGATTTTCTTCCTTCCTTATCTTGAGATAATTGATTGAATGACATTAATCCTCTCGATTTGTTGTGATCTGCAAAATCAATAATTATCGCACAATAAATCGGCTTTAAATAATAAAAACAGCTAAATACCAAATATCATATTAATAATCACTTAACATTAAATAATAAATATAAACATGTGATTTAATATGAAATATATATTATTAATCTCGATTTAAGGTCAACGTTGATGACTTTTACGGGTATAATTTGACCGTCATCAACTACCCCCCACTTAGACTTTGATCGTCCCGAACAAAGCATCAATAAGTCATTCCCCAAGACAACATTTTCTATGGTCAAATCATACTTACACAAGAAACTCGAGTCAACTCATACTAGTCATGCTCATAAGATATCCATTATTCACTACTGACTATGAATCGAAGTGATGTGTGCATGTGCATTTAGTTTTATATATTCGTAGCAAGATTAGAGTTTATGCCAACTTCGTAATCTCAACCTACCAACCTCAGCATTCATACTTCTCAAGCCTTTAAATTTTTGAAGCACTAGAGCAATAAGCAAGAGCGTATCTATAGGGTTTTTGGACTTGGAGACCGAGTACTACTCAAAGCCTCTTAAAGAGTTGAATATTTTTTCATATCTTCATATTTTTCAAATACTATCAATCTCAAGGAAGAAAACTTTTTAGAGTATCCCCCTATCTTAGATCATGTATAGCATCGAATATTACCACAAGCGCGGGGCTACTTTGGTAATGTTACTACAAGCCCAGTGTCTAACATTTTGCTAAAACACAGGTACGTCTCAAGCTTATTACTCCGCTTTTGTTGGCAAGAAGATAAGAATACATCAGCCAATAAGTATCGTCACTAAGTCTACATAACCAATCATCTATGCAATGTACACATAATTTCTTCAGTTATTATGATTTGTGCGGTATGCTCGATTCACTGATTGAGTAATCGAATAATAAATAACTACTTGCAAAAACGGGCATGAATATCCTTAAATCTACTTAACATAAGTATAATATGATCACGTACTCATGAAACTTGGTTTATTTCCCATCAATTCTTAGCTAGGAACTCACAATTCTAAGGGTACGAGATAAATAATGTGGTATTTATTCAAATTTTTCAATCATGTGCCGTTTCATTCAATTTTCAATTATAACATAACATGGCTAAGTCTCCTACCCCCCACTTAAACATGGCATTGTCCTCAATGACAAAAATAAATGAGAAGTTAAGAAAAAGACTTAGCTCTGGAAACGGCTCTCAAGTAAAGGCAGAACATCGGAGTAAATTTCAGCACGTCGTGGAGAGATAGACGCATCCTGTATAAGCAAACAAACTCCACCAAACCGTAAAATACCATGTCTATGGATGTTATAAAATAATGTGGCAGTAATGAGGTATAAATACCTAAAAACAGTTTAAGCCACTTTATTTTATACAACCAAAGACAAGAAAAATACTAAATAGAAAGAAAAATAAACAAGCAACTAAAGATGGTGGTCTTCATCTACAACCTCCACCGCCTAAATATTCTTAAAACCGGGTGGAGAAGACAAAGATCAAAAAGCATTACCCGATGTGGGAAAAAACGAGGGTGACTCGATCGAAAAGGTATTCAATCCAGGAAAAGAGAAACTTGGTAAGGTATAACAGATTGAATGCGACCTATTGGCTAAAGATAAAATCAAATACTTAGCGCAGACGCTTCTCGCTTGCATTGGATATCAACAACTTAGGGAGATGTAGCTACTCCTCGAAATTACTAATAACCCAATGTATCACGTAAAAATCATAACCGTCATCAACAAGGTCGGATCGGTGTGATATTTAAGAACTGAACTCATCATCTTGAAATGCCGGAATAGTCGGAAAAGTGTGAAATTTAAAGAATGATAAGTCGTATGTGATCGACCCAAAAACTCTTTGAAGTCTAGCTAGGGTCAGAGCCAAACTTACCCCAGCTACGATCATGAAAATCAAAACGATAAAAGATAATCATTAAAGTTTAGCAATATTCAAATTCCACAACACAAAGGTATTTTGTAAACAAAATGGAGGTTTAGAGTGTGTCGGGTTTAGAAAAAGATACACCTAAGGTTGGGAAGAAAAGATAAAGGATGGGTAAGAAATTGTGTTTAGGCATTGAGAGTGGGTGGGAGAGTGAAACGGATGGAAAGAAAGAGAGGCGATGAAAGAATGGTTAGAAATGTGAACTTTCGGGGTAGATTGGTGAGAGGATCGAAAAGGTTGAAGGGTGAAAAGGTATAAATGAAAGGATAAGGGTAGTTGCAGAATGAATTGCGCACCACTTTGAATTTTCACTTGGATCGCCATTCTAAAAGATTTTGGAAGTTGACCAAAATTGCTCTTTTCGCACCAATCATTATCTGTTACATTTTCAATAATTCTCAAGCTCTCTTAATGCTTCCATCTTAAGGTGGATTGCTAAATTTCCTTTTCTTTAGCAATTTCTCGACTCTCCTACGGAACTCTATTTCACGTGGCCTATATTGAGTAAAAAAGTTTTGCACATCCTTAGCCCAATGGCCATCGGAACACGGCAAAATAAAAAAACCTCAACATATTTCACGTTACTCTTATTTGACTCAAAGAGAACAAAACCTATAATCCTAAAAAGAAATCCTAAGGGTTTTAAAGAAGTAGTTCTGAGTTTAGAGTCCTCAGCTCGACTTTCCAAAAGTATCCTTGTCAGTTATCATTCTTGGATCGCCAGACTTTGACCCTTCGAGCACTATATGAGGTGGGCTTGTCGCTTTTGCGGATTAATACTTTTCCTTTGGTTGTGAGACCTAGGAAATGACATTTATCCATACCATTTATCCAAAGCTCTTACCTCGGCTCTCGTTTTAGGAATTAGTGAATTACGGTTACTAATTACGGTTTTGGCCTTGACAATAAGAAACAATGAATCAAAGTACTCCGAATAAGGTCGGTTATGTAGGCAAGCCTATGCCGTCTTATTCGTTGGAACATATGTGACAGTTCAGGCCAATCCGTCAAGGTAAGCCCCGTTTAGCCCGAAGGCTTATCGGCTATGCTAAGTCTTGTCGAACTGCTGTAACGTACATCACACGTGGAGGGGAGTTGATTGAGCCGAAGCTCGGTTGAACTCGCCCAGCCATGGTTAAACCATTTCCAAACCTATGTACAAAGATTCTTCGATTTCTAAATTTTCACCCAAAGCGTAATCTCGTTTCTGTTTAAGGTGGGTTCACCGAGAAGCCATCACCATAAAACTCAACGAAAGCAGAAGATGGTGTTCTCTCAAAACTCAACGTCTTCTTTAGATTTTGAATGCTTAAACTACACAATTTGTTGCTCCCATGGCCAGTAGAAGCAATCTCATGCATAGGACAATGAGATTTTAACAGAACTACGAGGAACTCTTTATTCACTGCTTCCTTCAACTACTACATGTTTCCCTACACCCTCTAGATGAGACAGATATGGGGCAAAACCATCGACACTAATAAAATTATTCTTACAAACCAACTCCGGGCTAAGATTCATACTAAGGTTCATGTATAGGCTAACTTATGCTCAAAAAAACAAAAAGGTAGTAAAACATAAGCAAAAAAAAGGGTAGTACCTTGCCTTCAACATTGTACCACGAAGAATTTAAGCCATAAATTTTTTCGGAGCCATCTTGGTGCTTTAATGGTATTGCTTCCATCGCTTTTCCCATCTTAGATTCATAGCTCCACATGTTTGCTGGGTTATTTTCTTAGCGCCCGCGAAAAATTACTGACTCAGAATATTGCTTCCCTGGTTTCTGCAAACAGAAGAAAAACAAAAACAAACAGACCGTAGACTGATTTTAACATGGTTTTCCATGCTGCTATCAGACCTACGGATTAAACATACGGGGATAAACAGACACGCGAAATTCCAGACTCGAAAACACAAATCAGAAACCGTGTAGACAGAACAGAACAAGAACAAAACAAAACAAAACAAAACAAAAATTCTAAATCCTCGGTCGACCGAATAAATTTTTTTCTTTTTTTTTTTAAATTTTAAGAATCTGGAATTTTCAGACAGAGCAGACAACCAGAGGGACTCAAAAACGTAAAAACAGACTCTAAAACAGAAAACTCGACATGAAAAAAAAAATTATTTATATATAAAATTGACCGTTGGTTCCCCGGCAACGGCGCCAAAAACTTGATGACGTGGTCAATCAGGTTATAATATACTTGACCACCATAAACCAATACTAGCAAGAGGACTAGGCCCATCGTAGTATAGCTATAGTGAATCAAGGTCGATCCCACGGGGAACCAATTGTGGATCATCTTATATATAAACAATTAATTAAACATGTCAAGGACATAGAGGCGGTCTACGACCAACATAAGACAAGAAAAGTAAAGACACGACTTGACACAACGTAATTAACCTCCCCAATTATAGTCTTTATCGTTTGGACCAAGATAATTTATATAATAAACTGAACTTATTAACTGTCAATCCGTTTGTATCTATCTTAGATTGGCTACGGGAGTCATCCTCTTTAACTTGACTTAGCACCGGTAGGTCACTAGATCACTGTGGTATTGTTACGTGACTTCGCCTTTTGGTGCCTCCATCTCATATAACTCACACGCTTACGACTCTAAGGATGCCGATATTAATCGTACACCTCGTCTAGGCAACATTCCTGTGGTTAGGCGTACTTCCTAAACGATCACTCAAGCCCTCGTCCAACTAACAATTACCTTTTAGGTCTCATGCTAGTTTACGAACTACGTATAACTAGGTGACGTCAATTCCCTAATACAAAACCTACCTAGATCTCGCTGAAAGCCCCGGAAGATCATTCATGAGCCGACCTAGAGCCCTATATTGGTATTTCCTAATCGTACGCTAATTAAAACTGACGAGCAACGTAGCCGTGGCCATACCTACTGAGATAATAAATCCTACTAAGCTAAACCTACCATAAAGACGTGGCGGACTAACTAGCGGACAAATAGGGCTCGGTCGACCGAGCATAGACACTCGGTCGACCGAATGATTCCATTCGGTCACCCAAACGATTTCATCCCCAGATTACATCCTAGAATATATCTCTCGGTGTTTCATCATACGAACGTATTAAACAAGTAATTCGTAAAGCGATCATATAAATTAACATAGATACGCATTAATTAAACTAAGCAGATTCATGAATAAATACTAAGCATAGGACGTAGGTTATGGGATCCTCATAGACAAGGCGTCGCCACATCCCTAACGTCATAGCCTAGATCTACATCATCTAGCTATGATTAACTAATTCAAACGATAAAGCACAATTGGGAGGGATTAATTACTTAAAAGAAAGAAACAGAAAGTAAAGGCTTACATAATTTGCAGCCCTTAAACTCTGGAAACCCTCAAATTATTCTACATTGTATCAAAGAAAGAATGAAGGGATGTGTTGGTGTGTAAGGTGTATTTTACAATTCTCGTAGCTGCTTGCTTATATAGAGGTTTTTGCCGACTTAGGGTGGTTCTAGAAGATAAACACGAGTAAAGTCAGAAACCGCCCCTGACCAGAGGCTCGGTCAACCGAAGAGCTACACTCGGTCGACCGAAGCTATAGGCTCGGTCAACCGAACCTACTTTTGCACACGTTAATCGTTTTTCTTGTCTATCTTGCTCCCCACTCCACGCTTGCATGTTGATCCGATTAATGTTCCACTTAATGCTCCGATTTTCTTCCTTCCTTATCTTGAGATAATTGATTGAATGACATTAATCCTCTCGATTTGTTGTGATCTGCAAAATCAATAATTATCGCACAATAAATCGGCTTTAAATAATAAAAACAGCTAAATACCAAATATCATATTAATAATCACTTAACATTAAATAATAAATATAAACATGTGATTTAATATGAAATATATATTATTAATCTCGATTTAAGGTCAACGTTGATGACTTTTACGGGTATAATTTGACCGTCATCAAGTAGAACCTCCTCGAATATGTTCAAGAAAAACCCTAGTTTTTCTTCCTTTAATGACTAAGGCAAGAAACTAATTTTTGTTCCTTTTAATTGTAATGTGGCGCAATTTGTAAGTGTATATTGTGCTAGGATGAACTCTCTTTATATAGGAAAATAACTAGCCAAGAGAGTTATCATTTTCACACCACAATTACCTATTCCCACAAGGAAAAGATATTTGCCAAAAGATAAGAGATAATTCCCAAAAAATAAATCTCTTATTTTTCCATTAATTATCCAACAAATAGATAATTAATTAATTACACATGTGACATAATCTATTTCTTTTCCTAATTTATCATAATGTGTGGCGCCACTTTGTCATTAAATTTAATAGAAAATGTCTTTTCTATTTTACATATTATTTACCAAATAAATAATATTGCATATTCATTAAATAGACCAACTATTTAATTTATTCTCGAGGTTCCATAAAACGAGAAAACACTCTCATGTTAGAAGCCAACCCGGGGACCATGGACCTATAACCAGTAGCTACAATAAATTAAATTAAATATTCATCGAACATAATATTTCTACTTAATTCCTTAATTCCGGATTTACGCCACCATAATTCCGAAACTGAACTCTATCGATTATAGATGTTACTTATTCTCAAAACATCGAGTCGAGTCGATAAGTGTCCATTGATATAATCATTTCATATAAACTAACCCTCTATAGACCATCCGTAATGAAGCGGGATTATTTCCGTAAACCTTCTTCAATACATCTTATCCTTATTTACCATTAACCCACTAGTAATCAATTAGTTCATAACCAATACGAACTCCGCGGATCGATCAGTTTCTAGGATCAACAAATAAGGGGGTTGTCTTTCTACTTCCCGCATGAAGGAATGGATTACATAACTGTGAGACACACACTTCTCACTCATTCCAGAACAGTGCCAATGTGCAAGTGATTCGCACCGCACCTCTTAGCGATCCTTAACGAACACATCAAACCCTATCCTGAAACAAGTAGGAGTCTGTAATCACTTCAGGATTAAGGTTAATCCATATATGATCATCTTGTGATTTAATAAGGTCTCTCAATCACGGAATTATATGAGAAACTCATTAAATCGGTCCAGTCCTATATGACTCTCTTCATATATAAATGCCCCACTTAGACAACCAATGTCAACGGTCCGGATAAGACGGTCACAACTTAAAGTGTTCTGGGCACATTAATGGTTGTTTAAAAATGAACAGTTGTTGTGTCACGGTTGTTAAAAATGAACAGTTGTTCTGGGCACATTTCCTATCGACTATTTTTGCTTCGACAGTTACACAGCAACTGTTCATTTTTAACTATATGCAAAATAATCGAAATAATAAAAAATAACCGAATCGATTTGAAAACCATACTAGAAAAACATAATATGAATATTACACTGTCATAAGTTGAGATAATACTATAAGAACATTCATAAAAGCTGAACGATAGACAACTTTAGAATTTCCAATATACATATTAAACCCCTATCCTTGGAATAAATAGATCTACAGCCATTCGTTGCCGGCACCGCCATACAGTGTCATCATGCATATCATCTAGCGTTGCTCCTTCGATGATTAACAGCTCCATAATCTTGAGTGTGAAATCCCCACAGTGCTTCCTGCATATTAAAGACATAAAGTTTAAAATTTGATTGATTGAAATGAACAAGTGTGAATAAGGTTTTATACGTACCAATCCTTCAACTGTGGACAATCCTATTCGGGGACCCGTATTATCCTTAATGAAAGTTGGTATGGATCGAGCATCCATTGTGACTTTTTGCATTCAGGTGATTTCGATAAAAAGATCCTCATGTATCGAGACCACTTCTCTATGATGGAATTTAGGCGAACCAAGTCACTGGATCCATGTTGGCTGTCGTATACCGTCAGGGACTATTCCAGCATCGACATGACCAGAAGCACCCACTGCAGATCATTAATCATCCAGATAGCATAAGCAGTTGTTTTCGAGGTCCATGCACCGACTTCTAATTCCAAACTTGCCGGAGTCACACAATCCATGTTACCATCCTATTTTTCTAATTCAGGTAGAAGAGTACATGCGAAAGATGAATACAACAATCTTGCATAACGCTTATAACAACCCGGGATAACAGCCATACGAGCACATAATAGTCCCACATATGCATTAATGTGCTGCACATGAAATGTTTATTACTCAGTGAAAATATATCATGTATATTAAAGACATGTTAAAGTAATGAGACAACATAAATGAGTTTACCTCCCTAACAAGTGAGGTGTCTATCAAGAACTTGCTAAAGAAGCTTTGTTCCGTAGGTTAATCAAAAATACCTTCATCACATTGCAACCCTACTAAATACCTGGTATCACATGTCTTGGCTGCCAACCACGATTTCAGTTGTTTTAAGTCAGCATCGTCAACTCTCCGGGCGGGTGTGTATCTATCTAACGAAGCTTTATCAGTAACCCATTCGCTAGTTTGCTTTTTTAAGATTGCAGGCGGCTTCCTAGTCGCATGAAGGCCCTTTTTTTTTGAACAACTTGCCTACGTTTTTTTGCTTCAGAGTTAGTCTTCCTCTCAATGACTACCCGATTGTTGCTAGCTGTAATATTTGATGGGCCTTCATGAAGGATTACGCCCGTCGCTTGAAGTTTGGGTTCAGAATCTGTGACAAGATAATCGCAGGGACTTAGACTCGGATCTGAACCACCCTTAGACGAAACTTCTCCAGGCATACTAATGGGCTCGGGTGTGGTGAATCCAATAGCCTCGGCCGTATGAGGAACTGAATGACAACTAGCCGTATGTGTTGTGTATGACGGGTGAGGCGCATGAGGTTGCCTTGATTTGGGAGCAGGTGTTGAAGTAGATTGTGTGAATATCTGCGGTCTGCATGCGAGGTGTCTGTTGATCAGGCCTCTAGCGGGATGTGGGTGTTTGATTAGGCTGAGGCGGCTGTTGCAGATTTGATTGTGTGGGATATGTCGAAGTAGATTATGGTTGGTTGGCCCCTCCATGTTCAGTGCCGCCTTGTCCGGCGCCGGTCCCCGTGTTATTGCCGCCGCCACCGTAAGGCCCCGACCCATCACTGCCTGGACCCTATAATTAAAACGAACGAATAAGTATTTCGTTATGAACTTGTTAAAAAAGTATTAAAAAGCCCAATAAAATCATACCTGCCTAACCCTCGATGCAAGATAAAATTGTTTCAGAATGATGCTGTGATTTTTCAACACATCGTCATGCGCGTCGAGCCTTTTTTTAATGGTAGAGAATTCGGCATTCATTCTCTCTTGGATTTTCCTTATTGCTGCATTGATCATCTTACCAACCTCATCAATTATCAGTTCTCCTCGAACTATGTTCCCTCCATCAACAACACGATCTCGTTCGTCATTGTCAATATCAAAACCCTCATCCCGTAAAACGTCACGATCTTCTTCGTCACAGGTCTCCTCATCCCGTAAAACTCCACTCCCGGATGTCGATCCATGTCTAAGAGTGGAAGGTGCATCATTATGGTCAACACAAGGAACATTGGATCGACTAGTACCCGCAGTCATGGCAATCTGAGAAGATCTATCCCCTTTACCCTTCCCACGAGCGGCCGGGGCCTCAGGCCGTGATGGGAGCTCTTTGGGCAGCTGTTGAGGAGGTTTTGGAAAAACACGTGGGGGTGGAAATTTGCTCTTCAGATAGCCCGAGCCGACGTAGTACTACTACTTCTCCGTTCTCGGCCACCATACCCTCATTCATTCCGTCCTGTAGAAAAAAAAAACAATCAACACATTTAAAAGAATCATTAATCATGCTAATGACATAATCTTAAATGTGTATTATTAAATGGAATACATGAATATTACCTCAGGAATAACTTTAGTTCCCATCGTGGGTCCATGCGGTGTACTATTTGCAGGGTCCCATCTCAACATCCGAGGAATGGCATCCTGGCTTATACGTTTACAAAATGGGGGCTCGGTCTTTTGCAAACGTGGGAAAAGTTCATTATCCCAGTAGGTCAACCCAGGTGCCCACCCCTCAACCGTTGGCTTGTGATTGTTTTTATCCTCCGGTTGTTGACTAAAGCTTTTAACAATCACCATGAGATGTGCTATCTTGTCGTAAGTAATTTGCCACAAGTACTCACCATATGCAAAATCTTCTACACATTCCAAATCTTCAACGAGGTAGAATATATGTTTCGGGATTCCAAGATTGTCATTCCAACCTAAAAGATATCCATAAATGAAATACACTAGCCCTAACCGGTACCTCACCATTATGATTACCGTCCCCAACAGGATGACCAAATGCACGGTCCAAGTCTTTTATGGTAACTGCTCCATTTTGATAATTTTCCAAGTAACATCCCCTTCCAAAGCACATAGAAGTGGTACCAACATCCACATCGTCAATACCGCCAAACTTTAAGCCGGAAATCATTGCGAATTCTCTCCTGCCAAACACAGATGTCTCTCCCATGTTTCCAAACCTAAAATGTAGCTCATCGGGCCGGTCGGGGTATACCATGTTGAATCCAAGATATCGCATAAGCACTCCCGAGAACTTCCGATCTTTATGCGCCGTTACAAAATCCATAAATATGGATTATTTAAATCTGTCTACAAAATCTACACCACCCGGAACCGAGACCGCACTAAAATGATTTAAAACAAATGTCATCTTAGCGCTCTCCCCTTTATAATTCCACTGTCCCTTTAAATGACGTGCAGGATCGATTATATACGCTCCATGTGGGCCTACAAGCTGCAATTCACAGTATAACGAGCATGCACAAATATTTCATCATATTAAAAAAAATTATATATAAAAAAAATTATATGTATATATATATATCTATATCTTATATCTATAAAATGTCAAGAGGCTTCTCCCACATTTGGCCACGTGGCAGCCGTTGTGGCAGACACGTGGCACTCTTTTCTTTTCTTTTCTTTTTTTTTTTTGCAGCAATTTTTTTTTCCTTCCTTCGGTAAAACCGTGATTTCGGTTATCTCGTTATATATAAACCGATTTCTTTTTTCGATTCTTCGTTACATAAATCGAACCAAAATGTATATTTCGATACGGTTCATTTTTAGTGCCTCCAACTGACAGTGCGGATTCAGTTTTACATTTCAATCAACCAAAAATTTTAGATATCTCAATTCGATTTTGGTACAACAATTGAATATACATAACAAAGTGTATGTTTCGATACATTTCATTTTTTTCCCCTTCGGTAAAAAACAGGGATTTCAGTTATTTCTTTATATATAAACCGATTTTTTTTCCGACTCTCCGTTACATTTTTTTTTTTCCTTCCTTCGGTAAAAACCGTGATTTCGGTTATCTCGTTATATATAAACCGATTTCTTTTTTTGACTCTCCGTTACATAATCGAACCAAAATGTATATTTCGATACGGTTCATTTTTAGTGCCTCCAACAAACCGTGCGGATTCAGTTTTACATTTCAATCAACCAAAAATTTTAGATTTCTCGATTCGATTTCAGTACAACAATTGAATATACACAACAAAGTGTATGTTTCGATACGTTTCATTTTTTTCCCCATTCGGTAAAAACTAGGGATTTCGGTTATCTTGTTATATATAAACCTTTTTTTCCGACTCTCCGTTACATAAATCGAACCAAAGTGGTTCATTTTTTGTGCATCCAACAGACAGTGCAGATTCGGTTTTACATTTCAATCAACCAAATTTTTTTGAAATCTCGATTCGATTTCGACACAACAAAATGTATATTTCGATACGGTTAATTTTTTTTCCCTTCGATAAAAACCGGGATATCGGTTATCTCGTTATATATAAACCGGTTTTTTTTCTAACTCTCCGTTACAAAAATCGAACAAAAGTGTATATTTCGATACGGTTCATTTTTAGTGCCTCCAACAGACAGTG
The DNA here is from genome assembly GCA_036785695.1 of Gentiana straminea. Classification (NCBI taxonomy): domain Eukaryota; kingdom Viridiplantae; phylum Streptophyta; class Magnoliopsida; order Gentianales; family Gentianaceae; genus Gentiana; species Gentiana straminea. Next base: position 7,976,412 of record JAVUPR010000114.1, read on the forward strand.
CGGCTTCAGTTTTACATTTCAATCAACCGGAAATTTTCGATTTCTCGATTCGATTTCGACACAACAATTGAATATACACAACAAAGTGTATATTTCGATACGGTTCAATTTTTCTTTCCTTCGGTAAAAACCAGGGATTTCGGTTATCTCATTATATATAAACCGATTTTTTTCCGACACTTCGTTACATAAATGGAACCAAAGCGGTTCATTTTTTGTGCATACAACAGACAGTTCGGATTCAGTTTTACATTTCAGTCAACCAAAAAATTTTGCTTTCTCGATTCGATTTCGACACAACAATTGAATATACACAACAAAGTGTATATTTCGATACGGGTCATTGTTTTTTCCCCTTCGGTAAAAACCGGGATATCGGTTATGTCGTTATATATAAACCGATTTTTTTTCCGACTCTCCGTTGCATCAATCGAACAAAAGTGTATATTTCGATACGGTTCATTTTTAGTGCCTCCAGACAGTGCGGATTCAGTTTTACATTTCAATCAACCGGAAATTTTCGATTTCTCGATTCGATTTCGACACAACAATTGAATATACACAACAAAGTGTATATTTCGATACGGTTCATTTTTAGTACCTCCAACTGACAGTGCAGATTCAGTTTTAAATTTCAATCCACCGAAATTTTTTGATTTCTCGATTCGATTTCGACACAACAATTGAATATACACTACAAAGTGTATATTTCGATACGGTTCATTTTTAGTACCTCCAATAGACAGTGCGAATTCATTTTTAAATTGCATCAACCGGAAATTTTCGATTTCTCGATTCGATTTCGACACAACAATTGAATATACACAACAAAGTGTATATTTCGATACGGTTCATTTTTATTACCTCCAACTGACATTGCGGATTCAGTTTTATATTTCAATCAACCGAAAATTTTCGATTTTGATTCGATTTTTCTACAGAATATGAACATGTTTTCTGCTCCATTTCCTTTTTTTTCGTTCTCACAATCATATTTTGCTATACTGCAGAAAATTCAAATCATATTTGTTTCCTCAAATTTTAGTTGTTTGTTTCAGATTCTCCTGATTCCAATGGATTTCACTTGGGACATCTTATCTCCTAACATGTCTGTCCTTTTGCTCATTTTTTATAGAACTTTACCGTTTCTGATGGTTCCATCTTCATCCCTCATAGCCTTGGCGTTTACATTTTGTTTATTAGGTCAGTAGTATTTTTCATATCCCAATGGTGATTCCATGTATGCAATTCTGAATATATGCTTTTTATTCATTGAAGTACTCTTACCTTCATACAAGTTTTTTATAACTTTTTTCTCTTCTTTTGTTCTTTTTGGCAGTTATTTATTTTCTTATTTTGCAGACATTTCTTTGGCTTCTTATAATTTTTTTATATTGGACGTTTCTTTATGCAAAATTTAAAAAATTATTCTGTAGGGCAATATGTTCTCAAGCAACCCATATCTGAAGAAAAAAAACTATACAAGACGAAACTCAGTTATTTTTTGGTTTGGGGTTTTTGTGAATAAAGTTGCAACATTTGATTTACCAGCCTGAGAAGTTGGCCGTGTTTTGCATTTATTTTTCGAGCACATGTAAGGCCATCCATAACTTATTGTTTAACTCAAGCAATTCTCTGCAATCAAGTTCAAAGTTCTTTTCCACTGTTATCAATCTCCAAGCATTGATGGTTATATTTGTAGTGGCCCTTATGCTGCTCACTACATTAGGATCTATTTCAGCAAAAAAAAAAAAAGCAGCTCTCCCTTGGATGAAGGTAGAATTTGTGTACAAGCATGTTGCCATTGTACTCTTCCATAGTGGTACACATATAATTTTTTTATTAATAGTTTATTCAATTTTTATATATTGCATCATTGCGACTAGATTTTATGGTACAAATTTCCAGCGTTTCACAGCTATTTACTGATAGCTGATATGCTGATACAAGCAGTAAGACAGGATGATTCCGATTAATGGCTCACGTGTAAAATTAGATGTATAGGTAAAGAACCATTCATTGCCTTGAACTTGCCATTTATGATTTATGTTAAATGGCATAAGGCATGCTAATGATGGGTGCCAATGAGGTAAGGTTATGATGTGTATGCATTTGAGGAATGATAAATCTAACTGTGTGTAATCTTTCATTAATGGAAAATGATATTTTCACTTTAGTGTCATTACACATTTGTAGTTCATTGATCATGGCGGGACTCATCTCTTATGTTGTGTTCATTTCTCATCCAACTTTAACTGTCTTTCTGAAAACTAATTACTTGATTGGTGTCGTGAAATCGTTGTAAATTTTATGTATTGTTAAGATATCTTTATGTAACGGTGGAGTATTATAATATGAATAGATAAGAAGGTGCAACTAAAAAAGTGTAAGAACGAGGAATCAAGTTCACAAATGAAGATTCCAGACGATTTTATGGGAATACTTCATCTCGGCTGCAAGGCGAGCTGGGGGCTCACTTTTCACATTGCGCCCCCAACCTCCTCCTCTTTAATTTCTTGAAGTTGCATATGATCTTGGTAATCATGGAACTAAAAGTTTGTTTAATCATCTAAACAAGCAGTTTAAGGTTCCTCATCTTTCCGTAACTGACCTTTCCTTATTCCTATTCCAACGTTTCTTTCTTTATCTTTTTTTGGTTGAGTTTGCCAATCCATGAATATATTGATTCTAAACGTGATTATGTAGATGTCGGGTTCAAACTCTGAGCAGAAGGTTACAAGGTATTTGATTCTTCAAAAAGAGAATAAATGGTAATTCATGGTGGCATTTGTATCTACCTTATTTTAGGCGATAACATTTTTATAAATGATTCGTCTTTATTGTGGTAATGTGCTAATTAACTTTTTTTTGACTTGAGTAATTTTTTTCTTCTTAACAGCTCATTACCTAGCTAAGCATTGAATTTATCGTCTCATTTGTTGATTCATGGTTGAGGAGATCTGTAGAGAACAGGAGCATCCAAATAGGAGGTGACTTAGGAAACAGATCAAACCACTTACCATTGGTGTAAGATGTCAACTTCTTTTTCTTCTTAATAAAAATTCGAGGATTACATTGCCCTCTTCACCTATCAATCGATTGAAGTTTTCTTTTAGAATTTTGGTCCTGCTTTTATTTTTCGAAGTCCATGACTGAATGACGATATTTGTCCTTCGAATTCCTGTTTACGTTAATAACAACAAAATGGGGAGTTTCGGAGCAGTATAATGAGGCCAATGTTTTGCATGATTCCTTTTCCAATTTTAATATTCTTGAAATATTATTATTAGCTTGATCATCTGCAATCAACAGGCCGCGTAAGAGCTCCGGAGCAGAAAGGAAGGAAGCCTATTTCCGAGTCACCCTCTACCAAACTAAAATATGATGCTAAACTTGAAAAGCAGAAACAGGTACTACTTTATACCCTATCAATAGTATATATGTAGTATGTCACTAGGGTTTATTATCTTTACGAACAACATTCATTGTCATTTAATCTACGGGGTCCTTTGAAGACACTACAACCAACTTCCTGTGGTACCGTACAACACCTATATGCTACCACGTTGAAACTAGACTTTCAAAAAGTCGTGTATATCGACCATATAATCTATTGGGTCGGATTTCGGGTCAATTGGTACCACGTTGTGTGGTGTATTTAATGTTCTCTTAATGTAAACCTGAGCGAAAAAACTAATACTTTCGTGTTACTGTTTCCTAACAATTGGAGTAGAAGACGTATACACAACATTATCATAACAAATGGAGCTTTTTGAATTAGGTGGAAAAGGAAGCTAATTTGAAAAAAATCTAAGCAAGGGCTCAACTTTAAGGCCACCATTACACCACCCTATAATCGGGCAATTTTGAAGCCAAGGAGACTCCTACACGAAAGGTTTGATTCATATTGTCAATTTCCAGTTTTTTTCTTTCTTTTTTTTCTTCAGAATATGGATTTCTCTTTTATGTATATTTAGCTCAAATATGGGTTCTTCACATGATTTCATATGTAGGGTGTTGAAAGAGGAGATGACTGCTATGAACAATAGCGATGTCCTGATTGAGAAGTTAACCATCTTTTTTATGTTAGTTTTTTTATTTGATGTTTTGTTTGTTTTAACCTTCACTTTTTCGATTGGCTTTGGGGGGTTGAATGAAGTATAGACGTTATGTGAGTAACTTTTCTTTCCGGGGGCAGGCGGTTTGAAAATTTCATGCTTTTTGTTTACTTCCTGGGTGATTTAGTTTTGTGATTGACATCGCATGTATTGATGTGTAAACTTATTTAGGAGCCCTATGGAGACGGCACTTCTGATACCAGTGATGAAGACTATAGGGAAAAAATGGGTACAAAGAGACGGATGGGCGGTGATGTGATTGTATAGCTACTCCTATACATCTGATGGTAGGGTTGAAAATGACTGCTTGAAGATGTGTATTTAAAAAAAATGTTTTCTTCTCAAAAAAAAGAAAGAAATGTTACTAGAAGAAAATGTGGATTATAGCATGTTTGATGATGGCCTTGAATGTCAAGTGTTGTGTATATTTTGTACATTCAACTACTTTCTCTTACCTCTTTCACAATACAGGTATTGCTTCACATTAGAATGTAATTTTTTTTTGAGGACTAAAGAGATTTATTTATTAATCAAAGTCTGCGTTACAAGCATGAATAACATGAGAAAAAGGGGTAGAACCCCATTTCACACATCCAACAAGATGGATGCATTCTCTAGGTAAAAGGTGGGAAGAAATATTTCTGTGCCTCCTAACAAAAGAAAAAGAAACCGAAACAGACGCTGGCATCAGCTGGCGACAATCTTCAATAATACTATCAACCGGCGAAAGATCTTCAGAGGGGTTGGTCAGTCGATTATGGATCATAATTGAGTCTTCCTAAAAAATTAAACGACTCTGAAGAAACTGCAGGTGAGAGCAAAAACCAAAGCATGTTCTATAGCGAGAGCCTCACTTGCTAGCACATCGAACCCTCCTTCCAGTTTCTTTGAAAAACTGCGTATAATCCGCCCATTAGCGTTCTGGAGGATACCTCCTATCGCATCCACATTTTCTCCAAAAGCAGCGTCAACATTCAGTTTAAGTGTTCCAATGCTCGAAGGAATCCATTTTTCTACAATAGGTTTTTTCAGGGGCATAGACCAAGTCCGTCGAAATGTAATTTTTCACCTAACATTTTTTCATGACATTTGTCTTTTTTTCTCATCCTTTCGATAGCTGAATTTTCATTCACCCGTGCATTGCACGGGTTTATGACTAGTACATATATATACAATTTATATGAAAATGAACACGACACGAATATTAAGTCCTAACTTGACATGTATATATACATATATGTACACACGGATACACGTTAGAGTCGTGTCGTCTCATGTCGTCTCTCTTTTCATAAAACACGTCTATTACGTTTATAAGTTTTGTCATTTGCTAACGTATATCTATTACATATATACATGACACAAACAAACACACACATATGCACACATACATGTGCATATCCGTTTGTGACAGTATACATATACATAAGATTGGAAATTAGTATAGTCATTCATTATCCAAGTTACGGTGAGGTTTTGTTTGTTTGGATATTAGTGTGATTTTGTTGAATTTTTCGGTGCGATAGATGTTTAAGGTACGGAGGTGACACAACCGCTGTCACGACGGGAGGAGTGATGCACATGCCGGGCGAGTCCGGCGAAACAACACTAAAATACATAATCTATAGGATGCCTCACTTCCGGCTGAGGCTTTACCAAGCTGCTGAGTGGAGAGATGAACAAGAGAACCTACAAATCCTCTACGAGCTGTCCTATAAGACCTCATTTCTTGCAGGCATGAGGAAGGCCATAACTGGTGAGAAGGAAGAAGTGTAATCGAAAACAACCTAGACCTACAAGAACCTCGCTTTCGGGTTGAGGCTTTCACCGTAAGGCAGAACGGAAGTCGTCGATGTTATTGTCGTTGTTCGTTCTTATTTGTGTTATGTGCTATTAGTTGTTTCGTCGCCGTCGTATTTGGTTAGGTTACATTGTCAATAATATTAGGCATATGCATATAGTGAGCCATTAAATTATAAAAAAGGCTAAGGCAATTATATACATATACTAAAGATCTTAAATGATAAAAAGGCTAAAGGCAATCCGGAAATTAAATATGATACAAGACTATTAAATATCAAATTATACTGAAATTTTTACAATGCTATTGGTCTATGCACATAATTTTGCTAATACTTTTGAGATTGGCTCTTAGTATTACATATGCACATAATTTTGCTAATGCATATGCTTATAATTATGCTAATGCATATGCACATAATTTTACTATTAGTATTAAAATGCTAAAATTATACAAGGGAAAAAAACATCATTTTCACATTATTAGTATATAATATATTATACTAAGTATAATATATTATATAATAATTATGTGAAAATGATTATGAGATTATACTAAACTATATATGATACAAAAAACATTTGTTTTTTCTCTAGAAAACTAAAAAAGATTACAATATTAGCGCCAATGTTTTTGGCTTTAAACCAGTCTTAACGCTAATAATAGTGGCGTTAAAACACTTTTACGCCAATAATATTGATGTTAAAACTGGTTTAAAGCCAATAACAAAAGTATATCAGCCAAATATTGGCGTAAATTCATCAATTACATCATTTTCTTCAAGAACCTAAACCCTAATTCACCTCTTCTTTTGCAGAATAATAGCTAAATTACCCCCGACTCCTTTTGCACAACAATAATACAAATAAAAAAACCAAAAGTTTATGATAAACATGAAGAATCACCTCATTGTGTATCTTCATTTCTTCGATTTGTTCAACTTCATCCATACAATCCATTTCAAAAGCAACCGAGTTGGGGAAATTTTTTGGGCTTTTGGGGGAAAAGAGTTATGAGAACGAAAAGATTATGAGAATGAAGAAAATTTGGGAGAAGAAGATTATCAGACTGAATTTGTAATGTCAATGTTATTGGCGTAACGAGGTCCCGGACTTCAACTCCCATTAAGAGTACGTCCGGTGCCGGAACCAAACGCATCAAAAGCTCAATCGAGGCCTGTTCATCTTTAATTTAATCTTATTTAAATCATTAACAAAACTACAATTCAAACTAAACATCAAACTAGCCACTAATTCCACTGTCTATCAAATCATTTTTTTTACATATTTTTATGAAAATAGAAAATAATATAACACAATAACACCAAACAACTATATGTTATATACTAGTGAGTTCCGGCCGTGCAAGGCACGGCAACCAGATGCCCTGGAAAATTAAACAATTCAAAACATTATATAGAAGCGAGAATTAAGAAATTTAGTGGAAGATGATTGAAAAAGTTTGCATAAAAAACCTCAAATCGTGAAATCGATACATATTGGTTTTCAAAGAAAGGAATTTAGGTAGCATTACAACAGAATAAAAAGACGCAAATTTTGAACTTTGAACTTTGAGCCTACAACATACAAAATCGGATACAAAGCTTGAACTTTGTATGTTTGAACTTAGAACTTTGAACTTTGAACATTGTATGTTGTAAGTTCAAAGTGAAATCAACAGGTACGTTACATTCAAAGTGAACTTTATTCATTGCCCTAAACTGTTTCATTCTAGATAGCACAGCACTATCTATTGGTTTATCTGATGCTACTCCAACTTCTCGGATCCATGGATGCTCTGTAATGTCAATAGAAAAAACAAAAATTTGTTAAAGGCCTACATCTTAAAAGGATCATTTGAGCATATTAATCACATTGTATTCTTATTTTGATCCTTTAACCTAAGTTAAATAGCACATCCAAAAAAACACCGTCTCTAATCTGATTTAACAAAGAGTATACCTAAAACTTTTGCAGAGGTAATCCTCTTTTTTGGATCCATTGTCAACATCTTATGAACTAAGTCTTTGGCGCTATTTGATATTGATGGCCAAGGTTTACTATCAAAATCAAGTTCTCCTTCAAGAATGGCATCAGATATTTTCCTTTTTCTGTTTCTGCAAAATGCACATTGGACTTTAAAAATCATAACAGTAGTAGTACATTAAGGAGGAAATGCTGCGGCCCGGTTATTACAAAAAACTGGACCATCCGGCTTACCATTGGATCAAACGCCCATAAAATCGACCAGCCATGACAAGGCAAAGTATACTTACACAGATCAAAGCCAAGTTATACAAATTCAAAGTTCAAAGAGTCGAATCCAAATTCGACAAAAGTAAAATCAAAGAACAACAACTATAAAGCAGCGTCAGGATTCGGCTCGGTGATGTCGGCAGCTTGGGCGGAGGTCGAGGGACCATATTTCGAAGCTAGAGATTCCTCTCGTTGGAACTCCTCAATATATTGGTCATACAACCTCTCCGCCTCTCCTCAAAGGTTCATAATACACTTGGGGGGCAGGACGACATCGATAAAGCAAACAGCAAACAGGGGCAAAGGCCCGACAAGCGAAAAGCTAAAAGGCATCGAGTTCGGACCATCTCCTCTCGACAGTCATGTGTCATGAGTCATGAACGACAAAGAAACACCACGACACCGAGATCCAGAGAGACAGTTACGTATTACCAGTCTTTTTAGATAGTAATTACGAGGACATCGTAGCCGAAAATATATATCGACAGCCGAAAGGGCATCAATTTCGACAAACGAAAGAAGATAGCCAGGGGCATCTCTTCTACTATGCAACAACAAAAAAAAGTCCAAAAAATGCTAAGGAAAAATCAATATAAAATAAGGCCAGGTCGAAAAGACCAGACATGACAAGTCAAAGTATAATTACACAGATCAAAGCCAAGTTATACAAATTCAAAGTTCAAAGAGTCGAATCCAAATTCGACAAAAGTAAAAGCAAAGAACAACAACTATGAAGCAGCGTCAAGATTCGGCTCAGTGGTGTCGGCAGCTTGGGCGGAGGTCGAGGGACCATATTTTGAAGCTAGAGATTCCCCTCGTTGGAACTCCTCAATATATTGGTCATACAACCTCTCCGCTCATAAAACTGTGGCGCAGCGAGTTTAGCCACATCAAACTCTAGATAGACATCCGAAGCATGACTCGCCGCCAGAGTGTAACCACCCATCATGGCCATACGCATCAACACAGTCAGACCCTCATCGAGCTCCTTCGACTGGCGATACTCGAGGATGGTGTTTCTCTTGGCTTCCTCGACTTAGGCTGGAACCTTCTCCAGTTCGACCTGCAACGCATCCCTCTCCTTCCGAGTTTGCTTAACCTCGGCCAGAGCGGCATTGTGCTCCTTCTGCATCTTCTCAAAATCCACCGACAGGTCTGCAAGATTGGTATCCAAGGCATGATGGTCGCGGACAGATACAGACTGCTCCTTCTTCAAATTTCCCACCTCGACGCTCGCCTCTCAAGCGTGAGTCTCTAGTTGAGACTCCAATCCGGCTATAGCAGCACCTTTCTTGGCACTGTCATCGAGCAGCTTCCGAATTGTCTTCTTCAAGTCGACCTCGACAGAGATAGTCCCAACTGCAGACATCTCATCATTCCTTCGACAGCTACGGCATCGAAGTCGATGTCAACTTAGCCACGAATTATAAGTCCAAGGGACAGATAATGTTGCTAAGGTGAAAAAGTCTGCAAAGCAGACATGAAAAGTCCTAATGTCGGACTCCACGGGATGTAAGTCCGCAGGGCAGATTTAAGTTCAGAGCATTGGATGACAGTGGCCGAGATACACCTTTGACAGATCAGACCTGACCTCAAGAACTCAGATAGATCTCGGGGGCTTATGATGATACCGAATCTCGCACCTCCACGTGGCGTCACTAGATGGTCCTCCTGAACAAAAATAAGTGATAGCCCTTGGTCGAGTTACGGGTTGAGACATCGACCAACGACATGATCAGAGAACCGAGACGATGGGCCCATCTCGATACCGCAAGTCGGAAAGCTCGGGATGCGGACAAAGTCCACTCTAAATACACAGGCCCATTATCCATGTGGTTACTTGCATAAGTGGGTAAAGCCCATATAAGCTGGTAAAAGCCCAAAGGGCTAATACTGTATTTTACCCAAACCGACATGGTTTAGGGTTAGGGTAATGAACTCCCTATAAATATACACTTGCAGAAACTACGTGTGACTTGATTCCTGGACAATTACAGGATACGTAGGCAACCTGAGAGAGACTCTCAGGCTCAGTCTAAAATCATCCTTGATTCAATCATCCCTAGATTAAATTGACCCGAAATTATACACGACAAAATCCAGCATCGTCACAACCCTTTTATAATTGAAATATATTTATTTGAAAACCATTAGCATGATATTATTATAAATATCATAACTTATAATCATTCTAACAAAGTATAATATAATTTGTATTGTTTATAAAATAATGTCTTTAGAGAAAAACATATTTAAGGTAGGTAAATTATAAATTTGGGAATAATCTGTTCAAAGAAAATTGCATCAGTGGTCTAAAATTTCTAGATTTATTCTTTATATATATAAAGAATAAATCTAGAAATTTATATTCTAACTACAATATCAAAAAGTTTGCCGGAAAATAATGTACATACAAAACATAAAATTAAAAATAACAAGCGATGACATTTCCTTACCTTTTTGGATTTATGGAAACATCAGCACCATCTGGCACTAAGAAATGTCACGAATTTCCCATCCTAGCTAGGAAATAAACTTCTTGGGCTTGCTACAAAATGTTCTTCAAAAGACCGTATAGCTTGCTAAAATTATCTATTGAAAGGGTGTTGGAATATGACTTGGCTAGAAAATAATATAAATGGAATGAAAGGTAAGTGGAGCAAGTGGTTTATAAAGATGTTGTTTAATGGTGAATTAATGAGGAGTTGAATTCTTGAAAAACATTTTCATTTTTACTTCAATGTTTAAGCTTAAAAACCGATTATTCCAATTCTAATATTTAATAATCAATTAAATTAAATAAATAAATGTATTTTTAAAATATGGGCTAAAAATGATACGGGTCGTGACATTCACTCCCCCTTAAAAAGTTTCGTCCTCGAAACTTATTTGATTTGAAATTTCTAAAATTGCAAGCCTCAAACTATTGAGATTAGAAGTAAAGAAACTAACGCAGTTTTTAGTCAACCAATTTTTTTGATTGTTGTTCTTTCTAAATCATTTTGTAAAACTAATTGTTGAAGATAAAGAAAAATAGTAGCTCAACAATCTAGTCTAATACCTTTTTGAAATATTCATTCGTCAAAAACATAAAATTATTTTTAGAAAAAATATAGTATCAATATCAATTTATTTTTTCAACATTTAATGAATTATATTAACAAAATCTGAAGATTTATACGTCTATGTTTTAATTTCCTCTCACTAAACTCTTAGCTGTATGACACATAAGATGACTATTTGTTTATAAAGAAGGTGAGAGGTCGAGGGTGATTGGGAACACTGATACGTGAGATTCAGTTCCACAAGAAAGAAGATTAGAAAGTGATTAAATGGAACACTAGTTTTGACCTTACGTTGTGATACTTTAATAAACTATTGAATTGTATCTTAACGGCAGGTGGACAAAATATCCTTAATTATATTATACTTCTAGGAAAATGCATTAAAAAGAAAACGACGATGATTCCTCCTACGACAATTTCTTTGCAACATATGTCAAAATTTGATAAATATCAACATAAATAATATACATATATATTTTCTTTTAAACCTTTAAAAATAGCAATTCATAAAAAATATTGTCTAAATTGTTACTTAGAAATTTTCAAATTACTTATTCCAAGATTAACATCTAAAGATATAATGACTTAAAAAATTACCATATTAAAGAACTTTTAAGATATAATTGAAATTATAATGTCTTTAAAATAACATATTTTTAAATAAAAGTTGAAATTAATTTATTCTTCCTAATACATAGAAAAAGAAATCGTCAATGCTTCTTGGCGAAACCAAATGTATAAAACTAGCTTTTAAATTTAAGTATCTTTTGTAGCAACGTTTCTTGGCAAAAATTAACTCTCAAATCATTTTTTTAAAAAAAATTCTAACATTATTCATAAGCTAAAAGTATCAAATGATATGTTATTTTTAAAACATGTCGCATGTAGTAGAAATTGTATATTAACATCATATTCAGTGGAATGAGGGTTGTACTAAATCATAATGTAAAAAGGAACAAAGTAGCTACACTCGATACATCATTTAAAAATTGTTTAAATTGGTCTGAATCGAGAATTAAATTAGGATCATGTTTTAAAATTAAGAAAATCAAAACTAGCATCCATGACATTGAATCAATTATTAATAAAATCAAATTATGAGACCATATCTGAAAAGTGATAAGATCACTACTAATATATTACTACCGGTAAATAACATACTGTAGTAAGAAAATTTACCAAAACTCTATAATTATTAATTATGAAAGTAGTTCTTTTTTTTTTTTTTTGAAAAGGAAAATAGTTATCGAAAGTACATAATTCTTATGAAAAATATGCATATTGCAATAAATCCTAAAATATGTTTAAATGTATAGAATCGTATATATGCTTCTAAGTTCTTAAAAGATTTCGTCGTGCAATTAAACTTCGCAACAACTTAGCAAAATCTATATCAATTGTAAAAGAATTTAGAATAAAAGTTATGAATCTAATTTTATTTTGTCTGAGAATAATATTGTAAGCTTTCAAAATCTCTCTGGTGTTTGAAATCGTTGGATTCAAAATATTTTACATCTTGGAAAATATATAGTAAGTAAATTATATAGATATTTTGAATATAAAAATCTGTATTTGAAAAGTTTAAAGTATAACCATAAAATTGTGATAATAATTTGTTTAATATCTAAATCTCTCTTTTAAATTACTAGTTATTGTACTACTTACTGCCAAGAGGAGTTACGAAATCAATTTTAAAATTACTAGTTATTATAATACTTAATGCCAAGAGGAGTTACGAAAACAATTGTACTTATTGCATTAATAGAAGTCATTAATACTGGAATTCATGACAAGAAAGTAATGGAGTAATTATGATCAAAATTTCCATTAAAAAATTAAAATTATTATGTAGTAGTTCATATATGTACTAAAAAAACAAATTAATACTTACAAGATAAAAATATTATACGTTCATATTTATATACTATAGATAAATGTTGTAGATTGAAAATCGGTTTTTGCTACTATTAACAAGATTTAATTATTTATATACTTTTAAAACATAATTTTCATACAAAATAAGAGTTTTCTTAAGTATTAAATAATAAGGAATGTGTAGCACCTTGGCGTACTATCCAATGTCAATACTTATTTCTAGGAATTTCATGGCTTAGCGGGAATGAATCGTTCGGCCATGCTCTGAGATAAATATCAAAGCACGGAGCATTCCTAAAATATTTGATCTATTATATCATTTAATTACTAACACCCAAAATAAAATAGTCACTACAACAATCATATTCTAATCACCAGTACAATACAACATACACTTCAAATAGTATCATCAAATACAAAACCTCCAAAAATAACTGCAATAAACTTATCGCTTTCAGTGATGCGTAGCTAGACATCCAAGTTCAACATCATCTGCCATATACTATGCTTTATCTTAAAAAAAATATGAAATGGACATGGTGAGCTCGAAAGCCCCGTAAGAAAATAGACTATCAAAAGGAAACTAAATATGTCACTGGGCAGGCTATTTAGAGTTCCTGGATTAATAATTCTAAAATAATACTGAAAGTAAAATACGAGAAAATAAATAGCATAATTATAATACTGAAATGAAAAGACAATATTAATTGAAATTCTAACATGCGGAAGTACTTATGATAAAATTATAATTAAGGCTATCTCCAAAATAAGGAGCTTAAACTAATGTTACGGTTCTAATGTCACAACTAAAAGAACTGAACTAGATGCAGACCGGATATCCATTATTCTTGCCCATGGACGGGGACTAATCGGCTCCGGCAACAATCTCACATCTACTACCTGTGAGCAGGGGCTAGTGCCGGGGACTCTTGAGGATTCATTGCGAACTGAAAATAAATAAATATGGTGACATGAACCGTAGCATTTTTCTGAATGTCTACTGCTTCGTGTTCATCTTCTTATACTCTAAATGTTTAACTCTAAATGACTCATCATATCCTATAAAATATAATATTCCTCAAAATACATACTTTCTTATAATTATAAGGTTTATAAGTCATATATTTTATTTACAATAAAATAATATATTTATTATTTTAATATAATTATTCAAAATCCATATATCAAACTTGAATCCTAAACTCATAATAAAAAATTCCTTCCGTATAACTATTTAATGCCTAAATATAAATCTAACATTTCACAACCCTTTTATAATTGAAATATATATATTTATTCGAAAACCATTATCATGATATTATTATAAATATCATAACTTATAATCATTCTAACAAAATATAATATAATTTTGTATTGTTTATAAAATAATGTTTTTAGAGAAAAACATAGTTAAGGTAGGAAAATTATAAATTTGGGAATAATCTGTTAAAAGAAAATTGCATCAATGGTCTAAAATTCTAGAGTTATTCTTTATATATATATATATATATATATATATATATATATATATATATATATATATATATATATATATATTATAAGGCCCAGTGTATAGAAAAAAATTCATGAAATCTATATTCTAACTATAATATCAAAAAGTTTGTCGGAAAATAATGTACTTACAAAATATAAAATTAAAATAGCAATTGATAGCATTTCCTTACCTTTTTGGATTTATGGAAACATTAGCACCATCTGGCGTTAAGAAATGCCACGAATTTCCCATTCTAGCTTGGAAATAAACTTCTTGGGCTTGCTATGAAATGTTCTTCAAAAGACCTTATAGCTTGCTAAAATTATCTATTGAAAGGGTGTTGGAATATGATTTGGCTAGAAAATAAGATAAATGGAATGAAAGGTAAGTGGGGCAAGTGTAGGGATGGCAATGGGTCGGGTAGGGGACGGGTTTAGCTCCACCCGACCCATACCCACTCCTAATTTTTTTTACCCATACCCGACCCATACCCGAACGGGTATAAATAAAATCCCCCCATACCCACCCCCAACGGGTAACGGGTAGGGTACGGGTACATGAACATGTATAAATAATTTTTTTAAGTACAAAATGAATTTGATTTTAAGTACAAGTTAAGATATTTTGCAAATGAATGTCCTATTAGGAACTAATGTTTTTTAGTTTTTTTATCAGTTCTTTTCTACTAACAGTAACGTTAGGTTTAGTTCTTTTCTAATTTCTACTAACCCCAAAGAAAAAGCAACGGGTAGGGTAGGGTACGGGTCGGGGAATGGGTCGGGGACGGGTAGGGTAGGGTTTTATGCTATACCTGATACCCGACCCGATACCCGAACGGGTATAGAAATTTTACCCATACCCGACCCATTACCCGAATGGGTAGTTGAAAATCATACCCGAACGGGTAGGGTAACGGGTAGGGCAGGGTCGGGTTGGGCGAGATTGCCATCCCTAGGCAAGTGGTTTATAAATGTTGTTTAATGGTGAATTAATGAGGAGTTGAATTCTTGAAAAACATTTTCATTTTTACTTCAATGTTTAAGCTTAAAAAACCGATTATTCCAATTCTAATATTTAATAATCAATTAAATTAAATAAATAAATTTATTTTTAAAGTATAGCTAAAAGTAATACGGATCGTGATATCTCTAATGAAAAAACTAAAAGGTACAAAAAATTGATATGGTACAGGTAGAGGTGTCAATATCATATTTGAGACAATTGCTAAACCTTCCCAACTTCTTCACGCATGTGGGTGAGAGGAAATTTGATGAAAACTAGCAATTGCAACAAGTATGATAATGATATTTATAGTATTGATAATGTTAGTAGCATTCATAAATTTAATCAAAACTGAAAAAATTGATACTACTGTATTTTGATACTTATGGTTGGAGATGTGATTTATAAATATCAAAACTAGAAATTTATACCTATGATTGGAGATATAATTTTGATACCCATATAGGTAGTGTCCATAGGTATCAAATTATATACTCCATTCGTTCCAAAATAACTGATGCAGTTGTCAAAAACACGCATATTAAGGATGTGAGTGAATGTTTTAATTTGAATGCCAAAATGACTATAAAAAAAACTCTTAATTTATAATTAATGCAATGTTGTATTTATTCTCACAATAAATGTTGCATTGAAAATGTAACCGGCTTAGTTATTTTAGAACAAATCTTTTTGATAACTTATTCAGTTATTTCGGAACGGTTGGAGTATTTGATACCACTGTGCATTGTACTTGCCCTAATATGAGCTTGCATGTCAGATGTCTTGTGCATCGCTATCGTAAGTTCGAGATACTAGTAAATCAATTTATCTATGACACAAAGACATGGGCGGATATAGGAATTTGTTCACGTGGTGTCACCGGAGCTTAAAACTATATTTTTGTTCTATAAATTTGTTCTAGTGGGGTCATCGCAACCAAAAACTACATTTTTAACCACAAAACGATATTTTTTAACAACAAAACTATATCATTTTAATACAAAAAATTCTCTGGATCTCAGTGTCGTCGCGTGACCACACCCCACCAAAAGTAGATCCCCCCCCCACCCCCCCCACACACACACAAAGATTTATGTGTCTTAAATCAAAGAAATTCGGAAATCAAACCATGTCAGAACGTGACATATTTTTTCAGGTTTTACTGTACTACCTCCGTCCCACAAAAAGTTTTCACATTTTAAAAATGAATGGTTCCATAAAAAGTGTCTATTTAGAAAACCAAAAAATCATTTAATGCATTTTTTCCAAACATACCCCCATTATAACATTTAATGTTTATATATATTCATTTTATATTCCAAAAAAATATTTATTATGTGATAGGGGTATATATGTCCATCATTACTTAAAATATAACACGTTACTTGTTTCTTAATCTTTGTGCAACAAAAAAAGTGGATACTTTTTATGGGACGGAGGTAGTATAGTACCTCCGTCCCACAAAAAAATGTCCACATTTTAAAATGCATTTGTCCTATAAAAAGTGTTCATTTAAAAAACAATTACATTATTTAATGCATTTTTTTAAAAGTATACTCCTATTCTAACATTTAATTTTTCTATAATCATTTCAAAATCCAAAACAAGCATTTATGATAAGGTAGTGGTATATATGTCTATTTGTACTAAAAATACAACACAATACTTGTTTTTCTTAATCTGTGTACAAAAAATACACTTTTTCTGGGACGGAGATAGAGTATTTTTTTTTTGGTAGTTTGTAGTTATTTTCAGTTAAGTTACTTGATCTCTAAACTGATGAATAAACTAGTGGATCTAATCTGTGAAACTGAGCTGAGAATGATGGTCAGTTTAGTAAGGGTATTCAGTTCTGTGAAAGTCAGATCGGTAAAGTGTAACTGAGTTTCTTCTGAAGTCAACAGTCCGTTTTGTTTTGTTTTTTTTTTTTTTGCTGAATACATCTGTTGGTCCCTTGGAGAGGCTAACACAAGTTTAGAGGGGGTGAATAAACTTGTCCCTAAAAACTGGATTTTAAACAGATTAAGGTTCAGTTATAACTTGTGTGGAGTTAAGCTGACTGAGCTGAGTATAAGTCAAACCGACTTAAGCAAAACTGAGTCTACCGGCAGCGGATATAATTCTAGCATTTTTCTTGATCTTGTTGTTCTATGCGAAAGCTGAGTGTGCTAAACTGAGTTCTGGTGAATGTCAGTTTGTGATGTGTGAGTTGTGTAACAATCAGTTCTCAATATGTTGTGTAAACAATATAAATGCTGAGTAAAGTAAATGCGTAAAGTAAATGGAACAAGAGTTATAGAGGTTCCAGGTGGTGTAATCCTGTCAGTCCTCTCTTCCCCTGTGGTGTAGGAGGAAAATTCCACTAGAACTTCTTGAGGTGAGCTGTTACAAAAAGTCCTAAACAATAGTCCTTGGCTAATCCTAGCTTCACTATCTAAACAGTTGTAGAACAGGTAGAGTTGCTGCTCTTCAATTGCTTGAACACTAGTCCTTGAAGGGTTACGTATGCCTCTTCACCAGCTACCACCACAAACACAGTCTACCCGTCTGCTGTGACAACTGTCCTTGATAAAACCTTCCCGGATTGCTTCACAGTCTGAACCTTTAATTAAGAATCAAAGTTAGGTTAAATTGATTCTTGTTTGTGGTTCTTCTAAGTGTACGATTCTTGATAAATCTTGTGTAGCTTGAACACTTGGAAGGTTTCTAGATATGATCTTGTTAACGCAGAGATGACAGCAATTCAAATGAACGAGACTAGTGCACACAAAAATGCTTGTTGATCCTGTTAATTTTTTTTGTAAATCTTGGTGTTTGATCCTTGGTGCAAAGTCATCTATTTATAGTGTAAGGTCTAACGTTCATTTACTTGAATCTGAATTGTATCAACGGCTATCTTGTAACGGCTATATTTTATGACCGTTCTGATGTGTCAGTATTTCATCCAATAACATTGCTTCCTTTACAAAGTTCGACTGTACTATCACTTTGGTGGATGACTGACTTATAAAACTGAGTTTCCAGATCAGTTTTATACTGATTTTGTCAGTCGTAAGTTTCTTGACTGACTTGGAGCATTGACTGAGATTTCACTCTTCTTCAAATATCAGTACTCCAGCTTTTCATCTAATTGTTATTGACTTAATCAGAGTACATCTTTTCCAAACAAATTATCTAAGAGTTCATTGTCCTTATGACTCTTAGGTCTTCATACAAGATCCATAAAGTCAGTTCAGGTCACCACAAACTTGCCTGAATTCTAACTTTACAGTCTCGACATTTAAACTGAGTTTGAACCCTCAGTTCTTCATCTTCTATAACTGAGTCTATGACCCTCAGTTCTTCATCAACTGAGTTTGAACCCTCAGTTCTTCAATCTTCTAGATAAGACAACCGAGTTTGTGTCCCTCAGCGAACTTATCTTCTCCAGTTCCATATTGGTGTAGTCTGAGTCTGTTTGTCAGTTTGTTTATCATGACGATTTCCAGTTTTCTAAAAAATTTCCATTCAGTTTCACGAAACTGTAACTATTACAGTGCTTGTCTGACATAACCTATACAATAATCAGACCTTAGTAAATCCTATACATTCAGTTCTAGACATCTTTTAGCCTTCACTATAACAGCTAGCTTCAGCACTTCATCAATGGGGTTAAGATAATACGTTGAATAATATGATGAATTATCATCAAAAGATAAATTTTATTTCCAACAATTTCCCCATTTTTGATGATGCCAAAACTCTCCCTAAAAGAAAAGCTTAAAGATCAAAACAATGTAAAACAAGGTAAAACTAGAAAACTGGATTTCATTAGAATATGCAAAAACTGGAATATTTACACTTTGTTCAAGTAAGTTCAACTAGAGGCTAAGCTCTTTTCTGTGCTTTTTGTGTAACTGAGATAAAATTCTTTTCTTTGTCGTGAATACGAAAATCTTACTCTATCTTAGAGTTTTCCTTAGTAAAAGTCTTATTATAGTCCACTTGACTTCATTCTTTCCATTTTCTCCACAAAGCTAGCTTTGGTAAAGCTGATTCATTCTTGTAGTAATTTTCAAACTCTGCTATATCAGCTTTCATTTGTTCAACTTTATCTCTTATCTTCAGTTTGTCTTCAATCCTCTTGATCTTCTTATAGTGTGCCATCTTTTGATTGTGATATACGTCATATAAGAAGTAGTTCAAGGATTCTTCAATAGTCTTGTCTTTGTACTTGGCTTTGATAGGATTATGATCTTTGACAAACTTCAACCGCAGATCCTGTGTTAGAGTAGCTCTCCTTTCTTTAGGTTGACTGTATTTCTCAATGAGCTGCTCATCTGTTAATTCTGTCTTTAAAAACCTTGGATCTGTTGCTGATTTATATTTCTCCAATTCGTCTTCAAGTTGCTTCTTTCTTTGACCAGCCTTTGCTTTTCTTCTTCAGCTTCCCCCTTTTTGGCATCATACAATTGATCTATCAAAGCATGGGTTGCCTTTTGATCGGCTGAAGACGTTGATGAGAAGCAAGTACTTCTTTGAGCTGATTCTCTAACCCATAAATGTGCTGATTTAAATGCCAGTGAGCTTGAGCATGTGTTTCCCTATCTACTGCGGTTGAGATTTCGAGTTTTTCCTTGAGTGTCAAAATTTCTAAGGCAGAACTTGAACTTGACATGTGAGTCATCTCTAATCTTGCATGAACTGAGATATATGTTTTCTGTCTATAATCTAGATATCCAGAGATGTTTGACAGAAGGCCATTGTATGCATCATTTTGGCTGAGCATAATCTTCAAGTTCTCATGAACTTTGCCCAATTCCTCCTTTGTCAAAATATCAGAAGGATCATATGTGTCTTCTGTTTGGACTTTAGACTGAGTGATATCTTTAATTACCATAAGTTGCTGATTATCAAGTTCATCAGTTGCTTGCTGATTGTCAGTTGTCTGATTTCCAACTGGCAACTCTTCTTGCTGAGTTACAGTTTGCATAGCTTGGAGTTGAGGTCGAGTATGTGGCTGCAAATCTATAGTCATATCAGCTTCTTTCCTTGAATTATCATCTTCATCATCATCCTTGTTTTCCTTGGGTATAGATGATGTGGTTCCTTCTCTTCGTCGGGCTACTTCATTGAATCTACTGAAGCAATTTGCAAGAAACTCTGACATAGGAAATAGAGTATATAGGTCTCTAATTTCAAGTTTCTCCAAGAGTAAATTTTCTTCAGTTTGTAAGATAGCATCATGAGATTCTTCTAGTTTGAGCTTCATCTTCATCAGCTTGATGATTCTATCAGTTTCAAAAACTGAGGCTGGTTGCTGATCTGATTGATGCTGAGATTGTTGTAACTGAGAAGCAGTATTATCAGCAAGAGTATCCTTCCGTGTAGTTTCAGCTATCCGTTGTAGTAGTTCCACCTCAGCTGGTGCTTGCTGACTCGAAGTACCTAGGTACAAACATTTGACAACTGATTTTTCCTTTGGTGAGTCAGCTTTCCGCTTGACTCCTTTGTGTTCAACTTCCTGCTGAGACACAGTTTTCTTCCTTGCTTCAGGTTTGAAAGTTGTTCTTATTGAACTTGCAACTGCTGCAATTTCCTCTGTATCAGTAGTTGCAGCTACAGTTTGTCTTGCTTTCTTCCCTGCCTTGAGTTTCTCTAAATAGTATTGAATGACTCCACTGAGTGATTTCTTCAGTCGGAATCTGCCAATAGTTATTTGTCCTTTAGCTTGAGCTTTCTGCACACTTTCTAATTCAGCTAAATGTTGTTTCTTTATCTGCTTGACGACATAACCGGCCCAATTGAATTCTAGTTCGTCCCGGATTATGTTCATCAGATAAGCACTGTCTTAGGAAAATATATTGATTCCTTTGGATTTTCCAATAACATGTCTGCTGAGGAGCCCAAATTCTGGCTTGAGTTTATCAACATGAATACTAACTGCTGCTGGTTCCTTAGATAAGGAAATCTGCCTAAAAAATGCGTCCCTTTTCAATGGTAGACAAGCCAAGTCTATTGGTGTCACAGGTGGAGATGTGAAACCAAACAGTGACTTCATGACTCGTTTATTGATAATGATTTGATCTCCACGAACCTTAGTGACGAGGGAGTCTCTTACCATACGCATGTTCTCCCAAAACTGGAAAATCCCTTCCACATCACGTTTGTCGTTGAAAGTGACCTCCAGAATGCTTCTTAATCCTAGTTGTTTCTGGATCTTCTCGCAGATATAACTTGCAAGTAGAGTGTTGTTGCACATAACTTCATAAATTTAAAATGTATACACATCTAAATCTGTGATCAATCTTTCTTCTTGAGATTTCTGTGAGATGGCCATATCTGGGTTTAGTGTGAAAAATTAAAGATTGAATTTTGAGGAAAAAAAATCTGATTTTTGTTTTTGAGGAAATAAGAATGGAGTTTGAATACATAGGGGTAATGTACTGGCGGTTGATTGGTACAACTTTTAAAATTCCATGATGATTTTTGTAACTGATGCATGTACTGTTCTTACAGTAATGGGGTGTACACGCAACATATTCTGACATAAACTGCGGTAATTAAATGCGATGTAACCGCTGTCAGCTTTATCTTATCAACCTTTGACTTAAGTTAACTGATATAAAAACTGATGCTTAAATATCAGTTAATACTTCAGTTTCAGTTAGTCAGTTTGAAATTGTTGATGTCAATGACTGATCTGTTAAGTGAGCACACCCAGCAGAACAAAGATCAATCCTCTTGACGAATTTCTGGGTTAAACTGACTTAGCTGATTTTTATTATGCCCAACTCAGTTCTTAGATTGACAAATCTTTCTTTGTCCAATGGCTTTGTAAAGATGTCAGCCAACTGATCTTCAGTAGGTACATAAAGAACTGTAATATCCTTTTTCTCTGCATGATCTCTTATAAAATGATGTCGCACATCAATATGTTTTGTCCTTGAGTGCAAAATTGGATTTTCAGTTATTGCAATTGCACTTGTGTTATCACACATTATGGGAATTGTTCCTTCTTCTATCCCATAATCTCTTAATTGCTGTCTGATCCATAAAACGTGAGCACAACAACTTCCAGCTGCTATATACTCAGCTTCAGCTGTTGAAGTTGAAATTGAATTTTGCTTTTTGCTAAACCAAGACACAAGTCTATTACCTAGCAACTGACATGTGCCTGAGGTGCTTTTTCTGTCCACTTTGCATCCTGCATAATCTGAGTCTGAATAGGATATCAGTTTGAATTCTTCTTCTCTTGAATACCATATTCCGACTTCATCTGTATCTTTCAAATACTTCAAGGTCCTTTTAACAATTATGAGATGGCTTTCCTTTGGTTTTCGACTGAAATCTTGCACATACGCCAACAGTAAAAGATATGTCTGGCCTACTTGCTGTAAGGTAGAGTAAGCTCCCAATCATTCTTTTTTTTTAAAGCAACTTTATTTTTATTGATAAACCAAATAAAGAGCTACAAAGTTCATTGCCATATCCCGGCCCGCCCCAAGTTTACGTGATAGAGTGCATAGCATGGCCTCCTTAAACCCTATGTGTGGCAAACCCAGGGTAGGAAAATCCATCACATAGGGAAGAGTACTCGCTCTATGCACTCCCAATAAAATCCCTGCCCCATAGATAATTACATCAGTGGAAATCAAAGTGGAATAAATGTTGTAAATTTGTCGTCTGCCTGGTGTATACGATCGGGGGAGATAAAGTCGAAGATCGCCCCGCACCCTCATCTGAACTTGCACGAGCAACAGAGATTTGTGGTCATTCCTAGTGAATTTTTGACATGACCGGTCCGTAAAGTGAGCAGCTACACCCATGTCAGAAGCTGTACCAAGTAAATGGAGGGGAAGATCAAAAACTAGAAAAAGTACGAGCACAGCGTTTGATAGCAAAAGCAACAAAGACACCTGGATTGCACCCCTAGCAATGCAGTAGGGGTGCGTCCAAAGGTAGGCGATCGTGTACGCCACGTCCATGAGTAAACGTCAAGCAAACTGCACGGCTATAATCTTTAGCGAGCTGCATCGATCTGCACAAAGTGTGATACACAGTATATGGGTACGAATTGGTGAAAACGGAAAAGTAGGTGAAATGAACAATATGACCTGGTTTGCACCCTTCACAAGTGAAGAGTGCTTCCCGGATTATCAGTGATGTATCGGATATGAGCTGGGTCATGTAAATCATCATGGATTAAATTCAAAATGTGGGGTGGGACATCCCTCTGGCGAATAAAAATGTGATCATCCCCTTCCAACGCTGCTAGGGCGTCAGCGACCCTGTTGCATTCCTTATAGACGTGAGAAATAGTATATGGCAGCGGTCTAAGGATAGTACAGATCTGAGTGACGGAAAGGCACAGGGGCCATCCCCCACCACTAGCACCAGACACCATACGATACACATAAAGAGAATCCGATTCGATATCCACAGCCTGTGCATAAGTGCGCATGCGAAGACCAAATAACAGAGATTTAACCTCAGCATCCACCACCGTCCCCTGCCCAAAACACGAATGAAAAGCCATTATAAACCCGCAATCGGAGTCCCTGAGGATACCTCCACCATACGCAATTCCATTCCTGACACTCCCATCCACATTCAATTTGATATTGCCAGAGCGAGGGGGCGCCCATCTCATGTAAGTCACTTTCCGCTTAGGGGTCGATTTGAGCTTGAAGGGTTGGAAGAAAGGGGTGCCTCTGTCGGATCCCAAGAGTTTGGCTTCCAGTTCCTTCCGAAAAGCAAGTTGCCTAATAGCACGCTCAATTTGAATGATGGTGCGCTGAGTAGAAGGACGGACTTCGTCATGCCTGCATCTATTCCTCTCAGCCCAAATACTCCAACAAACGATAACCGGTACTATAAGGCGAAGGCTGGAGATACTAGGAGCTGAATTCTTCCAGAAGTGCAGCATAGGCACAATCCCTAACGTAGGAGTAAACCGTAGCCCGAAGTGATTCATAAAGTAATTCCAAACAGAACTGGCAAAGTGACAATCAATAAGCGTGTGACGCAGATCCTGCCCATGATGGCACGCAAAGCATTTAGACACCAGAGTTATACCACGTCGCTGAATGTTCGGGTCAGTGGGAAGAATGTTATGAAGTAACCTCCAACAGAAGAAAGAAATTTTGAGGGGGAGGAGGCTGTTCCAAATTATCTTAAATAAAGCATTGGAGGGGTGAGTAGTGCGAACCATGTTCCATGTGGACCGTGTGCTAAACCTCCCATCAGGGCTAAGGGTCCAAAGGAGCTCATCTTCCTTCTCACGTAAGAAGGGAATAAGAATGATCTCTTTCACGACGTGACTGGGTAAATAATGATGCAGAAGATCGGTATTCCACTGGTCATTCACCCAAAAATCCTTAACCTTCCAAAACAGGCCGTCCGGAGAATCTCCCAGATTTGCCTCCGTCCACTTGTCTCGCCAGAAGTCAATGTTTCCCGCATTTACCCTCCAAGATATGAATTGCTCAGCTGTATCTCTCATCTTCCACACTCTGCGTAACATCGGTGTAGTGACCTTGGGCTCAGGGACATCCAGCGGAGACTTATCAACCATGTAGGTATTGAAGATGGCCTTAGCCCATATACCCTGTTTCTGCCGCAACCGAACCCACAGCTTGATCGCAAAAGTGTCAATAACATCAAAAAGATTCCGAACGCCCAGCCCACCTTCCTCAGTCGGTGTACACAGTTTATCCCATGATCTCCAGTGTATATGATTCCCATCCGGCCCACTATCCCACAAGAATTTATTAAAGATATGATGGATACGATGGATAACTTCTTTGGGGGGCACCAGCACTTGCAGGATAAATATAGGAATGGACGTCAAAACATGTCTGAGGAGAATGAGTTTCCCGCCAAAAGAAAGAAGCCTGTTTCCCCAGTGATGAAGCTTCCGCTGAACCTTATCAATAATGTCCTGGTAGTAGAGGATGCGATTACGCCCTCTAAAAAGTGGAGCTCCCAAGTAACGAAAAGGCATGTTCTCACGCAGAAAGCCTAGAATATTGCGCACCCACCCCGACTTAGTAGACGTCAAATTATGCCCAATGAACGTACTTTTAGAAGAGTTGATACGCTGCCCCGAAACTAATTCATAATGTTTGAAGAGCTCTTTGAGGGCCCGCAACCCCTTTCTATTACAACTGGTAAATAAGATCGTGTCATCCGCAAAGGCAAGATAGTGGATACTCTTTACTTTCGACTGAAACTGCATGCCAGGATTCTGAGACATAAAGTCGTTAAGCAGCCTTCCGAAATACTCAGCCGCCAAAACAAATAGAGCAGGAGAAAGTGGGTCTCCCTGCTTAACTCCGCGAGTTGCGTGAAAGTGGGTGGAAGGCACCCCATTGAGCAGGACGCAAAACCAGTTATCAGCTAGTGTTCTGAAAATAAGATCAACAAAAGGCTCTTGAAAACCGAATATCCTCAACATCTTCATAATAAAACCCCAATTCATGCGATCATAGGCTTTTTCCATATCTAGTTTAAGCATAATATTGGGGTGTCGGAGTTTTTTATTAACATCTTTGCATAACTCCTGGGCAAGAAGAATATTGTCAGTGATGCATCTACCAGGGACAAAGCCAGTCTGCTGATCAGCCACGAGCATGGGTAGAAAGGGATTCAACCGCTGCATAATAACCTTGGTGATAATTTTGGAGAACACCGTGCAAAGACTAATAGGCCGGAAGTCCTTCCAGTTGTCGGCCCCTTTCTTCTTGGGCAACAAAATAATCGTGGAGGTGGAGAAGTAGCGAGGAAGGTGTCCGCCCGCGAAGAAATCAATAACTGCGTTAAGCACATCCTGCTTAATAATCTGCCAGCAAACTTTAAAGAAGTGTGCCGTGTAACTTTCAGGACCTGCCGCACTATCAGAGCTCATAGATGACACCGTATCATGAATCTCTTCCAACGAAGGATTATCCATAAGGACCATGTTCTGCGCATGAGATATTTGAGGGAGGGTGAAGTTAACAAGAGGAGTTCCCAACCCTTCCCTATCCGCAGAGAAAAGCTTCTCATAGAAAGTCGCAGATGAAGCACGGATATCTTCCTGATTGTCAATCAAACTGCCGTCCTCCGTCTTAATCCTATGAATGTAGTTTTGATTCCTTCTCTGTTTACAGATAGCATGGAAAAATTTACTATTGGCATCCCCAGCTTCAATCCACTTTACAGATGCTCTCTGCTTGAGGAACCGAGTCTCAACATTATTACACCTCTCATACTCAAAGATTGCTTGATCAAGTTCTTCCTTAGATGTTGTCGACCCATCTTGATCATGATGAATGGTCTTCTCATTAACCGCTGTCAACTCTTTCTTAGTGTTCTCAAAAATATTCCCGAACACCACACGATTCCAATCAGTTAATTTAAAAGCCAGCTTCTTAAGCTTCCCAGCCAGAAGACGCATACCCTGGCCTTCTTCAGGTTCCTCCCAAACCGATTTCACAAGGTCTAGGAACGTAGCATCTTCAGTCCAAACATTAACAAAGCGAAAAGAGGACTTACCCGGACTCTTCGAACCACATATAGTTAGGAGAGGGCAGTGATCTGAGTGGACCCTGGGCAGATGGGAAACTTTCGTGACATCAAATTGTTCCATCCACATATCATTAACGAAAACCCTATCCAATCGTTGCCACATCTTGCGATTGTACCATGTAAATTGAGATCCCTCGAAGGAAGCTTCAGTGAGACTAGCCCTCTGAACACAGTCATTGAAGTCTTGCATGTCATTGACCCTAGGGGGGCCGCCCCCTTTCCTCTCATCCGCCTGGCGGATAATGTTGAAATCACCACCCAGTATCCAAGGGCTATTGTTATTCTAGGCCCGAGCCTGTATCGCATGCCATAACGAGTCTCTAGCAAGCCTACTGTGTTTAGCATATATCCCCGAAACATAGAAATTATCTCCATTTTGATCTGTAATGCCGGCCGTACACATCTGATCACAATCCGTATCCAGCGAACAATCGACCCCCGACCATAAGAACCAAATTTTCCCTCGCAAAACAGATTCACAATAGTCAAATCCCAGTTTAAGACGGATGCTTGTAGTGAACTTTGCAGAACAAAGAGGTTCAATAAGAACAAGTATTTTAACATTATTATGTTTACATATATGCTTAAGACAAGTTTGAGTATTATCATTGCCAACACCACGCACATTCCAAAACAAAATATTTATCGGGCTAAACATCGGAAGAGCGTAAATGGTAAGTTTGAGAAGGTACCGTTTCCTGTGTCATGAGCTTGAGCTTTCCTTTTTTTCCTCCCTTTTTTATTCGTAGAGTAGTTGGAAGTACCAGGGGGATTGGATGATCCATCTGCATTGTCACTGTTCTCTCCCTGGGCCACGGAAGGATTCAATGTCATTTTATCCTGACCAGTGGTCACCTCGGCCAAATCATTATCTCGTTGCAACATAAGGTCATCTGTTACCAATTCGCTACCCTCGACTAGCGGATCGTTATCCTTATCACCTCTGTCCTCCAAATGACCGTGTCGATGCGATTCCTCTACAAAACCTTCCTGCATATCCTTGCTACTATTGTGCGAAAGAGAATCCTCCGCTTTCTCCAAGTCCATAACAATACCAGAATTAATCAACCGTTGATCTAACGAGGTATGAAAGTCCATCAAATCCGGCAACGCGATAGTGCGCTCGGTATCATAGCCAGCTGACCTCGGCCTATTTTCCACCTGTCTAACCCTGTCTTCTTTCATAAGTGATTGATGCGCAATCTCAAGAATGTCATCATCATTAAGCTCTTGTAGAACATGGAAAGAGTTCTGAGTATCTTGGGTTGTTCTATAAAGTGTTTGATCAACATCTTTGCCTTCTTTGTCTTCATCTAGCCTGATGTTGGTCCCAATTGGTGTAAAAATTCCAGCTGATTTTTCCATACCAAACATTTTGATAAGTTCTCTTGTATATTTGGTTTGGTGAATGAAAATTCCATCATCTAATTGTTTAACTTGTAATCCAAGAAATAATTTAATTCTCCCATCATACTCATCTGAAATTTGCTTTTCATTAAACTTGCAAACTTCTCACATAACTGTTCATTTTCTGATCCAAAAATAATGTCATCAACATAAATCTGAACAAGGAGAGTACTTTCTTCATTTTTCATTCTGAATAAAGTCTTGTCAATAGTTCCTTTGATAAATCCATTATCCACTAGAAACTGAGATAGAGTTTCATACCAAGATATTAGTGCTTGTTTAAGTCCATATAGAGCTTTCCTTAGTCTGAAAACTTTGTCAGCTTGATCTTTGATCTCAAATACAGGTGGTTGTCGAACATAAACTTCTTCTTCAAGTATCCCACTCAAAAATGCGCTTTTAACGTCCATCTGGTACACTTTGAACTTTTTATGAGCTGCAAAGGTAAGAAATAGTCTGATTGCTTCCAATCTTGCAACTAGCGCATAAGTTTCATCAAAAGCTATGCCTTCTGCTTGAGAATATCCTTTAGCTACAAGTCTAGCTTTGTTTCTAATGATATTCCCGTCTTCATCAAGTTTGTTTCTGAATACCCATTTGGTTCCAATGATATTAACATGAATTGATTTCTCTACTAATTCCCATACTTGATTTCTTTCGAATTCATTCAATTCTTCTTGCATACTAATATCCAATCTGGATCCTTTAAGGCTTCTTCTATCTCTTTAGGTTCGGATTGAGATAGAAAGCATGCAATCATTGCATCTAGTTGATGTCTTGTTCGAACACCAGCTTGAGTATCACCAATCACTTGTTCTTCAGGGTGATCCCTCATCCATTGATGTATTGGGGCTTGCATCAAGGGATCTACATTTTGTTCAACTGGTTCTTCATGAACTGGTTCTTGATTTTCTTCAATTGAGTCAGAGTCATGCTATTCAGGTGTAGGTTGTTGAGTAGTTGGAAACTGAGACTGATCTTGATTTAAAGATTCTGAATCCTTAGTCTTTCATTGTCAACAAAAACTGATTCTGGCAAGACTGGTAACTGAGACTGAGAAATTGGTTCTGGTCTATCTTCAGTTATTTCACCAGGAAAATTTGGTTCATCAAATACCACATTTATTGATTCCTCATGCTTGAGTGTCCTTTTATTTAGTACTCTAAATGCTTTGCTGACACTTGAATATCCCAGAAAAATTCCTTCATCAACTTTGGACTGAAAAACATGAAGTTGATCTTTCCCATTATTATGTATGAAACACTTTTTTCCAAAAGCATGAAAGTAAGAAACATTTGGATTTCTTCCATTCCAAATTTCATAAGGAGTCTTCTCATGCCTTTTATTCATGAGAGCTCTGTTCTGTGTATAGCAAGCTGTGTTGACTACTTCTGCCCAATATCTTTCAGGCAGTTTTGCTTCACAGATCATAGTCCTTCCTTCTTCTTTGAGTGTTCTATTTCTTCTTTCAGCTACACCATTCTGTTGAGGTGTTGTTGTGGTGGCAAGTTGATGTAAAACACCATTTTCTTCACAATATTCAATAATCACTTTGTTGAGGAATTCAGTTCCTTTATCTGATCTTATCTTCACAACTGATAGACTTTTCTGATTTCGAAGCCTTTTGAGTAGTTCTGTAAGTCTTTGCTTGGTTTCACTTTTCTTGGTTAAGAAGATAACCCAAGTGTATCTTGAAAAATCATCTACTACCACCAATGTATACTTCAATCCACTGATACTGATTGGTGTAATAGGTCCAAATAAGTCCATATGTAGTAGCTCCAGGACTCTGGTTGTTGAATGTTGAGATTTGGTCTTGAAACTAGCTTTTGTTTGCTTTCCTTGCTGACAAGCATCACATAAGCTATCCTTCTTGTATGAGATTTCTGGTAGTCCAATGACTAACTGTTTCTTGACAAGGTTGTTGATGTCATCAAAGTTTAGATGACTCAGTTTCTTGTGCCATAACCAGCTGATTTCTGATTTAGTATGCACAAGTAAACAAGTTTCTGCAACAGCTGTAGTCCAATCTACAAAATACATATTCTATCTTCTTCTTCCGGCTTAAACAACTTGAAATGTTGTTTTGCTGACAACAATGGAGAAATCTTTATCAAAAGTAACTTTGTATCCCATATCACAGAATTGACTGGTGCTGAATAGATTATAATGCAATCCTTCTACATAAGATACATTCTTGATTGTAAGTCCATTTCTGATCAAGGTACCATAACCTTTGGTGAATCCAGGTTTGTCTTTACTTCCAAAGTTAACCTTAGGTCCATCCTTGGAAATAAAGTTACTTAGACAGTCTTTGCTCTTTGTCATGTGTCTTGAGCAACCACTGTCAAAGTACCATATATCCTGCAAAATAAATTAAACATTTTTAGGTACCCAACTCTATTTGGGTCCATGGGGGTCAGTTGGCAGTACAACCTTGGGAATATAAACTTTAGGTATCCTTCGGATATTGTTGCACTTGTTTTCATTTATGTAAGCCACACTCCCATAATATATATGCTTGGACTGTGTCTTATTTATATGATCTCTCAGATCCTTTGACTGAAACTGATTTCAATGATGTTTTCTATTATTAACACTTGAATAATAACCATCATTTCTTTTGTACTGAGGTCTGTGCTGACCTTGGTACTGAGGTTTCGGCTGAGGAGTGAAGTGATTCCTCTGCTGGCTTTTGGACTAAAACTTGTGATAAGTTTTCTGTCTGAGATGATTGCTTTTATCAATTTTAATAGTAGGTTCAGAGAAATTCCAGTCATCATCAGTTGGAAATAATCTGCCTTTCCCCGTGACTTTGTAAATCTTTGAATAATTGATATTCTTGGATTTACTTTGACTGAAGTTTTTCTAGTTCTTGGCCTGATCAGCTTTAGTAGATTCAACAGTTGATCTACCTTTTTTATTTTCATGATGTACCGCTGGTTTACCCTTTTGATTGACCCTGTTGTTGTTTACAGCTGACTTCTTTGAAAACTGAAGCTGAGACTGATTTGATTCACGTTGAACTTGTTTCACTGGTTCAACATGATTCTTAGTTTGAGGACACTGTTTAGCTACAAACTTAACACCAATTTTGGTATTAGGTTCAGTTACCTTACTCGTTCCTCCCTTCAAAGTTTGTTGTGTATCAAATCCTAGGCCAGTCCTATCTCCATATGGCTTGCCGGATTTGAATCCAGTTGCTGAACTAGATTGAGCAAAAGATTCGATTCTTTCTTCTCGATGCGATGGGATCGACACTGATTCTTTCCTTTATCGGTTCTGCTTAGTCTTAACGTGTTCAGTTCATCATTCAATCTTTTGGCTTCTAGAATTAGAGCTTCTTTCTTAGCTTTGACTGATTCATAACCAGCTTGCATGGTGACAAGATGACTCATCAATTCGTCAAGAGTTTCTTCTAATTCTGAGTTCTTTGGATTGGAATCGGATGTTGAATTGCATTTTGCATGGAAATCTGAGCTGAGTTGTATTTAGAATTTGATTCACATACCTCATTGGAATCTTCCATGTGTGCCATTAAAGTTGTGTCGTCAGATAATCTTTCTGTACCAGCTTCTAGATTCTTCCATAGCAGTGACCTTCATCTTCCAACACATTGGCAAGGCCTTCAAGATTCATGTATTGATTACTTTCTTTGTGTATTCAATCTTGAGTAGATCTAATTCATCCATGACAACACTAAATCTTGTCTCTATTTGGTCAATGGTTTCTCCAGATTTCATCTTGAAATTCTCTAACTTCTGCTTTGCAACAGAGATTTTGTTCTCCTTGATTGAGTCAGTTCCTTCACAAAATAACTGAAGTTTGTCCCACATTTCCTTAGCAGTTGTGCAGTCTTTCACCTTCAAGTACATGTTGCTGTCAAGAGTTCTGAGGATAAAGTCCATAGCAACATTGTTGAGATTGTTTCGCTTGCGATCATCACTAGTCCATTCAGCCTTGGGCTTTGGAACTCAAACTTGTCTTTCACCTTCAGTTTGCATGTGAGTGATCTGAATTGGTCCATCAGTGAGCACGTCCATCATCTCGTCATGAGTAGCAGCTAGAAAAGCCTGCATACGACGTTTGTATTCGTCAAACCTATCCATGTTACACATCAGCATTTGTCTTGCATACTGATTGTTATCCATTGTGAGTGAGTGAAAACTGATTATATGAAAACTAGAAACTGAGCTTTCTAATGAGAACAACTAGAGGAGATTTAGAGCAAATGGATTTTAACAATGGCTTGTTAAAGAAACATTGCTCTGATACCAATTGTTGGTCCCTTGGAGAGGCTAACACAAGTTTAGCGGGGGGGTGAATAATGTCCCTAAAAACTGGATTTTAAACAGATTAAGGTTCAGTTATAACTTGTGTGGAGTTAAGCTGACTAAGCTGAGTTTAAGTCAAACTGACTTAAGCAATACTGAGTCATCCAGTAGCGGATATAATTCTAGCCTTTTTCTTGATCTTGTTGTTCTATGCGAAAGATGAGTGTGCTAAACTGAGTTCTGGTGAATGTCAATTTGTGAGGTGTGAGTTGTGTAACAATCAGTTCTCAGTATGTTGTGTAAACAATATAAATGCTGAGTAAAGTAAATGTGTAAAGTAAATGAAACAAGAGTTATAGAGGTTCCAGGTGGTGTAATCCTGTCAGTCCTCTCTTCCCCTGTGGTGTAGGAGGAAAATTCCACTAGAACTTCTTGAGGTGAGCTGTTACAAAAAGTCCTAAACAATAGTCCTTGGCTAATCCTAGCTTCACTATCTAAACAGTTGTAGAACAGGTAGAGCTGCTGCTCTTCAATTGCTTGAACACTGGTCCTTGAAGGGTTGCGTATGCCTCTTCACCATCTACCACCACAAACACAGTCTACCCGACTGTTGTGACAACTGTCCTTGGGCAAAACTTCCCGGTTTGCTTCACAGTCTGAACCTTTGATTAAGAATCAAAGTTGGGTTGAGAATCAATAAATTGATTCTTGTTTGTGGTTCTTCTAAGTGTATGATTCTTGATAAATCTTGTGTAGCTTGAACACTTGGAAGGTTTCTAGATATGATTTTGTTAACGCAGAGATGATAGCAATTCAAATGAACGAGACTAGTGCACACAAAAATGCTTGTTGATCCTGTTAATTTTTTTTGTAAATCTTGGTGTTTGATCCTTGGTGCAAAGTCCTCTATTTATAGTGTAAGGTCTAACGTTCATTTACTTGAATCTGAATTGTATCAACGGCTATCTTGTAACGGCTATATTTTATGACCGTTCTGATGTGTCAGTATTTCATCCAATAACATTGCTTCCTTTACAACGTTCGACTGTACTATCAGTTTGGTGGATGACTGACTTATAAAATTGAGTTTCCAGATCAGTTTTATACTGAGTTTGTCAGTTGTCAGTTTCTTGACTGACTTGGAGCATTGACTGAGATTTCACTCTTCTTCAAATATCAATACTCCAGCTTTTCATCTGATTATCAGAGTACGCCTTTTCCAAAAAAATTATCTAAGAGTTCATTGTCCTTATGACTCTTATGACTCTTAGGTCTTCATACAAGATCCATAAAGTCAGTTCGGGTCACCACAAACTTGCCTGAATTCTAACTTTACAGTCTCGACATGTAAACTGAGTTTGAACCCTCAGTTCTTCATATTCTATAACTGAGTCTGTGACCCTCAGTTCTTCATCAACTGAGTTTGAACCCTCAGTTCTTCAATCTTCTAGATAAGCCAACCAAGTTTGTGTCCCTCAGCGAACTTATCTTCTTCAGTTCCATATTGGTATAGTCTGAGTCAGTTTGTCAGTTTGTTTATCATGACGATTTCCAGTTTTCAATTTCACGAAACTATAACTATTACAGTGCTTGTCTGATGTAACCTATACATTTATCAGACCTTACTAAATACTATACATTCAGTTATAGACATCTTTTAGCCTTTCACTATAACAGCTAGCTTCAGCACTTCATCAATGGGGTTAAGATAATGCTTTGAATAAATATGATGAATTATCATCAAACATAAATTTTATTTTCAACAACATCTGAGTTCTACATCTGGGCCGTCTGAGAGGGTCAACTGAAGCTGTGTTTCATCTAGTGGATAACAGCTGGAGCTGGGTCCACATCTGGGTATTTATGACAATTCCGACAAAGATCCTATGGTGGTTATAGGGTTAGGGAATTGTGCCTATATATACCAATGTTGTAATCAATGCAGTGTGTGTGAAAATCCTTGTAAATTTGTGTATAATAACATATCTCCTTCTCTGTCCGTGGAATAGTCGGCACAATTACGAAAACCACGTTAAATCACTGTGTTCTCTTTGTTTCTGTGTTTTATCAATTTCCGCCATACTTTATGTTTGCATTGCTATTGTTTTATCTTTCTTAAACTGCAAGTTTCTCGTCTATCTTTTAACAATTTTTACGGACAACTTGTCAGGCCGTAGAAATATTACAGGTCAGGTGCACGGTACGTAGATGTAATACGAGTTTAATTTCATCCCACGTCACTCTCGGGTCTAAGTGACGTAATAAAGGAAATAAGGAAACAAATAAATATATCAATGTTATATTAAACACATCACAAATACTCCAGAAAGACAATGAAATAAATTTCCGTTTTTTGGACTGCAGAAATCGCGGCAGTCAAACAGAGCCCGCGGTATCTCCAGAACCGAAAAGTTGCCTCGTTCCATCAAGCAACTTCCTTCATAAGTTCATTGTCACATATTTTGGAAATTAAAAAAATATATGCATGTTAAGACATTTTGATTTGTGAAAAGTCATTCAATACTAGAAAAATGAAAACAGGAAGACAATATCATTTACTCAAACACATGACTATGTTATGACCATTTTGTTGCAGTAATTAATGACATACGATAAAACACGGAAACAATAGTAATAATGTGCCGAAAAATCATGTCACCCACAACACATAAAATGTTGACATGGTAAGCAAAATTTAGAGAAAAATGATGAACAAAATCAGATACCAGTAGATGGTTTCTTATTGAAATTCTGACAGAGTTTGTTAATCTCCTCCGCAACAGTATCAATATCCTCATCCCCTTTCTTTTTAAGTTGCTCACTCAGTTTCTTCATTTTCTTCCTCTTTTCCTCTCCACTTTCATCCACCACAACTTGTCTAATCACTTTAGCAATTTCGCTTTTCTTCCTCATCTCAAATGGCTTCCACTCCAACTCCAACTGCTTCCACTAGTCTAGCATTTAAAGGTTGATCATATGCATTGGCAGAGCAATAATCGGAACCCCGAATTTCATGCTTTCATTCATAGAATTCCATCCACGATGACTCAAAAACCCGCCTACATTCGAATGCTTTAGAATTCTCTTCTGTGGGGCCCATCCCTCCACTATCATTCCTCTGTCTTTTATCTTCTCCAAAAACCCATCTGGAAATAGTTCATCAATTGTGATTTTCTCTTCTGCAGAAATTCTGATGACCCATATGAAATTAACATCACTTAGTTCCAACCCTTTTGCTATTTCATATCTTTCTTCCTTTTTTAAGAAATACTCACTGCCAAAGCAAACAAAGAGGACTGATGATTTCTCTTTTCTCTCAAGAAATTGAATGATTTCTGATTGGTCTTCATCTTCATCAGTTGAGGAAGAATCTTCAATCAACTGGCCGACTGGTACCACCTTCTTTTCACATAATTTTTCGAGGATATCTATGTATTTGTCTTCAATTTCTCTGCAAGATCTTACCAACAAAATGCTACATGAATTCCTCACGGCCCCATCGATTCCCTTGAGGCCTTTAAGAGTCTCAACGTCAAAGGATTGATCACCTGGAAAAAAAATATAAATTTAGTCTAAAATTTGGTCTATTTAGGGTTTTTAGTCTTATTTTTGCTGCGATTGCAATTTCAATCCCATAAATTAAAAAAAAAATTTATTTCATAATTACTTTTTCTTAAACCCCGGTTTTCGGAATCAACTGATCCAAATAATCCGATCCGAATCGCATTTGCGGAACCAGGATCTTAATCTGGGATAGGCCAATAGGCTGTATCGAGTTCGTCGAATGAACTGGATTAAGAATATTAAACCGTACCACATAGATTTATAGTGTAAATTTTTTTTTTCGGATAAGTTTGGTAGCAACACGTTAAATACAACAAAAAAAATTTAAAGGTTAAATACAACAAGTTTACGTGACTAATTTTATAATTTTGCGGGATTTACCTTGCTTTTTCCTCTTATCATAACCCCGGTGATAGATTTCTGGACAAGGGAATTGCGTCTGCGGACTATGCATCATGAACCAAAAAAAACCCGTAACGCAGGCCGCGCTTAAGTTGGGCGAACCGCCGGAATATTCCGAGAAACCGCCATTTCGCAGCCCATGGTTGATTAAAGTCATATATAACCAAGCCCGGATGAATTTTCGTTAAAAGGGTAGAAAAAATTGAGGGCTGGCTTTCTCGTATTCGTTCTTGAGTACGACCATCAGATGGGGTGGGAGGCCATTAGTGGTGTGATTATGAAGAGGAAGCTCCGGCGATGGAGGAATGTGAAAAGGAAGTAGCTCTATGGAATTAGCATATTTTTGGGTGATTTTATTTTTAATGGATTGTGTCAGTAAAGTGACTTAAACTCTACATCTGGTGGAACCAATCTGAAGACTCAGCTGAGTGATGGTCAGCTGAGACGTGTATTCAATTCTGTGCATCAGTAGGGTGGAGTCTACCGAGCACGTCGCGGGGTGATAGTCCGCCGAGTACTTGGATACGCAGGTCCCACATCCGCTAATTTACGTTATGTGACGCCTATACGGTGTCATTAAAAGGAGGACACGTGTAGGGGTATTTATGGTGCATCGACAAAGATTCCGGCGGCTAGGGTTTAGGGATTTGTGCCTATAAATACGCTTGTTGTCTCATTATCCGAGTGTGTTGAAATCGTAAAATTCGGTGCATAATAAAATATCTCTTTTCTCGCCCGTGGTTTTTTACCTCTCCCACCGAGAGGTTTTCCACGTTAAATCGTGTTCTTCTTGTTTCTGTTATCTCCTTTGATTCTTTATGTTTGATTGCTTCTGTTTCTGTTTCTTGCATCTGAAGTTATCTCCATCCGTTTTATAACAAGTGGTATCGGAGCCAGGTTCTGGAGAAAACAATCTGTACGATCAACTTCATCTTCACCAAGACCTTCAGGAAGGTGCTAGGATCCGTGATAAAGTTGTGATCTTTAGCAAGAAAAGATGTCGGCGAGTAAACGTGAAAATCGATAAATTTACGGGAAGGAACAGTTTTGGTCCGTGGCAAATCAAGATGCGTGCACCGTTGAAACAAACAGGTTTGTGGAATCCTTTATCCGACAAACCAAATACGGGTGACATGATTATGCCGGTCGGAAGAGAAAGCACATTCAACCATCATGTTGTGCTTATCCGATGATGTTATCACCGAGGTTGCCGAGGAAGACACCGCGGCCAAAGTCGTGGAAAAAGCTTGAAAGCTTGTATATGACCAAGTCACCGACCAACAAGTTGTTATTGAAACAGAGGTTGTTCGGTTTGAAGATGCATGAAGGAGTCCACCGAGGGAACATCTTGACCAAGTGAACACAATATTACTTGATTTAAGGAATATTGATGTTAAAATTGAAGATGAAGATGCAGCCCTAATCCCGTTGGTGTCATTACCGGCATCATATGAAAACTTTGTGCGGTCTTTCATAGTTGGGAAGGATACGTAGCTTTGGAGGATGTGAGGTCCGCCTTACATGCCGGGGAGCTTAGACACAAGGCCGCCGAGACAGACAACGGTCGAGCTCTTGGGCTAGTAGCTAGCAAACAATAGTGGAAAAGGATATGGGCGAAGAAGAAAAAGAAGTCGTGGTCCAAAGGTCCTAAGTCTACCGATGTCCGTAATTATCGTAAGGAGCGGGGACATTGGAAGTCCAATTGTCCAAGGAAGAAGAAACGGCGGGGAAGGCAATTACGGCACGGT
This sequence comes from Gentiana straminea, assembly GCA_036785695.1. Taxonomy (NCBI): domain Eukaryota; kingdom Viridiplantae; phylum Streptophyta; class Magnoliopsida; order Gentianales; family Gentianaceae; genus Gentiana; species Gentiana straminea. The sequence continues at coordinate 8,014,968 of JAVUPR010000114.1, forward strand.
AGCCTTGGCTACCGAGCAACCGATGAGGATCCGGTTCTAGTTGGGGATTCTACACACCACAATGATGTGTGGATACTTGATTACGGAGCATCCTACCATATTTGTCCAAACAGGAGTGGTTTTCTACTTATGAGCGAGATAGATGGTGGTCAAATCTATATGGCCCAAAGCAAGGTTTGCAAAGTTGTGGGAATTGGCTCGGTGAAGTTAAGGACGAGAGGATGGTAAATTTTGTACACCGAAAGATGTAAGACATGTTCCATAGATGACCAAGAACTTGGTATCTCTCGCCCACTTGGATGCAAGGGGTTCAATTTCAAGGGTGAAGGTGGACGGTGAATGTCTTCAAAGATTCGGTTGTAGTCCTCAAAGGCATCAAGAAGGGAACCTTGTATATATTACAAGGATCTATCGTATCCGGCACCGCCGTTGTTGCATCCTCAGCGGTTCACCGGATCTCGGACTCGAGACTCACCGTGGTACATGAGACTTGGTCACGTGGGTGAAAGGGTATGCGGTGTTCTTTCTTCGGCGGGTTTTCTTGGGGGATATAAGGTCAAGAATCCGGACTTTTGTGAACATTGTGTGTTTGGGAAGTTGCATAGAAGTAAGTTCTCGGCGGGGTTGCACAATACAAAGGCAACACTTGATTATATCCATTCAGATGGCGGGGTCCATCAAGAGTTGAGTCATTGGGTGGTCACAGATATTTTGTGTCATTCATAGATGACTATTCAAGGATGACTTGGGTGGTGATGATGAAGAACAAAAGTGATGCATTCTGTAACTTCAAGCAGTGGAAGGCCCTGGTGGAGAATCAGTTAGGCAAGAAAATCAAGAAGCTTCGTACAGATAATGGTCTGGAATTCTGCTAGACGGATTTTGATTCATTTTGTGCAGCTGAGGGTATTGCCAGACATCATACCGTAAAGAATACACCTCGGCGAATGGTGTAGGCGAAAGGATGAATCAAACTCTCTTGGAGAGGGCAAGATGTATGCTTTCTCAAGTGGTTTATCAAGGAGATTTTGGGCGAAGCGTTAAGAGACGACTTGCTACTTAATCAACGGAGCCCTCACACAGGAATCAATCTCAAGACACCATTTGAGATGTGGTCAGGCAAGCCTGCTGACTACTCAGTTCTAAGGGTTTTTGGAAGTACAGCTTACTATCATGTTAGTGAAGGGAAGTTGGAGCCAAGAGCCAAGAAGGGAGTGTTTGTGGGGTATGGTGATGGAGTGAAAGGGTATAGGATTTGGTCATCAGCAGAGTCCAGAGTAATCCTCAGCAGGGACGTTGTGTTTGATGAAAATTCTATGTTAAACTCATCAGTGGGGAGGTCTACTGAGTCTGAAACCAGTGCCGAATCTGATAGTGTTGAGAAACAGGTGGAGCTTCGAGGTGGAGTCTACCGATATGCAACAATCGGTGGATCCAAATCAACACTATACCGATCCGGATAATGAACCAGAATCTGATCCAAGCCAGTCTGCTGAGACCTCAGCAGGGCGTCATACAAACATTGACCAGCAGAGTCTAGCTGCGAGCAGGCCTAGAAGATCGAATGTTGGGATACCTCCAAGGAGATATGGATATGATGATTTGGCTGGATATGCACTCCAAGTTGCAGAAGAAGTAGAGGTTGCTGAACCTACTACTTACAGGGAAGCAGTGACATGTACAGAAGCATCTCAGTGGCATGCAGCCATGGGAGATGAAATGGAGTCATTATTGAAGAATCAGACTTGGGAATTGGTCAAACAACCTACTGACAAGGGAGTTGTGACTTGTAAATGGATTTTCAAGAAAAAGGAAGGAATAACAAAGGCAGAAGGGGTCAGGTATAAGGCACGTTTGGTTGCAAGAGGATTCAGTCAAAAGGAAGGGGTTGACTTTGATGAAATATTTTCACCGGTGGTCGACACACTTCAATCGGGGTGTTACTAGCAATGGTGGCACGGCAAACAGATCCGGAACTTGAGCAATTAGATGTGAAAAGCGCTTTTCTACATGGTGAGGTGGATAAGGAGATATACATGACACAATTTCGAGGGTTTTCAAGTTCCCTGGAAAGGAAAATTATGTTTGCAAGTTGAAGAAATCATTGTATGGTTTGAAGCAAGCTCCAAGGCAAGTGGTATAAAAGGTTTGACGGTTTCATGCTTCGAGCGGGGTTACAACAGAAGTCCATATGTTGTTGTGTTTACTTCGATCTATTTGAAAGATGGATCATATATCTATCTTGTCCCGTATGTGGATGACATGCCGATAGCCGCAAAGCAAGGAAGTCCGATGTTCAAAATCGAAGAACCTTCTCGGTCTTGAATTTGAAATGAAGGATTTAGGTGCGACCAAGAAAATCTTGGGGATGGAGATCCGGAGAGATAGGAGTCGAAGAAGTTGTTCTTGTCTCGGCGGGGTTATGTGCGAGAAGATATTGACCAAGTTTGGGATGTCGTCGCAAAACCAATAGATACTCCTATGGCATCAAATGTTCATTTGTCCGTTTATGCTTCACGATCACCAAGAGAAGGAGTATATGTCAAGAGTTCCCTATGCTAGTGCAGTTGGCAGTCTAATGTATGCCATGGTTTGTACTAGGCATGATTTGGCTCAGGCAGTCAGTGTTGTCAGCAGGTTTATGGCTCAACCTGGAAAAGAACACTGGAAAGCTGTTAAAAGGATATTCAGGTACCTGAGAGGTACAGCTGATATTGGTCTCATTTATGGAGGTGATATCGGTCTAGTCACGGAGTTCCGTGATGCGATTATGCGCGGTGATGTTGACGGTAGAAAATCAATGACCGGTTATGTGTTTACATTGGGAAATGCGGTGGTCGGTGGAAAGCTACTCTTCAAAGGCTACGTAGCCTTATCAACTACCGAAGCGAATACATGGCTCTTACCTTGAAGCGACTAAGGAGGGTATCCGGTTGAAAGGGCTAGTCGGTGATTTGGGGTTGCATCGGGATCAGCCGATATATATTGTGATGATCTAAGTGCAATATGTTTAGCCAAGGATCGGAGTTCATCATGAGAGAACCAAGCATATTGATGTCGGTATCATTTCTTGAGGAATGAGAAGAGGGTTGTGGTGAAGAAGATTGGCACAAAGGAGAATCCCGCTGATATGTTCACTAAACCGGTTCAAATAGAGTAAGTTCCGGCTTTGCCCGGACTTACCGAATATTCAAAGCTTATAACTGCGTTTCGGAAACTTTACCGAGGCGGATCGGTGGAGTGGATCTTTGTGGAGATAGTCCGGTACAAGTACATCCGGCATTGACGAATGCATCTGGTACAAGTACATCTGGTTATGCAATCTGTTTGACTCTAGTAAGAGTTGAAGTCAAGGTGGAGATTTGTCAGTAAAGTGACTTAAACTCTACATCTGGTGGAACCAATCTGAAGACTCAGCTGAGTGATGGTCAGCTGAGACGTGTATTCAATTCTGTGCATCAGTAGGGTGGAGTCTACCGAGCTTCGTCGACGGGGTGACTATCGGCGGGGTGATAGTCCGTCGAGTACTTGGATACGCGGGGTCCCACATCTCGCTAATTCGTTATGTGACGGCTATACGGTGTCATTAAAAGGAGGACACGTGTAGGGGTATTTATGGTGCATCGACAAAGATTCCTGGCGGCTAGGGTTTAGGGATTTGTGCCTATAAATACGCTTGTTGTCTCATTATCCGAGTGTGTTGAAATCGTAAAATTCGGTGCATAATAAAATATCTCTTTTCTCGCCGTGGTTTTTTACCTCTCCCACCGAGAGGTTTTCCACGTTAAATCGTGTTCTTCTTGTTTCTGTTATCTCCTTTGATTGTTTATGTTTGATTGCTTCTGTTTCTGTTTCTTGCATCTGAAGTTATCTCCATCCGTTTTATAACAGATTGTAAGAGAATAGGGGTGGAACAAAGGTAAGTATGGAAGTTTCTGTCAGCTAGCTTCTTGGCTAGCTCAAGGAAGGGGGAGATATGGCCGTGGGCTAACCATGGTAGCATTAATACAGAGGTTGCGGTTTCTTTGCCCTCCATTGATATCTGAACAGAATGCAAACCTTGTTTTTTTTCACTCTTGCTTTATTAATCTGGGTAGATTTTTATTTTTTATTTTTTATTTTTTATTTTTTATTTTTGAAAGAAAAAATAGCTTATAGATATTTGGAAAGAAATAATTTGGGCAGATTTATGCAAATTGGGGAGAAAAATACATTGAATATGAAAATACTGCAACGGTTCCTTCAGAAACCCTATTTTTTATCCCTAAAATAATATAAAATAATATGTATCATTATTTTACAACATCCTAATTCAATACACTCCACAACAGCATCTCCATCCCTATCTTTATACCAAATACCATTATGATGGGGATAGTGTTCTACAAATAGGGATACACTACTTACCGACCCTAAAAATGCGCTGTGGAGGTATTTGAGGAAAATTTTCTCTTTTTATCTTTATTTTAAAGATAGAGCATCGTATAGGGTTTCTGATGTGAATGTCCTTATTCATTGATGGGATGATAAAAAATGTTTTTTTTTTTTGGAAACCAAAACTTTTATTAAGTAATGTTTGCTAAAAAAACATTAAAAAAACATCCGCATGGGGTTTGTGCCCCTAGAAACATCACATATGTAGCAAACAAATAGGCTACGACATTTCTCGTACGTAACGTAGAATGCGCTATAACGAAAGTGACAACACAAGAGCTAATCCAAGCTCTTAGGAAAATTCACTCAAAAGAGTATCAATGATTACATAATCTGCCCTACCAACTAATGACTTCACATATTTATAGGCTAAAAAGCCCATTTAGGTAAAAACCCTACATTCAAAAAGCCCAAAAGACTATTCACTAATTAAAACAATATTAAAGATAAATTAAACTAAGATGTCCCTACATCAGTCCATCCCTCCTCCTCAAAAGCTCGTCCACGAGCGAACTCGTAAGGATCCACATTGAGGCCTCCCAAGCACTATCAAGATCCATTGGAGGATCAAGCCCATTCACAACCTTGTAAAACAATCTCAATGAATCTCTAGATTGTCCCTTCTCGCAAAGTGCACAGAGTGATGAAACTGCAACAGCTCCAAACTTCATTTTCAAATTCCCCTTAGTTGTTTCCTCATAGTATTCCATTACATCATTCCATTCCCCCCGCTCAATAACTCGTCCACGAGTTAAATTATAAACCCTTTGAAGATTACAATGCCAAGGTCCTTCAAGCTCCTCATCTTGCCAGACACCAACATCCCAAGCATTAGTATGTATGACAAACATCGCATGCTTTTGAAACAACTCAAAACTAGTGGCAAGTTGGCCTGAAGCAAATATAGTCATATAAAATCTAATTTGCATGTGACTGTAGGGTGGGGTATCATCAAGTTCAAAGAAAGCCATGCCACATGTTTCTATTACTCCAGTTGAACCTTTGGAGCTAATGACACCATACTTCTGCAAAAATTCCACCATTGCTTTGTAGTTATTAATTCCACTTCTAGTCCGAATTCTCAGCACCCATAATCCTCTATGTTTCCCTTCCACCACCACGTTGCTTGTTACAACTAGCGATACCAAAAAGTCGATTGCGAAGCCGAAAAGTGAAGTTGTAGAGGAAGGCATCCCAAGGCTAGGACATTTATTGAAATTATTGAGGGACTGATAGTTGTTAGCATCAACATGAAAACATTCAATAGGCCTTGGGAAGAATTTTCCTATAATGTTCATGGAATAATAGCCTAAGGCCTCACCAAGTGCAGCACATACAATGAGTGATGGCACCTCCTTTTTGCCTGACCACATTACAACCTGAACAATTAATTTCTGGTCACCTGTGGCTTGGTTGTCCTTGAAGAGTGACCTTCCAGAATACCCATGGGAGTCAGAAACCGTAGTAAAAACAACAAAAAGATAATGCCACACTACAACTTTAATGTAATTTCCAGCCCCACACAGAGCCCCGGGTCTTTGATCATTGTGCCACATTTCAGCAACGCCGTAAGGAACCCCGTCTTTGTTAACAATTTCATTTTTCATCCCCACATCAAAACTCCACCCACATTTTCTTAGCATGGCATGGACACTACTGAATGATGTTTCATTAGCGAATTCAGTAAATGAAGAAGTAGAAGTCATGTATTCACCATGGGTCACACATGTAGACGTTTTGCTATCATCTAGAAGGAAGCTCGTATCCATGATATGTCTAAGCAGCACCTTTGTCTCCTTAGTCTTATGCTGCGGTTCACGTACAACAAATGGGTACGTGTACCTTGTGAATGGGTGCTTGGTTAAACATAAGTGGTTCAATAGTAGTTTCTCTAAAAGATACGTTGAATCGGTCTTCTCAATTGAAACAACAACATATTGGACTTCGAAGGCAACCAAAGAAACCGATGTTTCATCTTTCAAACGGAAAATCTGTAACGCTTCATCACCTATATCCATAAATAAACGAGCAGTAGCCTTTACATACTCCCCATCCATTGAAGGATCTGTAAGCAGATTCATAACCTGAGGGGCAATTGCTTGAATCCAGGGCAACTGTGAAAATACTCCATCCGAGAATCTAATCGATGTATAGAATATCAATACGGAAACGACTTTAACCGTTGCCTCTGAGAACACACCCATAGTCAAGCTTAAGACGGATGCAAGCACCAGGGAGTGAGAAGAAATTGTAGAAACAAGTGTTCTACGCCTTAGTCGAAGCCAAAAAGTAAATTCTTCGAGAACCTTCTTGGTGATGGATGTTTTGTTAGGTCGATTTTGATTGCGAATATCCATAACAGAGACCCAAATAGGCTTTGCTTCTTCAGTTGTTAAGCTACATTCAACCTCCAACTTATTGTTCCGTGTTCTCGCGGGATAGAATATACCACCAGGATCAAATATGATTGATGCAAGTTCATTAATTGAATAAGTCTTGTTGTAATCTACAATGAAGTTTGTACCCATGATAGGTCCAGCCAGAAATTCAACTTTCTTAACTTCATAATGATCCTCACACGTAGCAAGACGGCCATTGATTAAGCAGGGGTAGCTTGGAAACACATTCTTGCAAATGTACTGGGCGTTAGATTGTTGCATTCCAATTCCATATTCCTGTTGTGAGTCTACGAGATCAACTATAGCAAGTAACTGTGAAGAAATATCGTTCTGTTTGCTAGGCACAACATCTGGTAACACCTTCGTAGGAGGATTTTCTCGAATCCATGTTCCTGAAATTGGAAACTGACTTGCTGAAAGTGGAACTTTAATTGATTCTTCTTCATTTTCCTTTGAACGTCCATTGTCAGAATCTTTTTCTTCATCAAGGATTTGCTCATCATTCTTTTCACACCCCTCAACAAGGCCCACTGCCCCTTTTAAGTCTTCTGTTTTCTCCTCAATCCCCTGAGTTTCATGTATGGTGTCTTGAGTTATGGGCTCCTCTGCATGGGCTGCCTCAAATTCTGATACGGATCCCCATGGCTTGACATGCTGCTTGCTAGAAATACACTCAACTTTTGCTCCATCAGATGCACCATAACTATACTGAACGCTTTGCAACTCCTTCTTTAGAGCATCAAGTTGAACAACGGTTGATGTGTATCCTTTCCCAGAAGATCCAACACTTTGTTGCTGCAAATTATGAGTTCCAGAGGAAATGTAGCTCATAGTTTCTCCAATTGGATTCACATGATTTTCATTTGCTGGGATTTTAGTGTCTGGCATTGAGCAATTCAACTCATCACGTTTGTGGTTGTGAACTTCTATGGGGCATTTTATCGAACATGTGGAGTGCTTCGTATTTTCTTGTTGACTCTGTTGATTGTGGAATTCTACCAAACATTCGGTGGGCAAGAATCTGTTGAATAACAATTTCTTCATTCTAGGCCATGAAGCGATCTCCTCTTTGCCACATATGATTCTTTCACGTTGAAGCTTATTCCACCAATCATAGGCAGCTCCCTCCATTTTATACAAAACAATTCCGCATTTCAGGTGTAATGGTGGTTTCACTTCCTCGAAGAAATCTTCAATATCATCTACCCAACTAATAAAATCTTCGGTGTGCCAAGTTCCATCAAAAGTGGATAAATTTCTCTTGAATCTCACTATTATGGACTCCGATTCAGTATTTCTACGGTAAACCCCAAGAAAAGGAGCTTCTTTTTCTTCGTACATGCGGAACCAACATTCAACTTCATCAAAGCTAGATGTAAAACCAACGGGCTTCAAATATTGTTGTTCACCGGACGATCTTCGAGGAAAAACTCGTTTCACGCCGTGAACCACTTGTCTGATCTTCCTCTCTTGGTGTTTCAGTCCATGTCGCAACTCCATCTCAGGTTTGGAAGTGTACGACCCAGCAAATGTGAATCTTTGATGATTTTGTTGCTTGGATAATCCGATGTCTCTCCTAAAGTACTCTTGTCTTGAATCCAAGCAATGGTGAGTGTAAAAGCTTTTGCTGACTTCACCGGGCAGTGTACGAGGAAAGTCTCGTCCCAAGTGGCGTCCGTCGAGCTTGGCTTCATTAAAGCTGCGTTTCACAGCATCCCGAAGGGACTTCGGATCTCGATCTACGTCGGAGAACCGGCGGGCTTCTAAACCGTGACTTGTCATCAGCGGAACCAAGGAGAAACCAAGGCTCTTGATACCAAATAACGTAGAATGCGCTATAACGAAAGTGACAACACAAGAGCTAATCCAAGCTCTTAGGAAAATTCACTCAAAAGAGTATCAATGATTACATAATCTGCCCTACCAACTAATGACTTCACATATTTATAGGCTAAAAAGCCCATTTAGGTAAAAACCCTACATTCAAAAAGCCCAAAAGACTATTCACTAATTAAAACAATATTAAAGATAAATTAAACTAAGATGTCCCTACATCAGTACGCCTTACAAAAGAAAAACAAATAAAGATTAAAAAAAAGATAATTCCTGAAAACAATCATGTACCAAGCAAACGAACAATGTAAGATCCCCTCCAACTGGGTCTGCCCATTTCCTCACCACTCATGTTCTTCGGCATTTCTGTGCTCTTTTTCTCCACCTTTTTCTAACTTAGGCAACGATTGGATGTAAGTTTGTTTCGCACTATCGATTATGCACCGTAATAAATTCTACACTTCAAATCAATCCCTGTTTTTTGTTCTAGTTGAAGACTGAAATGGTTCAGTGGCTAATATGCAAAAGTTAATTGTCATCTTGTTGGATTTGTACAAGCGTGGTTGTGCCTTAATATTGCGATATAATGTTAATTATCTACGTCTCCATGAACTTAAGTTTGTAAGAGCAATGGTAATTCAACATGATAGCAGAGCGAACTGTTCCAAGTTCAAACCCCGCTCTAGGCATAATTTTCCCAAAAAACTATACATACAAATGTTGGTCCTCGCTTCCTTCTTATAGCTCACATGGGCCTCTCTTCTTATAGGCCCCTTCTTAGCTCACACGGGCATATCTCTTCTTATAGGCCCACATTTGAAGGGCGTTTTGAGATATAATGTTAATTATCTACATCCCCATCAGCTTAAGCATAATGTTAATTATCTACCTCCCCACGGGCCTATCTCTTATTATAGGGCCACATTTGAGGCTACCTCCCCACGAGCCCCTCTCTCTTCTTATAGGCCCTCACTTGAGGAACGTATTGAGATATTATGTTAATTATCTACCTCATCAACTTAAGCATAATGTTAATTACCTACCTTCCAACGGGCATCTCTCTTCTTATAGGCCCACACTTGAGGCTACCTCCCCACACGTCTCTCTCTTCTTATAGACCCACATTTGAGGGGCGTATTAGGATATAATGTTAACTATCTACCTCACCATCAGCTTAAACATAATGTTAATTATCTACCTTCCCACGGGCCTCTCTCTTCTTCTAGGCCCACACTTGATAGACGTATTGAGATACAATGCTAATTATCTGCCTCCTCATCAGCTTAAACTTTTAGTTGAGATTGTAATTCAACATGGTCATTCAACACTCAACATCACCTACTTTCAGGAATCTTTCCATGATTTATTAGTTAATGACATGCATGTCATTCAACCGTCAACATCACCTACTTTCAGGAATCTTTCCATGACTTATAAGTAATGACATGCATCTAAAAAATTCAGGAAATTTGAGTTTCAATAGTCGAGAAGGTTACATTTGTGAGACTTTCTATATTTTACATAAAAGAAATTAGGCTTACGAATTGATATGCCTAAACCGTAACACCACCTGTGGACCCTCGGTTTGGGTCTTTCCGACCACCAGGTTAGGAGACCCGGCCCGCAACCACCATGTCCGTGATCATACTGCCCCAAGTGGGATCACATGCCAAAGGTCCTCGCCTTGAGCTTTTAACCCCGCGAGGTTACCGGAAGGACCAGGGGGCGTCCAGCGATCTCCCAAGGGGCGAGGTCCATCAGAGACCCATAAGAGCCCATGTAGGAGCGAGCAAGACACCAGCCAGAGGACAAGAAGGACAACATGCGATCATACGACGAGTCCGCTATTTTCCGCCTAGCTAGGCGACCCGATATCTACTTAACGTCGCACCACAGGAACGCCATACTTGCCTGTCTGTAGCTAAAACCCTAGCTCATCTCTCCTTCTATAAAAGGAGCTCAATTTTGTCATTATGCATATACACGATTAATAGAAAACAAGGAAAAACTCTGCCAAATTCTATATTCTCTCTACTGTTCATATTGTGCCACCGCTCCACCGCCGCGCACCACCGGCTAGCATCACTTTCATACATTGTAACAGCCAGATATCCACCACTTACGCCACCGCAAAACAACCATGATAATTTAAGCATTATCACGAACCACCCCAAACCGAAACTAGTTCAACCCAAATAAATGGTTTGTCAAGTGATTTGGTTTTGTTTTGGGTGCTAATAATTAGATCCAACCCGACCAACTATATGATTAACCCAACCCGAACCCATCCAACCCGACCTAAGCTCGGACTCATTATAATATAAATGCAGCAGACGTACTAGCAGTAGACAGTGCAACAAAATATCTACTCATGTTTGTACATACACAATTTTGTAAATTATGTTTTACATGTACCAGAAAATTACATATTCTACATATTCAAATTATGTGTTGTAGAGATTCTGATATATTTCACACTCTATATGGATTCTATCTAACGAAGACAATCGATGTTCAAATTTGTGAAATATAAAATCTATTAAAACGGAGCATATGAAATGGCTCTTATATGTCTAAAATATAATCCAGAAAAATTACGCTACATGTATAACAATGCATAAAGATCGACAAGGTTTCAACTTCACGCCTTTATTAGATATTTTGATGCACTTCACTGTGAACGTAGCGTTGGTAAAAAAAATGGGGTTATTAATGGCAGCTCAATAAATTTACTACTGGCACCACTATTATAAAATAATATCAATAAATAATAATGAATATAAAAAAAGATAGATAAAGTTGCTATACATAGGAATTTCTTTTAAATAGAAATGGATAGCTTGTTTTGAATTTTATGTTAGGATTAGATTAGAATCTATCTTTTATTTTAATTATTAGTTTTAGAGTCTTTTCCGCACTGCTATAACTCTAATATTTCTTTATAAAACCGTAGGCACAACCGAAAGATAAAAGACCGAAACTATTTGTTTTATTGAATTGATTAAAATGCTACAATATTTCACTTTTATATATGAGATAAACGGATAACAAATACATTTAAAATGAACAAATGAAAGATTAAAACCTAAAATAAATCTAAAGAAAGAATCAATCTTTTACTTAAACTAATCCACAATCTATATATAACAACTCTATCTATATTTTTAACCTTCATTCACATCTCTTCAAAATTTGTCTTCAATTAATTAAACTCCTTTAAACGAGTCTGAATTTGGAGACTGAGTTTGTTTGTGATATTTTGGAGGACATCTTTTGGAGGACATCTCCACACACCGGTGCACGACTTTTTCTTTTTTCATTGAGTCTATTAGTTGTAGGTTTGACTTTCTCGGCGCATGTATTTTTAGCTCTTCCACGAGTCTTGTTATAGTTTGTGCAAATGACTTCCTAGCGCACGTAATCTAGCTCTTCCAAAAATCTTTATATGGTGTTAGCCTCCGATGGTGACCGTGGATTGAAGTGTCTTTCACTTGATTCGGAGAGACTAGTTTGTTAAACAAGGACTTGCACCATCAATTGTTAAAACATACTTACAATAGATTATTTCAACATTGAACTTCTATAATCAGTAAATACAAAATTTAAATTAATTGATGTTAGATATTTTTTCATATATTGTTATAATTTGCATTTGGGTTTTCGTAACAAAACGGGGTTCGATCTGCCCGGTCAGGTTGTGGTGGGTCGAGTGGGCAGCGCCAACTCGTGGGGGCTCGGGGGCAACGCCCCCTAGCTGAACGGATGCACCTATAAAATTCGAATTGATGCATCTGGGTTATTATGAATTTGGGCGTATAATATGACCATTTTGATCTCAATTCAAGTATATTTTTTAACAAATTATATTAGTGGCTTATAATTTAGGCATTTATTAATTCAAGTAAAAAAAATTAACACATTATACTAGGTCGGTTGAGATTGAATCTATACGATTTTTTTGTGTGAAACATGTTATTTCGGACCCCGCTAACGGTTGGGCCTTTCGCCGCTGCCTATATGGCCTTACCTTTGGGCCGGCCTTGGGTTTAATATAACTTGCAAGCTATTCTTGTGAGCAAATCTTCCACCTAATCATTTTTATTCGCTAAGCTAACGAAGTTAATATGTGCTTCTTAACTGAAAATGTGGTATCAACCTTGATTACCCTAATTTATGCAGCCCAATATGTGGCATCCACCTTGATTACCTAATTTATACTACCATGTAATGCTCGTGAAGATTTTCTTTTTATTTTTCTTGAAACCCCGGTATTCGACTACCCTGTAAACCTTGCTTGTGAAGATGTTTTTTTTTCTTTCTTTCTTTTTATTGAACCTCCCCGATATCCAGCTACCCCGTAAACCTTGCTCGTGAAGATTTTTTTTTTCTTTTCTTAAAGCCCCTGGTATCTGGAGTTCGGCCCGGGTCAATACTGTAGAGTTTAACTTTTACTCTAAGGTAAGATGTGACCAATAGCTCTTTTAATATATGGTGCATCAGAAAAGAATCAAACCTGAAACCTCCATCGGCAATCTCAAGTCATTTACCATTTAAGCCAAGCTTGGTTTTGTTAATATCCTCGCCACAATACTTGGTCACCGTTTTACTTGAATATTGTACTCATTCCGTCCCAAAATACAAGTCGTTTTGGTGTTTCTAGACAGATTAAGAAAATAGTTAAATGTCATAAATTTGAAAGAGAAATATCTAAAATATCCTTTGATTATCATTAATAAAATGAATATAAAGTATTTAAAAGTAATTGGATTATTAATAAATTTAGGATAAAATAGAGGAAAAAAAAAGTAATAAATATTTTATTGGTAATATAAAGTGCTTTATATTATGGGACATTATGAGACGGAGGGAGTACGTAATATGTAGGGTATGCATCTAAAAAATTTGGGCTCGGTCATGATCCGTATTTTGTTGGAAAAGCAATGTGTAAACACAATTATAACAAAAGTAACGATACACACACAACCGTATGTCACTCACAGCAGTCATCTGTTTTATTGATTGATTATTTGTTCGAGTTCTTATGTACAAGTACTACTATATTTATAGCCAAATGCTTGGGCAGATTCATTAATAAATGGATGTGATGAATCTTTAGGATGTAAGCAGACATATTGAACTTATCAGTTAATCAAAATAACAAGATAACTCTTAAACTAGCACGCTTATCATTTAACCCACACCAGTTCTTTGAATAAACGCACTCCAAATCACATGATGACTTCAAACTCTGTTGAATATATATATGATTTTTGCTCTGTTGGATATTCATAATCTTTATCCGCTAATAGAATTTACATCGGCAAGATATCATTACTCTTATAACAAATTAACAAGATATATGTCGATAAATCAAAGCTTTCAAGTAAGCAAATATCCAAATGTTTCATGAATTTGCATTCTGGAAAGTTTCACCAGCAAGTATAAGTATATTGTGCGTTAACTGAAACAACAAAAAAAAAATATTACAAAGGACTTCTTTGCAACATGTACAGCTTTCTTGGTCCCCAGAAATGTAGTCCAAAAGAAACCTATCCAACCTGATGCAACAGAAAATTTGTTATGTTTCACTGGTTGTGTGTGTATTGCGACTGTGGGGGTGGGGGTTGGGGCGGGGTTGGGGGGGGGGGGGGGGGGGGGGGGGGGGGGAGAGAGAGAGAGAAATGCTTCGTAAAATCTACCTGTATCGTTTGATTCTTTTCATTTCATTTTTATTTTTTCGTTAGGAGAATGACAGAGAAGAAACACGGGTAATGAAGATGAATAAAGGACTTATTTCAACCAAATAAAAACCACGGAGGTGAGGTGAGCTGAGCCATCAATAAAAGGGAAGCTTGTGCTCGTTTTAGCGACTTTTAAAATGCGTGCACAAAGCTACAGACGTACCGGTTGTAAACGTGGCTGCTTCTTCCGATTTGGCCTACTTCAGAGCAGTTCTATGGCACTCAGGTTTTGGATGTTCATGCCTCAACACAGAGCATGAATTTTAATCGATATTTGTACCAATATTCATTGAATTTTATGTACCGGAAGCACATTAAACTTGTCGTCCTTCGTATGATAAAAAAAAAGAAAAGTTTCAAAGTAGTAGCTTTACGCCATATCTATGGTTTGCCCAGGCTTGTCGATCAGTCTCCACTGCATCAAGATGTATAATCAGGTGACTGAAATAAAGGTAAGTGTATAGTATAAACAGTACCTAATCGTCATGAGCATAATCATGATCATCCATATTGTTGTTGATCTTGTTGACATTGAGGGTAGTGGGAGGACTTTATTCCACTGCTACAATCCTCGTACTATTTTCTCCAGCCACCTGTTGCTGCTCATTAGTGGCAATATTGCACCATATTTATAATAATGATCTAACCAAGCAGTTCATGTCACGACATTAGAACAGAATGGACAGAGAAGCAACCTTAAGCCAATGGGCAAATACAAAAACAAACTCAAAAACATAAAGATTAATTATTTCATAAATATTTCATAATCTCCACCACAAACCCTAATGGGCAAGTACAAAAACAAACTCAAAAACATATATAATTAAACATATTCAATCAACAAAACATTCCCTTTCTTCCCATTTTTCACTAGCTATTACGAAGATCTCTGAAATAAGCAGCAGTGTCCTTTTCAAAGTCATCTCTGACGATCCTGCCATTCCTTCCGGGGGCTTTCATCGTTTTCCTGTCATCTGCATCAACACTTGCACCACCAAATAGTTTACCGACGACCCACGAAGCAATCATCACAACTCCAGCAGCTATGAGAAGTCCCTTACTATCTAAGTTCTTATAAGCCATTGTTATGCCGACTATATGTTTTATCAAGCTATTTGAAGACTTGTTCAAGATTTTATAGTAATCAGATGCCTCGAGGGATTCTTATGGGGAGATGAAAGGGGTGATTTTTTTTTGTTCTTTTTAAAAGATGAAAGGGGTGTGTTGATTCTTAGGCTCACCCTAATGGTTTTACTTTAAACCACACTCCAAACACATCGTTTTTCGTTCAGGTTATTTTTTTTCAACACTTTAAAAAACATTCACTCCAATAAGCACACTTAATACAACACTCCAAAATCCATTTTTTCTTATTGAGCATTTGTTTTGGAATATGAAATGAACACACAACAATAAATGTTAAGCTAGATGTATGTTTAGAAAAAAAATATTAAATGATGTATTAATTTTCTAAATAGACACTTTTTATGGAACAATATTTTTTTCAAAAATGATCACTTTTTATGGGACGGAGGTAGGATTTTTTTTTTGTTGCAATAAATCAACATAACAATTTTGAAAATATCAATTTTGTCTAAAAATATTGTATAAATGAAACATAATTTGTTAACATGAAACCTGTATCCTAAAAAAAATGAAACAGATCTACTAAATTAATTCAAGCAACTATTTCCATGGCCCACCGAGAAGAGCGTTGTTCACTCTATCATGCACTTGTGTAATGGGTAGAGATTTTGAAGGATATAGAGTATATTAAGTGATCCATTGTAAGCATAGAGTAAATCAGTATACTCTAAAATGTTGTTAAAACTTTCAAAAAAAAAAAAAAAAATTGTTGTTAAAGGTGTTGATAGAGTCCCCCATTGGAGACAGTCTTAGCTTAACTGGTCAGCTAACTAGACCGATTTGATGCTTTGAATTTTATTAAATGATCTAATATTTTTACATTTTTATCATTTAAGTAATACTTTATAATATGTAAAAATATTGAATCATTTAATGAGATTTAAAACATTAAATACGTTAGCCAAAATCTCTTTAAAAATCAAACCTGACAAATAAAATAAGATGAAGAGAGTATTTTTTTAATATGACACACTCCATCCACTACAATGGGGAATGGACTTGTTTTCCACATTTGAAAGGATCTACCGTGACATAAAGAAAAGTATTAATAAAAAAAGAATAAAGCGTCCTTCCACTACAATAGTCCTGTTTTCCAAAAAGGATCTACCGTGACATAAAGAAAAGTACTAATAAAAAAAGAAAAAAAATCATCTATCCACTACAATAGTCCTGTTTTCCACACTTAAAAGGATCTACCATGGCATAAAGAAAAGTACTAATAAAAAAGAAAAAAGCGTCCATCCACTACAATCGTCTTGTTTTCCACACTTTTGAAAGGATCTATCTACCGTCAGTACCGGCAAAAGGGAAAGAACTAATAAAAAAAAAAGAAAAAAAAGCAAGGAAACTTGGGCTGGTACTTAAACATTTGGGAAAATTAATTTAGGAGTTAATAGCAGATTTGGTCCCCTATCTTTCTCAAAAAGCAGTGACTTACCCCTTATCTTCTATTTTGGTTTGAGTGGTCCCTTATCTTTTAATTTTTTTGCGAATTCAGTCCATTTAACAGATGTTGATTAAAAAGTTGACGGAATGCTTGTGCGTGGATTACAAACGCTGTTAGCTTGCAAAAATATTATTATTTTAATGAATTTCCAGAAAAAAATATGTTATTACACACGGTCCCATTAATGTTATTATTTAGGAAAAAATAAATAAATTTCCCATCTCCATTCTTCATCACCCTTTCTCCACTGCATTTTTTCCCATCTCCACTCTGTCGCCCTTTCCTCTTTCTCAGCCTCCATCTGCAGCAGCAGCCACTATGTAGCTCGAATTGAGGGGTTTACCCCCAATTACATCTTCATTATATCGTTTCTCTGATCTATATTGCAAGTCACAAAATCCTTTTCACCAATTTAACTCTAAGAACCCTAATTTTTTCAATTTCGACCTTTTTCCCCAATTTGCTAGATTATATAACAGAATGACGCTTCGATTTCGTGGATCTATCATGCCCGTATATGGTGAGTTCTGCAACCTTTATATTAACGGTCACCTATGATAGAACTGCAGCGTCTTGTAATTTCTAATAATTCTTTTGTGGGTGAAATCCCAACAAATTTTAGCTGTTTACTTGAGCTTAGTGTCATTGATTTGGATAGAAACGGTCTTATTGGTACAATTCCGGCTGAGATTGGTTCATTGTCTAATCTTCATGAACTGCATATTTCTCTAAATAATTTGAGTGGAACAATCCCATTTACTCTTGGGAATGTCTGTTCTAACGGTGTTGAGTCTTTCATTCAACAATCTTGAAGGTATAATTCCACAAGAATTGGGAAAGCTTTCCAATTTGCGGTTTCTTCAATTATCAATAGTCCGTCCGGTCCTTTACCTTTTTCGCTTTATAATATCACCTCCATTCAAAGCATCTTGTGCTTACTTCCAACAAATTAAGTGGCTCTTTACCATGGGACTTTGGTTTTCACCTCCCAAATCTTTGAACTTTTTCTGTTGGATTAAACCATTTTCATGGATCTGTTCCTGCTTCGATGAGCAACATATCCGGATTGGTAATTCTAGACTTAAATGGGAATTTTTTATCTGGGCTTATACCTATGGACTTGGGAAATCTTAAACATTTGCAAAGATTGGATTTTGGTGGCAATTCTCTTACAAGTAATGGGTTAAACTTCCTTACTTCCTTAACTAATTGTAGAAATTTGTTTGAATGTGATTGAGTTCTGCATCCTTTTCTCATGGTGAATTGTGATGTGATGCCGCTGCTACTGCTATGCTCTTTTATACTACAAGAACCACGCTTTTCTTCAGTATTTTTGCTAAACTTTGAATTCAATTTTTTTTTTGATTAAAGACAAAAAGCTTGCTTAGAATCAGAAATACAAGCAGATTCATTACAGGAATTATTAACTTTGTGCATTTCACTTGTATTGTAGTTTTTTTTTCTCGTAGAACGTGCATAAATGAAATAGTTTTTAAGCAAAAAAATAATAAAATTCTTCATTGATGCACAGGTGAAGGAAGCAACATCCCCGACTACCCCACATCTAGTAAGTTTTTTTTTTTACATCTAAATTTACTTCTTAGATTCATTAGTTCTCTTTTTTTATGGTAAGTAAGTTTACATATGATTGCAATAGGGAGAACAAAACTCATTAGATTCATTAACAAGTTCCACTCGGAAAAAAAAATAACAAGGGACTGAAATAATAATTTAAATTTTTTTTTGCTGAATAATTCAGCATCACGTAAGGGACACATGACCAAGTCAGAATTGCTGCGTAAAAGAATGGCAATGTTAAAAGCTTTTAAAGCCAAAGAAAAGAATCCAAGATGTGAAGATGGTGCAATTGACTTTACACGCAATGAGGGTGCGTTTCCCCCAACAAGTTCTTAAGTGGTGGTAGCTCGTAAAAATTATGTGTACTGAATTATTTTGTCCCTTTTTGTGATGTTTGGACTCAACCATGAGAGGTTGTTGTATGGTGGTACTAGTAGTTGTAGTATGGTACTTTGAATGGAGTCATGAAGGTGGTTTACACCGTGAATAATTAGCAGCTAAAATGCTCTACTATGATGAACTTGGTTAACTTTTGATTGATTGTTTGTGGCATGAGTTATGATTTTGGATGCCATGAATGAATGAATGGACTTGTTCTTGTTTTGTTGTTTGCTTTTGTAGATCCACGAAATCGAAGCGTCATTCCGTTTTACAGCAAATTGAGGAAAAATGTCGAAATTGAAAAAATTAGGGTTCTTAGACTTAAATTGGGGAAAAAAATAGGGTTCGTAGACTTAAATTAGGGAAAAAAATTAAATCACTGCTTTATGACAAAGATGAGGGACCAAATCTGCTATTCATTAAAATAATAATATTTTTGCAAGCTAACAGCGTTTGTAATCCACGCACAATCATTCCGTCAACTTTTTGATCAACATCTGTTAAATGGACTGAATTCGCAAAAAAATTAAAAGATAAGGGACCAGTCAAACCAAAATAGAAGATAAGGGGTAAGTCACTGCTTTTTGAGAAAGATAGAGGACCAAATCTGCTATTAACTCATTAATTTAGTAAACATATCAAAAGTTTTGCTGGGGATTAATCTCACATGAAATTTTTTTGATGGGAAATTTTAGGAAAAATAAAAAATCAAACATGGCTTTTTTTTTTTCAATATATACCGGTCATACTACATCTAATCAAACTCAAAACAAATAAAAAAAATAAAAAAATTCTATCTACAACATCAAATTCTATAGTACTTTTTCTTGAGAAAAAATTTCTATAGTACTTTAAAGAGAGAAATAAATGACTAATTTCGGTCGTTTGTTCGGAGCAATACGTTGATGGAATCAATAGATTGATGCCGATGAGGCAAATCAAATGGAGATAGAGGAAGAAACGTCTCGAAGGATCCGTGCCATTGTACCGGCCATTCAAGAGTTTTTAACAATACATATTAGAATAGAGATTTAGGAGAATATTTTTGTGTATTGATATTCACACTTGAATTGATGGGTTACACATGTTTATATACACACTATCAGAACATTCTAGGACTCTCTAGGTATATACGGTAATAATTACAATGATTACAATAATTAATACAAATATTTACAAGATACGTTTTTACCACCCCTCAAGTTGGTCGAGGGAGGAGACCTAACTTGGTACGTTGATGTTGGAAAGCCGGACGAGGTAGTGACTTGGTCAAGCAATCGGCTAATTGGTCTTGATTATTTACATGAGCGATACGAAGAGTGCCACGTTGTACTTGATCGCGAATAAAATGGTAGTCAATAGCCACGTGCTTCATGCGAGAATGGAAAACAGGATTGGAGCAAAATTGGGTCGTTCCAAGGTTGTCACAGTAAATAACTGGTGAATGTGAGCTAGGCAGTACAAGATCACGGAGGAGAAAGGTAATCCAATTAAGCTCGGCAGTGGTAGCAGCAACTGACCTATACTCAGCTTCAGTGGAAGAACGAGCTATGGTGGTTTGCTTCTTGGAACTCCAGGATATGGCGTTTCGACCAAGATAAATTACATAGGCGCTTGTAGAGGAGTAATCATCCCTATTACCACCCCAATCAGCATCGGAGAACGCATGAAGTGTAAGCGGAGAGTGACGATAGAGTTGAATGCCATAGCCAACAGTGCCAGCTAAGTAGCGAAGTAAGCGCTTTACATGAGCCCAATGAACATCCGTCGGACAGTGCATAAATTGAGATAATTTGTTGACGGCAAATGCAATGTCAGGACGTGTGAAGGTGAGGTATTGCAGACTACCCAAGACCATACGATAATGAGAGGGATCCGCAAGGGGGGAACCCGACTTAGCTGTAAGAGTAGAGATATCGGTAGGTAAAGGAGTAGCCACGGCATTGGCACGATCCATATGTAACTTGGCAAGAAGTTCAGAAGCATAGCGACGCTGTGAAAGGATATAGCCTGCAGAATTAGGAACGACCTCTATACCCAAAAAGTAAGATAAGGAACCAAGATCCTTGAGGGCGAATCGAGCTCCAAGTTTGTCAATAAACGATTCCAGCGCTGCAGAGTGATTACCTGTAACAATTAAATCATCGACATATACAAGTACATATAAAATGAGGCCACCAGAATGATAAACAAAAAGAGACGCATCAGCCTGGGATTGAGTAAAGCGACATGATAGTAGAAATCCTTTAAGTTCGTCATACCAAGCCCTAGGGGCTTGTTTTAAACCATAGATCGCTTTACGTAGCTTGCATACATAATTAGGTCGATCCGAGTCTATAAAGCCTACAGGTTGAGCAAGATAAACAGCCTCCTGTAGAGTACCCTGCAAGAATGCGTTATTGATATCAAGTTGACGCAAAGACCACCCCTGCGTCAATGCAATAGAGAGAACAACACGGATAGTAGGGGGTTTGACAACCGGACTAAAGGTCTCCGAATAATCAACCCCAGGGCGCTGGGCAAAGCCCTTAGCCACAAGGCGAGCCTTGTAACGATCAAGAGAACCGTCGGGCTTATATTTCAACCGAAAAATCCATTTAGAGCCAATGACGTTGTAGGAAGGATCAGCGGGAACAAGATCCCAAGTGTTATTACGCACCAAAGCGTCATACTCTTCTTGCATTGCAGTTCTCCATTGAGGGTGTTTAAGAGCTTGAAGGACATTTGTGGGTTCAGTGGGCGAAGAGAGGGTAGCGTGGAGATTAAGCTTTTGAATGGGTTTGTGAATGTTGTTTTGGGAACGAGTGCGCATCGGGTGAGCAGGAGCAGAGGGAGGGGGCGGAGGGGGAGGAGAAGCGTGGGATGGTGGAGATGGTGCAAGAGATGTATCGAGTGAAGAAGGGGCGGGAGTGGGAGAGAAGGGGGAGGGGGTGTAGGAATCCAGTCAGAGATAAGAGGGGTAGAAGATGGGGATGAGGTAGGAGTCGAACTATAAGGGAAGACAAATTCCACAAATTTAACGTGCCGAGAGACATAAAGTCGAGAGTCACTAGGGTCAAAACAGTAGTAGGCATTTTGAGTAGGAGCATATCCAAGGAAAACACATGCTTTGGAACGGGGTTGGAGTTTGTGTTCAGTATAGGGTCGGAGCCACGGATAGCAAAGACACCCAAAGACGCGAAGCTTGTGATAGTTAGGAGCAGAGTGAAAAATGGATTCATAGGGTGAGTGCATGTTGAGAACAGGAGTGGGCATGCGGTTAATAAGATAGACAGCGGTGGAGAAAGCGTAGGGCCAGAAAGTGGTGGGAAGGGATGCATGGGAAAGGAGAGCTAGACCCGTTTCAACTATATGCATGTGACGTCGTTCAGAAAGACCGTTATGTTCAGGTGTGTGAGGAGGAGTTGTGAGGAAGGATATACCATTAGAGGAAAGATAATCACGTAGAGCTATGAATTCACCTCCGTTGTCGGAATATAGGACTTTAATAGAGTGGTCAAAAAACTTTTCAACTAACAAACGAAAGCGCATAAAAGTCGTTGCAACATCAGACTTGCGAACAAGGGGGTAAAACCATACATAGCGAGTGAAATGGTCCACAAAAATAATATAATATTTATAACCATCACCAGAAACAATAGGAGAAGTCCAAACATCCGAAAATAAAATCTCAAGGGGACGGGAAGAATGTAATGTAGAGGCATAAAAAGGTAACTTGTGACTCTTATTCTCCAAACAGGAAGAGCAGTGTAATAATTCAAAGGAAATAGTGTCTAGCTTATAAACGCTTAGAATTTTATTTAAAATAGAACTGGCGGGATGACCCAGACGATGGTGCCACACATCTGTTGTGGCTTTATTAGAAGCAAAGGCAATAAGAGGTTGAGAAGGCCACTCGTAAAGTCCATTCCTAACCGGACCACGGAGGAGGATTCGACTCGTCTGGAGATCCTTCACATGAAATTCAGAGGGTAAGAATTCAACAGAAATATTATTGGCTTGACATAATTTAGAAATTGACAATAAATTACGGGACATATCAGGCACAAAAAGAACATCATTTAAAGTAAAAGATTTAGAAATAGAGACAGGGAGAGTAGTAGAACCAGTGTGAGTTATGGGTAGGCCATTGCCATCGCCAACCATGATGTCATCGGTGCCAAAATAAGGACTGTGGAGTGACAGATTCTGTAAGTCGGTAGTAACATGATGGGTAGCTCCACTGTCTAACAGCCAAGGAGAGGTGAGAGCATGATGAGCCGAGTCAGAGGACTGAGCCGAGGTAGATGAGTGGGCCGTGAGATTAGCTTGAGGACGTGGGGGAGTGGGATGCAGAGGATGAACCTGAAACATAGGACAAAATTTAGCAGAGTGGCCATGAGTTGCACATAATTGGCACTTACCAAGATAGGGCTTCTTGGGCCGAGTTTGGTTATTCGAGCTGTAGGTGGGCCGGGGAGTAGAAGCTTGCGGCTGTCCAGAATAAGGGGCTGACGGAAATGAGCCGGATTGACCACGCCAAGATGAAACTGGAGGACGGGGCAGGAGGCCAGTGGTCGGCCGGAAAGCAGGGTGGGCCGATGCTGGACCAAAAAAGGGAGCTATCGCTGATTCATGTGCAGCCGGCCTGAAATTGAGGAGCTTTTCATGTAATTCTTCAAAGGTGATCGGAGTATCTCGGGCCTGAATGGCTCTAGCAATTTCTTTGTAATCATCCCCCGCATTTTCAAGAATTAGATCAATAAAATCCTCATGATTCATAGGCTCCCCAAGAAGGGCTAGTTCATCAAATTTAGACTTGATAGCATAGAGGTAGTCGGAGATGGGCTGAGTCCCCTTTTTGATGGATTTCATTGATTGCTTAATTAGTCGAATGCGGCCACGAGAAGCTTTAGCATAGGTGTCGTTTAAAATTGTCCAGGCATACCTTGAAGTCCGTTTTGCCGGTTCAGTGTTGCTGATGAAGGGAAGAACGCCTGGGGTGAGAGACGAGATGATAATATTCAAGATAAAGCTATCTTGTCGTTTCCATAGCACAAATTCAGGATTGGGTTTGGTTTGACCATTTTCAGTGACGGTGGCCGGTGGTGGGGGAATGGTGCCGTCAACATAGCCATAGACATCATATCCGATAAGGAGCGTTTCGAGTTGTAGTTTCCAAGCATTGAAATTTGTAGGATCGAGTTTAATTGGTGTTTGAATTGCGGGATTAAAGGCAACTGGGGAAAGGGATGAAGCCTGAGTAGTGATGGCAGAGGTGTTGGCGGCCATGGATTCCGATGATTAACAGAGTTGATGGCTGGAAAATAAGAAGGAAAAAGAAAAAAAAAAAAAAAAAGAAAAGAAAAAGAAAGGGGAACGAACAGAGAAAAAAAAAAAAAAAAAAAAGGTATGAAGAGAAGAAAGAGGGATGGAGATTGGCTGCGTGAAAAGAGGGATTGTAGGAGATTCAACACAAGAAGAGATATGAGTGCTCTGATACCATATTAGAATAGAGATTTAGGAGAATATTTTTGTGTATTGATATTCACACTTGAATTGATGGGTTACACATGTTTATATACACACTATCAGAACATTCTAGGACTCTCTAGGTATATACGGTAATAATTACAATGATTACAATAATTAATACAAATATTTACAAGATACGTTATTAATACATGGTCTTAATTGTAGGGGTTATAAATTCGCGATCATCATTATCGCCACAACCAAATTACGGAAAACTACTTGAATGAATGTTGATGCACGATACTGAGCCGACTACTTTCGACTACCAAAACCAGAACATTTTCTCCAGCCACCTGTTGCTGCTCATTAGTGGAAATATTGCACCATATTTATAATAATGATCTAATTAGTAGTGTAATTATTTAGCCACTTGTTGTGGAATACTACTAATATAAGAGCGGGCAGGGGATTTATAGTCCCAACAGGAAAAAAATCAAGTACTAGTTGTACTCACCAAGCAGTTCATGTCACGACATTAGAACAGAATGGACAGAGAAGCAAACCATAAGCCAACCTGCATCAAGGGTCCGGCATTGATCCGTCTCGGATTTTGTGTGCCAAGCTGCAGGCATGAATGACAAGGATAGAAGTCAATATTTCCATGCTAATGAAGAGAGATTTAGTTCCAAATTTGTTTCCTTACCGGAGGCTTTTCTCTCCTTAATGCCTCAACAAGCTCCACAACTTGCTTATGAGTGACATCTTCCTATAAATTATAAACACAGAAAGAAAAGGACTAGAGAAACATGGGGATTTTAGAGAAATTGTCATCTCAGGAAAAGATGCAAACCAGACTAGTAACTTAAAACAGAACAAACTCAGAACAGAGTCTCAGGTTCTGGACAGATACTAATGCTGATGCAAAACTGAGACAAGTGCAACTCTGTTTTACTTAAGACCATTATCAGCTTAAGCAACATGTGATTGGATAACTAAAAGAGACAACCAGAAACAGTGCTTGACTAAGGATTTAAAACAAACAACATACAAGCACCCGAGCCATTATAGAAGGATCAGGGCTGAGTATTCTCTTTGTTGCCTGCAAGCAAATTGCATGTTCTCAGTTAATCAAATATAAGTAACTAGTATATAATAATTCACATATAATTCGACCACTGGTGTGCCAGAATAACCCTTATATTGGAGTTCCTATGAAAAGCCCAAAATCTTATATTGTAACCTGTTTTGAACAATTCAAAAGACAGAACACTTAATGCGAATTCTGTTCTGAATTCTTCTTTGATTTCTGAGTTTCAATCAGAATAAATCCTGTATAGCTCTCATTTCTCTTATCCTAATTCGCTTAAATGAGAGTTCTTATTTTCTTAGAGAAATCATCCGGAGCGAAGATGAATTGTTGGAACCTATGTTGCACGGACACCGACACGGACACGGCGCACGACACGACACGGACACGGCGACACGGCAACTTTCAAAAATATAGGACACGACACGCCGGGGACACGCGTATATATATATATATATATATATATATATATATATATATATATATATATATATATATATATATATATATATATATATATATAAACATATACAAAAATATATATAAAAAAATACAAAAAATATAAAAAAAAATATAAATAGTCGTGTCCGGAACGTGTCCCCCGTGTCCGGGACGTGTCCCTCCATGTCGCCCGACGTGTCCCCCGGCGTGTCGCGGACGTGTCCCCCGCGCGTGTCGGTTTTTAAAATTTAATTTAACATTATTTTAAATCAACCGACACGTGTCGGACACGTGTCGGACGCGTGTCGTGTCGGGCGCGTGTCGGATACGGCGCACGTCACCCATATTGGAGTGTCGGTGCATCATAGGTTGGAACCTATGGGTGAGCGGTAAAATTTTGAGTATTAATTTAATTGGACTATACTATGATATCATCAACGTGACACATAGAATTTAATAGATTGTTGAATCACTCGATTAAAATAATTGAGTGAATGAAAAATTAATGCTCAAAATAAAAATGTAATGGACTTGGACTTGGGTTGGATCAAATACATTCTTTGGATAAAGATTTACTTAGTAAATTAAATCCAATAAATATTTTGATGTACAAAAGGATAAGATTGAATTATCTATTGACCAAGTCCAATTGCCCACTCAAAGTAGTTCACTGAACGTGTATCCATGGCCATCACCTCTGTAACCGCCATGCATGGAATGACGGAAACGGCAACAATCGTGGAAAAAAACCATGCAAAATGGCTGCATAGTGGAATAGTAGTTACTTTCCTACTTTGTTATAAATACCCACAGTATGGAGGCTCATAACAAACGAAAATTTTTCAGAAAATATTGCATTCATTTCACATATCAGTAGAAGGAGAATACGGGACACAAGAAATTTCGCTGCTTCGTTTCAATTGTAGTGCTGCTTTGAACGAAGGTACGACCGTTGTGTCTTGGGAGGCGATTGCGGGTACCGTAAGCACCGTAGCGGCGCAATATCGTCTTAAGGATAGAGCGCTGCGCTCGCCTCGGTCTAAGTTTTCTATTCTAATTTCCTTTCAATTCGTATATTTAATTATCTTAGTATATCCGAGTTGCATGTCTGTGATGTATCTGTTCAATTTTTGCAAACTGTTGTAAATTAACAGAGTGAGAGGAGCAACAACTTAAGACGATATATATTTTTTTTTCTTGCTCTGTTTTGGCATCTATTGTAACGGATAAAAGAGATGTATTCTTCGTAAATTGTTTCTGTGTATATATTAGATTTTCTCGTGTGCTGTGGTGGAACTTTCAGCATCTATATTTGCTTTCTGAGCTACGACCTGTCCTAATTTCCTCAAGCACTTTTTGTCTGTCTAGTTCATTTACGTCTGGCCTGATTTTACCTTCTACATGTTTTAGTGTTGTTAGTCTTTTAATTTCAGAACATACATATATTTATCTGTGTCTGTTTACATGAACATGGCTGCGTGTTTGGTCACTCACGGCCTTTATTAAAAAGGTTAAAGGTTGTAAATGACTGTTTTTGATATAAAATGAGGAAAAAGACAAGAAAAAAAGATAGTGGTCGAGAAGGACAAAAATGCGCATGTTACTTACGTGTGTTCTTACGTATTCTTACAACCAAATGTAGTAACACATGTAAGTGGCGCGTTTTGTCCTTCTCAACCATTATTTTTTTTTCTTGTCCTTTTTTCCCATTTTGTATCTTTTTTTTGTCCTTCTGGCCTCTGGCCCCTTATTAAAATGTGATGTATGTATATATATTCTCTGTTGAGCGCTACTCAAGTGTTTGAAGAATACTACTTTGTTGAGTATAAAAAGAGTAGTAGTTTGCAACTTTTCATGGTGTAAGTGGTTGTAGGCTAACTGATTTAAATGGCTTCCGATATTATGTACATTTTATCTCCCTGAGCAAACCTGCAATTTCGGAACTCGTAGATTTTATGGGCTGGGAAATACGTATCATGCAATAGCAGTCTGGAAGCTTGTTTTGAAAATACGTGCATAGACTTCATGTATTACAGTTGAATAAAATAATTCTCGTACCTGGTTGTAAATATAATTGCGATTTGCGAGAACGAGTCAAGTACATGAGATATGTTTCAGATAATTTTCTGGTTTGGAATTTGTCTTCAGCGAAAATAAATTTTCTGAAACTAATTAATGATTTGATTTGAACGGAGGAAATGGAGGTGACACCTGGAATGTCGAAGGATACTGATGTTGTGTCGGATATGGCGCCTACTGCTGTGACACATGCTGCCCCTACTACTGTGCATGATGTTGCACCGTTGCCTGGTCCGGCTCATCCTATCCATGTTGAGAGACCAGAGAAATTTGGCGGTATGAATTTCAAGAGGTGGCATCAGAAAATGTTATTTTACTTGACCACTCTTGGGTTGGCTCGGTTGTTGACTGAAGATCCCCCTGTTATGCAAGAGGGAGAAAACAATCATGACTCTATTCGAGCATTGGATGCATGGAAGCACTCAGACTTCTTATGCAAGAACTATATTCTCAACTGCCTGGAGAACACTATTTATGGTGTATATTCTGTGTATAAGACTGCGAAATCTTTATGGCAGGCGTTGGAGAAAAAGTATAAGACAGAAGATGCTGGAGCCAAGAAATTTATTGTTGGCAAATTTCTGGACTTCAAGATGGTTGATACCAAGACTGTTGTCAGTCAAGTTGAGGAATTGCAAATGATCATTTCCGAGATTCTTGAGGAAGACATATTTTTGAGTGAATCTTTTCAAGTAGCTGCTGTGATTGAAAAGCTTCCACCTTCCTGGAGGGAATTCAAAAGTTATTTGAAGCACAAAAGAAAGGAAATGAATATGGAAGATCTTGTGGTGCGCCTTAGAATTGAGGAAGATAACAAAAAATCTGAAAAGGGCACACAGATCGGGCAGTCCAAAGCAAATGTTGTTGAATCCAGTAACAAAGGAAAGAAAAGAAAATTTAAAAGTGATGCCCGAAAGGACAAGAATGGTCCCAAACGGTTTAATGGAAACTGTTACAACTGCGGCAAACTTGGGCATCGAAGCAGCGAATGTCGAAAGCCAAAGAAACCACGTGATTAGGCAAATGTGACTGAGATTGTGACTAATGGGATGCAAGAAATGAACTTGTCAGCTGTGGTGTCAGAATGCAACACTGTTGGAAATCCTCGAGAATGGTGGGTAGACACTGGGGCTACTCGCCATGTATGCGCTTCAAAGGCAATGTTCTCTGATTATAAGTCTGTTGATGGGGAACAATTGTTTATGGGGAATTCTGCTAGCTCAAAGGTTGAAGGACAGGGAAAGGTGATTCTGAAGATGACATCAGGAAAAGAGCTTACCTTGAACAATGTCCTGCATGTTCCGGAGATCCCGAAAAAAAACCTTGTTTCTGGTTCACTTCTTGTGAAAAATGGTTTTAAGCTTGTGTTTGTAGATAACAAGTTTATTCTGTCAAAGAATGAGATGTATGTTGGGAAGGGTTACATTCTGGATGGGATGTTCAAGATGAATGTCCTTACTATTGTACCTAAACGTGTTGTAACCAATGTTGCTAATGAAAATGCTACTACTTCCGTTTACTTGTTTGAATCTTCATGTTTATGGCATTGTAGACTAGGACATGCAAATTTCAAATCAGTACGAAAAATGATGAACTTAGATTTACTACCAAATTTGAAATTTGATCCTAATCACAAATGTCAAATATGTGTTGAAGCCAAATTGGCTAAAGCACCGTTCCCAACGGTAGAAAGAAACACAGAACCTTTGGACTTAATTCACACAGATATATGTGATTTAAAATTTGTGCAAACCAGAGGTGGAAAAAAGTACTTTATCACTTTTATTGATGACAACACTAGATACTGTTATGTATATTTACTAAGAAGTAAAGACGAGGCTCTTGAGGCTTTTAAAAACTACAAGAATGAAGTTGAAAATCAACTTGGAAAACGAATGAAAAGTGTTCGTAGTGATCGAGGTGGAGAGTATGATGCACCGTTTGATGAATTTTGCTCAGGATCCGGCATCATTCGTCAAACGACAGCACCATATGCCCCTCAATCAAACGGTATTGCGGAACGCAAAAACTGGACTCTAAAAGAGATGATGAATGCCATGTTGATAAGCTCTGGTTTACCCCAGAACTTGTGGGGGGAAGCTATCCTCTCAGCTAATTTCATTCTTAATCGAATCCCATTGAAGAAAAGGGATGAAACCCCATATGAATTGTGGAAAGGTCACAAGCCTAGCTACAAATTCATGAAAGTGTGGGGGTGCTTGGAAAAGGTTGAAGTACCTAAGCCAAAACAAGTAAAAATAGGGCCTAAAACGTTTGACGGCATATTCATCGGATATGCACATAATAGTAGTGCTATCGGTTTCTAGTGCACAAATCAAACATCCTAGATGTACATGAGAATGTCATCATCGAGTCTAGAAATGATGTGTTTTTTGAAGAGATATTTCCATGTAAGGGAAAAGATGCGAAGAAGCAAGTTAAAGTAAGCGGACTTGTGAGTCGCGAGAAGATGATACACAAGAAATTGAGGAGCCGCGTCGCGGCAAGCGGGCTAGGACTTCGACATCATTCGGCCCAGATTTTCTAACCTACATGGTAGAAAATGAGCCAAGGACATTTGTTGAGGCAATGTCGACTCCAGAAGCACCATTCTGGAAAGAAGCAATAAACAGTGAAATAGAATCCATCATGCAAAATCACACTTGGGAGTTGGTTGATCTTCCACCTGGAAATAAACCTCTCAGATGCAAGTGGATTTTTAAGAAGAAACTTAAGCCAGATGGATCTATTGACAAATATAAGGCCAGGCTAGTAGCCAAGGGTTACCTTCAGAAGGAAGGCATTGACTTTTTCAATACTTACTCACCGGTGACAAGAATTACTTCTATAAGAATTCTCATTGCAATCGCTGCGGTGTACAACCTGGAAATCCATCAAATGAATGTGAAGACTGCTTTCTTGAACGGTGAGTTAGAAGAAGAAATATATATGGAACAACCCGAGGGGTTTGTCGTTCTTGGGCAAGAAACTAAGGTGTGTAGGCTCATTAAATCTCTATATGGGCTAAAACAAGCACCAAATCAGTGGCACTTGAAGTTTGACAAAACTATGATGTCAAACGGATTTAAGATTAACGAGTGCGATAATTGTGTCTACATTAAGAACACACCTGAAGCTTATGTGATAGTATGTCTATATGTTGATGACATGCTGATAATGGGAAGCAATCATGATATAATCATGAGTACGAAGAGATTGTTGACACGAAACTTTGATATGAAAGATATGGGAGTTGCAGATGTTATCTTAGGGATTAAAATCTCTAAATCATCTGATGGGCTTGTCATATCACAATCCTATTACATTGAGTCTGTGTTGAAGAGATTCAGCGTATTTGATGAGAGTCCTCTAAAAACTCCCATTGACTTAAGTCAACACCTGGCCAAGAACAAAGGTGAACCGGTGTCACAACTGAAATATTCACAAGTCATTGGCAGTCTGATGTACATAACAAATTGTACTCGTCCAGACTTAGCATGTGCAGTGAATAAACTGAGTAGGTTCACGAGTAATCCTAGTCATGATCACTGGAAAGCTCTAAATAGATTATTGAGATACATGAAATACACAATGAATCTAGGATTGCATTATGCAAGATATCCAGCGGTTTTGGAAGGATATTATGATGCAAACTGGATATCTAATACAAAAGAGTCAAAGTCCACTAGTGGATATCTATTCACTATTGGTGGTGCGGCTGTGTCCTGGAAGTCCACGAAACAAACTTGCATAGCTCGTTCCACCATGGAATCTGAGTTCATAGCACTTGATAAAGCGGGAGAAGAAGCTGAATGGCTTCAAAACTTTCTAGAGGACATTCCATGTTGGCCTAAGCCAGTTGCTGCTATCGGCATACACTGCGATAGTCAGTCGGCAATAGGAAGGGCACAAAATAGCATGTATAATGGTAAGTCTCGACATATTCGCCGCAGACACAATACCATTAAGCAATTGATCTCTAATGGTGTGATTTCCATCGATTACATAAAATCGAAGGAAAATCTTGCGGATCCGCTTACAAAAGGTCTAGCTAGAGATCAGATGTCAAAATTGACAAACGGAATGGGACTAAAGCCTATTATGCATGAAACTTTGTAATGGTAACCCAACCATGCTGACTGGAGATCCTAAGATCATGGTTCAAAAGGGACAACGAAGTTATGAAGGTTCAGTTTTGCACTTACCCATTCTGTTGTGCACAAAGTGCTATCTGCTGAAGGTTTGAGGTTAAGCGAAAGCTTTTAATGATTTCTATATCTTGGATGATCCAAGTGGGGTATAGCAGAGTACTCTTCATAGAAGATCACCTATGTAAGTGCGAAGTGGGGCCGCTTTATGAGAATTTGAGGCTTGAAATCTCTAAAGCACTTTCTGAAACCAAGAGTTGTCCAGGGCCAAAATGGACACAACCATGAGAACCGGAAGGTGTTAGGGAAAATATTGTGTGAGTGCTATTGTCTAGGTTTACACCAAGAGCTGAATAGTTCAAGATACAGTTCACTGATTAGCCGAGTAAATCCGATAGTACTTCACTAAGGCAGATTCAAAGCCAGAAGCTACCTCTCCTGATGCGATATTATTCCGTCTGTATTCTCCTCAGAGTCTGCATTTGCATCTGCATTAATTTCATTCATGTGGGGGATTGTTGGAACCTATGGGTGAGCGGTAAAATTTTGAGTATTATTGGACTATACTATGATGTCGTCAACGTGACACATAGAATTTAATAGATTGTTGAATCACTCGATTAAAATAATTGAGTGAATGGAAATTAATGCTCAAAATAAAAATGTAATGGACTTGGACTTGGGTTGGATCAAATACATTCTTCGGATAATGATTTACTTTATAAATTAAATCCAATAAATATTTTGACATACAAAAGAATAAGATTGAATTATCTATTGACCAAGTCCAATTGCCCACTCAAAGTAGTTCACTGAACGTGTATCCATGTCCATCACCTCTGTAACCGCCATGCATGGAATGACGGAAACGGCAACAATCGTGGGAAAAAACCATGCAAAATGGCTGCATAGTGGAATAGTAGTTACTTTCCTACTTTGCTATAAATACCCACAGTATGGAGGCTCATAACACACGAAAAGTTTTCAGAAAATATTGCATTCATTTCACATATCAGTAGAAGGAGAATACGGGACACAAGAAAGTTCGCTGCTTCGTTTCAATTGTAGTGCTGCTTTGAACGAAGGTACGACCGTTGTATCTTGGGAGACGATTGCGGGTACCGTAAGCACCGTAGCGGCGCAATATCGTCTTAAGGATAGAGCGCTGCGCTCGCCTCGGTCTAAGTTTTCTATTCTAATTTCCTTTCAATTCGTATATTTAATTATCTTAGTATATCCGAGTTGCATGTCTGTGATGTATATGTTCAATTTTTGCAAACTGTTGTAAATTAACAGAGTGAGAGGAGCAACATGAGTACCTGATCATTAACACCAGAAGCGCCTCCAAGAACAGCTTTTTCAGGAAGAGAGTTTATTCTGGAAGATGGTGCTCCACGAGCACCACCACCACGTAGGGCGGAGCGGATGCCGGACCTCAATATCACCGATTCCATTTCTCAATGCCAGATCTCACTTCCGATTTGAATCTGTTCCAAATCATCGGATCTCACTTCCGACTTGAATTTGTACCAAACGATCGGAAACACAAAATCCGCCGGTAAAGCATATATATAATTAGCGGTGACTTGTGAAATCCATCACTAAAATCCACCGCTAAAGACTAAGTGTCTTTTGTAGTGTGCGTTCGTTCTCCCTTATGCCGATTGAAGGAAAACAAAGGAAACGATGAGACGAAAATATTCATCATAAAAATAAAAATAAAATCATCAGTATGTGCAGCATAACATGGCTGAGAAGGTACTGGTGGTGGTGGATTCTTATTTTATAATGCATTATGTATGGGGTTGATACATTTTGTAAGGTTTTTGAATTGACAAATATTTATGAAATCGATTTCCCTCATTGAACGTTTCCTTCGTTTATTATGGCCAAGAAATATGGAACCTAATTTCTGAAGGCGCCTACGTTTATGTGTGTGGTGATGCCAAGGGGATGGCCAAAGATGTCCACAAAACTCTCTACACCATCTTGCAAGAACATGTAGTGTGTGTGTTTTTAGTGTTGTGGGTCCCCTCTTTATTTAATCTTCCATATATATATATATATATATATATATATATATATATATATATATATATATATATATATATATATGTGTGTGTGTGTGTGTGTGTGTGTGTGTGTGTGTGTGTGCACATGCATGCTACCCACTGAACCTATGGTTGGTTGAAAACAGCCCATCCCATAAGTTCCCATTGATCTCTTTCAAAAAAAAAAAAAAAAAAATTGACCACTGGTCCTCTTCGTCAAGGACTTGTTTCTTGCATGACCACATCTTCTACTAAATATGAATAATTGATCAGCAGAATATACGACATATTTTGCCTTTTGCCTTTGTAGCTTTCAGTTTGTCAAAAGCTAAAATTGCTATTGTGAGGTTGATCCTCGTTGCCATTTAACTATTGCGAATCTGGTTCTGCCACATCACTGAACCTGGATCTGGACGAGGCGTCTCAGGAATCCATTGTTTTACATGTGAAAAAGTGCATCCATTTTTTTTTGTTTCTATTTACGTTAAAAAAATGGGTAAGGATTACCTATAAAGTAGATCATTTTTAGTTAAATCATTTGTTTATTGTAATCTTGTGCATTTCCTAGCTCTTCAGAACGACGAGAACGAGTATTGTGTTGTTTAGGTATATATCTTCAATCTTTCTTGAATATTGTATTTTGTGCGATCAAGTTTGTGAAAGTCATTGCTACTCTTATGTGCAGGGACTACATGTTCTCATAGCAGCTTTGCTTTGTGTTGATTTGCATGATGAAAGACGGTTGTGATAAGCGTAGATGATGGAAATAATTGTTAAAATGTCTTCCTATGATCCTGTCTATGCCAAAAGCCAAGTGCAGTTCTCTAGCCCTTTTATTTGCCAGTGACTCAAACACTATGCCTTTTGTAGGGGTTTTCAGCATATATTTGTTTATTACAGGCATGAGACAATAATAAAATATTATCTCATAAAATACACAAATATGCAAACATACGCGGTGAAATAATCATTTGTTCTTTTGTATTGATGGATGGCCAAAACATTGGAACTTATTGTAAGGTTATTTGGTTTTTTAAATGGATATATATCTGAAATTGAATATTAGTGATCCTTTCATGTTTCAAGTTACTTTCTTAAGGTACGTGTGGTTTAAAAAAAAATTCCCCCAAAAAAATGCCTTCAACATGTTATTTTTTATTATAAACAATA
Source organism: Gentiana straminea (assembly GCA_036785695.1). Classification (NCBI taxonomy): domain Eukaryota; kingdom Viridiplantae; phylum Streptophyta; class Magnoliopsida; order Gentianales; family Gentianaceae; genus Gentiana; species Gentiana straminea. The sequence goes on from JAVUPR010000114.1 coordinate 8,050,357, forward strand.
GAATAGTTTTGTATTATAAACAATAGAATAATTAACCAAGTAGCTTGGCGCAAGTGGTGAGTGGCTTGAGAATGCCCGGGAGGTCGCAGGTTCGATTCTCCTTAGTGGCGCCAATGTTTGAAGAGCTCTTGGCCAAGTCCCAACCCCTGAGTAAGAGTCAAACTCTGCAGGCACAACAAGGACTGACTCCGGATTAGTCGGACCAGTGGGTTCCGGACACCGGGGGCTTTAAGCAAAAAAAAAACAATAGAATAATTGAAATATAACAAAGCCTAGAAAAAAATCATAGGTTCACACATTATGTATCCATTATTTTCTCCTATCATTGGTTAAATTTCATGTTGGGCACGCCGTGCCTTGCACGACGTTACCGCCCACTAGTATCTTTTATAAATGGTATCACCCAGTGGCTAATCTAGAAATTTTGTTCTGCGGGGTCTGTAATATTTTTTCAAGGTAATTATTTTTTTTACCGGGTCCAAAATATTTTTTTATAAATAAAATGTAGTGTTTTATTATGTTTAACGGGGTCCGCGGACCCCATTTACTAACGGGTGTGTCTGCCTATGGTATCACCAGACCAACCAAGAGAAAAAATACATATCCAACAAATTCATTTTAGGCCCACTTTTAGAATAGGGCCATCGGGATATGTCTACATTTGTATCTGTATTGTGTAGTTATTGATTGATATAAAAAGTCAAATAATAATGTCATTAAAAGTCTTGTAAAAAAATGTTTTTATAGGGATATAAAATAAATTGAGCAATAAGCACCTATGTAAAGACAGTACACGGACACGATACGCGTACGACACGACACAAACACAAACACGGCGATATAGTTAATTTTCAAATTTAAGAACACAACACACCGCCGACACGCGTTATATATATATATATATATATATATATATATATATATATATATATATATATATATATATATATATATATATAGGACGTAAATAAGATTCAATTTATAAAAAAAAACATTTGTCAAAATCTAAAAAGCTAGACAAAATAAGAAAAGTAATACATAAATTCTATAAATATCTAAAATAGATATTCGATCTTTATACGGTGGCAAAAAAAATTGTGATTGACTTTCAAAAAATTACAAATTGTAAAAATAATTGTTTATCAACAAGAAACATATAAACGCGTATTATTTATTAAATTATTATAGAAATGAAAATTGTGTATTTTAATGTTTCCATTGAAAAAAAACTTAAATAAAAAAAACAAAATTTAAAAAATTAGGTTCAGGAGTATCAGAGAGTGTTGGTGTCGTGTCGACAGCGTGTCGGAGACGAGTCGGGTATTAAAATTTTAAATACAGTAGTATTATTCTAATCAGCCGACACGTATCGGAATGTGTCGAACGCGCGTCGTGTGGGAAATGTGTCGAACACAGCTTATGGCGCCTAGATTGGAGTGTCGGTGCCCCACTTTATATTATTAAAAATTAATAAACTTAACCTCAATAACAAAAAAAAAAAGAGAGAGGGAGAGAAATAACAAAGAAGGAAGAACATGCAGCGAAAAAAAAAATAAAAAAAAATTAAACAGATTGTGCGGCTGAGAATTTGCACCCCATTGTGCACGGCAAAATGTGTACCTTAGAGGGGACTTGGATCCTCTGCTGTCATTTAGGGGAAATTCTATCATGGGGACTCCGGTGTAGGGAGTCCCCCATGTGTTCAGTTATGAACCATATGTTTTTATTCTGAAATAAATAAGTGTGAATGAAAATTAAAAATATGTGGTCCAAAACAGGCCACACAGGGACTCCCTACCCAGGAGTCCCTAGGATAGAACTTCCCGTCATTTAGTGCTGTATTTTTTGCTCTGCACATGTAAAAAGGATTTTTGCTGAGTTTTCTTTCTTTTTCTATTAATTTTCAGATTATGAAATCTCTGTTTTGCCCCCTCCTTACCACACACAGCACCTGCTGTGAATGTATATCACAGCAGACGACCTCAGCCCACCTTAGAGGATCCATCTTGTTTTCCACGCTTGAAACTATCTACCGTGACATAAGGAAAAGTATTAATAAAAAAAAGAAAAAAGTGTCCATCCACTACAATGGTCTTGTTTTCCACAAAGGATCTATCGTGACATAAGGAAAAGTACTAATAAAAAAAAAAAAAGTGTCCCTCCACTATAATGGTCTTGTTTTCCACAAAGGATCGACCGTGACATAAGGAAAATTACTAATAAAAAAAAAAAAGCGTCCATCCACTACAATAGTCCTGTTTTCCACACTTGAAAGGATCTATCGTGGTATAAGGAAAATTACTAATAAAAAAAGAAAAAAGCGTCCATCCACTACAATGGTCTTTGTTTTCCACACTTGAAAGGATCTATCTACCGTCAGTACCGTGGCAAAAGGGAAAGTACTAATAAAAAAAAGAAAAAAGCAAGGGAAAGTACGATTTAAGGTCATTGCTGGTACTTAAAAATTTGGGAAAATTAATTTAGTAAACATATCAAAAGTTTTGCTGAGGATTAATCTCACATGAAATTTTTTTGATGGGAAATTTTAGGAAAAATAAAAAATCAAACATGGCTTTTTTTTTTCAATATGTACCGGTCATACTGCATCTAATCAAACTCAAAACAAATAAAAAAAATAAAAAAATTCTATCTACAACATCAAATTCTATAGTACTTTTTCTTGAGAAAAAATTCTATAGTACTTTAAAGAGAGAAATAAATGACTAATTTCGGTCGTTTGTTCGGAGCAATATGTCGATGGAATCAATCGATTGATGCCGATGAGGAAAATCAAATGGAGATAGAGGAAGAAACGTCTCGAAGGATCCGTGCCATTGTACCGGCCATTCAAGAGATTTAACAATACATGGTCTTAATTGTAGGGGATATAAATTAGCGATCATCATTATCGCCACAACCAAATTACGGAAAAGTACTTGATCCGTAAGCCAACCTGCATCAAGGGTCCGGCATTGATCCGTCTCGGATTTTGTGTGCCAAGCTGCATGCATGAATGACGAGGATAGAAGTCAATATTTCCATAAGCCCCGGTATCCGGAACCCACTGGTCCGACTAATCCGGAGTTCGGCCCAGGTCGTGTGTGCAGAATTTGCTAAAATGTCAGAATTTTTCAACATGTTATACACGAAAAAGAAATGAAAAATGATTAGTTAAACTTACAGCAGTACAACAAAGATTCGGTGAATACTAAAAGAGACGTCAAGCAAGATCGATTGCTTCAGGCGGCATCCTCTTTTAGAAGACTTGAACCAAAAATGAATTTCATATCCATATATCACTGTCTATTTTATCAGATAGACCAAATGGGAGAAATAAGTCAAACACAGAAGAAAATATGAGATATGATTTGTAGAAAACTAAAATCTGTAAAATTCAGGTTCATACATCGATTTCCTCTCAAGTTGGAGTCCTAAGTACCAAACAAAATCTTTCTTCAGTACAAGCACAGTGTAGTAAGCCAAAAAAAACAAACAATTCCAATAGAGGACATTCTAGTGCATACCCTGAAAATCTCTACAAGTTGGTCAACTGCATTTTCATCAGGGAACAGTGGCTACAATAGAATTCGTCTTTACACTCAGTAACGGACGATCGCAACAATTACGCTGAATCCAGCATTTCAAGAAGCATTAAAGGTTGAGAGCAAATCAGATGCGTATAAGAAATGTAAACCTGGCCCAAGAGAAGCTCAGCAAGTAACAGCCAGCTGACCAAATATCAATTAAATTTGTGTATTCGGTTGCACCAAATATGAGCTCCAGCAATGGCCATAACAAACCAGACTTGAATTTGTGCCAAATGATCAGAAACACAAAATCCGCCGGTAAAGCATATAATTAGCGGTGACTTGTGAAATCCACCGCTAAAGACTAAGTTTTTTTTTTTGTAGTGTACGTTCGTTCTCCCTTATGCCGATTGAAGGAAAACAAAGGAAACGATGGGACGAAAATATTCATCATAAAAATAAAAATAAAATCATCATAAAGATTAATTTTTTCATAAATATTTCATAATCTCCACCACACACCCTAATGGAAGTACAAAAACAAACTCAAAAGCATAAAGATTAATTATTTCATAAATATTTCATAATCTCCACCACAAACCCTAATGGGCAAGTACAAAAACAAACTCATCAAAAACAAAAAGATTAATTATTTCATAAATAATTCATAATCTCCACCACAAACCCTAATGGGCAAGTACAAAAACAAACTCAAAAACATAATTAAACATGTTCAATCAACAAAACATTCTCTTTTGTTAAAATTCACATAAAACTGGAAAGAAAGTGCAGAAATCTCACAAAGAAGATGAAGATCATCTTCCAATATTCAAAAAATAATATTGGCGGGAAAATTGGAAATATGAACAAGATGAAAAATACACTTTGATCACTTAATACAAAGCTTAATTCAGACTTCTAACTTGTTAATGACACTCCTAACATCTATATATAACCAATACGAAGTCAAAAACGGTTGCAATCAGTTTTAACTTCCTCAACTAACTTAACAACCTAACCGTTCGACCTATTGCCCCTTTGAACCAAAACTCCTACTTGTGCATCTTTATTCGGTCTCAACACCCCCCCCCCCCCTCAAGTGGAATGGTGGAGAGCATGAACAAACTTGGACCAAAACTCCTACTTGTGCATCTTTAGGCGGCAAATATATCTTTCAATGGAAGATTTGGACTCAATGTGTTGAATACTTGAGGTGTAACCGGTTTTGTAAGGAGATCGTGGCCGATGATCGATCGTATTGGCAAGGGTTTTAGCACTTTTTGAATATACTTCTCTCTCACAAAATGACAATCAATGTCTATATGTTTAGTCCTTTCATGAAAAACCGGATTCTCAACTATGTGTAGGGCACTAGAACTATCACGATAGAGGGGAAGCTGGATCTGTGTATGTAACTTGGAAATCCTTAAGTAGATATAATAGCCACCGAATTTCACAATTTGTAAATGCCAAAGCTCTATATTTCGCCTCACTAGAGCTTCTAGACACGTGGGAAAGGTCGTTTTTTGGATTTCCAAGAAACCGGTGCATTGTCTAGATAAACCGAAATCCCGTGACCGATCTTCTTGTTTTTGTGCATGTGGCCCGATCGGAATCAATGAATGCCCTTAGTTTGATTGATCCATTCTTTGGGGAAGAACAATCCTTTGCACAGTGCCGACTTTAGAAATCTCGAAGCTTTGTGTCTTTGCTTTCATATGAGCCTCATTTGGACTGTCTAGAAACTGGCTCAATTGTTGAGTGGCAAATGCTATGTCAGGTCTTGTGTTTCCTAAGTATAGCAGTTTACCAACAAGACTTCTGTACTCTTTATTGGTTGAAAGTAATGGGGCTTGGATTTCAGTAAGATTTTGAGAAGAATCCATTGGTGTAGAAGCTGGTTTGGATTCCAAAAAACCATATTCTCTTAATAAGTCTAGGCAATATTTTCTTTGATTCATGACAATCCCAGCATTTAGTTCGGCTACTTCAAATCCCCAGAAAATACCTTAGCTCTCCAAGATCCTTAATGGTAAATGCATCATGTAATAGAGACTTTAATTCTTGTATTGCTTTCATGCGTCGAGATCGCCCACTACAATGTCATCTACATAAACAAGTAGGGCAACAAAATCGATCCTTCTCCTTTGGTGAACAAACCGTGATCATTTAAGGATTGTTTATAACCATGTTGAAGGAGTTTCTGTGTCAACTTTGCATTCCACTGTCTACTAGCTTGCCTAAGACCATATAAAGATCTATTCAACTTGCAGACTTTGCCATTTGTTTGTAGACCCTGTGGTGCTCTCATGTATACTGTCTCATCTAAATCTCCATGTAAAAAAGCATTATTGACATCCATTTGGTGGAGATGCCACCCTTTTATAGCAGCTAAGGACATGAAAAGTCTGATTGTTGTTTGCTTTGCTATAGGGGAGAAAGTTTCTAGGAAATCAATGCCTTCAGTTTGTGTATATCCCTTTGCAACCTTGACCTTGCCTTGTACCTTTCTATGCTTCCATCTCGATTTCCTTTTTATTCGTACACCCACTTGACCAATTGGTTTGATGCCTCTTGGTAAATCTACCAATGTCCAAGTATCGTGTCTTTCAAAGCCTTCAATTCTTTATCCATTGCCTCTTGCCATTTTGGATCAACGGTTCTTCGCTTGGTATGTAGCGAGTTCGTTTCTGCATTAATGTTGCTAACCAGTCCCTGATAATGAGGAGATAGATTAGCATAAGAAATGACTTGATTTAATGTATGTGGAGAAGACCTTAGGGCAGGATTTGTGTAAACATAATCATTAAGATAAGATGGAGTAGTTTTTGCCCTAGTTGATCTTCTCTGATTTGGTGCATTCTCCACATTTTGTTGATTTTGATGGTCAACATGTGGAGGTGATGCAGCAGGTGGAACATGTGTATCAGTTGCATATATATCAACTGAATCAGCTAAGGGAAGTGGTAAAACCAGTTCATTGTCAAGTGATACAGCATCAGATTCAAAAAATGGAAAAGATGTCTCATGGAAGACAACATTTACGGGAGGAAATGCTCTATTCCGTAGGTTTAGAACTTTATATCCCTTCATATGTTCTTCAAAGCCTAGGAAAAGCGATTGACTACTTCGTCATCAAATTTTCCTCTCCCTTGGACAAGCTAATGTAGACACAAAACACAAACATCCAAACACCTTTAAATTGTCATATGCGAGGCACTTTGTTGTACAAAACATGATATGGTGTTTTATTTTCAAGAAGTGGGGTAGGAGTGATATTTATTAAATAGACAAGCATGTAACACACAATCACCCCAATATTCAATAGGTAGGTTAGATTGTATTCTTAAAGATCTTGCAACATTGAGAATATGTTGGTGTTTTCTCTCAATTAGGCCATTTCTTTGAGGAGTTCTAACACAAGCCTTTTGGTGTACTATACCTTTAGTCCTATAAAACAATTTCATATTAAACTCCCTCCATGATCGACCTAATTGTCTTAACACACCTATCAAAGCGATTCGTACTAGAACACGAAATTGCGCAACAAATTATTAACATCGATTTGTTTTTCATTAAGAACACCCAAGTAAATCTGCTAAAGTCATCAACAATAGACGAGAAAATAGTAATAACCATCAACGAGTTGGTACTGTTGGGGCCCCAAATATCAACATGAATCAAATCAAAACAAGATACGAATTAGAAGTACTAACGAGGAAACTTTGGATGTTTTTGTTTAGCTAAAGGACAGACAATACAATCATGACTAGGCATTTTGATGTTCTTATCAATACTAGCTAATACTTTCATTCTTTGCATAGAAGGATGCCCTAGTCTATTATGCCACAGTAAGGTATCAGCCTTGTTGCAGGTTTGACACACTTGCATTTGAAACAGGAAGGACTTGCTTTTGTGATTGTGCAGACAAGATGTAAAGTCCATTTCTATGTTCGGACTATACCAATCTTCTTCATATGAAAGCGGTCTGCACAATGCAATAGTCGGGATAACAAGAAACTAACAAATTGCAATCATTTGTAAGTTTTTCGATAGATATTAAATTGTCTTGGAATGTGGGGATACAAAATACACCTTGTAAAGTTAAATGATCACTAATCTTGACTTTGCCAATATGTGTTACTAATACAGAACTACCATTAGGCAGTTTAACATAAAGATTAGTGACAGACTTAACATCAAATAAATTTTGTAATGAAAATGTTATGTGATCAGTAGCTCCTGAATCCATAATCCAATGGAACCTACTGTCACAGCTACCTGATCCTTGTGAGGCTTGTCCAGAAGCTAATACCACAGAATTGCACTGACTGTTGTTTACTTGCAAGCCTTGGATCAAAGAAAGTAAATGATCATACGGGATTGAGTTATTGCACCGAAGAATTCCCGAATCCGATTGAGCTGTTTGAATTGATTCTGAGAAAGCAGATTGATCATCTGAGCAACCATTATCTGTACAACCATGATCTGTAGAAACATGATTAGCAGAAGGACCTCCTCCTCTTCCAAATTTTGGTGGAAAACCATACTTCTTATAACATTTTTCAATTGTATGCCCTTCTTTTCCACAGAAAGTACACTGAGGCCTCTTTCCTTGTCCTCTTCCATAACCACTAGAATTACCATAACCACCACCGAACTACCATTTCCATAACCACTAGAATTACCATAACCTCTCGCCTTGGCCCCCCCCCCGCCCTTGAAACCTAGAATTCATCACAAAGCATTGGAACTATTGGACTCCCGAATCCTATTCTCTCGATTGAGATGCCATAATAACCGAACCTTGTCCTAAATTGTAATCCAATTGTCGCTCATGATTGAGAGCCATTACAAAAGCAGTTTTCACATCAGGTAAGGGCATGGTCATAAGAACCTGAGATTTAACAGTACTAAAATTTCCATTCAAGCCTTTTACAAACCGTGTGGTATAGGCATTATCATAATATTCTCTAATAATTTGCAGAGCAGGACAAACACAAGGAGGAATCGGCTTTAACACCAAGTATTGATCCCAAAGAGACTTCAATTTCGTAAAATGATCTGTTACTGAAAGATTACCTTGCTTTGTTTTTTCAATTTCTTCCTCAAGATTGGAAACTCTGTATGCATTGCCTCGACCAAATCTGTCTTGTAAATCTTGCCAAATTTCTTTTGCAGTATCAAAATACATCACACTTTCAGCGACTGAAGGAATCATAGAGTTTATTAACCAAGAATGTACCAAATCGTTAATCCGCATCCGGTAGCAAACGCCGCATCGGTGACTTCGGGCATGGTGGAAGTACCATCTATAAGATTCAATCGCCTCGAGATGACAATACTTTTGTCATAGCTCTTTTCCAATGATTGTAATTCTCGGCACCTTTGAGCAACGGACGAACGATAATCGGACTTGGATTATCAAGATTCGTTACGAATTCTCGGGATTAGCCATCAATGAAGAGATTGAAACCGAAATCTCGAGAAAATGAAACAATTCGAATTGCTAGTAAGAATCAACTTCGAATCACTAAAAAGAATCGGCGGAGAACGAATTCTACGCTCGATACCATGTTAAAATTCACATAAAGCTGGAAAGAAAGTGCGAAATCTCACAAAGAAGATGAAGATCATCTTCCAATATTCAAAAAATAATATTGGCGGGAAAATTGGAAATATGAACAAGATGAAAAATACACTTTGATCACTTAATACAAAGCTTAATTCAGACTTCTAACTTGTTAACGACACTCCTAACATCTATATATAACCAATGCTGAAGTCAAAAACGGTTGCAATCAGTTTTAACTTCCTCAACTAACTTAACAACCTAACCGTTCGACCTATTGCCCCTTTGAACCAAAACTCCTACTTGTGCATCTTTATTCAGTCTCAACATCTTTCTTCCCATTTTTCACTTGCTATTACGAAGATCTTTGAAATAAGCTGAAGGGTTCTTTTCAAAGTCATCTCTGACGATCCTGTCATTCCTTCCGGGAGCTTTCATCGTTTTCATGTCATCTGCATCAACACTTGTACCACCAAATAGTTTACCGACGGCCCACGAACCAAACATCACAACTCCAGTAGCAGCTATGAGAAGTCCCTTAGTATTATATTCATTTTCTTTCTTACCAGCCATTGTTATGACGAGTCGACCATATGTTTTATCAAAGCTATTTGAAGAAAGAAGGGATAATTGTTCAAGATTTTATAGTAATCAGATGCCTCGAGGGATTCTTATGGGGAGATGAAAGGGCTAGTCACTCCATTTGCATCGTAAACATATGTGGATGATTCTGGACCACACAGTTTGAATTTGAGTTGAAACAGTGCGGTCCAGAATCATCCACGTGTGTCACTCCTCAAACATCCTCTCCATAGAAGAATTTCTCAGATGAAAGGGGTGTTTTTTGTTTTTTATTTGTTTTTTTTTTTTGAAAAGATGAAAGGGATGTGTTGATTCTTAGCTTAACCGGTAAGCTAACTAGACCGACTCCTTGCTTTGAATCTTATTAAATAATCCAATATTTTTACATTTATATCATTTAAGTAATATTTTATCATATGTAAAAAATTGGATTATTTAATGAGATTCGAAGTATTAAATACATTAGTCAAAATCTCCTTAAAAAGTGGATAAATAAAATGAGACAAAAAGAGTAATAATAAAGCGAAAGCAAAGTTTGTGCTGATGTGGCAGCTTAGAGCAACGCTAGTGGCAGCTGAAAACCCATTCCACTAACATTAAATTTTTTATTTTATTTTAACCAAGCTTCTTTAGTAAGATAACAAATATAAATACTCCTTCCGTCCCATTTTATTTGTCCTGTTTTACTTTTCATACAGATTAAGAAAAATGTAGTTAATGCTTTGAATCACATTAAATAATCCAATATTTTTACACTTATGCCCTTTAAGTTGTTGTTGGAGCATTTAATGTTACACACTTTTTATTGTAAATATTGTAAAGAGTGAAGGGTATTTGAAGAAATTTAACAATTAATGCACAAAGTGGACACTTATTTTAAGACAAACCAAAAAAGAAACATGGACAAATAAAATGGGACGGAGGAAGTATAATAATAGAGCAATTATAGTGGGCACCATCCAGACAGTTTTTCCTTACAAATTGGCAAAATAGAGAGCCAAGTTTGGTAAGTTGCAAAATAATAATGTTATAAAATATAGAGGTTTTTATAGATATTCTCTACTTCATGTTCTAATTTAGGAGAGGCAATGAGACAATATTCTTGAAAACCCTTAATGAAAAAAAAAATACCTTTAATGAAAAAAAAATACCCTTAATGAAAAAAATAAATAAATAAATAAAGGAGCCGAAATGTAGCGCTGTTAACTTTAAAAAGTCAATACAAAAAACTGGAGCATCCAGTTTATCGTTATGAAATACCCATATGAAATATTTATGAGGAAATACTACGGTCCTGTCAATACAAAAAACTGGAGCATCCAGTTTATCGTTGGATCAATTTTAAAATAATCATAATCGTTTGATGTATTTGATATACCATAAGATATTGGGTACCATTTTTACCTATTAAATATGTGCTCCCGGTCATCCCAAAAATAATTACTCCTTGACCGATCAGCCTGTGTACTTCCATTTTTACCATTTAAAATTACCAGCTCATCTGTAAGGTTTTATCCTGTGGCATTCGATCCTCTTGCTTGCTTTCCCAAATCAAAGAATCCGACTCCATTTTTTTATGAATTATATAATTTGATTAAATCAATCTTAAATTGAAGAGAGTTCTTCAATAAAAAAAAAAAGGCTTGCTACAACAAGTCAATTACAGTAAATTCTAAGGAAACTTATTTAAATCCCAAATTCTGTAACCAAACAATCCATGCTCTCCCTACGATTGCAGCGGAAGCGTTCGTTGCCATGATAACACTAAACCAAATTGATGTGATTGTGATATCATAAAAATGTCTCGTAAAAATGTATCTCTGCAAACTACCGTCACCGATGGAGCTGCCTCATCATCTTTCCTATGTTCTTATCGATTATTTTTTTTAAGCAAAGTCGATGGATTTTTTTATTTTTACAGCAGCTTAAAGAAAAAGAAAAAAAAAAGAAAGAATTAGGTGTGTTAAAATACAAACTAGTTATTGTGTACTAAAAAATAATCCAACGAATATAGTTATTTACATATGTTTTGAACGGTGTAGATTAAAAACTGGACCATCCCCTTAAATTAAACAACTGGACTGTAGCCGCTCTCAAAAAATGAAGCACTGTTGTTATGTTTTGTTCATGTATTTGTTTGTTTTGTTTTTTTCCCCCCTTTTTCCTGGACATTTTTTTTTTATGCTAACAGTTTTTTTTTTTTCGTCGACCACCGCGATGCAGTGACATTTGAGGAAGCAAAGCTGGCCCAAGAGAAGCTCAGCAAGTAACAGCCAGCTGACCAAATATCAATTAAATTTGTGTATTCGGTTGCACCTAATATGAGCTCTAGCAATGGCCATAACAAACCAGACTATAGAGGCTCATGCAGGACACATATACATGACTTCTAACTCAACGCAAGAAGGCACAAAACTTGATAAACCAGATTGAAATTTATAACAACAGAAACACAAATTAGAAGATCGGATCTCACTTCCGACTTGAATTTGTGCCAAATGATCGGAAACACAAAATCCGCCGGTAAAGCATATATATAATTAGCGGTGACTTGTGAAATCCACCGCTAAAGACTAAGTGTCTTTTGTAGTGTGCGTTCGTTCTCCCTTATGCCGATTGAAGGAAAACAAAGGAAACGATGGGACGAAAATATTCTATCATAAAAATAAAAATAAAATCATCATAAAGATTAATTATTTCATAAATATTTCATAATCTCCACCACAAACCCTAATGGGCAAGTACAAAAACAAACTCAAAAACATAAAGATTAATGATTTCATAAATATTTCATAATCTCCACCACAAACCCAAATGGGCAAATACAAAAACAAACTCAATGATGATACGGGGGTTTACTCCTCCACGTGAAATTATCTGGGTGGTCCAGCTGGCATGTGGAAAAGTCTATGTCAAATGCAGCAGTATCAAATCGACACGATATGCACCAGCAGAGACCGCAGTCACCGGCAGATTCTTCAAGTATCTAGCCTCGATCACCCATGTCGGCATGTATCGAGTCGAGACGGAGACTTCCTGTCCAGGTACCCGGGTCCACCATCCAGTAGGTGGCTTGGGCAGGAGGGCAAGGCCCATTTAAGGGTATTTATGCCAATGGACCAAACCGCCCTAAATTTAGGGCAGAGGAAGGACATGTACCTATAAATACATCATTCCAGGAACTACGTAAGGCTTGATTCCTGGATCTAAGACAGGATACGTAGGCAATCCAAGATACATTCTTGGACTCAGCCATAAAGTATTTAAAAACACCATCTTTTACTCACTCTCAGCCATTCGATTCCCTTTACAGCTCACCCTTAGATTACACGTGGCCTGTTATTCCGGTGGTGCATTATTTAGCATCGTCATTTGGCGCTAGAAGGAGGGTCTTCTACCGGTGAGTGGGTAAAGAAATCGCAATGGCACCACCAACAAAGAAGAAAGCAACGAACAGCAAGAACATGCAGATCGAGGAGCAAGCAGATGTAGATCCGGCAGGAGCTCCATCTCGATTCAAGAAGTCCCCACGGGATCTGGGGGCGGCCGCGCAGATCCACCCGGACCTCGCCTTCCCCACAACTACGGGACATGGCCGATCACTTGGCGTCTTTAGACGAAGAAGCTCTAAAAAGGGTGGTGGCGTCGGCATTTATTGGTAAGGGAATCTGTAATCCCCCTGAAGAACACTTGTTAGACCCACCGGGCCGTAAAGAAATCGATAATGCCAGGGGGAAGAGGCTGTCGACCCACAGGAGGAATGTGAGGAAGGTGCGATTGAAATCAGCGTGACTAACGCCCACAAGCGTCCTGGACAAGAAAAGCATCAGCAGCAGGTCGAAGACAGCATTCGAAACGAGTTCAATCGCATCGTTGGAAATGAGCAGGTCACGGAATGGCTCGAATCGCCATTTAGTCCCGAGATCGAGATATACACGATGCCTGAGTCATTCAAACCACCCAAGATGGAACCTTATGACGGTACAACAGACCCAGAGGATCATCTATATCGATACATATCTTTGATAAGATTGAGAAACGCCAATGACGCCATGAAGTGTCGAGCTTTCGACACGTTGCTCACAGGTCGAGCCCGGGAGTGGTTTCATAAGCTACGGCCCGGGTCGATTTCAAGCTTTTTACGGTTGGGACAGAAGTTTAGAGACGCTTTTATCGGGAACAAGAAGTTCCACCTTAGTGCTACCCACCTTATGAACATCAAGCAGGAGAAAGGAGAAACCACTATCGATTTTATGAGGCGTTTTAATCTCGAGGCCATGAAAGTGCATAATGCCAGTGATGCATTGCAAGTTAATGCTTTCGTTGGAGGTTTGCGGAATATGAAATTGTATGACAAGTTGTCTAAGAAGATGCCGAATGACATGGACGAATGTGTGAACATAGTCCATAAGTTTTGCCAAGGTGAAGAGGCAGTGCGCTTGCACACTATTTCACTTGGCCTCAATTCGAGGAACGACTCCCGAAGCCAGACCAAGGGTCAGCCTAGGGGTCGGAACGAAGAAAGCAAGACCAACGTGTTTGATCAATTAACGGCTCCGATCTCAGATCGGCTTGGAAAGAAAGGGAATCTGAAAGATCGAGATTTTATACCCCTCAATCGGTCTCGGGGAGAGGTGTTGGCAATTATGATCAAGAAAAATATTGCCCGAACACCCAAGCCGATGTCCAAGGACCCGGAGAAAAGGAAGAACACTCATAAGTATTGCGACTATCACAGAGACGTGGGGCACGACACGGAGGAATGTTTCGATCTGAAGAGGGATATCGACGCCTGCATTCAAGAGGGTCGATTGGATGAGGTGATTGACAGGTCAGAAAAGGACGAGCCAAAAGGCCGTCGAGAGTACAAGAGGAAGACTTATAATGGAAAGAAGGATCGATCCCCGCGTCGTGACAATCGAAATCGTCGAGACAGGTCAGCTGAGCCGGCATACCGAGATAATCGCCGTGATGACCATCGAGAAGATCAGAATCGAGACCCCCACTGTGATAATCGCGCCGGGTATGACGTAAACACGATTGTTGCAGAGCATGAATGAGCTAGGACAGTTATTGTATGAGGTCTACCCAATGCTCGATGCAGAGGCGCATAATAGATCGATATGAACATCATGAGTCGTCCCGTAATAAAACCGGTTGTTCGATACCCCCTTCTCGGTTACTTCTTCCATAACATGAGCTCGGAGAAGGAAGAGATAAGAGGGCCCTATGTAGAATGTGGATAGATAGACCTCGATCCAGTCGACATTCTTCAGATAGATCTAGAGAATCGAAGAAGCTGAGATTTACTACGGAAGTGGGCTACGGGCCAAAAGATGATATTCCGAGTTCCCATAGTCATAGCGAAGGGTTGGTGATCGAAGCAGTAATAATTAGAGGTCGGATCAAAAGAGTTTGTGTCGACAGTGGAAGCGCCGTAAATATACTCTACTATTCGGCTTTCAAAGCTATGAAGTTGAAAGATGAAGACATTATACCGTTGTCTACTCCTTTGTTTGGATTCACAGGGCAGGCCATCCACCCTGTCGGGTCGATTAATTTGTTGACAACAGTCGGAGACGGAGAAAAGGGCCGAACTATGGAGATGACCTATGTCGTGGTCAAGGCCCCGTCAGGATATAACGCGATACTAGGTCGGCCTGCCTTATACGATCTCGGGGCCATCATCTCGACATTCCACAACAGCATGAAGTTCCCCTTTGGTATGGAACCCATGAAGTAAAAGGAGACATCGAGGTGGCCAGAAATTGTAGTTTGGTCACGACAAAGGGGAAATGAGTTGGACAAGTTTTGATTGAGGAATTGATACCAGAAGAGGAAGAGGATCGAAGCTGGATATCCGTTGATCCGACGGAAGAGGTTTGTGTCTGGAAGGAAGATGAGGACCAAGGGGTCCAGATCGGGAAGTGGATGCCACACCCCGATAGGCAAGCCCTGGTCGACCTCCTAGCGGAATATCGAGACGTTTTTGCTTGGAAGGCAGATGACATTCCGGGTTTATCGGCAAACGTGGCAATGCATCGCCTTAATGTCGACCCAAAAAAGAAGCCGATACGGCAAAAGAAGAGAAATCTTGCACCTGAAAGAAAAGAGGCAGTGAAGAAAGAAGTTGACAAGTTGTTGATGGCTGGGATCGTGAAGGAGGTATTATACCCAGATTGGTTAGCCAATCCCGTGTTAGTCAGGAAGCCTGATCAAAGCTGGCGGATGTGCGTCGATTTTACAGATCTCAATAAAGCATGCCCCAAAGATTCATATCCTCTTCCAAAAATTGATCAGTTGGTCGATTCGACATTGGGCTTCGAGGTTTTCGGTTTTCTCGATGCGTACAGGGGATACTATCAAATCTTTATGAACCCTCAGGACTCGGAGAAAACCGCGTTTATCACTGAATTTGGTACTTTTTGCTTTGTAACAATGCCGTTTGGTTTGAAGAATGCAGGGGCCACTTATCAGAGGGCCGTCAGTAAGATCTTTGAGAGACGAGATAGGTCGGAATATGGAGGTTTATGTTGATGATTTATTGATCAAGAGCAAGTCCATGGGACAGTTTCTTGTCGATCTCAGGGAAGTTTTCGAGGTGTTGCGGGCGGTGAAAATGAAGCTTAACCCGAAAAAGTGTACCTTCGGTGTTCGATCCGGAAAATTCTTGGGCTATATGATATCAAGGGACGGGATTCGTGCCAATCCAGATAAGATCGAAGCTCTGAAAAACATGCCCGCACCTCGTAACGTAAAGGAGGTGCAACGATTGACGGGTCGGATGGCCGCCCTCAATTGATTCTTGTCGATATCAGCCCAGAGGGCCCTGCCCTTCTTTAAGATACTGAAAAAGGCGAGTCCATTCCAGTGGGATGAGAAGTGTCAAAAAGCGTTCGACGATCTGAAAAAGTATTTATCTGATTTGCCGACGCTGTCTTCACCTCGAGAAGGAGAGAAGTTCTTAGTTTATCTGGCAATCTGCGAAGAGGCTGTGAGCGCGGTGTTAGTTCGAGAAGGGGACCAGGGGCAAATCCCGATTTATTTTGTAAGTAAGGCATTGCATGGGGCCGAGATCAGATATACACCTGCTGAAAAATTGGCATTGGGTCTGGTTCATGCGTCAAGGAAGCTGAAGCCATATTTTCAAGCGCATCCCATCGTTGTGGTGACTGATCAGCCTTTGAAGCAAATTCTGGCAAAACCCGAGACATCGGGTCGGTTAGCCAAGTGGGTTGTCGAGCTAGCAGAATATGATATCGAGTTCTTACCCCGTACCGCCATCAAGGGTCAGGCCCTGGCAGACTTCCTAGCCGAAGGTCTGTCGATTCAATTGGAGCAAGAAAAGCAGTCGTCAGAAGAACAATGGACCATCCACGTCGATGGTGCCTCAAGTAAAGAAGGAGGTAGGGGCTGGATTATTACTGGTTAGTCCGAAAGGGGAAGAGTTCCCATATGCACTCCGATTCGAGTTCAAAGCTACGAATAACGAGGCCAAGTACGAGGCCATGATCACGGGCTTGAAACTAGCATCAAAGTTGGGGGTCGAGAATCTTTTGGTGTACAGTGACTCTCAACTCGTAGTAAATCATATACGGGGAGAGTATGAAGCTAAAGAAGAAGCAATGAAAAGTTATCTAAAAGTTGTGCAGGGATTAATGTCGAAATTCAGGACAGTTCGCATTGAGCAGGTGCCTCGGAGCGAAAACAAACGAGCCGATGCTTTGTCTAAGCTCGCGTCAAATTTTAAATCTAAAAGGAAAGTTCTGGTCGAGATGCTAGCAGAACGAAGCTATAACGAGGTCGACGTGCAGCCAGTGGTTCAAGGATCGACATGGATGGATCCGATAGCGTTATTCTTAAAAAATGGAGTTCTCCCATCTGATAAGTCTCAGGCCAGGAAAATTAGACTGCAAGCCTCGAGGTACGCCCTATTCGACTATGTGCTTTATCGAAAATCGTTTGTAACACGTTGGTTGCGATGTGCGTCGGAAGATGAAGGGGCGTATCTACTCGAAGAAATACATCGAGGAATTTGTGGCAATCATTGCGGAGCTCGAATGTTGGCAAGAAAATGCAAACTGGCAGGATATTTTTGGCACTCTATGCAGAAGGATGCAAATCGGTTGGTGATGAGATGCAGAGCCTGTCAAGTACATGATGTAGTGACCCACCAACAAGCACAAGAAATGAACGCTATCGAGTCGGTATGGCCTTTCGATGAATGGGGAATCGACATAGTCGGACCTTTGCCTCGAGCTCCGGGTAACTACAAGTATGTTGTGGTAGCCGTTGATTATTTCACGAAATGGGTCGAGGCCAAAGCTCTACCGATATCGAGCTCAGACTATCAAGAAGTTTCTGTGGGAAAATATTTTATGCAGGTTTGGCATTCCCAAGTATCTGATATCGGATAACGGAACTCAATTTCTAGATGACCGAGTGCAAGTTTGGCTCAGGGAGTTCAAGATCGAGCATAGAACGACATCCGTGGCTCGACCTCAGTCCAATGGACAGGTCGAACAAACGAACAGACAGATCAAGTTTGGGTTGAAGAAGCGATTAGAAGATGAAGGTCGAGATTGGGTGGCACGGTTGCCCGTATTCTATGGTCGTATCGAACCGCACCCAATTCGGCTACTCAAGAGACTCCTTTCGCCATGGCTTATGGATGCGAGCGGTGATACTGCGAGAGATCGGACTGGCCTCACCTCGAGTTCTGACATATAACGTCGAAACAAACGCCACCGATCTGCTTCAAGTGAAGGATAACATCGAAGAAAAGAGAGAAGTAGCAGCGTATCGAATGGCCAATTACAAAAGGAAGATATCACAGTATTATAACGCGAGGGTAAAGTACAAATATTTCCAAGTTGGGGACCTCGTGTTGAGGAAGAACGAAGCCAGCAGGCAGGACCCAATAGGCAAGCTCGAGCCGAATTGGGAAGGACCCTATAAAATTCTGAAGGTACACCCAAAAGGGTCGTATCAGTTGGGGAGATCAGACGGCAGCACAGTGCCCCGGACGTGGCACGCCACCAATCTCCGGAAATACTACGTTTAAGCTGTTTATTCAATTTATGACATTTGCAATTTCAAAATTTTGAGTTATTTGTAATAGGTCGATGTGACGTTTGATTTCAATGCCTTTTATTCACGCAATTTTCTTTTCTACATTGTACTTAATACACACGCTCATGTACAAAAGAAAAGGGGGCTGGAACAAAAGAGACCAAAAATCGACTCCAACAAAAGACATCGACACGACCAAATCAAAGCAGTATGGTGAGTAAAGCCAAGTCACTGACAATGCTTACACCACCTCCGAGCTTCTCTCCATCGACTTGATGGAGTTATAGCAAAATAGTGAAAAAAGCCAAGTCACTGACAGCGCTTATATCACCCCCGACATGCCTATAAGCCACGATGCGAGGTGGTCGGAAGATCACACGACGGATGTCTAACTCGACCAGATCGAAAGCACCACGATGTGCGACAGTCGAGTAAGGGTTTCTTAATTCGATATCCAATAAGCCTGACGAGGCGGGAAAGTCGAATCGAGCTCCGACCAAATAGCCAAGTCAAGCCAATAAGGCCATACAATGCTAGGTCGACTCATATTCAAGTGTGCTACGAGTTGTGTACTCATACTACACTTCGAGGGGCCAACAGGGGAATTAAGTCAATAAGACTACACCCCATAAGGCAGTGTTTGCAAAGGGATTAAGTCCAGAGGACTACACCCTAAGCAAATGATCAACAAAAGACAAGACATTCAAATGCAAAACCACGATTCGAATTGAAAAAGACATTCAAATGAAAAGTTTACAAGATCGGATCGAGAAAATGCAAGTTCAGGCAAGTAAAAAATATCAAAGTTATTACAACCAAATCAAATCAAATTGTTTTAAAAGACAACAAGGGAAGAGCATCAGGCAGAAGGCTGGTTTGAGGTCGAAGCATTAGGATCGACCTGTTCTTCCGACTCGGCGTTCCCCTCACCGTCTCCCTCCAGGGCAGGGACCACATACTTGTCATAGAGAGACACGCCAGCCTTGAAGTCGGTGATATATCGACCATATCTGGGGATGGACTCTGGGTCATACAGGTAAGATTTATCGATACTTTTAACCTCAAAGTCAGGAATGACCATCTTCACTTGATCCAGCGCGTTCGAGAATCCCCCCTTCATTGCTTGAGTCATCAGTAGCGACAAATCGTTATCAAACTCCTCCGACGTCAGGAAATCTTTCTTAGTCGCTTCTAAGCGAGTTGGGAAGCTATCAACCTCGAGTTGAAGATCGTCCCGAGCCTTGATAACTGCAGCCAGCTCAGCCCTAGTCTCGTCCAACTCCGATCTTACCGCCGCCAACTCAGCTTCCCTAGCGGATATGTCTTTGTGTGCTTTAGACAAATCAGACTCCAGTTTCACACGTCGGTCGTCCAACTTGTTGACCTTGGCCTTCAGCTTCTCGAGTTGGGAGGTCAGAGTAGCGGTAGTCTTCTTCTGCTCCTCCAAAGCTGCTACGGGAGACTCAATTTTATTCAGAGCTACTTTAGTAGCGAGTCGGGCCTGCAAGGAAGAACGCCGTTAACGTCGAAAACAGACGAAACATAATGAAGCTACAAAGGAAAGAAAAGGGGACTCACGACTCGATAGCCCTTCATAATAAGGTCGTGTAGCTCCTCCGGAGTCATACCCTCCATCTCTGCCACACTTGTCTCTGGGATCGGATCGGTTGAAACCGGTGGGGCAAGGTTACGGGTCTCCTTCCCGACCCCGTGCCTCACCTCGGTTGTTTTCTGGCGCTTCCTTGGGACGAGGTCACCCTCGGTCTGCTCTACAACCCTAGCCTCGTCGGGTTGACCCCTTAAAATTTCAGATGTTGATACCGGGGTAGGAGCTCGGCTCGACCCTCTCTGTCCCGCAGATGCGGCACCGGATGTCGGCTTTTTCGATTTGATGCCGTCCAGTTCTTGGATTTTCTTGGGATCCGTCTTCTTGGGATCAGGCATCTTACCTAATGCCTCCATCTTTGAAAAGTGTTCCACTGCAAACAGAGACAAATCGGCGTTAATGCATTACAAGAAACCTTAATCAGTATTGAAAAACAAAAGTGTAACGGCTTGACAATGCGAAAAAGTATCCTACGTAAAACTCGAACATCCTCATCGAGTTCCAGATAGGCGCCGGGTCCAGCCGTCTCAATGTCAGCGAAAGGATACAGAGAGTGCAGACTTCGGGTCGAGACGTCGGGATGGACACTCTCGATAATCCCACACCCATTGGGGACGTCCGAGTCGAGTCGGTCATGCCATTTCTGTGGCCTGTTGTACCAAGTGTGAATGTCAATATCAATCAGCCCGTGTCGGATAAAGAAAAAATTAGGCTTCCAATCGCCTTGAGACGAGGTCACCTTTCTCACGAATTCCGATGCCAGAGGACGCTTCTGAAATGTATACCACCCCGCGTCATGCAAGCTCGACAATGCATAGTATTGACGGAATAGTCGAACCGAGAACTCAACCTTGGCGATTCAACACGCTAGCACAAAACCCATTACACTCCTGACCCCATTGGGAGCGAGCTGGGTGACACAGATCTTGTAGTGTTGGAGGACGGCGATTAGGCACGGGTCGAAAGGAAACCGAAGTCCCTCCTTTAATTGCGCTTCGTAAATGGCGCAGAACCCAGGGGGAGGGTCACAGGCGAACTGATACTGGCCGTGTGATACTTTGATATGTTTAGAGGAGTAAGGGATGTCGTATCGAAGGCAAATAACTTTGGCTTTTTCTGGGGAGAGATTCGACATGCAACCGTATGGCCCTTGGCCCTTCATCCTAGTTTGGCGTTTGGCCACGGGTCGAGAAGATCCAGCGGGTCGAGAAGACGCTTCTTCCTCTCCTCCCTCTTCCTCTCCTCCGGCAGCTCTCTCACCAGAAGCGGTAGGATGCTCTGAAACCGTTTCTTCCGTCGATTCTTCTTCAATTTCGATAAGTTCCTCTCTGTTTTGGGAGTCACTATCGCTACTAGACATGGGCTTGAGGAAAAGATGCAAGAAACAAAAATAAGAAGGAAAATTTAAGCAAGATTAGGGCTTACTTGAGTTTTCGGCTAAGAGACAGAGATTTGCAGAAGTTTATAATGGCGAATGAGAAACGTCAAGGTCTTGGACTCCTTTTATGCGTGTAAATCTTGCAAGTGATTTGAAAGGGTGGAGTTTGAGGGCAGTTATAGAATACATAACGCGAGAATCAAGGGTAGTGGGCCGGATAAAACGCTTCGTTTCCTACGCCCATTAATGTTGGTACAGTGTGACGTCACCCTACGACAGCCTATATCGGCTAGGAGAGACAGCCTTATTCCCGCCTAAAGAATTCCACGTGTCAAAGAGATTATTCAAATTTTCAGATCCGACATCAGCATCTCGAGATGAGCTTCCCTCCGATCTGGGGGGCTTATGATGATACGGGGGTTTACTCCTCCACGTGGAATTATCTGGGTGGTCCAGCTGGCATGTGGAAAAGTCTATGTCAAATGCAGCAGTATCAAATCGACACGATATGCATTAGCAGAGACCGCAGTCACCGGCAGATTCTTCAAGTATCTAGCCTCGATCACCCATGTCGGCATGTATCGAGTCGAGACGGAGACTTCCTGTCCAGGTACCCGGGTCCACCATCCAGTAGGTGGCTTGGGCAGGAGGGCAAGGCCCATTTAAGGGTATTTATGCCAATGGACCAAACCGCCCTAAATTTAGGGCAGAGGAAGGACATGTACCTATAAATACATCATTCCAGGAACTACGTAAGGCTTGATTCCTGGATCTAAGACAGGATACGTAGGCAATCCAAGATACATTCTTGGACTCAGCCATAAAGTACTTAAAAACACCATCTTTTACTCACTCTCAGCCATTCGATTCCCTTTACAGCTCACCCTTAGATTACACGTGGCCTGTTATTCCGGTGGTGCATTATTTAGCATCGTCACTCAACAACATAATTAAACATATTCAATCAACAAAACATTCCCTTTCTTCCTATTTTTCACTTGCTATTACGAAGATTTCTGAAATAAGCAGCAGTGTCCTTTTCAAAGTCATCTCTGACGATCCTGTCATTCCTTCCGGGGGCTTTCATCGTTTTCCTGTCACCTGCACCAACACTTGTACCACCAAATAGTTTACCGACGGCACAAGAAGCAAATATCGCAACTCCGGCAGCTACGGCAAGTCCCTTAATAACCAAGTTCTTATCTTCATTTTCTTGCTCTAATTCTGCACTACTGTTGTTAGCCTTTCTTTGCTTATCAGCCATTGTTATGCCGAGTCGACTATATGTTTTATCAAGCTATTTGAAGAATTGTTCATGATTTTATAGTAATCAGATGCCTCGAGGGATTCTTATGGGGAGATGAAAGGGGTGGTTTATTTATTTATTTTTTTAATTTTCTTAAAGATGAAAGGGATTTTTTTTTCTTCCCCACAATCGACGAAAGCATTCATTAATGAAATATTAATTCGTACAAAGCCAAATCGGAATACACCCATGCCAATAAACGCCTACATCTGACTTGAAAGAAAATGCAGCAAGTTTATGAGCAAACTTATTGCTTTCTCTTTCAGTGTACAAAACGTGGCATGAAACAAAACGCGAAATTAACGACCTAATATCATCTAGAACAACTACAGAATCAAAAGGGGGAGACTGGCCTACTTCACAGCAGTTAGCTAAAGTATTATTATCAGTAAAACAAACCAAGCTCGTGACGCCCATGGCTATACACCTACTAAGACACCAGCGCAGAGCTTGAGCCTCCGCAGCAAAGACGGAATTGGCCACGGATCTCGGGGACGCCCAAGCTTCCAAAATCGTACCATCCTCCCTGAGAAGAGCTGCTCTGTAACCAGCAAGGCAAGATTCCGGCTTCCAGGCTGCATCGACAAAGGCCCTAATCCCACCTGGAGAAGGGTCTGTACGCTGCAAGACAGGAGAGGAGGAAATAACATTAGAATCTACCCTCTCCTCACATTGTGCCTGCTCAAAGTCTAACCACGCCTCATTAGCATACTTAGCAGTACTCTCCGGGGGCCAAAACAAGGAATTGAAAAAACTGTTACAACGCGCTTTCCAATTGAACCAAAGGATGAAACAAGAAAAGACTATACGATCATTTAAAATCCCATGAGGAGTCATGGAAGACACCGCATCCCACCAACGTTTTACCGAGGCATTAGGAGCCCGGAACTCTTCCCATGAAACACCTGTAAATTTCCAAACCATTTGTGCGTAGCGGCACGAAACGAAGAGATGATCAATGGACTCCGGGTACTCTCCACACATTGAACATATTGGATCATTAAAACCAAAGCGTTTACAAAAGGTCTCCGACGTAGGTAAAACATATTTAAGCAATTTCCAAAGAAAAAACTTCACTTTCGGGGGAAGGGACAAAGCCCAAATCCTCTTCCAAAACTTACCATTAACAGAATCACCACACATGGAACTATTATTATGAGCACACAACTTCCGCTGAAGACAAGTATCATAAGCGTTTTTGGAAACAAAGTCTCCACTCCTCGAAAAAATGCAGACCCGCTTATCTGGAGTGTCTTTTAGGCTCACCGGTACGTATTTTAACGATTTGGTTCACGTCTACCTGCCAAAAGGACTCCAGCATTGGTATTTTAGCCTATAACGATTTGGTTCACGTCTACCGCTTATCTGGAGTGTCTTGTTCCATGCATTGTTGGACAAGAAGTCACTAACTAATGCCTCCCTATTGTGGGGTGAAGCTTTAGAAATAGGCAAACAAGAAGGATTTTGACTGATCCGAGGATCTCTCCAGACTTTTATAGATCTACCGTTACCTACCAAGAAGGATTCTCTCATTTTCTGGGTCACATATTTTATGATGATAATTGTTGTAAATGATTAAATGAATAGTATTTCACATTTATCAAAAAGAAAAAAAGAATAGTATTAAACATCTTTTCATTTATATATGGTACCCGTCTGAGGCCTTTTTTCGGAAAAAAAAAAATCGTCTAATTAGAATACTATAGACACGTTAGTTTCACCGGCTATATCCGTCGAAAGAAAAAGTAATAAGTATAATCGATATGACGAAACAGAATTCGTCGGGTATGAAATTTGGATTGTTTAATCTAAAGGTAAATTAATTAAGGATGAAAAACGAGAGAGAATGAATGGGGAAGGATTTTTTGAATGGGGAAGGATTTTTTGAAATTTGGTTGTTTAATCGTTTAAATATGATTTTTCCCAAAATAATAACCTATCTTCTTTTTCCTTAATTTTCCTTAATTGCCCCTTTACTTATAAATCAGATTTTTTTCCCCAATATATATATATATATTGTGATATCCTGGTTTTAAAACTTCGTTATAGGCTTGCATGGGCGGCTCTACATGGAAGGAAGAAATTTTTTTAAACACCCACACACACACACACATATAGTGTGTGTGTGTGTGTGAAATTGACTCCCTTATTTTTATGTATTGACCCTTTGTTTTTATCTATTGTCTCATAATTACATGTGTAGAATTGAATATCCAAGTATATGTGTGATACGGGAAAAAAAAAAGACATTTTTTTGTATTATTGAATTAGTGTAGTTATTAGTATATGTACTTAAGTCTTATAGATTGTAAAAGAAATCTATAGTGGCCTAGTGGAATTAGATCTATCAAGTCATGGGTTCCAACCATGGCAGAAGCATTTTTTTTTGTATCTTATACCGCTGAAATACTTATAGCATTTTACGATTTAAATCTAATATTTTTCCCCATTACCTTAGACTTTTTATATCACATTATTTTTTTTTTGTACATTATACCATCTAAATCTAATCAATTTGATACATTATATACTGAAATGCTTATAGCATTTTCCCCTGACATTATACGATCTAAATTTAAAAAAAATAAACCTCTTTTACATTAGACCTTTTTTTGGTACATTATACCACCGAAATGCTTATAGCATTGGGATTTTTTTCCGGATATGTATATTAGTGATAACCAAGACCACCCCAAGAAAAATTCCTGGTTTCGCTTTGGTTATTGTTATAAGTATATAAGATTATATATATATATATATATATATATATATATATATATATATATATATATATATATATATATATATATATATATATATATATATATATATATATATGTGGGGGGAAGGGGCCATAAGGACAAAAAATTTGATAAATGGGTAGTAGGACAAAAGTAACATTTTCATGATTATAAAGGACAAAAATCACAAATGTTACTTTAAAAATGTTACTTCATGTGTTAATGTTACTTTATATTTCATAATTGTTACTTCATATTACTTTATCTCACATATGTTACTTCATATATGTTACTTCATAAATGTTACTTTTGTCCTTATTAAATTACAATGTCCTTCTATCCCCTTTTTATGATAATTTTGTCCTTCTGGACAAAAAACTATATATATATGTGTGTGTGTGTGTGTGTGTGTGTATTAGGGCACTCTTATTAGAGGCCCCAAATTTAATCCCTAAAATAATATAAAATAATACATATCCCTATTTTACAACATCTCAATTCAAAAACCTCCACAACAGCATCCAGGTCCTTATCCCTATAACATTTCAAATAATATTAAATAATACATATTCTATCTCACAACCCTATTCATACATATTAAATATTTATTATTTCCCTCCAGCAGCATCCCTATCCCTATCCCTATAATTTTTAATAATTAAATATGTTTAGGGACGTGAATAGTGCATCCCCACAAATAGAGATGCACTATTCATATCCCTAAAAATAAATAGGGATAGAGACTCTGTTGTGGAAGTTGATTTGAGGTAAACTCTATTTTTTATCTTCATTTTAGGGATATGACACCATATAGGGTTTCTGCTACTAGTACCCTTAGTATACTACGGATAAATTAAGCTGAATTCTTATCCAAACAACAACTTGGAGAAAGTTGGTTGATAACGTGGAAATTATTTAGGTTACTAATTTTAGCATGTGGCTTACTACGTGTGGTATCTTCACACCGTGTGTAGACATACACACCACACAATTTTATTCTGTTTTTAAACTGTGTGGTTCTGATCGTTTCACCCGTTATTTCACTTCAAAATCCTTCTCCACACAAGTATTTACCGCTTACTACACAGATACTTAAGAATTAAGGTAACTTAAGAATGAAGATAACTTAAGAATTAAGGTTCAGCGTGGCTGTCGCCTATGAAATCCTTCTGCCGTGGGTATATGCATTATATCTTTTCTTCTCTTTCTTTATCTTCTTTCCTTTTCTTTATCTTTACTTGTAATAAGAAAGGAATTGATGGGGAGGAGTGGCACTTGTTTTTTTTTTATTGGTTCCCCGTTTTCACTGTTCATCGGTTCAAAGGCCCTTTTGTTTTTTATAAAAAAATACTGTTCATCGGCCCAACTTTTTCTACTCTTCATCGCCCAGGCAATTTACTGTTCATAAAAAAAAAATCCAAATTTTTTTAAATTTGCATATTAGCCTTAATTTAATCTTATTATGTGTGTTGTGCTTAAGATGTATCTGATTCCAATTTAATTACATATTATTTTGCTTTGTGTTTAATAGCACCTCATAAATACATACGGCTAGCATGGGCGCTCCGTGCGTTGCACGGAGCCCCGTTTTCTCTATCTCTACTATGTAATAAGAAAGCAAAGAGTTTGTCACGTGGCAATCACTAATTTTTTTACTCCGTTCAATTGCTACCAGAGTTAGAAGGTGGGCTTATTTTTAAGGATAAGGCCTGACCCATTTACGTATCATGTGCATTTCTTTTTTATTAAAAAAAAAATTTATGATGATTCCTTTTTTTTTCCAGGAAATTAATATTTGCAATTAAATTATCACCTTTTGCTTTATTCACATTGCATTTATCCGCCCATTTTCCTGTACAATCACTGTAAGTTTTTTTTTTTTTTGGATGCTTTTCAAAAAGTGGAGATGCCTGTGAATTTTTTTATGACACGGTTGAAAATTTGAATAAATGTAGAAAATAGCTGAATTTTTTTATCTATCTTCTTAATCCAGGTTAAGAAGAGAATAAATTCTTTTTCATTGTTTCTTGATTTTTTTTAAATTTTAAATATGCTAATTTTCTTCCTGTTAGTATCGCAGAATATGCGATTCATAGAATTTCTTACTTTGTTAATTTAGGGTACAATTGAAAAATTGAAGGAATCGTCGATTTGATTCTTCACTCCAATTTAGTAATCAATTGAGAAAATATATTTTTTCGTTCATATATATCACGGATTACTAAATTTAGTAATCAATTTGGAACTTTTGCTTTCCGTGTTAGGTGCCTATTTAATTAAGGTTAAAAAAATTAGCATTGTTTTGATAGTTAGGTTAAAACATTTAGCACTAGCCTAAAAACCCGTGCATCATGCACAGGTATGAAAAATTACTAAGTGGTGTAAAAATCAAACAATTTATCACAAAAATAAGATAAAGATACTACTACAAATTGTATAAATATTCATTGATTTTGCCTCATTGTCAAATCTTAATTTGGTTTTTCCATGTAATATAAGTTTTAAGAAAATTTAACACATAATCTGCTCATTCCTATCTAAAAAATTAATGTGTAAGACCACACTATAATACAACCCTATCCTAGATGTAGGCATGGCTAAAACAATTGCCTTATTGTCATCATGTGAAATGATTGATATCGGAATGCTATGTATAATAACTTTGGGGCCTTAATTTCATCATTTACTATATTATGTGTAGTCAAATTATATGATGTTACACAATCCTTTTCTAATAGGATTGCACATTTACTGGGATGTGGCATATTCACACACACTATTTTCTATTCTACTTTAACAAATAGTATTTAACTTCATAATTCATGTACACTTAATAGGTTAAATCATATAGCATGGGTCGCATCGTGCTGGGCACGGTGCCTGATCTTACTAGTCTATATACTATAAGATGAGAAAAACTTGCATATTGGCTTTCCACGTCTCCCATTTGCCTAAAACTTTGGTGTTCCATCTTGCTGACACGTGGCAAGCCATGAGCTTGACACGTGTCAACTCCTAGCTCTTTTTTTTTTCCCTTAACACAATAGAATAGGGCAATGTTAATAGCACCACACCCAATATACTCGGGCACCACACTTGTGCAAAATTCGACTTTTTAGAGGTCGAAATGACACATTTCGACTTTTCGGGAGTTGAAATAACACATTTCGACCTTTAAAAAGTCGAATTTTGCACATGTGTGGTGCCCGAGTATATTGTATGTGGTGCCATTAACAATGCCCAATAGAATAACTTTAGCTATATATATATATATATATTGTGGAAATACTATGGTTAATATTACATTATTATTGCACTCATAACATGTTACAATGTAACGTGTTACTTTCTATCAAGGGACATATTAATTGCATTGAATAAACAATTAATATGTCCTAATAGTCATAAAGTAACTATCCTTTGTCCTATTATGTAATAGCATAGACATAGCCGACTCTAGCATTTATTGTAGCCGGCTCTAGTTACTTTTACTTTACTAGCTAGGATCCTCTCTTGTAAGGATCCTCTCTTGTATCTATTTATACTCATTCTTTCAACATGAATAAACAAGTTGGAGTTTACTCAAGTATTATTTACTTTCTCAAACTCTCTTCATGGTATCGGAGCCTTAAACTCCCGAATCCATTTGCAAATTCTCGGCACCTGTTGAATCAAGAATGTCTTCATTATACGAAGCTTCCTCACCCTCGGTCGAGTCCCACCGTTTGCCTCGGCGGTGGGGTCACCGACTCTTCATCTTACACAAATCATAGACTTGATGGCAACAACTACTTACCGTGGTCAAGATCTATGAAAATGTACATCTCTGGACAAGGTAAGATGGGATACCGTCCGGCTCTAAACCTGCCCCCGCCGAAGATGAACCAGGATTTGAAGCATGGGATACTACTAATAATCAAGTCATGACCATTCTCACAAGATCAATGACAAAAGAGATTAGTGAGAACTTTATGATGTATGATACGCAAAGGAGATGCGGGATAATGCCGGGGATCTTTACTCCAAGAAAGACAATACATCCGAAGTGTATGAACTTGAAGCTCGGATTCAAAATTGCGAGACAAGGAGATATGTACGTAACTCAATACTTCAATCAACTATCTAGGGCATGGCAACACCTGGATATGTTGGAAACTCACCCCCGGAATGATGTCAAGGATCGCCCTTTATAAGGACATTATTGAGAAAAAGAGAGTATTCAAGTTTCTTCTTGGGTGAATCCTACTCTTGATGATGTTAGGGGAAGAATCCTTGCCACAAAACCTCTCCCCAATCTCAAATCCATGTTTTCGAAGTCAAACATGAGGAAAGCAGGAGAAAAGTGATGCTGCTGAACTCCCCTACTGACAACCCTACTGAAAGTGCTACCCTGCTGACTGGAAATGTTAAACTCACTACTGAAAGGACTCCCTACTACAGCAAGTCCACTGAGGCAGTCACTGATGGAAACCTGATTGAACTTGACCTAAATCCTTTCCCTCAGCAAACTCTTGAACCTCAGCACCCCACTGACTCTCAGCATCCTAATGATCCTCGGCAACCTCCCGAACCGAGACTACCGACCCGAGCCTGGCCGAACCGAGACTGCGACACTCGGCAACCTGCGAGTCACGGCGGAGACCGAACCTCGGACCCCACCGACTCTCGGCGGCTGGCGACGTTGATGACGGACTATTGCTATCGGGAAGGGAAAGAGATCTTGCACTACCGATCACTCTATTCATAATTATCTATCCTATGATCGGTTATCACTGTTTTTGCCATGTTTACACGGGACTTGGATTCTCACTCTATTCCTAAGAATATACGGGAAGCTCTCCAACATGATAAGTGGAAGGCGGTGTCAAAAGCGAAATGATCGCTCTCCTTGACAACCATACTTGGGATCTCACCACTCTCCCACATGGAAAGAAGACGATCGGTGCAAATGGTCGTTCACTATCAAGTACAATGCGATAGTACTATTGACAAATACAAAGCTAGGCGGTTGCAAGGGGATTCACTCAAACATATGGCCTTGACTACAAGGAAACCTTTGCACCGTGGCAAAACTAAACACCGTCGAGTGCGATCTCAATTCTTGTCCAACATGGTCGGCCTCTACACCAATTGGATATCAAGAATGCTTTCCTAAATGGTGACCTTGCGAGGAAGTCTATATGAATGTACCTCCTGGTTTTTCCAACACTCACACTCAAGGGAAAGTTTGCAAATTGAGGAAATCTCTATATGGCCTAAAGCGAGTCCCCAGAGCCTGGTTTGGCAAACTCACTACCGTGGTTAAAACCGCCGGATACCATCAATGCAACTCGGATCACACAATGTTTATCAATACAACAAACCGAGAAAAGGTCCATTCTTATTGTCTATGTGGATGATATCATCCTTACCGGTGATGACCCTTTGAGATCCAACACTTGAAGACCTGCGCCGGCAAAAGTATTTCAAGTTAAAGATTTGGGCTACCTCAAGTACTTTCTTGGTATGGAAATAGCTAGGAACGACCGGGGTATATCGTTTCACGGAGGAAGTATGTCTTGGACTCTTGAAGGAAAGCGGCATCTTTGGGATGCAAACCTGTTGTATCCCCGAGTAGACCCCAGGTAATACCTGTTTGCATGGTGACATTTCGTCGAAAGGATCAATATCAAAGACTTGTAGGGAAACTCATTTATCCGTCCCATACAAGACCCGATATTGCATATGGCGTCGATCTGGTTAGCTTGATTCATGCATTGCCCTGCGAGCAACATTGGGATGCGTGAACGGGATGCGAGGTACCGAAGTCCACTCGGCCAGGGCTTACATTTCACCAAGTCTCCCGATAGATCAATCAAGGTCTACACCGATGCGATTGGGGTGGATGTCACATTGACGGAAGATCTACCACAGGCTATTGCTCATATGTATGGGGAAACCTAGTTACTTGGAGAAGCAAGAAACGACCCTACTGCGTGTCAAGAAGCGATCGAAGGCGAACTCGGGGCACTTGTACTTGGCATTTGTGAAGCTCTGTGGCTAAAAAGGGTACTCACCGAACTTCAAACAACCTCTTGACATCTGTCACACTCTGCCGTGACAATAATTGCACCTTATGCATGGCGAGAGGATCCGATCCATCATGATAAAACCAAACATGTGGACATTGACGGACACTTCCTAAAGGAGAAGATTGATGCCAAGATTATTCAACTCCAAAGTATGTTCCCTCGGCGGATCGAATCGATATTCTCACCAAGGCCATACCACCACTTATGTTCGGCGAGACTAAGTAGCAAACTCAATTTGTATAAACATATACGACCCGGTTGAGGGGGTGTGGAAATACTATGGTTAATATTACATTATTATTACACTCATAACATGTTACAATGTAACGTGTTACTTTCTATCAAGGGACATATTAATTGCATTGAATAAACAATTAATATGTCCTAATAGTCATAAAGTAACTATCCTTTGTCCTATTATGTAATAGCATAGACATAGCCGACTCTAGCATTTATTGTAGCCGGCTCTAGTTACTTTTACTTTACTAGCTAGGATCCTCTCTTGTAAGGATCCTCTCTTGTATCTATTTATACTCATTCTTTCAACATGAATAAACAAGTTGGAGTTTACTCAAGTATTATTTACTTTCTCAAACTCTCTTCATATATATATATTGGTGAATGTAAATTTACTTAAATGAGTTTATGGATCCCGTTAAAAAATGTAATACTTTGCATTCTACTTAGTTATGTATACTCTACCTATAGAAAAATATTTCGGTACAGGTGATTTTTTTTTTTTTTTTACTTTGTTAAATAGAGTATCTTTATACCTATAGCAATATATATATATATAATGTAGATACATATATTTTGGTTGATCTACATTTACTTAAATGAGTTTATGGATCCCGTTAAAAATGTAATACTTTACATTCTACTTAGTTTATGGATCCCGTTAAAAAATGTAATACTTTACATTTTACCTATAGAAAAATATTTCGGCCACGTGATTTTTTTTACTTTGTTAAGTAGAGTGACTCTAGCAATATATATATAGGTAAAATGCAAAGCTTTACATGAATATATGTGTTTTTGGTATCTATTGTGTTACTGTTGTTTTTTTTTATGAGTCATACTATTACTTGTTACACTCGAATCAAATTTATTAAATAGAGTAACTTTAGATACGTACCTATAGCAATATATATATAAGATGTAGATACATATTTATTGGTGGATCTACATTTACTTAAATGAGTTTATGGATCCCGTTAAAAAATATAATACTTTACATTTTACTTAGTTTATGGATCCCGTTAAAAAATGTAATACTTTGCATTTTACCTATAAAAAAATATTTCGGCCCACGTGATTTTTTTTACTTTGTTAAGTTAAGTAACTCTAGCAATATATATAGGTAAAATGCAAAGCTTCACATGAATATATATATGTTTTTTGTGTCTATTGTGATACTGTTGTTTTTTTATGAGTCATACTATTACTTGTTACACTCGAAATCATATTTATTAAATTTGTACTCATAAGTATACTCCAAATCGTATTTATTACATTTGAGTAGAATAATGAGCTAAACCATAGTGCAATAAATATATGATTTCGAGTATAGTATTTTTGTAAAAAATAAAACGTATATCATTCAATAGATAGGTTGTCAAAAACCAAAATATTCAATTATCCAACGATTAAGAATTAGTGTATGTTTATGTATTAAAATGTAGTCATGGTTATAGTCTATGCTTTTTAAAACCCAAACTTTGCTATAGTGGGGAAATATAGTTACTATATTCCCACAATTATCTTTTATCATGGATAAAGTTTGATGGTGTTGTAATATACATAACTATAGGTGTTTGCAATGATTGTATTTCACTATCTTTTGTAACTAAACTGATGTATGTTTTGAACCAAAAGGGTTGAATTAACCAAAATCCATGACTATATTATTTTTATGAATGTAAAAATATCATCTACTTCTACGTTTACACCTTTAATAGATTAAAGAATATTATGTATACATAATATAATATATATACCAAAATAAAATGTTATCTTAAATAATGGATATGTGATATATATGTCTTGGGTTAAGGAAGGAGAGGGAAGAGCCGGGGGGGGGGGGGGGGGGGGGGGGGGGGTTAGGACTATTTGTTTACTTTTGCGGGTGAATAATGATTATATGTATAGTAGAATACATAGAAGGGGTGGATAGTGGGAGGAGGGATAGGTCAATTTGTTAACTACTAACTATTATTATAAAAAATTGCATAGAGTAACTTTATCAAATATATATATATATATATATATATATATATATATATATATATATATATACACACACACACACACACACACACAAATGCTGTTAAAATTTATGATATTTTCCGTTTGACCTCTAGAAAAATATTGTAGGCATATAATTATTTATAGATGTATACGATTATTCACTGATCTACATTTACCTAAATGGGTTTATAGACCCTGTTAAAAGATCCAAATTTTGTATTTTACCTCTAGAAAAATATTGTGGGCCTCGTAAAATTTTCTTTTGTAACTTATGATAGCAAAACTAATGTTTCTTTTGAATTATATGGCTTCAGGTTAATAAAAATCCATGATTGTATCATCTCTATGATTGTAAAAATGTCATCAATTACTATGTTTACGGCTTTAACGGGCACGCCGTGCCTTGCACGGCGTAAAATATACACTAGTAAATAAATATATAAAGGGGGATTGAGGGAAAAATATAAAAAAAATTACAAAATGAATAAATAGGACACAAAATTTTTTTTAGTTATGAAAAGATAAAAAAAATTTCAGACGGGCAAAAATACCCCTTATATAAAGTCGCGCTGGGTTTGGTACGCGCTGCTTACCTGTAGTGTTTTATTTGTTTTTTTTTCAAACACCTGTAACTTTTGATTTATAACTCCGATCATTGAAATTTTTTCATCAAAATTCATTTGTTTTTTTGCTCTTTAATTTGAGCTCAAATACGATACCCTTCCGACGTAAATTTTGAAAGGTGAAAAAATATTTGCAATAACCGGAGCTTTTTTCTTATAAACGACCGTAACTTTTGATTTAGAACACCGATCATCGAAATTGTTTCACCAAAGTTCATATTTTTTATCTTCATTTTGAGACCTCATTTGATACCTTTTCGACGTTGTATTTGAAAGCCGAATTTTATCGCAGCGTTTACAGTAACACAGTAACACCAACCTTGTTTATCATCAAATAGAAGCTCAAAAGCATCATAAATGCATCCTTAAATCAACCCTTGTTGCCAACAAATGTGATTGTTAATAAGGATATGTATATACATATGAAAGACACACTAAGGTATACAAAAACCACCAAAATTGTCTATCACACAAGAAATTCCCTAACATCTTGGGCCAAAAACCCATAAAACATTCAAAATCAAATTCTGATAGTCAATTCAATTGCAGGATTTTGACAGCCTACCCTAGAATGATACTGAATTCAAGCTTATTTTTCAAATACTGGCATATTCAACAGAGGGTAACTCGAGACACCATATCCCGTTAGTGGAATATTCTCTGAATCTCACATGAACACCAAATCAAGCTGCAGTACATGTGAGTAAGGGTTAGAACATGATAAAGTAGCATTTCAGAGTTAAACACAGTAACACAATGACTTATTCCTAAAAAAAAAAGAATAAATGACTTAAATTTATGCACATATTTTATGATAATTGTTTTTTTAAGGGTTTTATGATAATTGTTGTAAATGATTAAATGAATAGTATTTCACATCTTTTCATTTTATATATAGTACCCGTCTGAGGCATTTTTCGGAAAAAAAAATCGTTCAATTAGACTCTCATACTACATACTATAGACACGTTAGTTTCACCGGCTATATCCGTCCAAAGAAAAAGTAATAAGTATAATCGCTATGACGAAACAGAATCCGTCGGGTATTAAATCTGGGCTTAATCTAAAGGTAATTGAATTAAGGATGAAAAACGAGAGAGTATGAACGAGGAAGGATTTTTTGGGGGTGATTTAGACTGAGCCTGGGATTTTCTCCAGGTTGCCTACATATCCAAAGTATGAATTAGAATCAAGTCTGCCGTAGTTCTTAGGAACGTTTTTATAGGGAACATTTGTGCCCTAGGCCTTCATGGGCCGTGTCCATCATGGACCTTTCTTTCGTGTCTCACAAGTACAACTAAATCGGAATTATCCCTTAATTTTAGGAGATAATCTCGGTACTCAAATGTTAAAAATCAGAGCCTTAATGGCTCGTGATTCTTCTCATAATTATCCTGATAAACGTGTGTTTATCATTATATGCTCTAGCCTGTTGAGTATTTTGTGTTATGTTATGTTGATTAATTTTCGAATATTACATTCTCCTCATTTAAAGCTTTTATATAATTTGTTCTTAAGTATTCAATATAATATTGTTATATGATAATATATATTTGTGTGACTTCCTCTCAGTTAATTATATATCGTGTGGATTCAAAAAAAAAAAAAATTATATCTCGTGTCACACTAACAAGTCATAAAGTCACTTTGACTTGCGCTACGGCAATATTTGCATCCATATCTTGCTGGAAATGAGTGAATTAATTAAATCTATTTATTTAATAATTGAAATATATTGTAAAATTAAATTTATTAATTTTAAGTATATTTTAATTAAATAATTTAATTAATCTTCTATCTATTAAATTTGGCAGGCCTTTTAATCTCCTTGATCCAGCCTATTTAAATATCTCCTTTTAATCTTTTATCTAACTCGGCCCTTTTAAGTTTATACCCATTTAATCTAATTTCTATTTTTCCATAACTCTAATTCCATTTGACCAAATCGGCTGCTGAAACTATCTAGTCATTTCGTGCAGTGAGCTGCCGAGGTCCGTATGACCGTGCTGGGCAGGTCTTGCATCTATCTCGTCCTGACCGACCTGCGATGGACCGAGGAACGATCTGAGCAGTCCCCTCCTTTGGAGGTGGAGGTCGGCCCCTTAGGCCTTCAAAGGGACTCTTGGTCCTTGAAGTTAAGGTTCTAGCCATATTTCTATCGTGACACGTGGCGTGGTGAAATCCGGTATCGTCATGGTACAATCTACTCACTTCGTTTTTATGAAACCTCCAACTTTAATTCATTAAGGGCATTTTCTGTCGTTTTGAGAATTAGGATAATTTTCTGTTAGTTTAAGTTTAATTAAGCCTTAATTTTTTAGCCTCTAAGACACCTAAAACCGACCTAAGTTCGGAAACACCTATAAAAAGCCTTAAGATAGCCCTAGACCTCTCTAGTTTTGAGTTTTCGGAGTTTCAGGGGAAGGTTGACACGCTGAACCAAGAGCACCTCTCGGTTCATTGCAACGGTCAACTCTGCGTTGACTTTCCTTGCCTCGTCTTTTGGATCAGAGTGCTTAAATTGATGCACTTCGGGGTGTTGAAGTTGTTTTTTGCTTTGAATATCTTCTTGAAGGTAAGATAATCTTTTCGTAGTAGTTCTTGTCT
The DNA here is from genome assembly GCA_036785695.1 of Gentiana straminea. Taxonomy (NCBI): domain Eukaryota; kingdom Viridiplantae; phylum Streptophyta; class Magnoliopsida; order Gentianales; family Gentianaceae; genus Gentiana; species Gentiana straminea. The sequence continues at coordinate 8,087,689 of JAVUPR010000114.1, forward strand.
TTGATCTTTTTAAGGTTAGATTTTGTAAGATTTATGTTAGATTCGTTGTCGGTTTGTAAATTAGCGTAGTTGTGGAAGGTATTTGTTATTCATTCGAAGATTGGCTCGTTTTTAAAGTAACGAGTTCTTCTTATCAAAATGTTTACTTTTTAGTTTAAATATTATGTATTTAAGTTGTTCGGAATATTGTTTAATTATAAAATGCATGAAACTAGACACGATTATGTGTTGTCGGGTATCTGTCAAACTATGTTTTCGAACGTGATTTTGTTTTCTAGTTGCTTTTCTATAAATTGTTCTAGACGTTTTGGTTACGATTAGTGAAGATAGAATTAGAGTTCAGTGTTGTTTATGTCATTTGTACGTTTCCGTAGGTTAGATATGGAATTTAACTGAACTGACGTGCTCCGACTTGCTTTATGTGTTGCCTAAAGGTTACTTAAGTAACATGGTACTCCCTCCGTTTTTTTATCTGTCGCAGAGTAAAAAATCACACATATTAAAAAAGTAATTAATTTGTCTAAAATATAGTATTGAAAATGTATTTTTTCTATTGGAGATATAAATACTATGTTGGTAAAAGAGTTTTTAGTATTGGAAATGTATTTTTTTATTGAAGATATAAATACTTTATTGGTAAAGTAGAAAAAAATAACAAATGATGCATTATAAATGTAAATGACAGATAAATAAAAACAGAGCAAATTGTGAAACAGATGGAGTATTCGTTATTAAGAAAATTAATCATACGGGTACCATGGGTTTGGGTCCCGTGTCAGAGGTATGATGAACTATGGTAATCCATTGTTCTTAAGATGGAAGTCCCAAGTCCCGTAGGTCCCTAAGTTTCACGATGGAGGTGTACGTGGTTAGTTGTATTAGCCGAGTTGTACTCTGCACCCTCATGTTAAGTAATTAACGACTAGCTAGTAATTGGGAAGACTAGAGATTACGACAAGAAAATGACAATCAAGACACGAACATGCTAAGATTAGTGAACAAGTATAGTATGGGTTAGTAGATGGCTTACGTAAGTTTGATCAGTATGCTAAACATAATAAGTAAGTAATTAATGAAACGAACAAGTATGTGCTAGATTAACTGAATGTAGTTAATATGTCATGTTTTCTATGCATTGTTTCAAGTTGGTTCCTGATGGTCAAGTTAAAAACGAGTTGGATGATGAGCATGGAGAGCAAGTTTAAGAGTGTAGTTATGAAGTTCTTTATGTATCAGCGGTTTTCTTTTAGTCAAGTTGAGTTGTGATGGCCAAAATATTGACAATCCAACTTTAACTGGCAGAGTATCGAGTTGGATGCGCCATAGTAGCAAGCAAGGTCGATCTTATGAGGAATTAATCAAATACCGAAGTCATTTTCGAATTTAGTTTAGGTTAACCAATGATGAAACACATGTTGAAGTAACAATCGGATATGCAATGACATCAGTAGTAACATATGCACTAACAAAAATTGAAATCTCAATTGGAAATAACATGAGACAAAAATTACAATGTCAACTAATTAATGAATCACACAAAATCATAAATAACATAAAATAAAACTGCATTAACAAATACCGTGAAAATATCAATGAAATAAAAATTGTACATGCAGTGACATCAACATTAACATATGCAGCAACATTAATACATGCGACAAACACAAATTGAAATCTCAGAGAACAAAAGTTGAAACTTCATTGCATCAATTGTCTAATGAATCACACACAAATTTTTTGCAAAGATACATGTGCTTGATCTTGTTGTGGGATGGTTTGACTGATTTGTGGTCAAAGCCCCCTTCGTTTGGACAAAAAAGAAAAATTGGGTCAAAGTTGCAGTATTTGAAGGACATAATAGCCAAACCGGCCATGGTGCGGAGGGGCCGCTACCAAGTTTGGGATGACTTCATGTCGCGATTTTGGGGAATAGGGAGGTTTAATTGTAACATTTCCGGCTGAGCCGCTGGCCATAGGGGTGGAGGAAGTTTGGCCTGCACTTCTTCTTTTTATATAGTGAATGTGGCGGTTGACGCAAATCATGGATAGCGAAATAGAGGAATAAGGGGAAAAGAATAAGTAAGACATTTTTTTGTTCTTTTTCTAAAACTGAAAATTTGGAAAGGGGTAAATAACTCAACTTAAAATTAAAGGAGATGTTCGTCCAAAAAAAAAATTAAAGGAAATTTCTTTTCACACAATCATTAGTATTATTGCACAGTAATTTATTTTTAATTTTACCCTTAATTTTTTTCACTTATGTGCCTATATTCTGACCGGAGTTCGGTCACAATGTGAAACATTATACCTACCCAAAAAATTTCAAAACAATTTAACTTATTCTGACCCGAACATGGTCAAGATATCATTACATGTTCGGCCTCTAAAATGATCCGATACATTTCCGATAATTTTATAGCGCCGTGGTTATATTCTAACTTGAAATAGGATTATACCTACCCAAATATGGTCAGAACAACATTTTAGCTTATTCTGACCAGAACGTGGTCTGAAAAATATTACATGTTCGGCGTTTAAAATGATCCGATACGTTTTCGAAAGTTTCACAACGTCGTGGTTATATTCTGACTTGAAATATGAGCGGAAAACGTAATTTTTCGACCTGTAAAGTGGTCTGTATTGTTTCCCAAACATGCATAACAATGTCTCTTTATTCAGACCAAACATTGGTCCGGAAAACATAGTGTTTTTGGCCTGTAACATGGTCTAAATAATATACAATTTCTAACTCATTTATGGTCAGAATGACATTCGTGTTAAATGTCAAAATGAAGATCACTCTCACCCTTTGGCACGTGTAAAACATGTTTAGTGTGAAAAGATAGTCCTACATTAATTTGTCCACTTTTGTTTTCAAATGAAAATACGATATTTAACGGACTATACCATACACATAAAAATGATAGGACTCGAACACATGACCTCTTTGTCACGGGATCTTAGTTTGGTATCTGTCCTTATAAACGATGATTCCTTCTCAAAAGTAAAAATTAAAAATAAATATGATGATCTACTTAACATGTCCCTAACTAAGTTGTGGACTGGAGTTGCCTTTTACACAAAGGAAAAGTATATAGGCACAGAAACTTACACATAAAAGTGTACATAAATATGATCCATTCCATTCATTAATGATTAAGAATAAAAATAAAAAATCAAAAATCACCGCTTCATGATTGAATTTCGGGGGATGGTTTCTGTGTAATTGCCGGTGCCCCCATCACCCTTCTTAGACAAAATCCATAAATTAAAATTTTCACGGATGAAGGCATAAATTACTTGGTTCATAAGTTTTTTTTTTTTTTTTTATTTATAAATTTTGGACAAGGTTTCATAAGAAATAATATAAATAATTCATAATATCCTGCACCTAGCTATAAGCCTATAAGTAATTTGTCTCTAGTCAAAGTCTAAAATCAAAATTTTGAAGTATTAGTTTTGGCTTAATGATCCCTACGGACATTTTCAAATCGTTGAAAAAAGGGTGATATAGCTGGTGAGGGTTTCTGAAAAAAAAAAAAAAAAAAAAAAAAAAGAAAAAAAGTTAGAGCTGGTTAGGGTTCTTTATATCCGATCGGTTTGCATCTATGTCTGTCTAGCTAGTTGAAGCGCCCGATCATATCAATGATGTGGAATTATTATTTACATGAGTATCTAATCCTTCTTGTCCTTGTAAAATTGCCACCAAAATCCCGTATCGAAATCATGGAATGTTCTGATTTCAAGCCCGAAATTCGTTCAATTGCATCTGAATCAGTCTCTCATTGACAAAAAACCAAACACATTTTTTCAAATTGTTTTTGTCGAAGGATCTCACCGTGGTCCGTGAATTGGATCTTAGACTGTAAACATCAAATACATACTCCGCATCTTGATACCTTGCTATCATAACCTTGTAGTCATCATTAACATCGTCGTATCCAAAGCCGTAAAACCATATAGTTACCTCATCATATCCAAAGCCGTTAAACCATATATTTTTGCTGTTTTCAAGATCATGATTAAGGGCCACCGCCGGGCTAGTAGGCAAATCCCATGATGAATTTGTCAACGGATTGCACAAAGAGATGTCTGAATTTGTCAACAGTTTCGCTTGCCGTATTCATCAAGACGACGTTCTAGAATTACACAAATTAAACCATTGCAAGAGCCTATCAGTTCTGTTTCGAATTGCGGGTATGGAGTGTCGAAACGGTGGTGAAGCCGCCGTGTTTCGCAGCGTAATTCCTCCAAGTTTTCTCCGGTGATTGAAAATTCTACCACATGTAATTGCTTGGATAGCCATCTTCCTTTTGTGTCAATAGAATTTCTAAACAGCAATGTGTTTTCTTTTTGGTCAATGTGAGACTAATTCAGATGCAATTGAATGAATGCTGGGCTTGAACTCAGAGCATTCCATGATTTGGATACGGTCTTAAAACGGTATAGGGGTTTTGGCGTCAATCTAACAAGGACAAGAAGCAGCAGATCCTCATGTAAATAAGAATTCCACATTATCGATCGATTAATTTTTTTTTCCTATTTATTAAACAACAAAACTAAACAGACTTGATGCAAACCGAACGGATATAATTAAAGAACCCTAATTGCATATATATATATATATATATATATATATATATATTGCATATGTGGGTTGTGATCAATTTTTTTTTGAAATAGTGGGCAGTGATCATTAAGCCAAAGATTACTACTCCGTAGGATTTAATCCCAAAAAAAAAAAAAAAAAAAAATTGATTTTAGAATTTGAGTCGGAGACAAATTGCTTTGTTGAGCAGGATGTTAATGTTATTGTGTTTTTTTCTTTCTTATCTTAAAATAAATTTCCTCTTAAAATAATAATAATAATAATAATAATAATAATAGTAATAAACCAAGTTAATATATGCCAAATGTGTATAATTAGTGACTACTTTTATACGGTTTAATTAATAGGATAATTATTACCGGGTGACGATGTGTCTGGGTTGATTAATGCAAAACCTAGCAACAGAATAGTGCCGACTAGAGGGATTCGACAGGGAGATCCGTTAATGACTATGTCTCCCGAGGGCATTGCGGGGTATTCGGTTTGGCAGGGAAGAGGAGGTATCTATTTCCCATTTACTTTTTGCGGATGATTGCATGATTTTCTTTGAGTTTTTGGATGGGGCGGCGGAGACGTTGGTTGAGCTCTTCGACACATTCCTTTAAGGGATGGCTCGGGAAGGTATCTAGGGCTGCCATACATGATAGGGCGGAACAAGCGCCAGGTGTTTGCATTTTTTAGGGATAGAATTCGCAAGAAGGTAGCTGGTTGGAAGGATAAACTGCTCTCGCCTGCGGGAATGAGGTGTTTATTAAATCGGCTCTGCAGGCAATACCTACATACATTATGCAATGCTTTAAGGTGCCCACCACCCTAATCCGCGAACTTGAGAATGAGATTAGAGGCTTCTTTTGGGGCAATACTGAGAATAAGAGCAAGGTGCATTGGAATAATTGGGAAGCTTGTTGTCTGCCAAAGAATTTGGGGGCTTGGGTTTCCGCGACTTGGAGTGTTTTAATTTGGCATTATTGGCAAAGAAATCATGGAGAATCATGAGCAGTCCAGGCTCACTAGCGGCACAGGTATTGAATGCAAAGTACTTTGAAGATACCACAATTCTTGCGGCTGGATGGGGCTAGGCCGTCCAATTTGTGGCGCAGTATTTTAGTGGGGCGGGACCTCCTGCTCAATGGGATGAGATAGAGAGTGGGAGATGGAAAGTCGATGTACGTCTTCCATGATGCATGGACCACTAGACATCCTTCGTTTCGCATTCCTTTTGCAGGACATAAGATCCCAACCAGTGTTCTAAAAATCGCCCTGGGCGATCACCTAGGCGCCGCCTAGGCCCTGGACGATCCCCGGGCGTCTCGACTTGGCTCTAGGCGATTTATCTGGGCGCTCAAGTGTGCTGGGCGATTTTCTGGGCGCTCTTGGGCCCTTCTAGGCGCTCCCAGGCCCTTCTGGGCGCTCCTAGGCCCTTCTAGGCAATTAGGGTTCCATCTGAGCGAACATCCAAGTTTTCCCAGGTGTTTAGACAAGAAAGAGGCATAAAACCCTAAAACCCCCCCCTTAAAACCCTAACCCCCCTTACAAACCCTAAAACCCCTCGTAAAAATCCTAAAACCCCCCTTAAAACCCTAAACCCCCCATAAAAACCCTAAAACCCCCCTTAAAACCCAAAAAGCGCCTAGGCGCCCCTGTAGCGTACCGACTTTGCCTAGCGAGTTTTAGAACATTGATCCCAACAGATTCTACTGTTTCAGACCTCTTTATTCCTGGTTCCAGAGTGTGGGACACGCAGCGGGTAAGGCACTTATTCAGACCTTGGGAATCTGATTCTATATTGGAGACCACTGTGGCCCCTCGGGGGGCATCCGAATCGCCGGATTTGGCATTACGATCGCAGGGGAGTCTATACTATCCGGTCTGGGTATTTTTTGACCTTATCACTTTATAGGCCATCATCAGGGGCAGGCTCGTCCACGTCGGGAGAGGGGAGTGAGATATGGAGGACATGCTGGCAACTTTCTGTCTAGCCACGTATTCAACATTTTTTGTGGCGATGCTTGCACGACTGTCTTGCTATTGGCCAGAGGCAGAACATGGGTGATGGATTTTGTTTGGCATGTGGGGAGACTCTGGAAACAATGCAACACGTGATCTTCGAGTGTGAGATGGCAGACAGGATTTGGAGGGTGTCGCCATTTTATGAAATCTTGCAGCATCTCCACTCTGCCTCCTTTGCAGAGTTCTTCATAAGGCTCATTGAGGAACATGATGTTCAGGATGCGGCATGATTCGTGTGGCTTATGTGGGGGATCTGGATGGCGCGCTGCTCTGCTATGTTTGATGATCAGGCGGTTTATGTCGCAGCGGTATGTATGCGATCTCTGGGTGCTTCGGCTGAGTATATGGACGCTATGGAGAGTTTTCGGGTACAGGCTCAGGACCGCCACCTACCGCATAGATAGACTAATCCTACGATAGATGTGTTGAAAAGTAACATCGATGCATCCGTTACTGAGGCAGGCGCGGATATAGGTGTTATTTTCTGTGACTCGAATGGATCAGTCCTTCACTCATTTGCATATCACTTTGATCCAGGTGACCCGGTGGAGTATATGGAGCTTAAAGCTATTTCCTTGGCCTTGGAGGAGGCGGAGCACTTGGGGATTCAGAAGCTCGAGGTGGAGGGTGATTGTCTGGCGTGCATTTCGCGACTTCGACAAACCGGAGTAGATCTCACAGCTTTGGGCTGTTTATTTTCAAGATTGTTTGGCTCATGTGCCTAGCTTTACTTATGTTTCCTTTTCTTTCATTCAACTTGTGGGGAATATCCATGCACATCTTTTAGTTAGATATGTTTTGTATGTTACTGCCCGGACACTCTGGGGTTCTTCGCCTCCGGGTGACGTTCTAGCCGCTTGTTTGGCGGATATTTCTTAATAAAATTCTTTGTTACCTCAAAAAGAAATTATTATCCCGGTCATCATTGACTCATTGTTTACTCTCCATACCATTAAAAAAAATCTAAACATTCATGTCTTATGTGTTCGGATTTGAAGATTCATAAAAGATTTGAGAGAAAATGGAGGAATACTTGTCTTCTCTTTTAGGACAAGTTTGCTATTAGGGTTTACGATAAAAAGCTTACATAGCCTAAGGATAAAATACTTATATCATACAAGTACCAATGTCAAAATTTTAGATTTAAAGTACATGGCACAAATTTTATTGTTTCATTGTAGTTGATATGAAGATATCCTAATTTGATATACAAAGCTACATTAAAATCAAAGGCATCAACACATTAAGACATCAAATATTGAAATGATATATTATATAATTAAAAATGTAAAAATGTGATAAATTACGATACACTCAATGATGACACATTATACCTTGGAAAATCACCTTGGGTGTGAGAAGGAAAATGCTACAGCCACTACATAAAGATGTAGTGGATGATGTTGTCCTTTGATTAGAGAGAGATTTTTTTTTTTTTTTTTGTGGGTCCTGACTAAATGTATGGTGTAGATGATGTTGTGGAGATAAGTGTAGTGGATGTAGCAGTACCCGTGTGAGAAATATGGCAGCCACAAGATCAAGGTTGATCCAAATGCCACCATTATGTGTAGAGAGTCTTTGCTTGGTACAGATGGAAGTACACATGTCTTGTCACCCACTTGTTTTCCACTCCATCTTCTATCTCCCAACGGATCTCTTGGCCATGTTGAGATGAAATTTCATCTGAAAAAGGGATGGGATTAAAAGAGGAAGAAAAGATGAAGCTTCCTAGAATCTAAGGCTGAAATCTTTCTAAGAAAAATTCAAATACAACGGCTACTTTCAGTTCATAGTTGTTGGTTCTTATATGCCTATATAAAAGGAATTTATGAGTTCATTGAGAGGTTAATGTTATCTTGCCAAAGCTAAGGCTTTGTGTAAACTATCTGTCTTACCGAAATAGAATTCATTCAGATTTTTTGAGTTCAAGTGATAGACAAAACAACAGTGTTGTTGTCAAGTTTGTTGAAGTAGTTGTTGTCTAATCAAGCTAGATTGAACTTAGTTAGAGTTGCAATCAGCTGCTGTTGATCCAAAGGAAAATTATGAGATTCATAAGCAAGCCTAGAGTAATTGAAGAAGTGCTGATCAATCTCATAACATAGACAAAGTTCTTGAACAGAAGTTAGTCTCAGTTAGGTTTGTTGTGCTTGTTGAGGAGTTGATAAGACATTCTTGTGATCTTTCTTTGGCTTATTGAATGTTGATGAGTTGTAACTCTTTGTGTAACAGAAGCTAACATGGTAATAAAATGAATCGCATTGAAGGTAGGTTCAAATTCAAAGTACCACTTGGTACATGATTGGCTGCGGCATGATGGAGGTTGGTTTTATCTCTCTGTTGGAACCTGTCTAAACCTCTGAGTCATTTACATTATGCTTTTTTACTACTTCGTGGTTGATGAATTCTTGATTGATTATATTGATCTTACTTGATTGAATTCAAGGCAAAGCACTAACATCATCCAAAGTTCATCAAAACTTGCATTGTCACTTCAATGATCAAACTATTATTGCATCATCTGATTGAACTTGTTTAAGCTGATTTAAAGTCTCTCTTGAGTTGAATTGAGTTATACTTGATCAGGAGTGTTATACTTGTAAATTGTAATCCACACCATAACTACTTGATCATTGTTATTTCTTGATTTGTTGATGATTAGAGCAGTTACACTAATTGTCATTATGATAAACTTTGAAAAAAAAACCTTTTAAGGGAAATTTTGGTTCATAATTATTCAAGCCCCCCCCCCCTCCCCCCCCTCTAGTTATCTAAATGACCAAAATGGATTCTACACTATCCTCTTCTTCCATTGAAGATGGATTACGGCTTCATTGCATCATCATCGGATCGAATCAGATAGTATTGAAAAGAGGGCTCACCTGAGGGTGAAGAATCAAGAAGACTCATGAAATGTAAAGAGAAGGCAGAGAGAACGTTGGAAGAGAGAGAAAATCCCTCGTGAGGGGGTTCAAATTAAGAAGAACAATAGACTAAAGTATACTTACATCATTGTCATCACTTTAGGTTTTAGGATCAGTTTTATAATTCCTACTACCTCCGTCCCAAATATAAATCTGATTAATTTTTGAATTTGTCATATAATATAAATCCATTTAGAATATCAATGGAGCATTTATTACATTTTTCTTACTTTTACCCCTAATTTATTATACATCCATCTACGTTACAACTATTACATTAAGAAGAGTCAAAGGGTATTCTAGACTTTTACCATCAAAGCTACTGACACTTAACTAATTTCTTAATCCGTGTGACAAGGGCTAAACGGACTTACAATATATTTTGAGACGGATGTAGTATTTTATAGCACTACACTATATATAAAATGTGAAGCGCATACGGTAGAGCGATGTAATCCAAAAACAAAAAACCGGATAAACAAAAAAGAAAAAATTAGGGAATCAGATGGCTATTTCTTGTTTTTGTTTTCATTGTAGTTTAACATACCATTTTGTTGGCGATTACCACAGAAATTTTGGAAATTTTTGGGTAGAACATCTGTATTACCCAAGAAAATATGAATGTTATATCGTGTTTATCACATACACTGAAAACACAAACGTTTTACAGTATAAATAAGTATATATGCATCGCCACCCAAAAATCTTTAAGATAGTAGATGCTCATCATAAGTCATAACAGATCACTTTACATGTATTTTCCATGAAACAATATCAATTCGTGTACCGTTTTCATATAGGGCACCGTATAATTTTTTTGGCATCTTTAATGGTATCCGTATCACACAACATCTACCGTGGGACAACAATGAGATATGATATTGGACTTTTTAGATGTCAAATATTGTTGTGGTGCCTCGAAAACGGGTTTGGTGTGGTATCATTGAAGCTTCCTTTTATACTATATTGATTTTTAATTGAAGATATTTTACCACACAAAAAAAAAAAAAAAAAAAAAAAAATGGGACTCAAACATTGAGCCAATGAGGATCAAGACATATAGTGTATATTCAAGTTTGAAGAAATACAAAGACTACTTGAATCTGTTCTTAAAATAAAAGACATAAATAATTAAGTGAGCAAAAAACCTTTGTCGATCTACCACTATTGAGACAAGGCAATTTCAGGCATACCACTCTCTTGTCGAAATACCACTCCCATTTTCGCGTTTTAATTAGGTGTTTTTGGAACCAAACTAAACCCTAATTGGGAAGGGGGAACCCAATAGGGGATTTGAGGACCTTAAGATCGTGCACATTTGTGAAAAAAATAGGAGAAAATCGCAAACCAAAATTGTTTTTTTTTGCCTTGGGTGGTATGCTCACAAATTGTTCCAGAAATTGGTGGTATATCACTGAAAATCCCTACTTTCGTTTGCCCCAACAAAGACCGAGGCTGAACAAGACTGCCAACAAACTGATGTCTCGTGCCGTGAAAACCACCACATTCTGGAATCATTTTTTTCTTCAGAAATTGATTGCTAACTATATCATACAATAAAATAATTCCTTCATAGAAATCATAGAAAACCACTCTTCTCGTATTATTATCCTCAACTAAAAGAGTTACAGGTGTTAATGACCACCAAGCATATGGCGTATTATCTATAGATATCTTAATCCACGAGTCATTAATGCCGTAATCCTTCATCACCCACAAATCAAAACGTCCAATTGTCATACCCCATCTTTTGTTTAAAAAGAGGCAACCATTCAACACACCCATTTTCACACAATAAATAGCCTCTATAACATCGGGTAACGGCAAAATCTTACTTTTATTCGTTCTAAGATCAAATGCTAGAATGGAATTCCCTTTATGAACAGGATGGCTCTCCAAAATCCAATGTAAAGCACAATTAACTAATACCCCACTTAAACCGCCGTATGTTTTGGGGATACGGTGATGAAGAAAATTAAGATATGATCTTAACCTAGTCCATGAATTGGATCTTAGTCCGTAAACATCATACACAAACTCAAGATATATACTCGTATCTAGACGCCTTGCTATCATAACCTTGTAGTCATCGTGAAGATCATCATATCCGAATCCATAAAAGTATATAGTATTGAGGAAGATTTTAATATCATGATTGAAGATTTTAATATCATGATTGAAGACGACCGGCAGAGTAGGCAAATCCCATGATGAATTTGACAACGGATTGCACAAAGAGATGTAATATTCATTAAGTGGACGTTTTCGAATTACACAAAGCAAACCATTGCAAGAGCTTACCCAATCTGTGTCCGATTGAGGGACTGGTGCGTCGAAACGGTGGTGGATCCGCCGTGTTTTGCAGCCTAATTCCTCCAAGTCTTCCCCATCCCCGGTGATTGAAAATTCTACCACATGTGTTTGCTTGGACAACCATCTTCCTTTTGTGTCGTTAACATATTTATACAGCAATATGTTTGGTATTTTGTCAGTGAGAGACAGATTGAGATGCAATTGAACAAATTCTGGGCTTGAAATCAGAGTATTCCATGATTTGGATACGGTCTTAAAACGGAAAAGGGTTTTTGGTGACAATTTTACAAGGACAAGAAGAATTAGATCCTCATGTAAACAAGAATTCCACATTATTGATATGATCGATCGATCGATTACTTTTTTTTTTCTTAACTCAAAGGGAGGAAATTCCTTGCCCTTCAACTAGACAAACATAAGATGCAATCCGATCGGATGTAAAGAACCCTAATGATTTTATATGTCGGTAGTGAAAGGGCTAATATGATTTATTCATAAATTTATTTTAGAATTTGAGTCGCAGACAAATTGCTTGTTTTTTTTCCCTAGATTAAAGCCTCCGGTATCCGGAACCAATTAGTCCGACTAATCCGGAGCTCTTTGGAGATCGGCCCGAATCGTACATGTAGAGTCTGACTCCGGAACCAACTAGTCCAACTAATCCGAAGCTCTCCGGATTTCGGTCTGGATCGTGTCTGCAGAATGTGACTCTTACTCAGGGGTAAACCCTGGCCAAGAGCTTTTTCAACATGGGGAGTTCGGCCCGGATCGTGCCTGCAAAGTCTGACTCCGGAACCAACTAGTCCGACTAATCCGGAGTTTTTCGGAGTTCGACCTAGATCGTGCCTGCAAAGTGTGACTTTTATTCAGGGGTAAACCATGGCCAAGAGCTTTTTCAACATGGGGTCCGAATCGTGTTTGCAGAGTTTGACTGTTATCAAGGGTAAGGTCTGGCTAAGAGTTTTTTTAAACTAGTGTCTCAGAGGAGAAACAAACCGTAAACCTTCTTAGATATTTTCAAGTTACTTACCATTTGAGGCATACTACTTGATTGAGACAATTTGCTTTGTTGACAGAGGAGGATATTGTGTTTTTTTATTTCTCATTAAGTTACAAGTAAATTTCCTTTAAAAAAGATAAATTAAAATTTTAATTTTTTTTTAGAAAAGTTAAAAAAATAAATAATAATAAACCAAATAAGAAGGTTAACACTGAAGCACATACTCTATTTTTTATCGTAAAATGCAGATTCTTTAAAAAAATGCATCTATCGCGTTCATCCATATTTTATAAAATTTACCTTTTGATTTACCGCATTCTTTAAAATAGATAATATGATGCATTTCATATTGAATAGAGATTATGTAAACTAAAAAAATAATATTTAAAACCGTAAAATAGAGAATTCTTTAATAGAATCTGATACGAGTGCTCTAATAACTACTTTTATATGCTTTAATAGGATTCTTATATCTCAATCATCATTGACTCGTTATTTATTCTCCATACCATTAAACAAACAACATTCATGTCTCAGAGCACTTGCAGTAGATACCGTAAATTCTTTAAAAACCGTATTTTAAAGATTTCAACATTCAGATTTAGGAAAAGTAGCTTTGCAGCAGATACTCTACATTTTTTTTGTTAACTACAGATTCTGTAAAAATTTCCTTACATCTACCGCATTTATCCAGATTCTGTAAATTTTCCTTTTACTTTTAACATATTATGTAAAATAGAGAATGTGATGCATTTCATCTTAGATAGAAATTATGTAAACTGAAAAAATACGTATTTAAAACTGTAAAATAGAGTATTCTCTTAGAGTATCTGATGCAAGTGCTCTTAGAGCACTCGTATCAGATACTCTTAACAAAATTTCTATTTTATAGTTTTTAACACACATTTTTCTAGTTTACAGAATCTCTATCAGTCAAAAAGATGAAGCTAGGGTTTAAACACAATATTCATTAATTGATAATAATGTCTTGTACACATTATTTATATGTGCACATAATAACAACACCAGTACATAACTTAAAGATAATTATAATAAGGTCCTTATGTTCTAACAGCCCCCCTCAAAGTGAATGGGGTATTCACTACATTCAATTTGTGTCTGAAGGTGGTAAACAAACTGGAGCTGAGGGGCTTGGTCAGTGAATCAGCTACTTGATCACAAGAGGGAATGTACTGGACTCTCATTGAACCATCCATCACTTTTTCTCTGACAAAATGTGCATCTAGTCCACATGCTTGATCCTGGAATGCATTACAGGATTGTGAGCAAGAGATACCGCTCCTAAATTGTCACACCACAGGATAGGTGTTGCTGCTGGTTTGATCTTGAGCTCAGACAACACATTAAGTAACCACTGAGTTTCTGAAGCTGCATTGGCTAGTGCCCTGTATTCAGATTCTGTGGAGGATCTAGACACCACATGTTGCTTTTTGGAGGACCAGGAAATCAAGGAGCCTGCTAGATATATGCAATAAGCTGCTATAGATCTTCTGTCTTCTTTATCACATGCCCAGTCAGCATCACTTAAAGCATGAATGTGCAGGGGTTGAGATGCTTTAAACAACAAACCATGATAGAGAGTACCTTTCACATATCTGAGGAGATGCTTGACTTGTTGCCAGTGAGAGACTGTTGGTGCCTGCATATATTGACTCAAGGTGTTTACTGCATAAGCCAGGTCGGGCCTGGTGAAGGTTAAATACCGTAAGGCTCCAACAACACTTCTTTATGTGGTAGGATTCTTCATAAGTTCATGTGATTGAGGTACTTTTGAGGTAACAACCATGGGAGTAGGACATGGTTTCAGATTCTCCAACCCCAGTTTCTTCAACAGCTGCTGAGCATAAACATGTTGAGGCAGATACAAACCATTGTGATTTCTCACAGCTTGGACACCCAGAAAATGGTGCAGATTGCCTAGATCTTTGAGGGCAAACCTGGAATTTAAATCACTAACAAACTTTCTAATTCTGGAGACATCATTACCAGTAATTAGTACGTCATCAACATACACAAGGACATGAAATAGTGTTGTACCAGTATGAAGAATAAACAATGAAGGATCAGACTTGGAGTGAACAAAATTCCACATAAGCATCTATTTTCTCAATTCATCAAACCAGGCTCTAGGAGCCTGTTTTAGGTCATATATAGCCTTTTTTAAGTGACAGACATACCTAGGCCTGAACTTATCAACAAAGCCTTCAGGCTGTTCCATAAACACAGACTCATATAGGGTCCCATTTAAGAAGGCATTGTTAATATCTACTTGTCTAATAGGCCAATCTAGAGCTATAGCAAGAGCCAAAATAATTATGATAGTGGAAGCTCTAGCAACAGGACTGAAGGTTTCTGAATAATCCACTCCAGGTGTTTGATTGAAACCTTAGCAACCAGCCTGGCTTTATATTTGTTAACAGATCCATCAGGATTCTACTTAAGCTTGTAAACCCACCTATTAGCCACTACATTATGAGCTTGAGACCTAGGAACCAAATCCCAAGTATGATTTCTCATGAAGGCTTCATATTCATCTTTCATAGCCTGCATCCAAGAAGGGTTATTCAGAGCCTCACACACCCTAATAGGTTCTGGTGGATGAGTGGAAGGATTAGAAGTAGCAAGATAGGAAAAAGTCTTTGGTTTAAAAATGCCACATTTGGATCTGGTTTTCATTGGATGATGATTGACACCAGGGGCTGGAGTAGGTGAGCGTGTAGAAACAGGAGAAGATGGACTGGAGTCATGGTGGACACTAGGAGAAACTTCAGCATGAGAGTTAGACTGAGAAGAAACAGATTGAGGGACAACAGGAGATGATGTAGGAAGAGATGAGTTATTAGGTGACTGATGACTATGGTAAGTAGACACCTGAGGACTAGGAGAGGTAGACTCAGCATCAACTTGATTGGATATGTCAGAAGGTTGATCAGATTAAATAGGTAAGGATATGATTGGGTCACTGACAATTGCACTGGTAGAAGTTGTGGCAGTAGTGGAAGATGTATTGTTTTTAGAGTAAGGAAAGGTATTCTCATCAAATGTTACATCTCTGGAGATGTAGAGTCTACCATTGGGACTAAGACATAGATATCCTTTATGACAGGGACTTAGACCAAGATAGGTGCATTTTTGAGTGTGAAATTGGAACTTCCTATTGTGATGGGGTCTAAGATAAGGATAACAAGCACAACCAAAGACCTCAGCATGGTGTAATCTGGAAGTTTACCAAAGAGACACTCAAAGGGAGATTTATGATTCAGAACAGGAGTTGGTAGATAATTTATGAGTCTGACAGAGTGCAAGAAGGCTTCCCACCAGAATTTAAGTGGTAAGGAAGACTGAGCTAGAAGAGCTAGCCCCATTTCCACAATAGCCCTGTGTTTTCTCTCTGCCTTGCCATTTTGGCCATGGGCATGAGGACAAGAGTGTCTAAAGTTAATTCCAAAATCCTTCAACAGGGGTTCAAAGTTTCTAAATTCTCCCCCCAGTCTATTTGCAGACATTTAATTTTACTGTTAAACTGAGTTTCAACTTGGGTTTTAAAATGTGTAAAAACAGTAATATCATCAGATTTAACTTTTAATGGAAAAATCCAGGTGAACCTGGTGAAGTCATCATGAAAGTGTATATAATAAGCATAGCCAGTGAAAGAATGAACTGGAGAGGGTCCCCAAAGATCTGAGTGTATCAGATCAAAGGGTGCAATAGTCTTAGAAGTAGAGAGAGAATAGGGCAAGGAATGTTATTTGCCAAGACAACAAGCTTCACAAAAAGAAAGATTTTCATTAAGATCAAGTTTTTCATTACAGACTCTGAGAACTTGACTAAGGACCCTACTAGAGGGATGACCTAACCTTCTATGCCACACGGTGGTTTTGTTTTGAGCAGAATGTAGACCAACAAAAGACTCATGACCAGACCTAACAGGACTAGTACAGGACTTGGTTCCACTGGAACAGGACAAGACTTCAGACAATTGAGTTGATGGAGACAAAACTTCAAGATCTTTGGATGGGGAAGAGCTCAAACATTCTGGAACAGACAGTTGATAAAGACCATTTCTAAGATTTCCTTCCAGCAGGATTCTCTTTGTAGTTAGATCCTTCACAAAACAAGAATCAGAGTGAAACTCAAGAAAAACAGAATTATCTGCAGTTAACTTAGAAACACTAAGAAGATTCTTGGTTATACTTGGAACATGAAGAATACCATTTAAAGAAAGTTTAGAAGTACTATTAGTTGGAAGTTTGGATTGACCTACATGAGCAATGTCTGAAGACTCACCATTACCTACAGTGAGTGCATCAGATCCTTCATACCTAGAGCTTAGATGCAGGTTATTAAGATCATTGGAGACTTGACTTGTTGCCCCACTGTCGGCATACCAGCTAGGATCCATCATAGTGTCAGCAAAGACAACATAAGCAGCATTTGACCTTGGACTAGAACTTTGATAACCACCATTTCTAGAATTGTTAGGAACAATAAGACCAGTGTAGGAGGAGTCATACCTGTGATAGCAATTAGCAGCTATGTGTCCTGTCTTCCCACAGACTTGACACACTGGTCTGGGCCCTGAACCAGACCTACCACCTCCTCTATTTCTACCACCTCGATTGCCTCTGTAACCACGGCCTCTGCCTGAGTCCTGACCATAGTTGTTTCCTTGTCTATTACCCCTATTCATTGATCCAGACTTCTGAGAAACCAAATTAGCAGTTGGAGATGGAACATCCAGATTGAGTGAGGGGTTGAAACGAGCCAACAATCATTCATGAGTGACAAGCTGATATTGCACCTCTTGCCAGGTCAAAGAGCCAATTCTGGATGTTATATTGACTATCACAGACTCATAGTCTTTGCCAAGACCACCTAACGCAGCTAAAATGAGCTCAGCATTGGAAATCGGATACCCGGCTGCAGCTAGACCATCAGAATACGATTTCATCAGTGCAAGGTAATCCACCATCGATTTAGATCCTTTGTCAGTTCTGGTTAGGGCTCATTTATACTCCAGCATGCGTGCTTCAGATCGGTTGTTAAATAAAGTCTCCAAGGTGTTCCAAACTTCATGACTTGATTGACAGCTGACTACTTCTGTTAGGGCTTGCTCTGTCATAGAAGGCATCAACCAGCCCATAAGCAAGGAATCAGTGACAGACCAGTCGTCATAGGCCGGATTTACTATAGTGCCATATACTGGAGAAAGCACAAACTGCGGTGGACGAATCTGAGTTCTTAGAAAATAACCTTCAAGACGATGGCCACGAATGATTGGAAGGATAGTTGATTTCCAGTGAATGTAGTTATTCCGATCTAGCTTCACAGTGCAACTCTGAGTCAGATGACCACCAAAAGGAGACGGAGTGGAGCCAACAAGTCAATTCGACGTCGGAGAAGAAGCCATAAAGGTTGACAGCGGTGGTAAGGAACCAATAGAGAACCCAGAAAAGGGAGGAGGATCGACATGAGAGACATTCAGATCGGGAATCCCATGGGTCTGCATGTGACCGCCGACAGTTACGGTCGGTGTTGGAGAAGGTGTTTGAAGAAGGGTTAGTTTGAGGAATTGAAACAGTCATGATGCTAATTGTAGTTAAGGATCTAGAGGCGGGATTCACCGGATCATTAGAAGAGGAAACAACCGGCGGCGTTTGCTCACCGGAAGAGAAGGCGGCGTTAGCCATACCACCTGGCGCTCCGATACCAAGTCAAAAAGATGAAGCTAGGGTTTAAACACAATATTCATTAATTGATAATAATGTCTTGTACACATTATTTATATGTGCACATAATAACAGCACCAGTAACTTAAAGATAATTATAATACGGTCCTTATGTTCTAACACTATCCAAGATGAAATGCATCAGATTCTTTATTTTACATAATGCAATAGACATAAAATAAAAAATCACAGAATCTGTAAGAATGTGGTAGATGGAAAAGAAATTTCATAGAATCTGTAAGTATACAGGAAAAAATAGAGTATCTATCACAGTGTTATTTTTCCGGTTGAAAACTCTAAAATAGAGTATTTAAAGGATTTACAGGATCTACTGCAAGTGCTGTTATTTGGTAGGATTTGAACATCCATACAAAATTTGAGAGAAAATAGAGGAATATTTGTATTCTTTTATGAAGAAATTGAAAACTTGCTAGTAGGGTTTACGATAAAAAGTTTATATAACCTAAGAACAAAATACCAAAATAGCTAATACAATATAATGCACAATACATACATGCACACATATATACATATATGTGTCTATATATATATAGTGAATAGCGCAAATCATCCTCATCTTTCGGTCAAGTTTGGGATTTTTCATTCATATTTAGATTTGATAATTTTGTCACCTATGTTGTGTCATTTCTGCAAAAATCACTCATTTTCATTGTAGTTTAACATACCATTTTGTCGGCGATTACCACGGAAAGGATGGAAGTTTTTGGGTAGTATATTTGTATTACACAAGAAGAGGCGAATGTTATTTCGTATTTATCGCTTACACTGGAAAAACACAAGTGTAAATAAGTATATGTGCATCGTCACCCAAAAATCTTCAAGAAAGTAGATACTCATCGATCATTAGTCATAACAGATCACTTTACATGCATTTTTCGTGAAACAATTTCAATTCATGTACTGTTTTTATACAGGGCAACATATAACATCTTTAACGACACCACACAACATCTACCGTGAGACAACGCTGGGTATGAGACTGGAGCTGCCTTTATATTTTGATTTTTACTATAACAAATTTTACTAAAACTGTTTGGTAAAGAAAACAAACAAACAAACAAACAAAAAAAAAAAAAAAAAGTGGGACTCAAACATAGAGCCAAAGAGGATCAAAACACAGTATATTCAAGTTTGGAGAAATACAAAGACTATTTTGACTATGTTCTTAAAAGACATGCATAATTAAGTGGGTAAGAAACCTTTTGCAGCTACAACCGCCTCAAGTACTTCGTTATTCTTCTTCATATTTTCGTTTGCCCAAAACGAAGGCCGAGGCTGAACAAGAATGTCAACAAACTGTGAAAACCACCACATTCAGGAATCATATGATTTAGGCACCAATTTGGTGTACATAAAAATGCACCAACTCAACCTAGCACCATAAACTATAAAAAAAAATACAAACTTTTGGCACCACAAATTACACTTTTCGGGGGGATGAGTGGGGGATGGGGTGTGTGTACCAATCATTTTTCATCATTTTTTCCTTCCGAAATTGATTGCTATATAACTATATCATACAATAAAATAGTTCCTTCATGAAAATCTTAGAAAACCACTCTTCTCGTGTTATTATCCTCAACTAAAAGAGTTACTGGTGTTAATGCCCACCAGTCATTAATACCGTAATCCTTCATCACCCACAAATCAAAACGTTCAATCCTTCATGAATACCCGTATCCTGAGGACTTGCTATCATAACCTTGTAGTCATCCTGAAGATCATCATATCTGAATCCGTAAAAGCTTATATATCTTTTTGAACAAGATTTCAATATCATGATTGAGGACCACCGGCATAGTAGGCAAATCCCATGATGAATTTGACAACGGATTGCACAAAGAGATGTCGTATTCATTAATTAAGTGGACGTTTTCGAATTACACAAAGCAAACTATTTGCAAGAGCTTACCCAATCTGTGTCCGATTGCGGGACTGGTGTGTCGAAATGGTGTGGAGCCACCGTGTTTTGCAGCCTAATTCCTCCAAGTACGTCTTCACCGGTGATTGAAAATTCTACCACATGTGTTTGCTTGGACAACCATCTTCCTTTTGTGTTGTAAACATTTTTATACAGCAATATGTTTGGTATTTTGTCAATGAGAGACTAATTCAGATGAAATTGAACGAATTCTTCCATGATTTGGATACTGTCTTAAAACGGTAAAGGGATTTTGGTGGCAACTTAATTTACAAGGACAGTAAGCAATAGATCATCATGTAAACAAGAATTCCACATTCTGGGTGAAAATTCCTTGCGCTTCAACTAGACAAAAATAAGATGCAATCCGATCGGATGTAAAGAACCCTAATGATTTTATATGTCGGTAGTGAAAGGGCTAATATGATTTATTCAGAAATTTGATTTTTGAATTTGAGTCGGCGACTAATTGCTTTGATGAACAGAGGAAGGAGGATATATTTCCCGAGAGATTTTATGGTGCAACGATTGTAGGAAAGCTATACCAATGACATATATTAGAGTCTTTCATTTTTACTCTCTTTCACATAATACACTTTTATCGTCTGTTAGAGATTAGAAATGAGTGGTTGTAATGTATGTCACTTGGTAAAACCTTCCTACAACGGTTGTATTTTAAAATTTCACTATATTCCCTTAAAATAAAAAAATAAAATAAAACCAGAGGAGGATTTTTTTTTTCCCCATTAAAAACAAGTAAATTTCCTTTCAAAAATAAAAAATAAAAAAATAAATAATAATAAAAGAAAATTAGTTTTAAATCCACTAATCTCTCATTTATCATGTTTTAACCGCACACTCAAAAAAGAGTTAGTATAAAAACAAAACAATTGGACTGGACTGGACTAAACTTGGTATTCTATCTTTATACGAATACATTTTACTTAGCAATTTCTGACATGCAATTTCCGATGGGCCTCTGGCCTTTCCACGAAATTTACCCCCTCCCGTCAAATCCAAATCCATGGAAGGCATGGCAATCGATATGCCTAGACGGACTTATTCTTGGAAGGATGGACAAACCTTTACCAGAATCACAAGTACATCTTTGACTAAAGATATACATGGTGTGCCACCTGAATCGTTTGTTATTAAGCTCTCTGAACCCTGTGGCGGACGCAGGATGCATCAACCTTAAGTTCTAGACTGTAATGGATTTTTTGCCGTTGTTTGGAAGATAAATGCTTTATGTTACTTGATGCTATGGATTTTCCTGTCAATTTTCTTGGACAGAGTAATAATTATGTGAAAGATTTTGCCTTGAGAGGCATTTTTTTTGGAAACAAAACCTTGAGAGGCATTCATGACTTAGACAAAACCACGTTGATTCTTGATGGAGAAACAATTGAGGGAACTGGATTTGTAGAACCAGTTTTTCAGGAAAAAAAAGTGTGATGTCACTGCATACGTAAGGGTGTCACTATGAGAACACTAGTTTTTTAGGTGTCATTGTGACAGAAAGTGTTACTGTAAAATACACAAAAAATTTAAGGTGTTATTGTGAGGATTGGGGGAGTCATTGTGACGACACTGGTTTTTGAGGTGTCACTGTGACTAAAGATGTTACTGTAAAGTACACAAGTTTATTTGGGTGTTATTGTGAGGACTGAAGGTGTCACTGTGCGGATTGAGAGTATTACTATGAGTACATAAGTGTTACTGTGAGGTGTTCTGTGAGAACAATGTGTTGCTGTAAATTATAAGGTGTTAATGCAAAGAGTCACTAAAATAAATAACGTGTCATTGTGATGGTGTTACTATGTATGGTTAATAAAAGGTGTTGTTGTGAGGTGTTATCGTGAGAATAATGTTACTACAAAATTATAGGTGTTACTTAAAAAAGTCACTGAAATACATAATGTGTTGGTGTGAGGGCGTTACTGTGTGTTGTTATAAAAAATTGTTACTGTGAGACTGTTGTTGTATACGTAAGGTGTTACTGTCACTGTGTATTATTAATAAAATGTGTTACTATGAGGGTGTTATTGAATATGTAAGATGTTACTGTCATTATGTATTGTTAAATGAAGTTGTTACCGTGAGTGTGTCACTATGAGGGTGTTATTGTGAAAATAAGGTGTTACTACAAAACAGGGGCGGTTGCACCTTGTAAGAAATGGGTCATCCAACCCGATAAAAAAAATATTACAATGATAAATTTTTTAGGTACACATATATATGTGAAACTCACCCGTTTATTCTTATATATTGATCAGTATTGACCCGTATTGAACTATATAATATACTCCCTCCGTCCCGCAATATAAGTCTTTTTAGTTTTTTTTGGTGTCCCAAAATATAAGTCATTCTCACATTTCAATACAAGATTAATGCATTGTTTTCACTTTCACGCTAAACAATGCAATATTATAAGCCACTCCCAAAACAATACAATATTTTGCATTGAAATATTAAAAAGTAATTCATTTATGATTTTTCTTAATCTGTGTGAAAAGTCCAAAAGGACTTATAATACGGGACGGAGGGAGTATAAGACTAAGGGACCGTTTGTTAAAACTGAAATCTGAAATCTAAATGCATTAAGTAACTGAGTAATTTAAGTACCGAAATTGATTAGATTGTTTACGTAATTGTTGCTACGTGATATGCTATTAAAGGAAAGGGCCGGCACTTGTATTCAGCGATAAGCACTAATGACTGCGCTGAAAATTGGTTGCTTTTTTACAAATAAAATTCAGTGGCACTTAATATATTAAGATGTGTCAAAAAAAGTTATCAAACACCTCTAATTTTAACTACCATTTAATTTGTTCAGAATAAGTACTTATTTAGTTTACCAAACAGGCCCTAAGTTTAGTTTAAAAAATATGACGAATTTCTGACACGTATCATGAACTTCAAGACTAAGTTTAGTTTAAAAAATATGACGAATTTCTGACCCATATCATCAGCATCCTGGAGCCGTCCCCAACTGCAAAATTATAAGGTGTTACTGCAAAGAGTCACTGAAATAGATAATGTGTCAATGTGATGATGTTATTGTGTATTGTTAATAAAAGATGTTATTGTGAGAGTGATATTGTATACGTAATGTGTTTTTATCACTGTGTATTATTAAGAGCACTTGCATTAAAATCTGAAAATCATGTTAAATGTGTAATTTACAAATTTTACCATTCAGATTTATCTTAAAATGACAATGCACTAGAATCTGTTGTATGGATTTGGGACACCAGATTCTGTGAAGGAAGTTGTATATCTACCGCAATATTGGACGATCTATTCTGTACACATCCATCCTTTTTTCCCCCTCGATAGCTTATCTCCTGACACTGTTACTTTCTTGTTCTTGACTTATCTTAGTTAGTTTTTTTCTTTCTTTTCTTTTCTTTCTATTTCATTTGATGAAAGTAATAACAGGCTTCATGTTTATTATTTTCCTTTTATTTCATTAAGCTATTCTGATATGTCCATTTTGAGTATAAAATTCTGATATTGTTTTTTTGGTGTGTGTGTGTGTGAAAGAGATATAATATGTCTTTTTATTATGATATGTAAATATATTGATTTTGTATAAAATATAACAGATATTCTGATGCAGTTGATGTAGAGATCCTGTAAAATGAGGGAAAAGTGATGTTGAGTCTGTAAAATAGAGAATATGTTATAAGACACTGATGCGAATGCTCTAATAAAAGGTGTTACTGTGAGGGTGCTATTGTATATGTAGGATGTTACTGTCATTGTGTATTGTTAATAAAATGTGTTACTGTGGGTGTGTGACTGTGAGGGTGTTACTGCAAACGATGTAACAATCGCAATTGAAGCAAATGTTTTTTTTCGAATTTCAAAAATTACGTCAAAAGAGTATCATATAAGATGTCAAAATAGGGAGGGCAAAAAATATGAATTAAGGTGGAAAAAAAATTAATGATCGGAGGTTTAAATAAAAAGTTACGACTATTTAAAAAACTTAGTAAGAGAAAGAAAATGATATTCAAATTTTGTTTTGGAGCTGAACATGTTTCATGAGAAAAAAAAAAAATAGAGAGCGCGACCTCGCAGCGACTGAATGAGCGACAAGTTGTTTGCATTTTTGTTGGACATGTTCTTTTTTATTTTATTTTACATAAGGGTATATTTTTTTACTGCATATTATTTTGTTCTTTTTGCAGAATTTTCAAATTTTAGTCATATTACTTCATTATGTATTAAAAATTGGATTTTAATTGAATCCTCTATAGTAATAAACCAGGTAAATTTATGCCATATATGTGTGATTAAGAGCATCGCACCGAAAATCCTATATAAAATGTATTTTTAGAGATTTCACATTCAAATTTAGAAACAAATGACGCCGCAGCAGATACTCTATTCTTTCACATTCAACTCTTGTTTCTTTGTTGCCATGGTTGTCAAGAACATAAAACCCACACTAGAATAACCAAAATTTGATCAAAATGATCAAGAACTCTGAATCAACACCGAATTCTCTCAAGAAATTGTGTAAACCACAAGAAAGATGAAGAAACTCTCAAGTTTCTCCTCAAAACAAAGTAAAAACGCAGAAAATCAATGAAAACTCTCAAGTTTCACTCTCTATTACCATGTTGAAGTAATGAAACTTAATAAAACACAAATAAATACAATGCAGAATTATTATTACTAAAGAATAATGAATGAGTTAAGTTATAATTAATGCTGCTAATCATGGGTATCATAGTGTCATACACCAAATGAATCAGTTAATAAGTAAGTTACAACAGAATAACCGTTCATAACATAATAATTGTCTAACACTCAGCCGATACTCAGTAGACTGCTGCCATTTAGCTGCACATCCTCTTACATCAATCATTCCTCTATTCATATATTGCATCACACACAGCATCTCCAAGTTCCTTCTTTTTTCTGCCTAAGAACACTAGGGATGAAAAAGGACCATAGCTATGCCGATCGATTCCTTGCAACAAATCTCCTCAACCAATTGTCCTATCTCATATTTTTGTTGGTGAGGGTATATGTAGGGTTTTAATTTCACTGGGCATGTCCTATTCTTTTAAGTGTATGTCATGTTCCCATCCTCTCTTAGGTTGTAGCCAGAAGGTGTGTCAAACACATCTTTGTATTCATCTTATAAATCTATGATCTCAAATGGAGTCTGGGACATGTCTTGTTCTTGTATGAGGTTCAAACAGCCTACCAGACCACTTTTAAAGTTCTAACAAACTTTTTGCCACTTATTATCTTTAACTGGGCCTTTTCACCGCACCACCCCTTCACCATCTTTGGCAAATGACAGATGCATCTTGGCAAAA
Organism: Gentiana straminea; assembly: GCA_036785695.1. Taxonomy (NCBI): domain Eukaryota; kingdom Viridiplantae; phylum Streptophyta; class Magnoliopsida; order Gentianales; family Gentianaceae; genus Gentiana; species Gentiana straminea. The sequence continues at coordinate 8,113,576 of JAVUPR010000114.1, forward strand.
TCAAATACCACAGTGCTATATTTTCTCATCCATTCGACCCATATAACCATATCAAATCAGCCTAATATCATGGGAGTACCTTACCCCTTGAATTGTCTAATAAATATTTGTATACTTCCATTCTCCTGTCATTTTGTTCCCATCAGCTATTGTAATGACTACGGAGTGAGTAGGCTCGGTAATGCATTGAATTTCCTTAGCTACCTGTTGGTTTAGGAATATGTGTGATCCCTTACTGTCAATCAAGATGGTAGTAGATCTCATCTTTAGCCATCTCTAAATCTTGATTGTATTGGCAGAGACCTGGCCATAAAGGGTATACATAGATAGCTGAGTCATCTCTCTAGGCTAAGAATCATTCAACTCAACCTCTATAGAGAAATTATTAGCCACCATATGCACATATACCTCATCTTATTTCAGCCAATAGGAAATGAATATGTTTATGCTTACATTGATGTTTTGGATAGAACTTCTCATCATATCTAAAACATAAACTATTCGCTCGCGTATCCTACAATTCTTTAACAATGATGGTATTCCGAGTAGTTTGCTTAACTTCAGTACCCAATTTCTCACCACTGATGGCATAAAACTCATTTGAACATGAACTTATTACCTAGACTTTTGATATTTTGGTTTGAGCCTTTAATGGAATCCATCACTTCTTCTTGACATCTGACAAACTGAATGACCTTAAACACAGTTTTTGGTTGCATAATCCTCACCATAGATTTAATTTCCTTACTCAATCCTCTCATGAAACAAGTTATATAATAAGGTTCAATTAGCAGGGGGTTCTGTATCTACAATAGACTCTTCAATTCTTCAAATTTTGTCAAATATTCATCTATGGTTCCTTTCCATATCAACTGATGGAACTCATCTAAGGCAGACTCCATAGGTTTTGCTCCAAATATGTGGAGGATTTTTTCCTTCATCAATCGCCAACTAATGTAAGGATATTTGGTCATTAGACCTCTAAACCAGGCATATGCTTTTTCTCTAAGTGCATCTCATCAAAGTCTGACTTCTATCAGGGATCTCAAAGTACCTTTAACACATACATAACCACTCCATGGGTGATTATCCATTAATCAATGGGAAATCAATCTTCTTAGTCTTAATTCCCATCTCAGTTAGGCAGAGGCAGTGGCAGGTGGTGGTGTGGTGGATGGTGACGGTGGTTGGTTTCGGTGGGGTAGGCAGATGGTGCGGGAGGTGGGTACCGGAGAGTGGGTGGTAGGGTGGACGGTGATTGATTATTTATCACTAAGATATGTTTAAAATTTTATTCCATCAGATCATTCCATCCAATTTATAATGGAATGAAATTGGCCAAAATTCATTCCAATGGAATGAAAATAATTCCATTTCCTTGCATCCAACACGCTAGAATGATTGAATGGAATGAAAAAATCATTCAATTCCATTCAAACAATCCAAACTCGCCATAAGGGAATAATGAGTGACGGGACCATCCCCCATCACAACCCAACCCGCCACCATCCGCCCACCACGACCAACACCTACCTTTACCAACCATTTCACCACTACCTCTTACCACCATCTTCCTCATTTTCACACATAACCTACCCCACCACCATCACCAACCGATATTTACTTGTCCGCCACCACCCACCTCACAATCACCCATCGCCGCACACCACACACCCTTGTCACTACAACCACCACCGCCACCACCACCATCGCACACCTCATAACATTTGCTGCTATCCACCACCGCACATCTCACCATCACCGCCACCACCATCTCTGCACACCCCACCGCTACTCGCCACACTCATCTACATGCACCACCATCACCCACCATGTCAATTTCTACATTCTATAGAATCTCATTCATTTCATTCCATTGCTTGCCAAACATAAGAATGGAATCACGTTCATTCCATTCCATAGCATTCCATTCCATTCTATCAGCTTCAATCCATTCATTTTCATTCCACCAATCTAAACGCACCATTAGGGTTAGGCTCATACCCATAAAGAGTAGGCGACAATCCATCACCTCTTTGTATGAAGTCCTTAGAAGATTGTTGTTGCTATAAAGGTGTTTGATGAATAACTTTATTGGAAATGTCCAATTTCTTCACTATCGATTGCACAATAACCTTCACAACATACATTTGAGCTTGTTATGCATTTATTTAAACTTGGAATGTGTCCATATTATGACTTAAACCTTCAAATTTGGTATTGCAAGTATGAATTTCCTCTATGCATGCATATCCCCTTCCATCATGTGATGGTGCTTCCACGGCTCGTCTGTAGCCTTCGTTCGTGTACTTTCAGCCATCGCAGTACCACATGGGCATGATGATGGCTCTGATACCATATGTAATGATCGAGCTAGATCAAACAAAATGAAGAACTAAGTCTTGAGAGAATTAACAAGAAGAAGAAGATTGAGGAAAAGATAAGTTTTATTGACCATAAATTCGATAGCTATTAAAATTTGATTAAAGCTATTTATAGTACTCTATAGCTCAATCTTTTCTATCACACCGCCATCTCATCTAATTAAGTTGAGTAAGACTAAAACTACCAACCTCATCTACTTGACCTCAGCTCAGCTGATTGAGCTCGGAAATACGACGACGACGTCATCAATTAACCGGTGATGTCGGCACATCAACTCACGTAGTTAGCCTAACGACGAGTTCCCCACTCTGGAATTCCCGTGTCATGATATAAAATGACAGTCGATCTCAATATGCTTGGTCCGCTCATGAAATATTGTATTATGAGCAATATGAATAGCACTCTTATTGTTACAATACATCGATGTAGGAGAATAAAAGGAAACACCCATGTCCACCAACAACCAACGCAACCAGATAATCACAGATGTAGTAGAAATCATAGCACGATACTATACCTCGGTAGAAGAGTGCGGAAAAAATCTCATTTCTTACTTTTTCATAAAATGAGAAAATCCAGTAAAAACACACAAAAACCTATTGTGGATTTACGACCAGTTGTGTCACCAACACAAATTGCATCAGAAAAAGCATGGAGCTCCAAGGATGAGGTCGCTGGGAACAAAAGACTCTGTTAAAGAGTTCCCTAGAAATAACGAACAATGCCCATAATAGTAGCCCAGTGTACAGAGGTAGGGAAAGAGACAAACTGACTAATGATGTGAACGGCATAAGCGATGACATGTAAATTGATAGTCATATACAAGGTTGGCAACAATAGAACGGTATAAGTAGGATTAGAGATAATACGAACATGAGTCGGAGTCTAACGAGTGTTCACTTCAAAGGGAGAATCAAAAGGACGAGTATGAGTTAGTCAAGCACACTGAATAATGTTGGCAGCATACTTGGACTGAGAAAGAAGATAACCTTTAGCCGCGGAAGGTACCTCAATGCCCAAAAAGTAACGTAAAGGGACCGAATCCTTCATATCAAGGCAATGACACAAGATAGTTTCAAACTCACGATGCCATCAACGTCATCACAGGTAATGATCATATCATTTAAATACGGTAGAAGAATGGTGTGACCTGTAGAAGTCATTTTAACAAATAATGTTGAATCATGAGAACCGTCTTTCCACTTCCTTATTCGATTAAGGAGCTGACTCAATCTTTGTGACTTACAATCCTGGAAACCGTTCCTTGAATGATGCCAAAATGGCCGGGATTGGGAGAGCTTCACAGAGCTAACTTTAGTGTTAATTAAATCAAACAACACTCCTAAAATAGCACGAGTCTATAGTCACATCAAGATTATGATATGGTTTTCTTGTGATTCAATTAGATCTATCGTTACAAACTGCTACGAGATCATCATATTGAATCGGTTTAGATAGTCCTACGTGATCATATAAGATATAAGTGCAACTACTAAGGTGTCGAACACCGTCGACCCAGATAAGAAAGTCACACTCTAAGTATTTTGGGGAACTAATGGTGGTTTGACTGCAAGATCCTAAACTTTAATCAATTTCACCACGAACCTAATATTTAAAGAGTATCATCATAAAATCAATCATCTTATACACAACTTTAATGCACCGAGTATTATGACCTCATGATGAACCCATAGGATTTTCTTGGAAGTGGCCCTGTTTGGTTTCGGGCTAGGTTGGATCCATTTGGATTCAACTCAATATTTTATTCACTCCATTATCTTATTTACCATTATTTTATTATAATTTCTCTCATCAATCATTTCACCATCAACAAATAAAATGATATTAATCAATTCACTTTATTCATCCACTACACAATTTAACCATTACTTTATCAATATAACACTTCATTCAAATATATCTCATGAATCATTTTTTCATCTACACAAATTTCAATACAACATTTCAACTTTATAATCATTATATCACTTTATTTTATTTTATTTTCTCTCTCCTGAATTCATTCAACCTCAATCCAACTCCAAACCAAACATGGCCTTCCGTGATATAAATTTAAATGCATACTATTATGCAAATAAAATGACAAAATAATAAATGCAAATTAATTTAATATTTTTAGAAACAAATTAATTTAATACATTATTATTTTTTCAAGCATCATATATCTACCTATCTATTAATTGTGAAGGCAAAAAGCCCCCACAATTTGCCACGACAGTGTTCCTTTTGTAAAAGTTGAGGTTTGCTCCAATAACGCCACGTATCAAGGTTGCTTCAACATCATTTTTTTTCCTTGTTCCTAATCTTTCTACTATTAATTATTAATTGCAAGAGCAAGTTGCTCAACCCTTTAGCCACGTACACTTCTTATCAGCTTTGCCAATCCCTCCCTTGCTCACACGTCAGCATATTTCTTCATTTTTTTCCTTTTTTTTTTCTTTTTATTATTTTCTCCACCTCCTCATACATTCATCACACGCATTCTTCCCAAATTTCAATCATCACAATTACCAAATCTCCACGGCCGTTCAAACCGTACCAAAATTTCTTCCTTCTTTTCCGGCGAGGTCAGGCCACCTGCTCCACATCAGTTGACGATTAGTCTCTGCAATACCAAACCCTATCTGCAGAACCCAAATCGTTGCCTTCCCACCCTCATTGAAATGATTACTTTGGTACTAAGGCGTACCGACTCTCTGGAGTTGTTATTCTCTCCCAATATATATACTACTACACCCGTTGCACAGTTGTTACTTGTGACCCAGAAGAGGATTGCCTAGGATTTCATCATTTTCGACTTGCATGTTGTACGGTTCGCTTTTGTGCTTCAGGCGTTCCATCGGCTTCGGTTCAAGGTTGGTTCTTCGTTTTTTTTTTCGTTTATTGTTATGTCCGGTTGTAGTTTCTCGATTTACACTTCCTTCACACAAGTTTGCACCGTTTGGATGATGCATATCCTCCTTCATGTTCCTTTTGCTCATCTTGTTGTCCTAAAAAAAAATCAAAGTCTTTTGCTTTCTGTACTGCTGTCGTTGTTGTTTAAGCTCCACCACCGTGTTGTTAGGTGGGAAATCGAAATTCAGCGCATAAAGGTTTTTCCTTTTCCAAGATATCTAACAAAGTCTTGTTTTAGGTTTATGCATGAACACTTTGCTTTACTCCTTTCAACTGATTTAAGTCAATCACTGTAGTTTTTTTGATTGCTCTGTGTTTTCCATTGACTTATATTTTCTCCAGGTTCTCGGGTGAAAGGTGATTTCAGCCCTCTTTTTCCCAGAACATCAAGCGGTTTCAGGTTAGTGTAGTTAGGGGTGCTACTGCAAACCCCAATAGTTAGGGGGCCTATGGAAAACCCCGTAGTTATGGGATCTACAGAAAATCCCAGTTTCCATTATACGTTCAGTTTTAGTTTACCACTGGATAATTTGCTAACCGGCAAAGGAAATGCTTCACCTTGGATTTTGCACAGTTCAATGGCTTGTGGGAATTAAGTAGGGAGAAAAAAAGACCCTGGTGTGGGTGCACTCGGTTGTTGAACTTTTCGGTTAGGGCTTTCATTACTGATCGTCATTGGCGGATTTGCCATAGCCTACATGCTTGTCCTAGGAAGGGTTTTAAATACTTACTGCATGCCTTGTACACAAAAACAAAAAAAAAAACTAGAGACACAAAAACAGTTGGCCTGAATCCTTTTACATGTTTATCCCCATTCGAAACAGTGTGCTGATCTAGGACCATTCACGAGAAACTCGGATTGTTTATAGCTTCCTTGCGAAAACAGAACTAAAAAAAAATTAAATTGGTTGACCGATACATAGAGCGTCAAAATAAACATCAGCCAAGCCAGGTGTTTGAGGGAACAAACTACCCAGTGGTAGGGGGTAAGTAGTAGTTGCTCCAGAGCCAAGGAAAAAAATGCTCCATTCCACGGTTCTCACTAGCCAGTATAATTTCGCCACTTCTCTCTTCCTTAGCTGAGAAATGAAATGGGGAAATGAATGTAAAAAAACATTTCCTTCTCTCTGTAAATTACCACTTTGACCACCACAAAAACTTCCAACAGCCACCAAAATAAACAGCCATTATTTCAGCTACGTACCTACCGAATTTCATCATCACCTGAAAAGGAAGCCTGCAGAGTGTAGACAATAGTCCTTATTTTTTTTCCCAAGAGCTGTAAGGTTGCCCCGTGCTTTTCAGAGTCCTTGTACCCTGCTTTCTCGATTTTTTCAGTTTCAGCCCTTGCACCTTAAATTAACATACTTTCTCCTCATTAATCTGCTGCTGTTTCTGCTACTAATCATTGTACGCATCACTGTGGTCTCTAATCAAATCTATGTTTGTGCTTAGAATGCTCCAATGACTGGCGAGGTCGCAGGAAAAATAGAGAAGAAACGAGTTCTATGCTTTCTCAAGTATTTCGACAAGCTCTTTAAAGGAAAAACTGAAAGAACCAACACCATCCTAGCATTGTATGCTCAGGAAGAACCCAACTGTACAAATGTTGGCCCTCAAAGTCCAGTAAAAAAACTAAAGAATAAGGTTAGTGACGTTTAGCTGCAGTAATGAAGAATGCTGTCCATTTTGAAGCCATGTTGATCCATGTACCATGTGTATTTAGGTTCCTATTATTTTGCCTCATGAGGATAATTACATATTATGACCATTATTTGTTCGCGCGTCAACAATTAATGGTTTTCGATAATATGTACAATTGTCCTTTCATGATCTGTTAAAAATATGTGTACTCATTTTGCTCAAAATTATTACATCAAACATGATCATCGATGATGTAATGTTTGCGTTGCTTTGTAGCCTGTTATTGGCACTCTTGCTTTTCTAATATATCTATGGCTTTTAATTTGTTTTATTCTAATCCTACATATGCATACCTTTGATGCTCTCAATAATGTTCTCACCTAAACTGAATAACTCCTACATTTGCGCTCCATATGTCTCACCTTACATATAGATACATTTAAATGCAATATATAGTTTTCATTCACTTGACGCAGGCGTGCGTCAGTGCGACTTGCGCACACCTTATGCCTAGTATTTTTTGATGTATTCCCTAAGGTACCCTTCAATAAACTATCGGTTTAGTTTTCTTTTCTTCTTTTTGTTGAAAAAAATTCCGTCTCTGCTTTTTAAACGTACAAATGGTGTAACGAAGACCAATTATTCAAAATGCGTTATTCATCCATCTCCAGTGAAGTCAAGGTCCTACTCCAAGTCGACATTTCTACTTTTTCTTATCTCGCGTCTTTGATTGCAATTTCCTGGGTTTGATCTTTGACGCCGAGACTTTGACGGAGTTTCCCTTTTGTTCAGCCTAATCGGTTGAATTCTTCTTTTTTTTCATTTATGTTTTAATTTTAGTTATTTGAAGTTCCAGGAGCTGAGAATATCTATTGTGGCATAGTACAAGAATGTCCAGCGTGAACGAAGATCAAGATCAGAGGTACTCTTTAAATTTTGAGCTTTTAATTGAAGAAAGCAATTAATTTTGGGAATTCCCTTTGTTAGTCATGGTGTTGTAGTACTGTGTGTCATGGAGGAAAGAAGAATTGTTGGAGAATCTTTGATGATAAGGTTTCAGGAAGTTGTTTCACTTTTCGTTGCTTGTATTGTATTAACTATTCTAATGATTTAAAGAAAAGAAAAGTACAAATTGATTCCTTTCTTTGCAGTGAAATCTAGGTTTCATATGCTGCCAATTTAGTTCTAGGATTGATAAATGCATTTCCTTTTGGTGAAATTGAGGTTTCTAATGCTTCCAAATTGATTTGGGGATTGATAAAAACTTAAAATTGGATACTAGTAGTAAAAATTAAATCTTTAGCATTCATGTTGTCTTAGCCAACAGGGAAATACTATCCTAAGGACTGTCCACTACACAGGACGTGCCACGTCTTAAAATGTCTTTTCAAATCCATTTACTTAAGATGTTCATATGGATGCTTGTTACTACATATAGGTGGTTGATCATAAGAGCGATGAATGTTTACCGGTTTTATTTTTGGGGCTAAACATGTTGGAGCTTCAGAATTAGCATTTGGTTGGTAGATCATGAAATTTGTGTGAGTAGTGATTTAGTATAAGACAAAATTCTGATGACCTCAATATAACTCAAGGTATAGGTCTTTGTTGGTCTTAATGCCACACCGTGGTTTTCAGTAAGTCGAAAAATTGTTCTTTTTGCTTGTATTTTTGAAAATTCTTTCATGTAGATGATGCGTTCTAATGTCGTCTCATCAATTTATCTTCTTTACATGATATTTAACCAGTAACCATGCCAGCATGGGAGATTTGACTACAATGACTATTGAATCTTTACGGACAAGGTTATTATCTGAGAGAGCTATCTCAAGATCTGCAAGACAAAGAGCCGATGATCTTGCCAAAAGGGTTAGTCTTTGAAACTGGTTTGATTTGATAACATGTTTGCTTCTCTTCATATTGTTGCCCAACTTTCTAAATGGCAAGCATCGGGTTTTCTGTTGATTTTTCCATCAAATAGGTCGTAGAGTTGGAAGAGCAGTTGAGGATAGTGTCTATGCAAAGAAAGAAAGCTGAGAGGGCCACAGCTGACGTTCTTGCTATTTTGGAAAGCAATGGGATAAGTGATGTTTCAGATGCATATGATTCAAGCTCTGACAGGGAGACGTCGGTTTGCGAATCAAAGCTTAGTAATGATTCAGCAAGAAGGAAAGAAGCTTTTACCGATTCTCAAGAGCGAAGAAATGATCATGATACGAATTCTAGTTCTGAGATAGACTCTTCCTCCACTGCTGGAAGTTTGTCATGGAAAAGTAATAAGGATTCTCCAAATTATCTTGATAAGAAGAAAAACATAGAGTCCCTCAGGAGAAGGTCTTCTAGCTTTGCTTCAAGTGGTTCTTTGCAGAAACGTCTTGGCAAATCATGTCGACGGATTAGGCGCAAGGAGATGCGGTTAGTTTTTGTACTTTTTATATTTGTTATTACTTTACACTTTTAGGTGACTCACAAGAGGTTCACTTTTTTATTTTTATTTTTTATATGTAATTGCATACTCTGAAGGGTGTCCAAAAATGAAACTTTTGGCTAAGTTCACCTTGGAGATTTATAGCAGGCATCCTTGTTTGGTGTGCAAATTATGTTTCTTGATTTGATTTATTAAGCAGCACCATAACCAAAATTTTAGAAGAAAATATATCCATTATACTTTCGTGGATTCATTATTTGATAGTTCGGATCTCTTTGATAAAACAAAATTCTCTCAAGTCCATTGCTTAGATAAAATTCACATTCTTCCATCAGCATCTGAGTTAGAAAATAATACTATTAAACAGTCCCACATCCCATATTGTTAGTCTGGTATTTCTTCTGAGGGTGTCCCAAAATGTTGTCAGATTACTACAAATATAACCTTGTAATGTGGCTTGTTCTCAAAATGCTCTTCTTTTTAAAAAAAAAAGAACAATTTCATGTCATAAATGTAAGGCTACAAAGTGTAAATGGGTTGCAGTTCTAAGAGATAATGAGCAGTACATTAAGTGATATTTGTTTAGTAAGTCTGAAGTATGAAGCTGGACTAGGAATTTGGTATGAAGTAATGTATATACGGTAATGGCGGGAGGAAACATGGATATGTTAGTCCATAATGGAGAATAGTTTTTCTCTAAATTATTCTTCTCTAATGTTTGAGAACACACTTTCTCTTTGTCATTTTTGGAGGCAATAACCTTTTGCTCCGCAGTGTTCTAAAACTCGCTAGGCGAAGTCGGTGCGACCATGGGGCGCCTAGGGCCCACGGTGCCCAGGCGATTTCGGTTATTTTATTTTATAATAATAATGCTTGTCTAATATAAATCTTACATCATATGATCATAAAACATAAAAATCAAGTAAAAATGTGTCAAAACTCAAAAGAAAAAGACTAGCCAAAGTAAGAAATCACATGACTCTCAACTCTCAAGTCCAATCTTCAATCTCATTCCCCAAGTCTTCTACTTGTCCAACACCAACTCCAACATCACGCTCTTTGTCCGACTCAAATTCAAAGTCAAAGTCATCATCATCATCACCCTCATCCTCCGTGGCATCGGAAACAAAATCCTCTTCATCAAGCTCTTTTTTTTTTGGGTGAAGAAATGATTTTTTTAAGGTTTTTTATATATATATTGCTCATGGAAGCCCCAGGTCGCCCAGGATCGCCCAGAAAATCGCCCAGCACTGTATCGCCCAGATGAGACCGCCTAGGGCATAGTCGAGACGCCCGGAGGTCGCCCAGCGCCTAGGCGAGCGCCCAGGTCGCTTTTTAGAACACTGGCCCCAGGTGATTTAGCAATTGTTGAGAGGATCTCTGTCGCAGAATACTGCATCTCTTGCCCCATTTGGTTTCACAAAAAGGGTTGATTGTGTTTTCCAGTTTAATGTTGTACCCCGTGGTTTCACTTATAGGGTTAATTATGGTTAAATATTGTACATTTTGTGGTTTAATAGAAAGGGTTTTTCTTGGCTGATAATCTCAATTTAGTCTTACTGTGAAACATTTTGCAATATTGAGATCCTCTCACAATATGCCAAACTACAGAGGGGAAAAAGTATTTACACGCAGTTCTGTTGTTGCTTGTTGTCTTCAGCCTCATAAAGCTCTGATACCATGATTTTGTATGTTTCCTTAAGCTTTTTTAAAGAAAAATCTTGCACTTCTAATATTTTTTTCTTTGGCTTCCCAGAGCACAAACAGAGGAGTTACGTATGGATAATATTCGTGGTATTCATGAGGATTCAGTGGGAGCAGATCATCAAGATCTTCCTAAAATCCCTAGTATTAGTCCTGTGGCCTTGAAAAACGAACCTGAAACGCATACGGTGAATGATTTAGCAGAAACTCCTGTTTCAGAGGCGCCCGGAACCCCTGAAACTAGAGTTGATACGGCTAATCTATCCCTCAGAAATGGGCATGCCCAAGATCTGGATACTGTAGGTTATGAAACAGAAGAAAAGGCCAAACCGGAGTGGAAAGACAAGTTCAAGGAGAATAACAGCTATGTCTCGGTATGTCTAATCTATGCATGGAAAGATGTGCTGCATATTGCTATCTTTCTGGATTTTCGGTTCTTATTATATTATGTTGAAGATTAATCACAATAAAGCTGACTAAACAGATTGTTGTCGCATTGAGTAAATTAGAACATGAAATGCAGTGTATGACTACTTGAGTTTAGAGAAAATGTTGTAGATTTATATATTTCCTGTTCTTACTTCTTAGCGTAGATTAGGATACCTTCCTTTGTTTCTTTCTTGTATGTAACTTTCCATTTTTATCTCTAAGCGGTTCTGCGTAGTGCGTGCCTAAAAGTTCTAATCTTCCATATCTTTTCTGTCTTTCATTCAGGAATCACGTGATCCTGACCGTTCGATTGTTACTGAAGGCAGAGATGAAATAAGGGTACCAAATGAGTCTGTAGCAGATCCAATCAATAGTCCTAATCAAGAAACTGAGTCTGCAGCAGTGGAAACTAGCTTCTCTTTCCAACCAGAAGTTCTAACAAATTCTCCAGACACTCCACAATTCAACAATGGACAAAAGCAAGATAAGAAAAATAGCAGTGTATCCACACTTATGTCTTCATCTTCAGAATTTGCATTACCCAAGTCTATGGGGACTCAAGGCCAAGTTCTTACAGGAAATCATGACAGCAGGGCTACACGTATTCTGCCATCCTATGTAGCCAATGGAGAAAGTTCAAGAAACGTACAAGAACTTATTTCAATGCCCGAAAAGTCCTCCAATGACTTAGGTTCTGTGCTTGATGCTCTTCAATTGGCAAAGTTGTCTTTAAAGCATATGCTCTCTGCTAAATCAGTATCAGAAGATGGATTTTTTGTGAAAGATTCTGAACCTTCAATTCCTGTGACTAAAACGAGCGGTATAATAGAGATGCCGGTTGGATATCCACCCGGGCTTTTCAGGTTGCCCGTTGACTTTCAATTTCAGAAACCTAGTATTGGTACCTATTCACGTACAGATTCGACACTAAGCAGTGCCCGACGTGACAAATCCATTTCAAGTTTCTACCGGGAACCAAGGCCAGAATCATTTGCTGGTGATATGTTTAGTGCTAGTTCCAGCATGAGGTATGCAGATATGCCATCGACAAATCACACGACCCCTCCCCGTATTACAGCAAAAAGTTCAGGTGTCCATACATTGGCAAATGCTTCAGAGACAAGGTCAAGAACTTCCACATTTACTCCACAATATATAGAAAGAGGATCCAGAACATATACACATGCTACCCCTCCTATAGAGTTGAGATCAGGCATTCCGCCTACAGGAATCAGTTCAAGTTTTTCTACAAGAAATATCAACTTTGTACCAACACTGGATGATAATCGCTTATTCCCTACCGAAAGATCCACGTATTTGGATCCCCGTATACACACGGGATACCCTTTTTCGAGTACATATAACTACTCAAGTTATCCTTCATCTCCAGATGTTACTACTCCGCAGCTATCCTTGAGTGAAAGATTTTCTAGAGATGCACGTGGCGTTGAATTCGGTATGCCTTCAAATGCTCAGTTTTCCTTACATAGTGATCAAATTAGGCCTAACCTGTACAAATAGGAACATATGACCAAACAAAATTCTCCTGGTCCTTAGTTACTAATGCAGAACCTTTCATAAGGGACCCTTTAAAGCCACCATACACAACCTACCTTTTGTGGCACCATATCTACCACGGCACTACACTAAAGACACCCGTTTCTAGAAGTCAATTTGTGGTGTGGTGCCGTAGTAGATGTGGTGTGTTACCATAAGCTATGTATGATGCATCTATAAATACCCTTTTCAGAAATCTGGCTCTGGACTTCCTGTATGTAACTACTGTTCAGTCTTTCTTTACTTCTTTGTACTATATCATACCGACATTCGTCACAGGTCTTTGGATTATGGGATATCTGTCACATATCATGATCTAACGGTGTATAGGGTGATCTGGAGTGACAGGACAATTGTGCTCCACATCCCCCCACGCTGTACCGTATCTTTTCATCGTATTTCGTTGTTATCTGGTTTTGAAAAGGAAAATGGAGGAGAGGGGTGATGTGAGCCAGCGTATGATGGATGATAGTAGAAACAAGATATGTAGCAGCCTTTCTTGGTGTTCATATTGTGTAAATTTGCTGATTTTTTGCTATTGGTATTGCCAGAGCTCTTGTTATATAGTTGGTTAAAGAAGTAATTTATACTTGCTCAGGTTTAATGTGACATAATGGCCCTTCATTTGAATCTGTTTCCTCTGCTTTAGTATATTGGCTTTTTTTAAATTTGTTTTTTGTTTTCTTTTTCCCTCTTGAAGCTGGGAACTTATCAGTTATATATATATATATATATATACACTAGGTCCGTGCAATGCACGGGATGCCCATGATAATCATTTAAGTATATCACTAAAAGCTCACATATAAAAAAAATTCAATAAGTTAAACATTAAAAGCATAACAACATGAAAAGAAAGAGCTGATGAAGAGCACAAGTGATGAGATATATTACATATGATTCAAACCTTCATTTGATAATAGTTAACTTGTAGGTCTGTGTACCAATAACACAAAACACAAAAGGTAAGTATAATATCTCATGAGACAAACAACTTCCTTTTTGTGAAATATCTAAATTAGTGTCTGATTTGTTACCCATGAGACAGAAAACAAACCATATTCATTAAAGACAACAGCATGACATGATTCAACAAAACTCTTTTACCCATCTTCTTGGACAACAAATGCATCATTTACAAAATATACTATGATTTACCTATAACGGAATATTACCTTAATTTGATCTTAGTAAACATCATACATGATGTGCACTCGAGCTCCTAACCAATATCCGCATTCAGGTGCTGGTTACAGTTTTCACAAGCACCATACCACATGTTTTCCTATGCTGGCACCATCTATATTTTCCCTGCCACCCATGCAGTTTTAAGCTGCAATTTTTTCCCAGAAAAAAAAAACACAATTGTTAAAGTAGTATTGTAAGTATATCATTACTATTATAAAAGAGCCGGTGTGTTTCTCTCGTCAAGTGTTTCTCCCATTGAAAATTGTTTTCTGCTAAATAAATTTATTTAATTAAACGTATTTAATGTTAAAAATCCAAAATTGAAAACGTCAAAAAAAAAATATCAATCAATTAATAAGGATCATTATAATATAGACATGCAACTCTTAAAATCTTAGCAAATCTCTCGCAGGTAAGCAAATTAGTAAGGATCAAAGATTTCCTTAAAAAAAAAAAAAAAAAAAAAAAAAGGTAAGGATCAAAGATATATTGATTTGATTTTGCTTACTACGTATATTGATTTTTTCCTTCTAAGAAAATAAACTACTATTCTGCTCAAAAGAATTATGATACTATTAAACGATTAATTTAAACATCATTATCATTACTATAATAATCATCATATATATACACTATTATACACTATTGTTGGAAGATAAATGTGAACATCATTATCTTAATAAATTCATATATATACATCATTATATTAATTTAAATGATAATTATAATTTTCGTTATATATTTTCGCCTTTTGAATGTGTAAAACATGTTTTGTGTGAAAAGACAGCCCCTAAATATAATACTTATTGTTAAATATAAAAAATACCACATTGTTGCATTAAAAAAGAACCACTGTGTTTCCCCCATTGAAAGTTTCTTCCGCCCTAATAAATTTAGTTAATTAAACTACTTAATGTTAAAAATCCCAAAAAAAACGCAGTAAAGTAATATCATGTCCACCCCCTATATAAGTGTGAGACATAAATGTCTTGTCAACTCGGGTTAGCCCTTTTAGACCAAGCGAGGACGACTGTCTAAGCAGTTGACCGAATCATTTATGACTCATTTAACGCTACCAGGTCCGGGGTCAGGGGGCGTTACAGAATGGTATTCAGAGCCGAGCATTACAAAATGGTATTCAGAGCCGATAATCACACGGACATAAGTGTCACACCCTATGAGACGATGACTCCTCTGGTAGACATAGTTGCGGTAGAGAGTCTTGGCTTAGTTTTCTCGTGGGCTATGTGATAGGAGTCAACTTTGCATGACTCCGGCACTCTTTTAGCCCCCATTTTGATGCATATTTGGTATATTTTGACACATTAAGGTCTCAAAATGGGTTGGTATCACATGTTATAGTGCACAAGGGCTTTTATCATCTTTTGATTGTAAAGCCTCATTTTTATTGATATTAACCCCATTCCGAGCACTTTTACCCTCCGGAATCGTTTGTGTGTCTTGTTCGTTCATGAGATTGTAGGGTCTAGGTGTCATGAGAACCCGGAAGGCGAAGATTTATGATGAGAAGTATGATCAAGGTGCAAAAATGAACCTAGGAAGAAGAAAAATAAAGAAAATGGGGGAGATGTGTTAGTATCTCAACCCCTATGTTCTGTTCAGCAGCAATTTTACCTATGATGGAGGCATTTTCTGGTCATTGATTCTTCATGAAATTTGTAGATAATTGAAAGAGCTTTCCAACGCATTTTGAATCACTCAAATCGGAGTTCTACACGCGAAGATATCATGGTTTTACTTCAGCCAGAAAACTGCATCATCTCAAACGCGCGTTTCAAACTGCTAATTTTGGACAGAGAGCACATGAAGCGAAACGCGCGTTTGGGGACCTCCAAACTGGCGTTTGGGGACCTCCAAACTGGCGTTTGGAGTCATTTTTCTGCAGATTTTTGCCCCTATTAATACCCCATTCCATCGAATTTCTTTAGATATTCTCCCCTCTCTTAGCTAAACTATACCCACTCTTTAGCACGAATATTGTAATGGATTATTCCACTTTTTCTTAGCATAGATTAGCATAAACATAGCTTAATTATTCCATTTCCAAGCTCAAATTCTCATTCCAACTTCAAAGCATCCACCTTTTAATTAGTTCTTTATTTTGTACTTTTAGATCTCAAACTCGAATTTCTTCAAATTAATGGTAAATTTCTCTTCTCTTTTACTTATTATGGCTTTCATTTCCTGTTTTATGTATGTTTTGATTAGTATAATGAGTAGCTAATCCCTTTTCATAGTCGAATCATGTGAAATTTGGTGAAATCACCCTTTGGGTGATGAAATTGGGAGTGTGTAGTGCTTTTTATTGTTTAATCTTACTTGTTTCACGTCTTAGAACTTATTATAACATCACTAGATTAGATTGATTACCTAATTTAGTAATCTCACATACCAACCTTATATATGTATTTTGCGGGGAGATATGGGAAAAGGGGTTCTAAGATCGTGGAGTAGACCCGGCTTAGTTGTTAAGACCGGGCCCAAAGTGAGGTTACTCGTTTTAACGTTTAAGCGGCTCTAGTGCATAACATGTCTTGTTAGTGAATCTTCTTTAGGGAAGGGTAGTTAACATGGCATAAGGTGTTAGGAGAGAGTTGTTCAGACCTTAGCACCATGAATGCATACAAGAATCAAGACTTACCGGCTAATAGATGTAATCATGGCCGGGCAATATTTAAAGAAGTTCTGTTTTTTTTAAAAGAAGATGAATATTTCAAGTAGGTTGGGTATTTAATACTTCTTTGTAAAAAACATTGGCAGTGCTATCAAATTCAGTAGGCGAAACAAAAGCAGGCGTGATTAGTATTTTAATATTTCTAGAAGATGTTGCACGTGCCAATGCCACATATAATTGACCGTGTGAAAAAACTGGTTCCTTAAGATATACTCCAACATAATCTAATGTTTGGCCTTGGGACTTGTTGATTGTCATTACAAAACATAGTTTTTAATTGAAAATTGTATTCTTTTGTAAGGAACTGGAAAGTAGTCTCCATTTGTGGGCTGTAAAGGTATTCTATGAATGAAAACATTTTTCCCAGCAAAGTCTCCTATAGCAATTTGCGCGTAGATTATATTCTCTGATAATTTTTTACAAATCAATCTAGTTCCGTTGCATAGTCCTTCCGTGGGATCTAAATTTCTCAGTAATATAATTGGTGCACCAGGTTTTAATAGTAATTTGTGGAGTGGCAGTCCATTCGAGGACAAACTATTTAACACGCCTTCATATTGTGCTTGATCAAGTGGATTTGAAGTTTCATCAAAACTAATGTATTCAGTTTCTGTACCAGGGAATTTAGTTATTAATATTTGATTTATTTCATCAACAAATTGGTTTTTTTGTAGTCAATATAGCTCTATTAACATAAAGATTAGTTACGTTCATATCTAACTCAAGGCTTGGGAAAACTGTGGCAGTCAACATGTCTAATGGATCAGCATTACAATTGGAGGCTAAAATCAAAATATCTTTAGGCAATCTAATCATTTCAACATCTTGTATCTGATTTTTACCATATCCTATATTTAAAAGGAATGAAGTAAATACAGGGTCTAATCTTGATCTTATGTTATCTGTCAAGCACATGAGCTCTAACTGTGACCATAATGGGGATCTAATTAAAGAGGCATTAATTGTTTTAGCTTTTGTTCCCTTTGATACAACCGGGAGGGTTTGCCTGAAATCACCCCCTAACACTACAACTTTCCTTCCAAACACTACATCTGTATCCATAATATCTTTTAATAAATCATCTAGTGCTTCATTAGCAGCTCTATTACACATGGGTGCTTCATCCCATATAATTAATTTGGCTTCCTTGATTAGATGCGCTAAAGTTGTTTGCTTATTTATTCGGCAATTACTACCTACAGCTATATCTATAGGAATCTTGAACCTAGAATGTGATGTCCTACCTCCTGGCAATAAAGATGCCGCAATGCCCGAAGTAGCAGTAGCTAAGGCAATATACCCTTTAAACCTTATATCTGCGAGTAAACATCTATAAAGAAATGTTTTACCCGTACCACCGGACCGTCTATGAAAAAGGGGCCTGGATTGTTACTATACACTCTTTCAGTAATACGATTCAATGCTTGTTTTTGTTTGCTATTTAACATTGTCTTGGAATTTATATCTACTTTAGTATAATTCTTTTGCAACATCTTGTATATCGTCTAGAATTAAATAAGCAGGTACTATATTATAACTAATAATGTCTTTACCTATACTATGCAAAAATTTGTTTATTTCTTGGAATACTTTTTTTCTAATTTGTATCTTAGACAGATGGTTTTCCCGCATAAAATCTTCAGACATTGGTTCTTCAAACTGTTCCCATGATTTTTTAGGTTCGTTTGGACGTGAATAAACGAGAAGTGTGGCAAACAACCGTCTTAATTCATACGGCATATTATACTGTGTTGCTTCATTAAACATAATTCTTGGATGTTATTTTGTTCAAGTAAACCACGTTCCAATGCAGCTTCACTAACAATTTTCCATTGCATGTTCGCAAATCATCGTAAGATTTAGGACTTTACATTAGACAACAATAATCTCAAATAATATCTTTCACCCTCAATAGGTTGACATGAAACAATCCTGCTTACTGAATTGCCTCATTTTCTTAATTTCCAACATTGTTTTATCAGGTTTCCATACAAAATAATCAGGGAATTCAGCATAAGTACAATTAAATTTTTGAGCATTCTTATCAGTTGTATTCATAAAAAAAATACTCTGTTAGCATGGTCCGGTTATTAAAAGGATTTTGTAGAATATTTTTTAGTTTCTGTTTTCTGTTAAACGGTATAGGTTGATAATTCTCTAAATGTAATTGGAGCTGAATTACAGGAGGTCTCATTTCACTTGTTGAGAACCTAAATATTCTCCATATTGCTTCAGGAGCAAATACCCATCTACCTGCTGTGTATTGATCACTTTCATTATCTTGCGTACCTTTTGAAGATATGTTAAACAATATCTTATCATTTCCTTTATGAATATATTTGTAGATGTATTTAACAGCTTTAATTGTTGAACATATCTCAACATTTATATGGCAATTAAACATGGCTAACAAATAAGGACTGTACGGTAAAACCCATCTATTGTCTAACCAACTTCCTCTTACATTTACTTTAATATTATCATCTCTTCGTCTATAATTTGGGTATGCATTAGTAGTCATAGTTGTCTCTTCATGAAAAATTCTAGGGAATGAATCCTTACATGTTTTATTTCTCTTCATACACACATTTTTAGGATTTAGTGCACCATAAGGGCCGTGTAACATGTGCTTAACAACTAATTTGTACAAGTTAGGATAAAGCTTTGCGTCGGGCAATTCAGCTGAAAAACTATCTTGTCAAATTCTTCTGGTCTATAAAGTTTATATTGGGGTTTTAGAATAAGAAGAAAGTGTGCATGAGGTAATCCTCTCTTTTGAAATTCTATTACATATGTTTATGCAGCCACATCTCCAAAGATTTTTTTTTAACAATTCTATTTTAAGCTCTTCTAGTTTTGATCTGAAAACTCTATCAACTAAATCAGGCCTGTCTTGTGTTTGTTCTCCATTTTTTAAATGTTCACAAATCTGGTTTTCCGAATTTCCATACTAAAGTCATAGCATCTAAGTATTTTTTTTTTCATATATCTTGGCCCTCCAGTAAAAGAGGTTGGTAATATTGTTCGTTGGTCTACTTTTCCACAATCTTTTTCTCCAGAAGCCATGGCCTCGGCAATCCCTTGTAAATATTCTTGCCTAATGTTTTTGTGTTGATTTAAAGTAATCAAGTCTTTGTGTTTCTAATTTAACAAACATGTCTACAACATATTGCTGAAAAAGTCTACCAAAGTGTAGTATATATGATTCATCGTTTTCTCTTATTTGAAATTTGTATGCATAGTACTCCCAGATAGATACACTGTTTACATCGTCCGCTTCCCCTTCTAGAACTGTAAATAGAAAGTATTAAATGAAAATAATTTTTTTTAAATATTAGATGTTCATGAATTTCTATTTAAACAGATTGAATCTAAAAACCATACCTAATTCTTCATGGTCAAGCAGTTGTTGTGTTGTTTCAGCCTTTTGTGGAAATAGGAATCCAACATTTTCTGAATCCCTCATTCTCTTTCTAAAATTCTTCTTATGTCCCTGTTTAGCTATCCCTTAATGTCAGCCAAGCTCACCGTAAGGGAACATTAGTGGGTATTGCAAGGGGTCATAGCAACCATAATAATACTGTATTGCGTGTGAAGGGCTTGTATGAGTATATACCCTAATACTTCTGTGTTGATTTATCTCACCATTAACTATAATTCCAGCAACTTGAGGTACGGTTGGTTTATTGTAGACTCTTTGATCAACTTTTGGATTACAATACAAGAAAATTTCATGGCCGTGCATAGGGATTTTCTTCAAGAACAACTAATATTTTTTCAAGTGTCATTTCAAACAATCGAGGACAATTTTCGATTCGATTTGTAATCTCATATTCTGTATCATGGAAGTAAAACTGTAAGTTCTGAAATTTCCCATCCGACCCAAATATACCATTCATGAAATGGTACATCTGTCCTTGGACTCTAAAGGTATAAATGCCATTACATTTTGATGCCAATTTCTTATCATATGTGGCTCCTAACGAAGTAAAAGCCAAATGGATGTTGTATGTTCGAATACATGATTTACATTTTTTGGTTTCATTTGTTTGTTCAGTAAGTAAATTCCTTAACAACGGAGGTAGCTTGCTCGAAACCAATACCACATCACCAGATGAACAACATAAATTATCTGTGTCATGAATCATCTTTTTAGCACCACAATGGCGACAATCTACTTTAGCTTCTAACACACTTGGTTCTAGACTTTTTGGTTAAGTGCTTCCCTTATTTTTGGGATTTTTGTTTCTATGGTTTGTCTGCCGACAAGTTGCTTATTTTAGTTAACAACATGTTATAAGCGTTGTATGTCAGCATGTTTATAAATTTACGACATCATATTATTTTAGAAGCAAGCACATGAAAGAAACTTCATATCTTGGCTGCAATATTCTGAATGTAAGAAAGTTAACAGACAGTTGAGAAAGGGTAAAACAACCTAGGATCTAATATTCAGGGAGCAAAAGAACCTAGCATCTACAAACACAAACACCAAACAAGAACAAAAGAACCTAGCATCTACAAACACATGAACCACCAAACAAGAACAAGAACAATAACAAAAGTAAAAGACATTTAAAGTGTAAAAAGGAAGTATGCATTCAAATGTAATTATAAGGTGTTCTCTATGCTGATCAAACCTATTTGTTCCACCCTATTTCGGTTACTTACATTTAAATGCACAAGAATCCAAAAATCTAACGCATGAAAGAGACACACACGGGAAAAATAACTAAAACCAAGTTAATACTTAAGAATGAAAAAAAGAAAAGATCAAAAAAGCCTAAACAACTCTAATGCATACAATACATCTCCTGTTTTTTTTAAAAAAAAAAGCTAATTTATTACATAAGAGGGGAAAAAAGATCAAAGAACCAAAAACAAATTTTACACATACAGTACACCTGCAAATAAATGCATAAGAATCCAAAAATCTAACGCATGAAAGAGGTACACACGGAAAAAATTAACTAAAACAAAGTTAATACTTAAGAATCCAAAAAAGAAAAGATCAAAAAAGCCTAAACTCTAATGCATACAACACATCTGCTCTTAAAAAAAAGGAGCTAATTTATTACATAAGAGGAGAAAAAAAAAAGATCAAAGAACCAAAAAAAATTTACACATACAGAACACCTGCAAAATGCATTAAAGCACAGACAAATAATGTAGGTATACTGGTAGTAGAACGGTAAATTCTGAGGGAGTAAAAACGCGGACAATCTGGTACTTTATGCTGATGATTGCTGAACAAATAGGAAAATCAGGTGTTTGGTAAGAAGAGTGTGGGTGTAAAGATGAATTTAAAGCACAAGAAACCCAGATATTTCCTTATTAAAAATCAATTATTTATTTTAAAAGCAGAACCGTACCATGACTCATCAAAGAACCGTATCATGACCCATCCAAAAGACCAGCATGCAATACATTGATCCAAAAGATCTTCACCATATTCTCTGCAATTTCACTGAAAAACTTTTTGGCAGAAGGATCGGACGTTTGCCTTTCCTCGACCCCCACACCCTATTCCTTCGGATACCCACTGGAAATTAACAAGAACATTCAATTTCATTGCTGTATTGCTAAGGCTCCACTTCCCCAAGGAAACTGAGTGCAAATCAGAGAGACCTGAAGAACGGCTGATGAGTTGCTGATGTACGTTTCTCTGATAAGGGTTTTTATTTTATTTTATAGGTATTAAAGCATGTTAAGCAAGTAGTACCAAATTCTAATCTTCTCTTCTTATCTTATATCTATAAGATGTCAAGAGGGTGAGCCAAAACGAATAAACATTTCTCTTTAATGAATACGTTATTGATCTCGTGTTCATTCATTTGGTGAAAAAAAACACACGTGTCAAACGGTCTGAAGGAATGGTTCGGTTTTTTATTCGTTTTTTCATTCGGTTATAAACGGTTCGGTTAACGGTTCAGTTATAAGCAATTTTTATAGAAAAAACATAATATTTAGGTTATAAAAGCTAATTATACATGTTGGATATAAACGGTTCGGTTACGGTTTTCTTTTTTTGGTACAGTTTTCGATTCGGTTAATTGTTCGGTTTGTAATTCGATTCGATTTTCGATTCGGTTAATTGTATGGTTTTTAATTTGGTTCGGTTACGGATAATTTGTAGCAGATCCGAAATTTTTGGTTTCTCAATATTATTAACCGAAACCGAATCGAAAACGAGTATTAACCGAACTAAACCGAATGACCTGGGATTGGTTCGGTTTTCAAATAAACCGTATCCGTGAACACCCTACTTGTATATTCATCCTAGTGAAAATCCGTCGGTCTCAATTTGTTTGAGACTTATTCCATTTATATATGATTGTCTCAAAATAAGTCTCATAATTCTAATTAGACTCAAATTTTTTCCGGTAATTGCATAAATTGTACCAATGTATTTTATAAAAGTGAAAAATGGTGCTACATATTAAAAGGACAAAAAGATAAATTAGACAAGTTTTAAATGAACAGAAAACCTATTAATTGATATCTTCTTAAATATTATGTGTTTTAAAATGTCACAAACAAATTGAGACGGAAAAGTATAAAAATTAATAATTTGTAAAACCAAAGAAAAGACATGTGTCCATAGTCCATGAACCCTTGTTAGCACAAATATGCATACGTGGCCAGCTTCTCCTTGTTTCTTCTTAGCAATTTATAGTGTAGGTAGTGAAAGATATATATATATATATATAGGTGGGGAGGAGGGGGGGGGGGGGGGGGGGGTTGGTTTGAAGTTATTTGGAAATTTCAAAGGAGAGTGAATTGTGAAATTTGATGTTGTAAATAGATTTAAGAGGTAACAATATACTCTCTCCATCACGTCACAGAATATAAGTCAATTCACCTTTTTTTTTTGTTTTTTCCAAATTCTAAGTTGTTCTACAATACCAATAAAATATTTATTACGCTTTTCTTCACGTTACTCCTAATGTATTAATAATCCAACTACTTTTCAATACTTTATACCCTCCATTACAGAATATAAGTCAATTCACCTCTTTTTCTCTGTCCCAAAATATAAGTTATTCTACAATACCAATGAAACATTTATTACTATTTTCTCTATCTTACTCCTAATTTATTAATAATCCAAATGTTTTTCAATACTTTAAAACAATTTCATTAATGAAAGTCAAAGGATATTTTAGACATTTTTACTCAAATTTTTGACATTCAATCATTTTCTTAATATCTACGAAAACACTCAAATTGACTTATATTATGGAATGGAAAGAGTATGTCATAATCACTCGATCAAAGCCTCGCACTTATAGGAAGATTTTTAGAACTTTTAAGGACGTCACACTAAATCTATCATTATCCTTAAGAGTACTCCGGTACATGCCAATTTTTAATATTGTTGTGGCGTCACAGGTACTTTTAGTGCCCTTAACGATACTCCGATACATGCCAATTTTTAAACATTATTGTGGTGTCCAAATAATTATAGTGTGGTGCCTGAAAGTCCCAAGGATTTTTCGCAAGTTGGGTATGAAAATGTGATGCTGAGGTCATAGTTTGACCAATTTTCTCCGATTTATAAAACCAATCTTTTTATTCCTCAAAAAAAATAAAACCAATCTTTTTTCTTTTCTTTTTAATTTTGTAAATCAAAATCGAACCGATTAAGCCTAAATCCAATTATTTGGTCTGGTTTGATTTGGATTGGTTTCGGTTATTCATGGTTTTAAAGAATAATTTTTTTATTATTGTAAATCACAATCTGTTTACGAAGTGTATCACTAAACTGTAAGAATTTATGTCTACAATAAAGATCGTACATCCAGCCATAGTATCCGAGTGGTGTGTTGATTCCCCTCCGTTTAGCCGACAACCGCCGTCTCCCAACCCTAGCCAAAAGTGGCGTACAAGAGGAAGAAAAAGATTTGCTATGTGGATCTTCTAGTCTCTACCTATTACTGAATGAATGTCTTTTGATGGTACACATGCTCTCTTTATATAGGTGAGACAAAAGGGACCCACCAACTTATAGAATACTCTAGAATAAAAACCCTAGCCATCATAGGATTTTCTATTACTGATATACTAATTAATAAACCAATTATTTTCCAACAATAATATTATAATAACAAAAATAATATCACAATAACTAGAGGGCCACACAAATAATTATTTACGTAATAAATAATTCTTACATTATTCCACTTGGCCCGAATAGTTATGTTAGCACAACATTAGCGAGTGACTACAAAATTTTTGCATGCCCAAAGTGTCACTCTATGGTTTATTAAATATGCTTCAACTAATCAATACTAGTACAAGAACTATGGCGGTCATGCCCTAATAATTTGAACATTTCCTTCCATAATTATGATGTACAATACAAACTAGCCAAGCAACATAATGAATGATCTTAACAAAAATGTCATTCATGTCCACTCAAAATGTGTTCAAAAGAAACACTCCATAAATACATGAAACCAAAATACACGTATAGTCATGTAACAAAAGAAAACGGTCTTATCATAACGAAACGGTAGCAACAACGAAAATCAGAAAAACACATCAGCCAATAAGCCCCATATTGACTACATGATCCTTAAACACAGTAGGAGTCAATCCTTTCGTCATAGGATCAGCAACCTTCTCAAAAGTGCTAGCATGCTCAAGGGTGATATCTCCTCTCTGAATATGATCTCTAACTACCAAATACTTTATGTCAATATGCTTAGCTCGACTTCCACTTTTATTGTTTTTAGCAAAATGCACTTGCGGCTTGATTACTTGATCGTCACAATAAATCTTTAATGGTCTTTCAACGAATCGACCACTTTAAGACCACGAAGAAAATTCTTCAACCATAAAGCATGTGTAGTCGCTCCATAACAAGAGATGAACTCAGCCTCCATAGTGGATGAAGCAACAATAGGTTGCTTCACACTTTTCCAAGATATAGCAGCTCCTGCTAATAGGAAAATGTATCCAGAAGTAGACTTAAACGAGTCCTCACATCCAGCATAATCAGCATCACAATAGCCAACCATCTCCAAATGTTCATAATGTCTGTATGTTAGCTTGAAATCCTTGGTACTTTGCAAGTACCTAAGTGTTCTCTTGGCAGCTTTCCAATGATCCATGCCAGGATTGCTTTGATATCTGCCTAACACGCCGACTGCAAAAGCAATATCAGGTCTAGTGCAGACCTGTGCATACATAATGCTCCCAACAAGGGAAGCATAAGGAAAATTCCTCATTTGATCCATTTCCAATTCATTCTTGGGAGGCTTTGTTTAACACTAAACTTGTCCCCTTTAACAATAGGTGAACTTATGGGTCTACAATTCTGCATATCAAACCTTTTCAAAACTCTGTCAATATAGGCCTTCTGAGATAATCCCAATGTCCTCATGGACCTATCTCTATGGATCTCAATGCCAATGACACAAGATGCCTCACCCATATCCTTCATATCAAAGTTTTGACACAGAAACTTCTTAGTTTCATGCAACAAACCCAAATCACTACTTGCAAGTAATATGTCATCCACATACAGTAGTAGAAATATAAACTTGCTCCCACTCACTTTAAGGTATATACATTGATCCACCACGTTCTCAACAAAACCAAAAGATGAGATTACTTTGTGGAACTTTACATACCATTGACGGGAAGCTTGCTTAAGCCCATATATGGATTTCTTTAGCTTGCAAACAAGCCCTTCTCTTTTATCAAAACCTTTAGGTTGGTACATGTATACCTCCTCATCAAGATCCCCATTCAGAAAAGCCATTTTGACATCCATTTGATGAAGCTCTAAATCAAAATGAGCCACCAATGCCATGATGATTCTAAATGAATCCTTCGTAGAAACTAGAGATAATGTTTCATGGTAATCAATGCCCTCTTTCTGAGTGAAACCTTTAGCCACGAGTCTAGCCTTATAACGCTCCACCTTGCTAGAAGGACCCTGCTTAGTTTTGAAGACCCATTTGCATCCCATAATGGATGCATTTTCTGGCATAGGAACAACATCCCAGACATCGTTTTTGGCCATAGATTCCATCTCCTATTTCATGGCACCATACCAAGCGTCAGACAAAATACCATTCATGGCTTCACCAAATGATAGTGGATCAGTATCAAGTCAACATCATAGTCAGACTCCTGGAGATAAACAACATAGTCATCAGAAATGGCGGACCTCTTCACTCTCGAAGATCTTCTAACTCCCACTTGATCAAGCGTATCCTGACTAGTAGGATTGTTATCCACTTGTGGTTCTTCATGTGGTTCCTCTATCGGTGGTTGTTGTAAAGGTTGCACCTCAATCCCGTCTTGAGGACTAGGTTGAGGATTAACCAATATTACTCTATGTAAGGGTGTTGACGAAGTTTCCCTTACTTCTTCAAATACCACCACTTGAGTCGAACCACTCCCACTGGACTCATGATCCTCAAGAAATCGTGCATTTCGTGACTCTACAACTTTGATGGAGTTTGAGGGACAATAAAACCTAAACCCTTTGGAGTTTACCGGATAGCCAACAAAATAACCACTAATTGTTCTTTCATCCAACTTCTTAATGTGTGGGTTGTAAACCCTCACTTCAGCTGGACAACCTCAAACGTGCATATGATACAAACTGGGCTTCCATCCATTCCAAATTTCAAACGGTGTTTTCAGAACAAATTTAGAGGGGACCCTATTTAAAATATACACAGCGGTTTTTAAGGCTTCACCCCATAAGGTAATAGGTGGACTGGAGTTGCTCATCATGCTTCTAACCATGTCCATAAGTGTACGGTTCCTTCTTTCAGCAACACCATTTTGTTGTGGTGTGCCAGGCATCGTGTATTGTGCAATAATGCCTTCACTAGAAAGGAATTGTGCAAATTGTCCAGAAGCTTGACCCTTGTCAGTGAACCTACCATAATATTCACCACCCCTATCTAGATCTCACAATCTTAATCTTCTTTTCCTTTTGATTCTCTACTTCTGCTTTGAAAACTTTAAAGACATCAAGTGCCTCACCCTTTTCAAACAGAAGGTAGACATACATGAATCTGGAGAAGTCATCAATAAATGTGTTAAAATATTTTTGTCCATTAAGACATGGGGGTGTGAATGGTCCACATATATCAGTGTGTATGATCTCTAACAATTGAGAACTTCTTTTGGCACCTTTAGTGGACTTGTTTGTCTGCTTTCCTTAAATGCATTCAATACAAGTTCCATAGTCAGAAAAATCTAGAGTTTTTAAAACTCCATCTTTCACCAATCTTTTAATTCTTTCAATGGAGATATGTCCCAATCTCCTATGCCAAAGTTGTGATGAGTTCTCATTAATTATACTACGTTTATTGCCAATTTCACTAGTGTGCAAAGACAACAAATTATTCTCAAAAGTAGAATCTAGCTGAATTTTGAATAAATCTCCATCCAAATAACCAGAACCAACAACTTTATTGAATTTCAAAACATCCACAACATTATTAAGAAAATGAAATCCATAACCTAAACGAGAAAGTCTTGAAACAGAAATAAGGTTCCTAGAAAATGATGGAACATATAAAGTGTTTTCCAAAATCAAATGAAAACCAGACTTCAAAATCAACTTATAACTTCCCACTCCCTCAACATGAGAACGCATCTTGTTTCCAGAATAGATGTGTAGCTCATTTTCCTTTGGTTTCCTGAGGTTTGGGAAGCCCTGCACAGTATTGGCAATGTGAATTGTACAACCAGAATCAATCCACCAAGTATTATTCGAAATGTCAACATAAAGAGATTCATGACACACAAAAATAAGATTACCTTTCTTGTCAAGCCAAGACATAAACTTGTGGCAATCTTTCTTGAAATGACCTTTTTCTTGCAAAACAGACATTTGTCTTTCCAAAAGTTTGCATTCTTCATAGGGACACCCTTATGCCCACAGGTATAGATTGTCCTGTTTCATTAATTAATTCTCAGTCTTATTATTTTGAAAGTAAATTATATGTAGTGATTACAACCTTTACCCACAGGAAGGTTTTGAATTTACTAATTTTAAGAATTGACATTTTTTGATTCATCTTGAATGTATGCTTCATAACTTATACGTTTGTTATTTATTGTCATGGTTATTTTCAGCCTTACCTATGACTGCATTTTTCGATTCATCTGTCATTCCAATGTTAACTGGTGAAAATTTCGGTGAGTGGAAAGAGGACTGGCAAAGAAAAGTTCAAGAAAGACAAAGGCAAAAAGGGTGTCCCTATGAAGAATGTAAACTTGTGGCAATCTTTCTTGAAATGACCATTTTTCTTGCAAAACAGACATTTGTCTTTCCAAAAGTTTGCATTCTTCATAAGGACACCCTTTTTGCCTTTGTCTTTCTTGAACTTTTCTTTGCCAGTCCTCTTCAACTGAGACACCAAATGGGCACTTTCATGTGTCTCAGCTTTCAACCTCTCTTCCTTGCACACACATGGTCAAACAATCATTAACATACCACTTTTCTTTCTGTGTGTTGTAAGATATCTTAAAAGGCCCATATTCATGAGGAAGAGAGTTCATAATGAAGTGAACCAGGAATGCATCGGTAATCTGAATCTCCAGATTGTTTAGCGTGGCAGCTATATCCATCATCTCCATAATGCTCACGCACATGGCATTTCTTATCATGCACCATTGATGACAGCTTTTTCATTAAGGCACTCCCAACAGACTACTCAGATGCGATAAATTGCTGCTCAATAGCAGCCAAGTAGGATTTCGCTTTGCCTGTATCAGAAATGGAGCTCTTAAATGGCTTGGAAATTTTGGACTTCATGAGCATCAAACATAAGCGATTAGATCGCTCCCACCTCTCATGAGCCAATTTCTCTTCTGGTGTACTTGATTCCGTAAGTGCTGGTGGTGCATCCTTACGGATCGCCAAGTCCAAGTCCGTACAGCCCAATGTCAAGAGAATAGCCTCTTTCCATTCACCGAAATTTTCACCAGTTAACATTGGAATGACAGATGAATCGAAAAATGCAGTCGTAGGTAAGGCTGAAAATAACCATGACAATAAATAACAAACGTATAAGTTATGAAGCATACAATCAAGATGAATCAACAAATGTCAATTCTTAAAATTAGTAAATTCAAAACCTTCCTGTGGGTAGATGTTGTAATCACTACATAGAATTTACTTTCAAAATAATAAGACTGAAAATTAATTAATGAAGCGGGACAATCTGTACCTGTGGGCATAAGAAAATCCCCTTCTAATATTAATTTTCATCTTATATCAATTAGTCTCATAAAACTAATTGCTTCCATGTGGGGCCGAGCATTATTTAAATGAATTAATTGGTCAATATGTATGTATCACTATTTTAATCACGTATCAATATGTGAGTAATTTATTTATTATTTTATATGCACTCCAGATGCTGTGGCTACTCCAAAATGCATAAAAATAATTTCTCAATGTGATACACAATGTATGATCAATTAGTCTCTAAATGTATACATAATTTAACAAAATAATGAATACTTATGGAAGTCATTCATAGACTAATTTAGATCATATCTAATAATTTTTATAATCACAAAATATTTAATGTGAAATAAACAGGTTTTGCAACTAATAAAACTTTCACCAAAACTCACAATATTACGGTCCAAGTAGCAGTTACAGTAATTTTAATTATTATTATTTTTTAAGTCCAGCACATGTGAACAAGAAAAGAAACGCGCATCAAAAGGAAGACAACAATAAAATACAGAATAATATACTCTACTACATTAAAGCCTGTATGCACGACATCCGAAAAATCTGTAAGCTAAATAAAATTCCGTCGCCGGCGATATAAACCGCCACCGTTCTCAGCCGTATCGATATATATATATATATATATATATATATATATATATATATATATATATATATATATATATATTGTCAATATGAAGAAAACGATCCGGTGTCCCGTGTCGAACGGCTACCGATATAGCCATGATTAGATCTACAATCACGGTGACACCAGTGATGGTGAATAAGGGGTGTCAATCGGCTCCATACAAACGGTAGCGCGTAATCCGGCCACTCAAATCCCCTTTCCTTTTTTTTTGTTTGCTTTTCCGGCGACGGCGATAAGCTTACAATGCGGAAGGGTGATGAACAATCAAACAAAATATTGGACCACAATCTATAACTGGTTTGCAATATGTATATATATTGGTCAGATCGTTTCAGTAAAATATATATATTTTACTGTGGCGTGATTTGGTTGAACAGCAGCAACGGATATATATATATTTTTATGCTAGAAAAATGTGGATGATATATATATTATATTCAGATCGAACAATTCCGGCGATGGGAGAAAGTCGACGGACCCAAACAAAAGAACAAGAAGGATACAATCATGGTTGATAATATATATATTATATTCAGTTGACCAAATATCACAAAATTATATATGCAAGACACGTGATAAAGGAGGGATCAATAGATTCATATGCAACCAATACTCAAAATACAGGAACGTAAAAGCGAGAACAGATCAATACAGATCAATAGATCAGATACAATGACTAAAAGGTAAACCTTTCTCTTTCTCTGATACCACATGTAAGAATTTATGTCTACAATAAAGATCGTACCTCCAGCCATGGTATCCGAGTGGTGTGTTGATTCCCCTCCGTTTAGCCGACAGCCGCCGTCTCCCAAACCCTAGCCAAAAGTGGCGTACAAGAGGAAGGAAAAGATTTGCTATGTGGATCTTCTAGCTCTTTTGATGGTACATAGACTCTCTTTATATAGGTGAGACAAAGAGACCCACCAGCTTATAGAATACTCTAAAATAAAAACCCTAGCCATCATAGGATTTTCTATTACTGATATAATAATTAATAAACCAATTATTTGCCAACAATAATATTATAATAACAAAAATAATATCACAATAACTAGAAGGCCACACAAATAATTATTTAAGTAATAAATAATTCTTACATAAACCTGCTAGCCGAAGACAAACAAGAAGGATAAAAGAATCATCATTTACGCGCATCAGTTCATCAATTAATAGTAAACTAACACCTACAATATTAAATAACATACATAAAGCATAAAATAAAATGATTAAGACAATGGTGGTATTTGAAGGCAATGGTGGTATTTGAGTGCGAGAGTCAGAGAGGGAGGAAAGTGAACGTACTTTTGTACGGAAAACAATTTTCGAAAAACCGAAAAACCTTTACAAAGAGCGATAGATTTCGAAAAATTCTATTCTAGGGACTCCCTACTAGGGAATTGTCTACGTGGCAGCATCTAGACCACACACGGGGCACTATGTATTCCACCTCAGGAAACTGTATGGTCCAGATCCTGCCACGTAGGCAGTTCCCTACAGTAGAACGACCCATAGATTTCACAACTTTTTTTCCCCACAAATTACCGAGAGGGGCGTGGAATATAGTTTAGCCATTACACAATTCAGATAAAAAAAACATAAAAAAATGATATAGTTTTTGTCGTCCTTTACGTAGAATAATTTTAGGGACTGGTTTAAAAGGACAAAAAAAAAGGAGAAAAATGGAATCAGGACAGTGAATATATGAATTGGGTGATGATGACAAATCCAATGTTCATAACCCCAAATCCACTGTTTGCTGTAGTGGAACTGACATCAAATTCAATATTTTACTATTCCACTGTTATTTATATGTTTTT
This sequence comes from Gentiana straminea, assembly GCA_036785695.1. Classification (NCBI taxonomy): domain Eukaryota; kingdom Viridiplantae; phylum Streptophyta; class Magnoliopsida; order Gentianales; family Gentianaceae; genus Gentiana; species Gentiana straminea. The sequence continues at coordinate 8,146,210 of JAVUPR010000114.1, forward strand.
TACAAAAATGATCTCGAAAATAAAGTTGAAAAATATCAAATGAGATGTCTAAATTAAGAGGACGAAAAAGTAAAAAGAGAATTACCATTTTTTGACAATCAGATCAAAAAATATATTCGTTTTTGTGGTTGAATACGAAAGAATTAAATCACAGTGGAATAATGATTTGTCCTTTTTATCTAAAAATATATTTCACTGTCATTTTTGCATATTTCTATGTTCATATTTTCCTTTTTAACGATAAACCCAATAATTTTTTGATTTTATGTTCACCAACACACAAGCCCTGACATCGATTACCTCGACAATGTTGTTGTCTAACATAACCTAATCATTTATATATAAAGATAAAAACCCATATAAAACAATTTTAATATTTATGTGAGACATCAAACCTTAAAGTGAACCCTTTACCGTAATTATAAGTCGCATTCACGATTAATTAGTCTAACGTTCTTGTTACTTTTCCACTTTAGCGAAGGCATTACCAGTCAATTTTATCGTTGAGCAGTTTAGTTATTTGAGTAGACATGTTGCTAAAATAAAGATGATTGAAAAAAAAAAATCAAATCATACATCACAACAAATATATTTTTGAAATTATAAACGCGGTGTCATGCACGCAGTTTATCACACTATTCCAAGGATTTAATTTCACACATATAGGGCTGGCGTAAGGTATGTCAAAGATGTGGAGATTATATTGAAACAATTCCTCTCAACAATTAAACTGTCAAGAGTCTCTTATCTTATTTAATTACTGATCACTTTCTTTTTTCACCATAGATATATCAAATATCCTTCTGAGTGTCACCTACTATTTCAGATTTTTAAGTATACCTCGAGGATGCCGTCGTAGGGTAGGCCTAGAACTCGATGAGTATCAATTAGGAGTCCAAGCATTGAATATTGTAGGGGTGAAGGTCTTCCTTATGGGACTGGAACCTAAGCCGGCACAATGTGTCGTCATTCTCTCACAACGCTTGTGTCAACAATAGAAGCCGTCGGGTTAGTTGTTACATCCTCCACCCTCAATCATTATTTTGAAAAATAGGTAGTTCAATTAGGATCTTCTAGAATTGTCCAACAATCTTGAAAATAATAAATCATGAGTTTTTTCTAAACTTCAACTCGTTTATCGGCTTCAAATACAGTCTAACTATCGTCAACTTTTCATTATTTTTCAATTTTATGATTATTAAATTATTTTTATGTAGACACTACATAATTAAATTTCCCCAAGGTTTTACTATCCTAATTCGTCATAATAAAATTAAAATTTTACACTAAATTATATTTTATCATGTGATTTTTATAATCATATTAAATTCATTTATCTCAATTAACTTAATTGATACCAATTAATCTAAATTAAGTTTTATACATGTCTAATAATTACAAAAAATATTATGTATATGTATACATGATAAAGAGTGAAAATCATGAATATGATGAATGACATGACATAGACATATCACGTAATTAACATCAAATGAAAATAAACACGAAAATTAAACCACTAAAATAGTTTGTTTGGTACCTCATATCTAATCTATTACAAAACAATAAAAAAAATGATCATGTCATCATCCGGTGCACACCAATGATCCATGATGGGGCCACACACCGAAGTGCCAGCTCTCCTATGTGGATCTTAATTTCCTCGAAGCTGGAACAAGTTGAACTGAAACATCTTTTCTTCAACAACATCATCTACAACTAATCTATTACAAGTTTTTCCCTAATTCGACATAAGATCTACTCGAAAATAAAATACCAAACAACAGAAAAATAAATTACAAGGTGGTGCACCTATTACTACAGGTCTAATGGGAAACAAGTATCAACCACCATTCTATCTCGTCAACCAAAACATTCATCATGAAGATATATATAACATACATATAAAAATACCATCTTTACTCTAACGCGATTCCACTCCTTGATTAATTACTTAATTTTGTAATCCAAATCGTAAAATCACTTTAATCTCGCTCAGATAACACATGGTGGATTTACTGTACCTGAACTGGGCCCGAATTGCACAAAATCCGACCCGTCCAGATGGCTTCAGTCGGTTCCGCGATAGGGACCCTCGGAGAACCAGCCTTGTCAAATTCCTGGCTGCGGATTTCTAGACAGTTTGTCAGCACCAATCAACCAATTTGATCACACACTGCGGAAACTACAAATTCGTGATCTGTTTTCAATTTTTCTATATAATGAAACTCATAATTAATTAATTTAAACTACAAGGGTGTTCAGAGATTATCTTCTGAGTTGTATCTCCAAGCGATGACATGTGGACGTCGATCTCGTATTCGAATCTTATCGGATATGTCTCACGAAAAACTTTAGTTTTTCTTTTCCCAATAGCTAAGGCAAGAAGTAAGTACATAAATGAAGAGCACTTGAAAGACATGACATCTAGCTGGCATAGTACTATTCTCTAACTAGATCCTCACAACCATCATCTTCGGCATCTTATTTCTAAAATTGTAAACAAAGGAGTGAGCTCATAATTCAGTTAGAAAAAAACGTAATCAAGAGGGAACCATGAGAATATCTGAAAATATTTTCACACTCATTTAACGATGAATGGTCTTTAATAACAAAAATAAGGATAATAGTAATATCAATATAAAGTGAGTGAAAGAAATAAGGGGAATAAGAAATGACACTAAGATAAGGATTGAGCAGGCGATAAAGATCGATACTGGCAGTGAAGTGAATAATTGAACCATGAGAATATTGGAAAATATTTTCACTCCTTTAATGATGAATGATCTTTAATAACAAAAATAAGGATAATAGTAATATAGAAATAGAGTGATTGAAAGAAATATGGGGAATAAGAAATGACACTAAGATGAGGATTGAGCAAACAATAAGGATTGATAGTGGCAACTTTTGAGAATGAGGAAACCTTAGTTACATTTACAAATGAAAGAATTTTCCCAAAGGAAGCATACCAGGTCTAATTCTTCTTTGCAATGGAATGAAATGCTAATATGAACTCCAACTGAATCCATGTGGACCAAAAGGAAAAATTAATGAAATAACCACCTATTAAACTAACAGACACTTTGGGCCTGATCACATGGGACAAATGCAACAGGAACAGAGAGCAAACATAAACAACTTAGATCAATGCAAGACTCAACAGATTGAACAAACTTTATACTGACATTAAACAAACTAGAACGTCAAGCAGACCAAGACTGACTTGCAAAGACACAGTCGGACAGATTATAAGAATGTGCCGACCAACTCAAACAATGTAGCAGATTGGCAACTCAGATATTAGAACATATCATGTATGCAAGACTCAGTAGCAAGGAAAACAAGTTGCTCATAAGAATTACCAAAATCAGCAAGACTGATTCGTAATACATAAACATATAGCATCCAGATTCAGGACAAATTGCTCAGTTAGACAGAACTAAGACACATGGCAACAGCTTAATGATACATATCAGATGCAAAACATGATAACACAGGCTCATGCTTAGGCATATTCAAGGATGGTCTTAAGATACATTTTAAGTTAAAAAACAATCATGGCAAGAAGGAAAATAGGCCCTGATTAAAGATACTTTTGTGCACATAGAACCACTTAAAATGCTAGAAAGAAACTAAATAACCCTAGCTTACACTAATGAAGCAAAGACCAAAAGTAACATACGGCAAAAAAATACACTTAAGCACGAAGGAGATAGAACACTGATGATCTGTATTGGATTTTGCATCGAATAATGTGATACGATCTTTATGAAGACAACAGTAAGAGGGTAAAAATTACTTTATTCAAAATGAATAAAATAGATTCATTTAATTCAAGTTAAATCTGAACTGCAAATCAGGTCGAAGCGAACAGATTTACGAGGTTGTTTGCGGGCGGCAGCGTTTCTTCTTGCACGCCTCTGCCGAGAGCTCAAACTCCATGCCTTAGTATTACTTGATTCATCTTCTCTAAATCATCCAACACACTGAATGATTTTTGCAATCAAATGAATTCAGAAATTTCATGTATGAAATATGAACAAATCCTAAAGATACCCTTGGGCAATCAATTGGCACAAGAGCAAAGAAAACAACAAGTAGAACATTACCTCTCTCAATTCAGTAGAGCTAACGGCGTAGATAGTAGCCGTCGCCGTGGCCACCGCGATTATTTCTAAGAAAGGAAGACCAATCTGCTGAAGCCCCTCCATTATTAGCTTATATAATTGTTTCACTTTTTAACCTTGTCAAATTAAATTAAAAAAAATGCTCGTAAATGAGAGGAAAAAAAAAAAAAAAAAAAAAAAAAAAAAAAAAAAAAAAACAAAGAAAAAAAGAAGTTAAACACAAACACTTCTTGAGCGCAAATCAAAGCCAACAATCTCAATCTAAAATTGCACTTAGCCAAAAAAAAGAAAAAGAAACAGGACATGTGAAGATTCGGCCGCTGCTAATTGCTATCAACTGGATTGTGGTGCGAAAGATGGAGGTGAAGAGCGATAGTCCGATTGTGTGGAAGAACGATAGTCCCAATTTTGTGTAGAGGACGGAAAAGGAAGACGAAGGGCAAAATGGGTGTGTCGATGGAGATGCCCTAGCTATTTTGTGGAGGAGGCGGGTGTTTTACTGAATGAAAAGTTGGGGAAAATTGACAAGGCGGGGCATTCTACCCGCTATTTAACTTTTTTAAAACGAAAAATAAAAGGATGGAGGTAAGCAACCCTAGTGGGTCTTTTGTGGAGAGCTTTTGTTTTCTTTTTGACAGAATAGAAGACTTCATTCTTCAAAAGTAAAATAATAAGGAGAAAATAGATAGATAATTTTAGAGATTGTCTATTCTATTATCTTCTTTTAGACAATGGCAGAGAGTATTCTCTTGTTGAGAAATAAAAAAAAAATGGAAAATCACAGGCAAAAAGAGGTATTAGTGAGCTTCAAATTGGTTTTTATTTTTTGTCTTCTTGTAAAAAACCTGCAACTTTAAAAGCTCAAACATGTTCAACAATGGCCTCTGTTGATGAAACCCATTTTTTTTTAATTTTTTCTTTTTTTGGCTTTTCTTACAGTCACAGCACCTTTGCATATGGTGGTCTCCAAATTGACTCATTTGAAGGATAAAGAATCAAATTAGAAGAATAAATAATGAAAAAGAAAATGAAGGAATTAAAGGTTGTGGTAATTTTAATCCCAGATGCTGAGTCAATGTAGACGTGACCGGTTCCGGGCCGGTTCCGGGTCCATGGCACGACCCTCCGGTTCCGGGTCCAAAATGGAACCGAACCGCCGGCTCCATTTTCTAGCCGGTTCGCCGTTCTCCGGGAACCGGCGGGTTTGGCGGTTCCCCGGTCCGGGTCCGGGTCTCGACGGTTCCCGGGTCAGACGGTTCAGATCACGGTTCCGATTACGGTTCCGATCACGGTTCCAATCCCGGTTCCAAAAAAATCAAATTTTTTTTCACAAAATTTGTATAACTTACGTTAAAATTAATAATAAATTTAATTGGTTATTACACTATATATAATATTTAATTTCATAAGTATGTTTAAAAAAAAAAAAACACACGCTTGTATAATATTTAAATAAAACAATTGCTAAGAAAATAAAGAAAAATAACATGGATTAACTTTTAACATTCATTATAACGACCATTTTCGATTACATTAATTTATTACAATACAATAAATGATAGATAAATTAAACATAAATGATGGATACCGATTATTCTACGTAACGGTTACATTGATAAAACTAAATTAATACAACAAAACACTACAACAAGCAACCTTCAACATTTATATTACATCGATTTTTCATAACGTGCGTGTTGACGTTGTTACGTCACATCCTACCCGGCTACCCGTCTCGACGTATCCGCGCATCATGCATATAATTTTCATATTCCTCGGAATGCCTTATTCGTAAATGTCGCATATAAGAACCAAGCCCGATTCCACGCTCGTAATGATACGTTTTTTCACAAACGTTACAAACAACCTTAAATTTTGAATGATTCACTTCCCGGTAGTTTCATCGAGTAACATTTTCTTTTCGGAAAAAAAAATGAAAAGCGAGACACAATGATCGACATTGCAAAATAATATATTTCGAAAGTGATAAAGTAAACGAATTTATTCGAACAACTTCAAATCACTATCCGAAATATATTATAATGGTAGATAATATTATAATATGTGAGTTAGAATATGAGAGATAGAAAAGAATTGTGGGTAAAAATTGATGAAATGGATATGTATTTATAGTGTGATGAGTGTGTGATATTTTAAAATAAAATAAAATAAAATCAAAAATTTTGAATATATGTCCGTTGGGAAAAGAAAAAAAAAGGAAAAAAAAAACGAAAATTCAAAAAAAAAAAAAAAAAAAAATTTATATAAAACCGCTGGTTCCGGGTCCTCCGGGCCGGTTCCGGCCGGTTCAACCGCCGGTTTTTCGGCCGGTTCCTTGAACCGCCGGTTCCGGTCCGGGCCGGGTCCGTTGGAACCTAAAACCGGGTAGGAACCGTGGAACCGCCGGTTCCGTGGACCCGTGGACCCGTGGACCCGTGGACCCGTGGAACCGGCGGGTTGGACCCGGGAACCGGCGGGTCCGAACCGGATTTGGAACCGGAACCGCCCACGTCTAAGTCAATGATGGTGGAAGCCATGAAGGAGGTGGTGTAGGGGTGGCTACGTGAATAGTGGTGGTGGAAAGAAGAATTTAAAGGTTGTGGTAATTTTTTTTAATATTTTTATCACCACTACAACATCTAATCACACACAATTAATCTATATCATTCTTTTATATTATCACCATTACAACATCACATCACACACAATTTATCCCTACAATCCTTCTATATTTATCTTCCACTCATCTTTCTCCACATCACCCAAACAACACCAATCAATGGCATTATCTCCCGATCACCATTAGGGCTGCTCTAAGGCGTTCATGAACGTCTTTTCAGTGAATAGTTTTTTTTTTATAATAATTCATTCTACTGTAGCAAAACGTCCAAGAATATCAAGCGCCCCTTTACGCATCTAAAAGGGCATTTTCTAATAAATGTCATATATTTAATGTCTTAATAGCCGTATTTTGTAGTAGTGTGGCAGTGAAGTGAAAATTTGATTTGTAACGATAATTATCTGCAGTGAATGAATAGTTGTAATAAAGGCAAGACTGGTTCTGAGTACTATCTCTTCATAAATAGCCCTGCAGGAAGGGCCCCTCTCATGCGACCCTCAAATGGCGAGGTAATGAATGTAATAATGGAACGCATCCTGAGCAGAGCCTAGTATTCTGCACCAGTAAGCTTAAGTCATGGCCGGTCCAACACCCACCTATTATTAATGAATGACCCCACAAGCCGGGGTGAGTTAAGGAGGTGTTGAGTATTCGTGAAGTCTCATTATATCTTGTGTTATACGAGTACTTAACCAATGATCAACTAAATGCACAAGCACATACGAAACCCTAATGTCATGATTTCTTGTACCATGCACTACATAAATTAAAAAAATAATTACCATAAGATAGTAATCCTAAAATATTAATAAAATAATGCCCTAATTACATGAAGGCTACAGATTAGCTATTGACAGGGTGGCTGAAAGAGGCAGAGGCAGAGGGTTAGGGCCACCGCATAATTAATTAATAAAATAATTACAAAACCCCCCTCAAAGTTCACATATGTTAGGCATCAATTACCGCACATACGTACCATTCCAAGGGCACACTCACTGCACAAACACACCCATACATGCAAGCCACGTACTGGTTAGCTCCTCATTGTGGACCTTATAGTACACCCACCTATTTTCATGAACACTTATGATCACACACACATTATCATGTTCATGTTTCATGAGTACTTGTATTTTCCACACACCCAAATCATTATGCCTCCTGTTTAATGAACACTTATGATCACACACAATATTTTTCCGCACACCCAAATCATTATGCCTCCTGTTTAATGAACACTTATGATCACACACAATATTACCGTGTCTCGTGTTTCATGAACACATTTGATTTCCGCCAACTATTTATTTTCACATTATTTCTATTCATTGATAATTTATCTCATCAATACAAGTCTGTTTTTTTTTTCCAGAAAATATCGATTTACACCACAAACGACACCAACCAATATGGATAGAATCCGGAAACGGAGCTGATTCGACCAGCTCCCGACAGCAGGATCATATATACCTTGCTCTACGAGCTACCCAAAACCTGTTAGCGGCACGTTTATTCACATAACAATACCGCAACACAGTTTCAGCCAATTTTCGCATAGAAATTTACAAGGTACCGCAAGTTACTAACTTTAATCAAAGAATAACACAATTAGCACATAGATTCACAAAGTTATTATTTAAAGATCTAAATCAAAGTTTAACATCAACAATACATAATGCAGGAATTCAGTTTTCAAGCTAAAAGAAAAGAAAACCTATTATAATTGACAAAATATCCCTTACCTTATCAATGCTATATTTTTTTTTGCGAGAAATCTTGCTAAACCTCACCGGATACCAAAGCCGCCCCCCCCCCCCCCCCCTTCTCCCCCCCAAAGGCCTTTATTTTCTTCCGGTAACATGCCTAGTCACAAAAACTGCAGCAAAATTGAGAGTTGCTACGAAAAACGAAGCACAACAGAACACAACACACCTGCCGGACTTCGCCTACCTCACGTCGGCGAAGGGCTACCTCTAGGTTAACTAGGTGCCCATTTGTAGGTTTTTCTAAGCTATAGGCCTGTGAGAAAACTACCCTTGCAATTTTATTTAAACAATTACGGTTGTCACGATCACGATAATAATAATAATAATAATAATAATATATTCAGTGGAGAGGAATTGAGATCCTCTGTCGTGTTGCCGTCTGCTGTATCCGTGTTGTGAGCCCAAACGACGTCGTTCCGGGCAAAAACGGTGTCGCGTTGATGTTTTTTTTTTTTTTTTTTAAAGCTCAGAACCAAACGGCGTCGTTTTTAACCGAAACGACGTCGTTTCGGGTCACAGCAACTCGTGTTGTGCTCATTTCACAGCAGAGGAGTCGCTTCCCAGTGGAGAGGGGGATCGGAGATAAAAAGGTTAATGTTGATTTGAATTTTCATTGCACCGATTGGCTCTGGTATTAATTAGGCTTAAGGCCAAGTCCCTGGATTGGACCTTTTAGTTGAAGGTTTTTTTTTTTAAAACATACTTATCGCGTTTTTAAAATAAATACAAAATTCAATTTATTGATAGCCTCAAAACATGCCTACAAAGTAGTCTTTTCTAGCATATTTATAAACAAAAACCAAATTCATACGTATACACAAAACATACTTTTTATTTTTCTTTGTATGTTTTTTTTTTTAATATAGATATATATAATAATATAAAATAATGTTAGATATTTTTTCATAAAGTAAATAATTTATAATCGTTTGCATACGAGTTACCGTACGAATTAATGTTATCGCAACGAAACGGGGTTCAGATACATGCATTTTCGAACTGATATGTACTTACCTTTTCGTGTAAGGGTTGCATGCTTTCATCCGGTGAACAGTGACAACCGTACTTTTTCGTGCAAGGAATATCTCCATTCATTTTTAGGGCACTTGCAACCTATAAAAGGCACAAGTATGCAGGCGAAAATTCATAAGTTTGACAGCATCATCAAAAAAACTTTGAGTGTCCTCGGGTTTGGTTCAAACAAGTCACTGTTTGAATCAAACACCTCCATTGTATCCTGAGAGAGATTTTCGTTTGATCCCTTAGTGACAAATTCTGTGGGACGAAACATCTCTTAAAATACAACGTTATTAACGTGTCTTAGGGTTTCTACTTCTCTGTCAAATCCTAAGTACATCTTTTCAACAAATAATATATTCTTTTTAATTTCTATAGTTTTCCAAACAAAAAATTAATAAAACTTGTTTGTATATCTTTTTTTTTTTGGCCAAGTAATTTTTTTTTATTGGAACCTTTATCAATTGAAGTAAAAAAAAAATTGGGCCTTCATAAAAATAAAATATCTATATATAATATATAGATGAGTGTTTTTAACCCAATTACCCGTAATTTTGACCCAAACCCGAAAATTGACCCGGACCATTCCCCATATAAACACGTTTAAAATAATAAAAAAAACCCAGAATCAATCAATTAATCTCCAAAATCTTTTTTTTTAAAACTAATCTCCAAAATCTCAATAAATTTACTCCACAATCACTTCTATCCCATTATCTACCCCCCACTCTCCGTACCCCCTACTCCCACTAAACCTCATTTCATTCTCATTTCTCCCAATCGACTTAAAATTGTCATCACTACTTTTCTTCTTATTCAATCACCTTTTCCTGATGAATATGTTTCTTGAGTTGTTCAACATCTTGAAGAACATTTTTCCGACTGAATCGAAACAATCCACTTTGCTAAACCTTAAGATGAAAAGGTTGGTTTTTTTTCATGTTTTTTCGGTCATAGAATTTTTCATTGATATCTTAGATCAATACATGTTACTTTATTTTATTTTATTTTATTTTTAAATAACACTTCAATTTCATTGTCTAATGGCTCGAGTTAAAATTGCCATCACTACTCTTCTTCTTATTAAATCATTTTTTTCCTGATGAATATGTTTCTTTAGGTTGTTCAACATCTTGAAGGACACTTTTCTGACTGAATCGAAACAATCCATTTTGCTAAACCTTAAAACGAAAAGGTTGGTTTTTTTTTTTTCTGTCATAAAAATTTTCATTGATATCATAGATCAATACAAGTTACTTTATTTTATTTTATTTTTAAATAGCACTTCAATTCATGGTCTAATGTTTAAAAAATGTTTATGCTTCTCCTCCTTTTTGATTTCTTTCACATTCAATATTTTAGAATAATTAAAATATAGCCATAAAATAATTAACAAATTTCTTAAATAGAAATAAGAAATTAATTAAATCCTAAAAACAAGATTTCGAAAAAAATCCTTGAGCTTTTCAAAAAAAATACTTCCTTGATTTAATTAAAATATAAAAAACGAAATTTAAAAATTTATAAACAAAATCAAACAAAATCTCCTAAAAAAATGAAATCTTAAAAAAAACCTTCGTACAAAACAAAATCTAAAAAGAAAAACCGTTGATTTAATTAAATACAAAAAAAATATAACCATAAAATAATTAAAAAACTCCTTAATTAAAAATATGAGGTAAATGTAAAAGGAAGTTAAATAAAATCTAAAAAACGAAATCTTAAAAAAGTCCTAGAGATTTTTTTAAAAAAATCCTTGATTAAATTAAATTATAAAAAAAATATGAAATTAAACAAATTTATAAACAAAATCAAACAAGATCTTCTAAAAAATGAAATATTTAAAAAATATCCACTTGATTTAATTTAATAAAAAAAACAGAATTAATAGAATTTATGTGTAATCATATAAAATATTTACACAATGATAGCACATTAATAGCGTGTGATTTCACATTAATAGCGTTTATACTAAAATCAATTTAATAGTGAACCAAAAATGGAAGTCAGCGTATTAGAAAAAATAAAAACCGACTCTTAAATAAAACCGGCAAATAAATCTGGAAAAAAAGATTAAAAAAAAACAAAAAATACAAAATCAGTGAATTTATTGCAAAATTAAAAATCTCTCCCGGTCCCAAGCATTAAATCCGGAAAATCTTCCCGCAAATAAAAAAAACCCGGGGAAAAAAATAAAAAATACAAAATCAATGAATTTATTGCAAAATAAAAAATCTCTCACCAATTTAAATAAAAAAAAATCGCCCACACGTAATAAAATCTGCCAGCAAATTAAAAGAACCAGGCATTAATAGCATTTATATTCAAATCAATTTAAAATTGACTCTTTAAAAAAAAAAAACGTCAAACGTAACTTTAAAAAACCGCCTCTTTAAGAAAATAGTAAAATGAAAATTTAAAAAACCGACTCTTTAGAAAAAAAACCACTCTTAAAAAATTATGATTAAAAATTTCACATGAATAGAATTTATGTGCAATCCTCTAAAATATTTACACAATGATAGCACATTAATAGTGTGTGATTTCGCAATAATAGCATATTAATAGAGTTTATACTGAGATTAATTTAATAGTGAACCAAAAATGGAAGCCAGCGTATTAGAAAAAAAACCAACTCTTAAATAAAACCAACAAATAAATCTGGAAAAAAAAATCAAAAAATACAAAATCAGTGAATTTATTGCAAAATCGAAAATCTCTCCCGGTCCCAAGCATTAAATCCGGAAAATCTGCCAGCAAATAAAAGAAAATCCGGGGAAAAAAATTAAAAAATACAAAATCAATAATTTTATTGCAAAATCGAAAATCTCTCACCAATTTAAATAAAAAAAATTCGCCCTACACGTAATAAAAATCGCAAAGCAAATTAAAAATCAGGTAATGTAGGGTAGGGTAGGGGTTGGTAGGGGTGGTGGTAGGTAGGGTAGGTAAGGGGTGGTGGGCAAGGTATGGTAAGGTGAAGTGGTGGGTAAGGTAGGGGTAGGTAGGGTACAGTAGGGAAGAGTAGGGTAAGGTAGGTTGGGGTAGTGGGTAAGGTAAGGTAGGGTGGTAAGGTAGGGTAGGATGGTGGGTAGGGTAGAGTGCAGTGGTGGGTAAGGTAAGGTTAGGGAGGGTTGAATAGGATAGGATAAGTTGGGGTAGTGGGTAAGGTAAGGTATGGTGGTTTGATGGGTAAGATAGGGTATAGTGGAATGGTGGATAGGGTAGGGTTGGATGGTGGGTAGGGTAGGGTAGGGTAGGGTGGTGGGTAGGGTAGGGTGCAGTGGTGGGTAAGGTAGGGTTGGGAAGGGTAGGATAGGTTGGGGTAGTGGGTAAGGTAACGTATGGTGGTGTGATTGGTAAGATAGGGTATAGTGGAATGGGGATAGGGTAGGGTTGGGTGGTGGGTAGGGTAGGGTGAAATGGTGGGTAAGGTAGGGTTGGGGAGGGTTGAGTAGGGTAGGATAGGTTGGGGTAGTGGGTAAGGTATGGTAAGGTGGTGTGGTGGATAAGATAGGGTAGAGTGGAATGATGGATATGGTGGGGTTGGGTGGTGGGTAAGGTATGGTGGGGTGGTGAGTTGGGTAGGGTAGAGAACGGTGGGGTGGGGGGAAGGTAGGGTGGTATGATGGGTAATGTAGGGTAGGGTAAGGTGGATGAAAGTGGAGTAGAGTAGGTAATGGGTAAGGTGGGTAGGATATCGAGGGTAAGATATGTGATATCGGATAGGGTAGGATAGGGTGGTTTAGGGTATGATAGCGGTGGGTAGGGCAGGGTATGATGTTGGGTAGGGTAGGGTGAAGTGGTGGGTAAGGCAGGGTTGAGGAGGTTAGGGAGGGTTGAGTAGGGTATGATAGGTTGGGGTAGTGGGAAAGATAAGGTATGGTGGTGTGGTTGGTAAGATAGGGTAAAGTAGAATGGTGGATAAGGTAGGGTTGGGTGGTGGTAGGGTACCGTGGGGTGGTGGGTTGGGTAGGATAGAGAATGATGGGGTGGTGGGAAGGTAGAGTGGTATGATGAGTAAGGTAGGGTAGGGTTGGGGTGGATGAAAGTGGAGTAGAGTAGGTAATTGGTATGTAGGTAGGATGTCGATGGTAAGATATGGTGATATTGGGTAGGGTAGGATAGTGCGGTGGGTATGGTATGATAGCGGTGAGTAAGGTAGGGTGAGAAGAGAGGTATGGTGTAATGAGGTATGACGTAGGACTACCCACCCCTTTATCTGCAGGTAATCACATTGTCATACGTCTCCGTGCAATGCACGGGTTTATGACTAGTAAAAACATATTATATTAGGTTGGATCAGATTGAATCTACACGATTTTTTATTTTATTTTAGCGAAACATGTACCGTTGGACCCTTCCGGCATCGTTGGGTTTAAAACCACGGTCTCTCTGGCCTCACTATAAGGCCGACCTTGTCTCTACCTTTTAGCGTGCAGTGGCAGGGTGTAGCGGTGCTTATTACCCCAAAAACCCCAGAAAAGACATTTTATCATTGTTATTAATTAAAAGGTAAGGTATTTCTCATAATAATACATATATAAAACAAAAGAAAGTACATCCTCAAGTTTCCCTTCTTTAATAATTCAAGCAGTACACTTTATTTGAGATAATACAAGCAGTACATCCTCAAGTTTCCCTTCCAAATAATAATAATAATAATAATAATAATAATAATAATAATAATAATACAAGCAGTACACTTTATTTGAGATCCTAATACAATTTTACTGCAACAACAACAACAATTATTATAGTAAGCAGCTATATATATATATATATATATATATATCTAATTAATTAATAACTACTACTTATACATGTTCCTTCATCTCTCTCAAGAATCTCTAGATAAACTAGAATAATTTGCTGCACTACTTTCAGCATCAGAGACATAAATATTAATATTATCAGCTGTATTAATATTGATGCGTTCTGAATTTCCAAGATGAATGCCTTTAGCTGTATTATTATTATTATTATTATTATTATTATTATAGGTACATCCAGGACCAAATGGAGCATGTCCATGTGGATGGTGATTATCTGGGTCGATCCCCATGCTTATTAATTTTCTTTTCAAGTGAGAATTCCAGTATTTCTTCACTTCTTTTTCACTCCGTCCAGGTAATCTTCCGGCAATCAATGACCACCTATATAAATATTGATCATCATAATAAGGATATTATTAGCTCACATAACATGCATTGACAATCAATTTCTTTTTGGCTTTTCACATATATTTAAAAAATCAATATATGTTTTTTTTTTGCTAATATATATATAAATTGTGAAAGGATTATGAATAATTTATGGTTAGATATTTAATTAAAGGTATATTTAAAAAATCGTATAAAATAAATAATGTAATGGCTTTTAAAGTAACACTAATTGCAAGACAGGTTTTTATAAAAGTGTCTTAAGAAACAAAAGGTATTATATATGTACATGTGTGTAACGAGTATTTTCTGATTATACCAAATGAAGGGCCGTGATTACTTTCATTTGCTTTGCCAAAAAAAAATATATATTTGTTCCAAAATAAGTTTCCTTCTTAATACTAGAGTCATTTATTTTGGAAAAAAAAAAATTTATTCCAAAATAAGTCTCCTTTTAAAAAACCAATACACAACTTTTTTTTTCATATATATATACATATACTCATAATTGTCTATCTTATTAATTTGCTATCTACCCCTACTTGGAATCTCTATTATTATTATTATTATTATTATTATTATTATTATTATTATTATTGTTGTTGTTGTTGTTGTTGCTTAAACCCTCTGGTATCTCGGACATCTAACCCGACTAATCCGAAGTTAGCTTCTCAAAAAAAAAAAAAAAAAAAAAAAAAAAAATTAAGTAAAGGATTTATATGTACAAAGCAATAACAATATACGTCAGATTTATTAATGAAAAGTATAAAATAGGTACACTCTTATATATATATTGAGATCCATAGTCCCTATAAGTATATTTTAATGAATTCATAAATAAAAATATGTTGAAATTTTATTTATTGTTAAATAAAAAACAAATAAATTGATTTTATTATAACAATAATGCAAAAAGGTAGATACCGGTTGCCTAGGAGGGCATGAAGCTTGATAAAAAGGTCTTCTTCATCCTCACCAAAGTTGCCTCCTTTTACTTTTACCTCTTCTGCCCTTTTATTATAATTCACCCATTTCACCCTACAACTTTTCCCGCAGCGATGGATGCCTCCTAATTAATTAAAACATAAACAATTTTATTTTGTTATTTTTTTATTTAAAAAAGGCACAAACAAGGAATAAAAATTGCAAAATTAATACATAGTTATAATAAACAGGATAAATAATTACGATTATAAAACAAAGAATCAATGATTTCTGAATAATATTGAAAAATTAAGACGACATGTATCTAATTTTGAAAGAACATAATCCACAACTAATATCACCAATCGTAAATTATGAATATATGAAGTAATTAATGGGATCAAGTTAGCCTTACATCATTTCATTGAACTAAAAATAAAAGGTAAGTATATGTGTAAAAGTAAAATATATATATATATATATATATATATATATATATATATATATATATATATATATATATATATATATATATATAAGTCAAAATAGCTCGGTTTTTCTCAGAACGGACAACCATATATATAAACTGTGCTGCAAAACGTACAATAATCTAAGATGCATTAGGCATGTCATTTATAAGCACGTACGTAAAACAACCGCAGAAAAATAATAATATATATTACTAATTAAATTAAATTAATGCAAGTGTATAGAAAAAAAAAAAAAAAAAAAAAAAAACCTGCAGCCTTGGGAAGGTGGTAGCATCGATCACCAAGCTTTTTTATGTAATAATTAGTGAGCTTCTGATCTACTTTTTTTGAGCACGACCCTCTGTTCAATTTTTGATTTTCACAGCAGCAGGAAGGGATCCTCATTTTAAGTAATTAATTAGATATTAAAAATATCGATCAAACGGGGTGGGTAAGGGTAAGAGCTGGTGAAAATTGGATGTACAGAAATTTTCATGCATTGGCATCGAATATATATATATATGGGAAAAGAGTTGACGAGGAAGAACGGTTGACTTGGACTGGTGGTTTGCATTATCATAGTAATTGAAATAGTTAGTTAGCCATGTGTATTTGCCACGTGTATATAACGTGCATTCTTTTAAGAAAACGAAAAAATATATATATATATATATAAGGAAGAGTAATTTTAATCCAATTACCCATAATTTGTACCCAAACCTATAAAATAACCCGTCTCTACCAAAAAAAAAGGGAACGAGCTGTTAAAAAACAGCGCTGAAAAGAAAAACCAAAAAAAAAAGCGCTGAAAAAAAAAGGTTGATACAATGCAGATACGGTGGTTTTTTTACAGATATAGTTTGTTTACAAATATATTAGTTGGGTATAGATTTTCATCTTTTTTTAAAATTTGGTGTAAACAAAACAAAATATCATTTTTTTTTTAAAATTTGGTGTAAATATTATCTACAATAATTATATAATCTATACTATAATATAAAAAATAGCAGCTTTAACCCTCAATCGTATCTAATCCTAACCTACCCATCCATCTAAATCACAAAGTTGAACGATTCCAAAATGGAACAAAAGTCGTCTGCAAACAAATTAGCACGGGGCCTGACTCTAGGTATGATGCTAATTGATAGAAGACAAAAATTGAAGAGATATGGAAGAATGTCAAAAGATAAAATTGTTATAGATAATGAATTGAAAAGGCCCATTAAGAGAGGCTTTCTGAGATCGAGACGGCGTATTTTTTTGAAACGAGGTCCCCGGTAACGCGACATAAAGACTCCTTATGGTTATTTCGGAAAACGGAGTTTAACCCCCTCGATGATGGGTGGGATAGATCGCGGGTTTTTAGGAGTCTAGTTTAAATAAAAGATTTATAATTTGTTTTTAAATTCATATTAGATTTTGATAGGAGTTTATCTTTATTTTATTATTGTTTGAATAATCACTTTCTCTCATATATAAACGAGTATCAGTGTAACATTTTGATCAATAAAAAAAACACCAGTCCAGTTTAGTTTACGTTTCCACACGCATTCTGATTTTCTTCATGATATCAGAGCGAGGGACGAGGGTTCGGGTGCCTTAACATTGGTGAACCATTGCCCGGTCCTTTTTTCCGCTGTTAAATATTTTTGTTTCAATTCCACTATGATCATCCAATCCTCTCCCATATTCTCAAACAATTTTCATCGCCTCATATTCTCAAACAATTTCCATCGTTCTATATCATTTTGCATTCATCATACATTCGTGACCCCTCGCCCCATCCCGATCCGTTTTCCGCCTTTCAACATTTTTTTTCTTCTCCGTATCAATTTTTATATTAGCCCAAGCATATCAATCTGCCGTAACATCGATTAGCAGCACCGCAATGATGAAGATGAGGAGGATACTGCAAATTCAAAATATTTGGAAAATAGATGAGAGCTTAAGGAAGAAAAATGATGCCGCGCTTGCATTGAGTGTGCTTGATTTATAAAGGGCCGATTGGGTTGAGATTGTTGGAGGATTTTTGCTGAGAGAGAAGAAAAAGGAATGGGGAGAGATCGGAGAAGAAGAAAAAAAAAAAAAAAAAAAAATTGGAAAAAGAAAGAAGAAGAGAGAATGGAGAAATGACTGAGAAAGCATTATTTATTTATTTATTTTGACTCAAAGTGTTTTTTTTTTAATTAAAAAAAAACAAAAAAACGAAAAAAAAAAAAAAAAAAAAAAAAAACACACACACACACACACACTATTTGGTGTCTATTATATCTCTTTTTTCAGGTGTTATGCAAGTCAACTTTTTTTTTTTTCAGGTGTTATGCAAGTCAACAACAACCGTCAATTGGAGATCGATATCATAGTCATTATCAACCTCCAACAAAATATCACAACTATGGACTTCGGGAAGACAACCGGAGTGGAGATGCCCTCTCGGGAAGACAACCGGAGTGGAGATGCCCTCTAACAAAAAATCACAACTATGGACCTCGGAAAGATCATCTGAGGTGGAGATGCCCTCCAAAAATACAACTATTACTCCGACAGAACCGCCGGAGTGGAGAAGCCCTCCAAAAATCACAACTATGGACTCCGAAAGAACCGTCGGAGTGGAGATGCCCTCCAAAATACCACAACTATGGACTCCGAAAAAAGCACCGGAGTGGAGATGCCCTCCAAATCATGCCAAGACAAACTCGGCCTCCAAACCCGGCCTCGTTTGAGGGAGGGTGATAGAAGACAAAAATTGAAGAGATATGGAAGAATGTCAAAAGATAAAATTGTTATAGATAAATTCTAGTTTAAATAAAAGATTTATAATTTGTTTTTAAATTCATATTAGATTTTGATAGGAGTTTATCTTTATTTTATTATTGTTTGAATAATCACTTTCTCTCCTATATAAATGAGTACCAGTGTAACATTTTGGTCAATAAAAAAAAAAACACCACTCCAGTTTAGTTTACGTTTCCGCATGCATTCTGATTTTCTTCACTAATCAATCATATAGCAAATCATCGTTTTTGTGGAATGATAATTAAAATCACCGCTTTTCATGTGCTTCTTTCGGATTAAGTATTATCTGAGATTTTCGATTCAGGTACAACATAAAATATCCCGAACTTATTTTGTGTCGAATTTGTGCTTGATTTTGTTTACTAATAAGGGTTTTTTCTGACTTCAATTTCAATCGATCTGAAGGAATTCTGGTAAGTTTTTCATTTCCGGTGTTGGTGTTGCGAGATTCATTTATATATTTAGAGGAAAATATTGACAGAACAAATTTTCACATGTATTGAATTTTCGTTGCAGTTATTAAGCGATGCATTCCAGATCCAAGCACAAATTCATAAACAAGTCATTGCATTTACTTTGCTTTGGTGTCTTCTTTGTAAGTATATATATGTTAATAAGAGTTTGATTATGCCTACACTCTACTACATGGTTAATTTTCAGATATACGACCTTGCCCAAAGAGCATGAGGTATGAATCGGAATCACTATTCAAATTCTTTCTCATGTTTGAGATACCTATTTGTTTTTGTTCGGAATAATGTGTGTCAATTTTAAAAATTCCTCTTTTATCAAGAATTTTTTATTCAGCTATATGGTTGGTTTCGAGAATAAGATCGGGTCAATTTTAAGTTTCTTTATTGGAATTGTTTATGCAGCGATGAGGAATCAAGATCATTTCTCACGTGTCTACTCCGATGTGCTTACCCAAAGCAGGTAACCATGGCTAAGTCAGGGTCAACGGACAGACCTAAAGCTGGTATGTTCAATTCATTGTTCTATTCAGTCTATTCCTTTGAATATCATGTTGAAGCACAATAAGTTTTGATCTTTATGTTCAATTCATTCCTTTATTTGCGTTTTTTTTGTTAACTAGGTTTTCATGATTATGCTGCGGTAGCACAGCTGGGACAATTAACAACCCATCCAGGCTCAGGTTGTATGCAGGGATCGCGTTTGATCGAATCGGCCCTAGATGATGGCACACTCGACTACAAGATGTGCTGGTTTAAATCCTTATGTTCTGCTTTTCGCTTTTTCGTGGCAGGTAAGTTTTTTTTCGATGTTTTATTCTCTTTCGTTCCCGCTCTGCCACTTAAGGTTATGTATTTTTAGTTTTTGTTTTTGATTGTACTTGGATTTGCAGGTTTACAGAAAGGGAATTTGAAGAAGCATTTCATTCTTTTGAAGTTATAAACATCTCACCCCTGTTTTATTTTAATTAAATATTTGTTTTTAGGATTATTTACTTCTTGCTTTGAATTGTATTGATTCTAATGAATGTGAAACATATTACTGTATGTTGTTATTGTTTGAATTATTGCATTTGGAGTATGATTTTCTACTGTTATAGGCATTTGAGGATTTCTTACCAGAAAACTATAAAAGAAAATACATAATGATATTGAAGATGAATAACAGTACTTGCACAGTATACGAGAATGTATTAATATTTCATAGTATATGAGAACATATTAATATTAATAATATTTCAAGAGATCCAAGCGAATTTCTTTTTCTATTTATATAATCCATTTCCAAGGTTTACTACATAAAAATCTCTAATTTAATCTACTGCTGATATAAAACATTAAATTTAACTTCAAATCCAGAATAAATAGACCTATTCTCTCACATACCTATTTAAAAAATAATATGTTGAGCCTCAATCCAAAGCAGCACCCCCACCCCTCCCCCTACCCCCTCCCCCTCTATCTCACTCCTAGAACTCAGTAGAAGGTGTCACATATATATATATATATATATATATATATATATATATATATATATATATACTAGTGATGGTTGCCGTGCAAGACACGGCGAAGAACGGCCCTGAGAACCTAATGTTGATTGGTGAGGTAGACCATCGAAGAAGTTGAAGTTATGAATGAAACAATGGGGGGGGGGGGGGAGCTTGAAAAGCGTTTGAAGATGAAGCAGACATTTTTAACTATGTTACATAATAAAGGCTAAGGGTGCCAAACAGTGCCTTGTTACATAATAACTTGATGTTTTGTTATGGGCCACAATTCTAGCTAATTTATGTGTTGCCCAGCAGAAGGAAACATAGTAGCAAAAGTCATATTGTTAAACCATTACAATCCTACGAAGAAGTAATGGTTTACAATATGCAAAACCATCATACATGTATGCTTTTAGAACAACAAAGACAGGAGCAAATAGTTATTGTCGCAGAAGTAGATACGATAATATTACAAAATACGATTAACCCTTAATCATTTTATTGGACATCACCAGACATCAGTGCATTTTATGGGCTTATTTTCCTTTCTTGACAGGGCTCTCTGTTGGTTTGTCATGCTCATCTGGAGTGGTGTTAAGATCAGCAGCTTCCTTGCAAGGCAGTATCTAATCACTTGTTTTCTCAACCTTAGCAGGCATGGACATGAAGTCAAGGGTTCTTTTGGCTGGTGGATTTGATGTTAGGAAATCTACGCGGGAACGCAGCGGAATTTAAAATTTATTTCTTTTAACCAGGATCGACTTCATTTAAGCAATAAACAAACAAGCTAGTAGACGGTAGTTACCTTGGTTGATCTAAAAGATTGACGCTTTGACCGTCTAAGGAGAGCAGTTCTGCATAGAGCCGCCCAATTGTTCGGCCTCTGCCGCTAGTCCACACGAACAGCCCGCCGGAATCCCATCATGGATTGCTATTGGAAAACTCCGGTTGCTAGACCGGCCCTTTTCCACTCTCTCCAACTCTCTATATGATGCTCTCTATTTTACACAAGAACTATTAGTTCTTGGAATTGTGTTGTACAAAAGAGCTTGACACCCGCTTCCTGTTTATATGCAAAGTGATGCCCCAAATATGAGTGGAGGAGAAGAAAACATTTTCCCAATAAAATAAGGAAAATATAATTGATTGATTTATCTCATTTATTATAATATCTTATATCAAATAAATCTAGGATATTGTCAATATCTTATATTGAATATTCCCAAGATATTGTCAATATCATCGGAAGAGTCAAATGCAATGACTACTACCTTTCATATGAATCAGTTACCGGGTAACTTACAATCCTATCGCTGTAATAATATCCATACGATCGTATCTCGAGTGTCAATACATTAACGATCATATCTTATAATCTGGATATCATGCTCTCTCGAAGTATCTCATTTACTCCCGCTTTGCAAAGATTCACGAGAGTAAGACATTCCTTATAAGAAGGCCATTTCGGATATTCGATCCCAATCATAGGATACGCGATTTTCGGACGACCAATCATGTATACTCCGCATGCTTCAGTATCATACCCAATCACTACCGTATGATCGCCCCATGGCTAGGGGAAACCTCAATAGTGTCAAAGTATGACAATCCACACCGTGATGCCATGAAGACTCCGGTCCAAAGGATAATTACACAACCGTCATATAGTGTGACACTTAACCGTGTAAGTAGGTCAGTCTAACTACGCAATCTATAATACACGTCCACGTACAGTCCAAGTGTCTCTACACTTCGATAGACGAGATCTATCAATGCCCTTAAAGACAGAAGACATATAATACGTGCTAGCCTGTCATACTATCAATGCCCTGTTTAATAGTACATCAGCCTAGAGACATTTAAGTATCAAACTTGTTAAAGTGATTAGAGATCTCATCAACCATAATCGTCTATCATGGTTTCTCTATCACAGTTTAATACTAAGGACGTTATCATATAACAATTCACAATTGGTTCTCTAAAAGAACATATATATGACAACAGAAAAGCCATTTAATATATGTATAAACATAAAGAATTAGTAGAAATGATCCGACCCGGTCGGATCCGGTCCAACCCGATTGGTTTTAGGACACTATTCCAACAATCTCCCACTTGGCCTAAAACCAATCACTCGCACACAAAAGACCAAGTTGAAACACAAGAATCTCATGCAATACTCGCAACCAGCCCTAGCCGTAAACGGATGGCTATCCATGGGGACTCCGACTATCTTCATATCATGTTCCAAATGACCAAGTCAAAGGAACCGCCTCAACACACACACGAAACTCTGACGAGACCCTGATCCTTGCTTCAAGCAATAAATCCACTTACTATATCAACTATATAGAAAAGACCATGGTCCTTGCTTCAGGAATGAACCTTCTAGATCCATGTACTGCTCCCGTTGCGCCTCTAAGGCACTACTGTGTTTTGGCCTGGTTGTAGAATTTACAGTGACCCATGGCTAAGAACATTTACAGCAAAGTGTATCACTTAATCAAAGTGATTGAAAACCCAGACAGTAGCTCCCACTCGCCTTCATAAGACTCAGGATTTACGTCTGTATATCTACGTTTATTTAATTCCAAGTTTCAATAAACTAGGAACTCTTCCTTAACTTGTTTAAGGATATTCTCGACATTCACCAGATTTACTTCCATAATTTCTCATAACTCTTCATGGACTATGAACATCCGGCATTACCTTTATGATGGTTCCTATCGCAGTAGCGAAGGAAACCTTCCATAAGTGATGGGAGTCAACTTTACGTGACTCCGGTGCACTAATTACCCCCGTTTATCACACTTTCAGCACAATTTTGGGTAAATTAGACCAATTTCGGGGTGATATCGTGAGCTTATGGCACGGGGAACGAATCCGCTACTTTGATGAATTCATACCCCTTTTTTTGTTGGTATTAACTCCATTCCCGAGCACTTTTACCCTCTGGAATTGTTTGGATGTTGTGGTGGTTTGTGATATTGAAGGGTGATGGTGTCTCGAGGACCCGGAAGGTGACGATCTGTGGTGAAAAAGCATGACCGAGGCAAGACGAGGGCCTAAAAAGGGGAAAAAAAAAAGTAAAGATTTGGGGAAACAGGGGTTCAAACGCACGTTTGAATCCCCCAAACGCGCGTTCCACTCACTCCAAACGCGCGTTTGAATCCCTAAACGCGCGTTCGAGAAGTTCAGACCAAATTCAGAGTTGAAGCCCTCTAAACGCACGTTCGGGAACCAGGCCAAACGTGCGTTCCAAGATCCTAAACGCGCGTTTGAACTCTCCCTAAACGCGCGTTCCAGATGAAGAACAGTCAAGTCCCTGCCCAGAATTTTTGTGTAACGCATGTTCCAGCCAAGCAAAACGCACGTTTGAAGATCCCAAACGCGCGTTCCAGCCCTTTAAACGCGCGTTTGGACCCTTTTTGCAGCAGATTTTCCCTTCACCTATAAATACCCCCCTTAGACATTTTCTTATATATCAAGCTTTTCTTAGCAAAACTCTACCCAATTATTGCTCGAATTTTGTAATAGCTTAGAATACTCTCTCTTAGTGTAAATCAACAACATCTTAGCTTACTCTTTCTATTTCTTAGCTTAGATTTTCATTCCAAACACTAAGAGACCACCTTTTAATTACTCCTTTCTTTTGTAAGATCTCAACTCGAATCTCTGCAATTTTATGGTATATTTCTCTTCTCTTTTACTTGTTATGGCTCTTATTTACTGTTTTGTCCTTGTTTTGATTAGTATAATGTGTAGCTAAACACCCACATAGTCGAATCATGTGAAATTTGGTGAAATCACCCTTTGGGTGATGAAATTGGGAGTGGGTAGTTCTTTTTATTGTTGTATCTTGCATATTTCACGTCTTAGAACTCGTTATAACGGATTTGGGCTAGATTGATCACCTAGGTCAAAAATCACACACATCAATCTTGAGAGTTGTTCAGAGAGAGGGGTGTGGGAAAAGGGTTCTAGGATCGCATTGTAGTGCGAGGTTACTCGTTTTAACGTTTAAACGGCTTTCGTGCATGATTGTCTTGTGAATGAATCCCTCTTAGGAAAGGTTAGTTGACTTGGCATAAGGTGTTGGGGAAGAGTTGTTCAGACCTTAGCACCGGGATTAGGAGCACGTACCCGTGGAATTGAATGTAAGAGTTCGTTTGTTTAATGCACACTCCCGGTTTTGTCATTCCTTAGGGTGAAACTAGCTATTTTGATCATGGTTCGGCTATGTCTCTTTAATTATCTTTGAAACCTAGTAGTTTAATCTTCTATCTTTCCTTTTTATTTTTAGACTCGTCAGTTAGAATCATTAGTGTCGTTGTAGTAACAAAACCTTAAAACTTTGATCACCTAGACTAAGCATTACGTTCACTTTGGTACTTGCAAGCACGATTCCTTTGGGTTCGACCTCGTACTCCTGTAGCTATTCTAGCAATCGACCCGGTACACTGCCAGTTAGAGAGTTAGTTTACCCACGGTTTCGAGTCTTTACAAATTGTTTTTGAAGGGGTAGATTAAATGCTCATCAAAATGGCGCCGTTGCCGGGGAATTGTGTGCTATTTGTGATATCTCGTAAGTGAACCGAAGGCTTGGGCCTAGGTTTTATTTTATTGTTTTCTTGTTGTTTGCTTTTTGTAGTGCATTACCCGGAGATCTCAAACACCACTCGAGCCATACATAGACGGAATTGAAGCTTACGCAAGGCGTAGAAATAGTCAACGAAGAAGAGGTCGTCAAGTAGAGGAGTCGATTCCGGTCGTTGAAGAGAATAGTTTGGGTGAGTTGGGAGAAGGATCCGACATGGCTCAACAAGGTGGACAAGGTTTGGAAGGAAATTTGGGGAATAATAATGGAATTCCAATTCCAAACCCGCCTCTTGTCAACAACAATGCACAAGGAGGTGGGAATGGACAAGGAAACAATGCGGTGAATGCGAATGGACCTATACCTCAGAATGTTCAACATGAGGCCCAAGGGAATCAAATGGATCCCGCTCTTATGCAACAATTCAATGCATGGATGTTGAATCAGTTTCAACAAAACCAAAACCAAGCTCACAATCAAGGTGCAAACGCGATGCCAAATTGGTTTAACGGTCAACAAGAGCAAAACCAAGGTGGTTTGACTTGTAGAGATTTTGTGCTAGCTCCTACGGCAAACATGGGGCATAGTCCAATCCGAATGCCACCGGTAGCCGCCAACAACTTGGAATTGAATAGGAACATCATACATTTGTTGGGAGACAACGCTATATTCAAGGGAACCGCTTTAGAAAATCCTCACTTATTCATTGATCACTTTCTCCAAATAGTGAACTCGACAAAGATCAATGGAGTGAGTGATGAGGCGCTCAAACTTATGCTTTTCCCGTTTGCCTTGAAAGAGCAAGCTAAGAGGTGGTATGAATCGTTGCCTAATGATTCTTTACACACATGGGAAGAAGTGGTTAAGACTTTTCTACTCAAATATTACCCCCCATCGAAGACCATGGATATGAAGGAAGCTATCATGTCATTCAATGCTTATGAAGGAGAAGAACTACATGAGTCATGGGATCGGTTTAAGGCTTTGTTGAGGGAGTGCCCGGGGCACGGATTGAGATCGTACGAGGTAGTTCATGCTTTCTTCCCGGGTTTAGACCAAGTGCATCAAAGTACCTTGCATGCTTC
Organism: Gentiana straminea; assembly: GCA_036785695.1. Taxonomy (NCBI): domain Eukaryota; kingdom Viridiplantae; phylum Streptophyta; class Magnoliopsida; order Gentianales; family Gentianaceae; genus Gentiana; species Gentiana straminea. The sequence goes on from JAVUPR010000114.1 coordinate 8,172,740, forward strand.
GTGCAATGGAGATATTATGAGTATGGTACCCGAAGTGGCTATGAACCAAATTGAGAAGATTTCCGAGACTTCGAGGCAATACATATCGTCGAGTAGAAAAGGGACAAGAAGTAAGAAGCCCGGTTTGGTTGAAGTTAAAGAAGTAGAGGCAAGTGATCAATATCATGCTCAAGTACAAGCGATGGAGCAACAGTTGGGGAGATTGCAAAAGGAGAATGAGAGTGCTAAGCTTTGCCAAATTTGTAGTGGATCACATTCGGCAAAGGATTGTAGGATGACGACCAAAGCTCAAAATATGGCTTATCCCCAATCCTCAACTCATGGGCAACCTAGTACTCAATCTCAAGATAACATGAATGAGTTGGCTAAGCGGATGATGAGCATTTGCTCTATGGAGCAATGGAATACGGGGTCCCAATATCAAAATCAGTCACAAAGCCCCTATCAAGGCCAATATATGGGGGAACAACAAGGTGGGCAACCGTATGAAGAATCCCAAGATGTGAACTATGTGGGACAAGGTCAAGGAGGGAACTATGGAAATCAAGGTGATGGTTCTTGGAGGAATAACAACAATCAAGGTTGGAACCGTAATCAAAACCAAGGCCAAAACCAAGGTTATAGACAAGGCCAAAATCAAAACCAATCTTCACAAGGGCATGTCTATCAACCTCCACACCAAAGGCAACAAGGAGGGTATAATCAACAAGGTTCTAACAATCATCAAAACCCTCCTCCTTTGGCTCCTATACCTCAAAAGAGTTCAACCGATGTCATCTTGGAACAAATGAACAAAAACCTTGCGGAAATCAAGAAAGACATGGTTGAGATGAGCTACAAACATGGGTCCGCCATCAAAAATCTTGAGACACAATTTGGTCAAGTGGCGGAGCATGTTCAGTTGAAGGGCGGTTTACCGAGTAACACCGAAAAGAACCCAAGAAGTGTAAACGCCATCTTAACTCGAAGTGGTAAGGTGTTGAGAACTAATGGAGAAAAGAAAGTCTTATGGGAGGACAAGGCTAGAAAAGCTCCTATTGAGACGGAAGCGGGAGCTATGGATGGTGATATAGACGGGATTGAAGATGATGAAGATCATGGGGAGTATGTCAAGAAGAAGTGTCAGTAAGGTGACTTAAACTCTACATCTGGTGGAACCAATCTGAAGACTCAGCTGGGTGATGGTCAGCTGAGAAGTGTATTCAATTCCCGTACATCGGTAGGGTGGAGTCACCGAGCTTCGGCAGGTAGCTTCGGCGGGGGTAACTATCGGCGGGGTGATAGTCCGTCGAGTACTTGAATACAAGCAGGTCCCACATCCGCTAATTTCGTTATGTGACGGCTATACGGTGTCATTAAAAGGAGGACACGTGTAGGGGTATTTATGGTGCATCGACAAAGATTCCCTGGCGGCTAGGGTTTAGGGATTTGTGCCTATAAATACGCTTGTTGTCTCATTATCCGAGTGTGTTGAAATCAGTAAAATTCGGTGCATAATAAAATATCTCTTTTCTCGCCCGTGGTTTTTTACCTCTCCCACCGAGGGGTTTTCCACGTTAAATCTCGTGTTCTTCTTGTTTCGTTATCTCCTTTGATTGTTTATGTTTGATTGCTTCGTTTCTCGTTTCTTGCATCCGAAGTTATCTCCATCCGTTTTATAACAAGTGGTATCAGAGACAGGTTCTGGAGAAAACAATCTGTACGATCAACTTCATCTTCACCAAGGCCTTCAGCAAGGTACTAGGATCTGTGATAAAGTTGTAATCTTTAGCAAGAAAAGATGTCAGCAGTAAACGTAAAAATCGATAAATTTACAGGAAGGAACAGTTTTGGTCTGTGGCAAATCAAGATGCGTGCACTTTTGAAATAGCAGGGTTTGTGGAATCCTTTATCTGACAAACCAAATACAAGTGCAGCAGATTATGCCAGTCTGGAAGAGAAAGCACATTCAACCATCATGTTGTGCTTATCTGATGATGTTATCACTGAGGTTGCTGAGGAAGACACCGCAGCCAAGTTGTGGAAGAAGCTTGAAAGCTTGTATATGACCAAGTCACTGACCAACAAGTTGTTGTTGAAACAGAGGTTGTTCAGTTTGAAGATGCATGAAGGAGTCCACTGAGGGAACATCCGGACTCACCGAACACAATATTGCTTGATTTAAGGAATATTGATGTTAAAATTGAAGATGAAGATGCAGCCCTAATCCTGTTGGTGTCACTACCGGCATCATATGAAAACTTTGTGCAGTCTTTCATAGTTGGAAAGGATACAGTAGCTTTGGAGGATGTGAGGTCTGCCTTACATGCCAGGGAGCTTAGACACAAGGCCGTCGGAACAGACAATCGAAGTCTTTGGGCTAGTAGCTAGCAAAGAATAGTGGAAAAGGATATGGACGAGAAGAAGAAAAAGAAGTCAGGGTCCAAAGGTCCTAAGTCTACTGATGTCTGTAATTACTGTAAGGAGCAGGGACATTGGAAGTCCAATTGTCCAAGGAAGAAGAAACAACAGGAAGGCAATTCTGGCACAGCAGCTTTGGCTACTGAGCAATCTGATGAGGATCTGGTTCTAGTTGCAGGGGATTCTACACACCATAATGATGTGTGGATACTTGATTCTCGGAGCATCCTACCATATTTGTCCAAACGGGGAGTGGTTTTCTACTTATGAGCGAGATAGATGGTGGTCAAATCTATATGGCCAACAAAGCAAGGTTTGCAAAGTTGTGGGAATTGGCTCGGTGAAGTTAAGGACGAGAGGATGGTAAATTTTGTACACCGAAAGATGTAAGACATGTTCCGAGATGACCAAGAATTTGGTATCTCTTAGTCTACCGGAATGACAAGGGGTTCAATTTCAAGGGTGAAGGTGGACGGTGAATGTCTTCAAAGATTCGGTTGTGGTCCTCAAAGGCATCAAGAGGGGAACCTTGTATATATTACAAGGATCTATCGTATCCGGCTTCTTCTTCGTTGCATCCTCTCAGCAGGTTCACCGGGTCTCGGCGAGACTCACCTGTGGCACATGAGACTTGGTCACACGGGTGAAAGGGGTATGCGATTCTTTCTTCAAACGGGTTTTCTTGGGGGATATAAGGTCAAGAATCGGACTTTTGTGAACATTGTGTGTTTGGGAAGTTGCATAGAAGTAAATTCTCGGCGGGGTTGCACAATACAAAGGCAACACTTGATTATATCCATTCGACCGCCGGGGTCCATCAAGAGTTGAGTCATTGGGTGGTCACAGATATTTTGTGTCATTCATAGATGACTATTCAAGGATGACTTGGGTGGTGATGATGAAGAACAAAAGTGATGCATTCGGTAACTTCAAGCGAGTGGAAGGCCCTAGTGGAGAATCGGTTAGGCAAGAAAATCAAGAAGCTTCGTACGGATAATGGTCCGGAATTTCGCCGGACGGATTTTGATTCATTTTGTGCGGTGAGGGTATTACCGGACATCATACCGTAAGGAATACACCTCGGCAGAATGGTGTAGGCCGAAAGGATGAATCAAACTCTACTAGAGAGGGCAAGATGTATGCTTTCTCAATTTGGTTTATCAAGGAGATTTTGGGCGTAGGTCGTAAAAAAAACGACTTGCTACTTAATCAACAGGAGTCCTCACACGGGGATCAATCTCAAGACACCATTTGAGATGTGGTCGTGCAAGCCCGCCGACTACTCGTTCTAAGGGTTTTTGGGAGTACAACTTACTATCATGTTAGTGAAGGGAAGTTAGAACCAAGAGCCAAGAAGGGAGTGTTTGTGGGGTATGGTGATGGAGTGAAAGGATATAGAATTTGGTCATCGGCAGAGTCCGAGTAATCCTCGGCGGGGACGTTGTGTTTGATGAAAATTCTATGTTAAACTCATCGGTGGGGAGGTCTACCGAGTCCGAAACCGATCTTGAATCGATAGTGTTGAGAAACGAGTGGAGCTTCGAGGTGGAGTCTCCGATATGCAACAATCGGTGGATCCAAATCAACACTATACCGATCCGGATAATGAACCGAGAATCCGATCCAAGCCGCCCGCCGAGACCTCGGCGGGGCGTCATACAAACATGGATCGGCGAGTCTAGGCGCCGGCGGAGCTAGAAGATCTAATGTTGGGATACCTCCAAGGAGATATGGTTATGATGATTTGGTGGATATGCACTCCAGTTCTTTGAAGAAGTAGAGGTTGCTCGAACCTACTACTTACGGGGAAGCAAAGTGACATGTACGAAGCATCCCGGTGGCATGCTTTGCCATGGGAGATGAAATGGAGTCATTATTGAAGAATCGACTTGGGAATTGGTCAAATGACCTACCGACAAAGGAGTTGTGACTTGTAAATGGATTTTCAAGAAAAAGGAAGGAATAACAAAGGCAGAAGGGGTCAGGTATAAGGCACGTTTGGTTGCAAGAGGATTCAGTCAAAAGGAAGGGGTTGACTTTGATGAAATATTTTCACCAGTGGTCAGACACACTTCAATCAGGGTGTTACTAGCAATGGTGGCACAGCAGGATCTGGAACTTGAGCAATTGGATGTGAAAACTTCTTTTCTACATGGTGAGGTGGATAAGGAGATATACATGACACAACCTGAGGGTTTTCAAGTTCCTGGAAAGGAAAATTATGTTTGCAAGTTGAAGAAATCATTGTATGGTTTGAAGCAAGCTCCAAGGCAGTGGTATAAAAGGTTTGACAGTTTTATGCTTCAGCAGGGTTACAACAGAAGTCCCTATGACTGTTGTGTATACCACAGTCTGCTGAAAGATGGATCTCATATCTATCTTGTTCTGTATGTGGATGACATGTTGATTGCTGCTGCAAGGAAGTCTGATATTCAAAATCTGAAGAACCTTCTTAGTGCTGAATTTGAAATGAAGGATTTGGGTGCAGCCAAGAAAATCTTGGGGATGGAGATCCGGAGAGATAGGAGTCGAAGAAGTTGTTCTTGTCTCGGCGGGGTTATGTGCGTAAGATATTGGCCAAGTTTGGGATGTCCGTCGCAAAACCAATAGATACTCCTATGGCATCAAATGTTCATTTGTCCGTCTATGCTTCACGATCCAGTGAAGAGAAGGAGTATATGTCAAGAGTTCCCTATGCTAGTGCGGTTGGCGCCCGATGTATGCCATGGTTTGCACTAGGCCCGATCCGGCTCGGGCGATCGGTGTTGTCGCGGGTTTATGGCTCAACCCGGAAAGGAACACGGAAATTTGTTAAAAGGATATTCGGTACCGAGAGGTACAAACCGATGTTGGTCTCATTTATGGAGGTGATACCGGTCCGGTCACGTGCTACCGTGATGCGATTATGCAGTGATGTTGACGGTAGAAAATCAATGACCGGGTATGTGTTTACATTGGGAAATGCAGTGGTCAGCTGGAAAGCTACTCTTCAGGCTACAGTAGCCTTATCAACTACTGAAGCAGAATATATGGCTCTTACTGAAGCAGCTAAGGAGGGTATCTGGTTGAAGGGGCTAGTCAGTGATTTGGGGTTGCATCAGGATCAGGCTGAGATATATTGTGACAGTTTAAGTGCAATATGTTTGGCCAAGGATCAGGTTCATCATGAAAGAACCAAGCATATTGATATCAGGTATCATTTTTCGAGGAATGAGAAGAGGGTTGTAGTGAAAAAGATCAGCACCAAGGATAACCCTGCTGATATGTTCACTAAACCAGTTCAGCAGAGTAAGTTCCAGCTTTGTCTGGACTTACTGAATATTCAAAGCTTGTAATCTGTTTCTGGAAACTCTACTGAGGGCAGATCAGTGGAGTGGATGTTGTGGAGATAGTCTGGTACAAGTACATCTGGCATTGACGAATGCATCTGGTACAAGTACATCTGGTTATGCAATCTGTTTGACTCTGGGGAGAGTTGAAGTCAAGGTGGAGATTTGTCGGTAAGGTGACTTAAACTCTACATCCGGTGGAACAATCCGAAGACTCGGTGGGTGATGGTCACCGAGAAGTGTATTCAATTCGTACATCGTAGGGTGGAGTCACCGAGCTTCGGCAGGTAGCTTCGGCGGGGTAACTATCGCGGGGTGATAGTCCGTCGAGTACTTGAATACGGCGCAGGTCCCACATCCGCTAATCGTTACGTATGTGACGACTATACGGTGTCATTAAAAGGAGGACACGTGTAGGGGTATTTATGGTGCATCGACAAAGATTCCCGGCGGCTAGGGTTTAGGGATTTGTGCCTATAAATACGGTTGTTGTCTCATTATCCGAGTGTGTTGAAATCGTAAAATTCGGTGCATAATAAAATATCTCTTTCTCGCCCGTGGTTTTTTACCTCTCCCACCGAGGGGTTTTCCACGTTAAATCTGTGTTCTTCTTGTTTCTGTTATCTCCTTTGATTGTTTATGTTTGATTGCTTCTGTTTCTGTTTCTTGCATCTGAAGTTATCTCCATCCGTTTTATAACAAGAAGGAATTGGAAAGGAAAGAAGCTCAAGCTAGGGGAGATTTTGTGGTTATCGATGTGAAAGAGGAGGAACCAACTAGAAGAGAAGGGAAAGAGCGAATGAAAGAGCCGTCTTCCCCACGCACCAAAGGTAAGAAATGTATGATCTCTCCTCTTTCTAAAGATTTTGATTTGAATACTCTCCCCTATCCCCCTAAGAATCATAGACAAAGTTGCTTGAATAAGGCACAAACCCGATTTATTGAGATTTTGCGAAAAATTGATTTGAACATTCCTTTTCTAGAAGCACTTGCAAACATGCCCTCGTATTGTAAGTTTTTAAAAGAGCTGCTAACTAAAAAGGGTAAAATGCAAGAAGTAGTGTGTCTGAATGAAGAGTGTTCCGCTATTTTTGATGGAAAGTCTAGGATTCCCCCGAAAGTTCGAGACAAGGGTAGTTTCACTATCCCGGTTACTATTGGTACGACTCATTTTCCTAGTGTCCTATGTGATTTGGGGGCTAGTGTAAGCCTAATGCCCCGTGCTATATATGAGAGTCTAGACCTAGGAGAGTTGGAGCCAACGGGGATGACCCTTCAAATGGCGGATAGGTCTATTAGGGAGCCTATGGGAGTGATAGAGGATGTCATAGTGAAAGTGGATAAGTTTGCCTTCCCGGTAGATTTTGTTGTACTAGACATGGAGATGGATTCCAAAACACCTTTGTTGTTAGGACGTCCCTTTTTAAATACCGGGAGGACTTTGAGACGTTGCGAGTGGTGAGATTATTTTGAGAGTTGGAGATGAAAAAGTCGCGGTCAACGTCTATAAAGCCATGAAACATCCTAAGGAGAGCACCGAGGACTGTTTTTCTATTGATGCTATATATCCTTGCGTTTCGGAACATGTTGACATGCAGGTGTATAAAGATGAATCCGATGAATGCATGGAAAAAGTGAGTACGGAAACCGATGAAGAAGAAGAGTTGGTAGAGGAAGCAAAAGAGCTCGTAGAGACGGCTTTCGTGGGTGAAAGGTGGACTGAGAAGATTGATCTTGGGCTTGAAGGAGAGTTGGAGAAGCCATCAATTGAGGACCCACCAAAAGACTTGAAAATGAAGCCGCTTCCACCTCATTTGAAGTATGTTTTTCTTGAAAATAATGATTTACTTCCTTTGATTATTTCTTCTACACTAATGGCTTTGCAGGAAGATGAGTTAGTGAAGATGCTTAAGAAGCATAAGCGTGCTTTCGGGTGGAAGATGTGCGATCTTAAGGGTATTAGTCCCACCATTTGCCAACACAAGATTATTCTGGAAGATGGAGCAAAGCCGGTAAGGCAACCCCAAAGAAGACTCAATCCACACCTCCAAGAGGTTGTGAGGAAGGACGTGGTCACAATGTTGAAGCTAGGGATTATCTATGCCATCTCGGATAGCAAGTGGGTGAGTCCCACCCAAGTGGTGCCGAAGAAGGGAGGTATGACCGTGGAGATCAATGACAAAGGTGAGGAGGTGCCTAAGCGTTTGGTAAGTGGTCATAGAATTTGCATTGATTATCGTAAGCTAAATGACCAAACCCGTAAAGATCATTTCCCCCTCCCTTTTATTGATCAAATGTTGGAAAGATTGAGTGGCCATGCCTTTTATTGTTTTCTTGATGGGTTTAGTGGGTATTACCAAATACATGTGGCTTTAGAGGACCAAGAAAAGACTACCTATACTTGCCCCTATGGTACCTTTGCCTTCCATAGGATGCCTTTTGGGTTGTGTAATGCACCCGCGACATTTCAACGGTGCATGGTTGCCATATTTGCGGATATGATAGAAAAGTTTTTAGAAGTCTTTATGGATGATTTTAGTGTATTTGGTGATTCCTTTGAGGAATGTCTAGATAATCTCGAGAAAGTGTTGAGTAGATGTGAGGAGACAAACTTGGTGCTTAATTGGGAGAAGTGTCATTTGATGGTTACGGAGGGGATAGTTTTAGGGCATAAGATATCCAGTAAGGGTATAGAGGTAGACAAGGCTAAGGTAGAAGCGATAGCTAAGCTTCCTATGCCCACCAACCTAAAGACTCTTAGGGGTTTTCTAGGCCATGTGGGGTTCTATCGTAGGTTCATTACGGATTTCTCGAAAATAGCCCGTCCTCTTACTCTTCTTCTTGGAAAAGACGTCCTGTTTGATTTTGACAAAGCTTGTGTTGAAGCATTTTTGATGCTCAAGCAACTGCTTGTATCCGCTCCCATCTTAGTTGCCCCGAAATGGGATCAAGAATTTGAGCTCATGTGTGATGCGAGTGACACCGCGGTTGGTGCGGTCCTCGGTCAAAAAATCGACAAAATCTTCAAGCCTATTGCGTATGCTAGTCACACCTTGAATCCAGCCCAACGAACTACACCACCACCGAAAAGAGCTTCTAGCGATCGTCTTTGCGTTCGATAAGTTTCGGTCTCATCTCGTAGGTTCTCGGGTAGTTGTCCACACGGATCATGCCGCTTTACGTTATCTCTTTGCCAAGCAAGATGCCAAGCCCCGCCTCTTGAGGTGGATCTTGCTCTTGCAAGATTTTGATCTAGAGATCCGAGATAGGAAGGGTTGTGAGAACGTCGTAGCCGACCACTTAAGTCGTATGGAGCTTAGTGAGGAGTTGATTAAGGTACAAAGGGAGATAAATGACTCTTTCCCTCACGAGCAACTATATGCACTTGACACCCTTCTCCCGGCTAAAAAGGAAATTTCCTAAAAGTCGGTAAGGAAGGTAGTCCTTGGTTCGCTCCTTTTGTAAACTACCACGAGTGCGGTTTTGTAGATCCCGACCTTGACTCGAACCAAAGGCGTAAATTCCTTAGTGAGGTGGGTAAGTACGTGTGGGAAGATCCTTGTTTATATAGGTTGTGTTCGGATGGGATATTGAGGAGGTGCATCCCAGAAAGTGAAATTTTGAGTGCTCTTTCGTTTTGTCACGACAAAGAGGCCGGAGGCCATTTCTCGGGGCAAAGAACCGCTTTGAAAGTATTGCAAAGTGGATGTATTGGCCCACTCTATTTCGAGACGCTCATGCTTATGTGAAATCTTGCGATGCTTGTCAACGGTCCGGTCGTATATCTAGAAGGAGTGAGATGCCTCAGAAGCCGATCATAGTGTGTGAGATTTTTGACGTGTGGGGCATTGATTTCATGGGCCCCTATCCCTCTTCGTGTGGTAACAAGTACATCCTAGTCGCGTGTGATTATGTGTCCAAATGGGTCGAAGCCTTAGCTTCACCCACCAATGATAGGAATGTTGTTATCCGTTTTCTTAGAAAGAACATCTTTTGTCGGTTTGGGGTGCCTCGTGCTATAATCAGTGATAACGGAAGTCATTTTGCCAACAAGACGTTTGATAAACTTTTAGAGAAGTATGGTGTGAAACACAAGTTAGGTACCGCTTACCATCCCCAAACGAGTGGTCAAGTCGAAGTCACGAATAGGGGTATTAAGCGTATCTTAGAGAGGACGGTAGACACGAATATCAAGAGTTGGTCTTTGAAGTTGGATGATGCTTTGTGGGCCCATAGGACAGCCTTTAAGACACCCCTAGGCATGTCACCTTACATGATAGTCTATGGTAAGTCTTGTCATCTTCCCGTAGAGATCGAGCATAAGGCTTATTGGGCCATCAAAATGCTAAACCTCGATGATACCTTAATTGGTGAGAAGCGTATGGCCCAATTGAATGAACTAGATGAGTTCCGCCTTTGTGCATATGACCTTTCCACGAAGTGTAAAGAAAAGACTAAGTTACTCCATGATAAGTTGATTAAACCTCGTGTTTTCAATGAGGGTGATGAAGTCTTGTTCTATAATACTCGTTTGCATCTTTTCCAAGGGAAGTTGAAGTCTAGGTGGTCCGGTCCCTATGTTGTGTCAAAAGTCTATCCGTCCGGTGCTATCGAAATCACCCATCCTAAGTTTGGCACGTTTACCACTAATGGCTTGCGGTTGAAAAGGTATGAACGGTTGCCCTACGATGAAGCACTATAAATAGTGCATCTTGAAGATCCCGTACCTTGTGATGAATCTTGTAAGTCTTGTCATGGACTTTAAACCTTGACTCGTATAATTCTGAATCCACCCGTCCATCTTTCTACCCTTTCTCGCCTTGTGCCAACGGTATAACTTTGAAAAAGTTGGCACCGTATAATCCATCTTGTCGAGCCAACGACGTAAAACAAAGGCGGTTGGGGGAGGCAACCCACCATTTCGTAGTTTGTTGAGTTAGTTTGGTGTTTCTAGTGGTCTCGGGGTGGTTACAATCAAGTGTGGGGTAGAAATCTTGAGTTTTCCTAGTTTCTGGTCCAAACGCCCGTTTACCCCTTTCAAACGTGCGTTTACAGCTTCTTCCTCCCAAACGCACGTTTAGAACCATTTCAAACGCGCGTTTGGAGCCTCAACTCTCTGGATCTGAATCCTCTCCCCAAACGCATGTTTCACACTTCAAACGCGCGTTTGAGCTTGCGAAACGCGCGTTCCACCTCTTTCAAACGCGCGTTTGGACCCTTCTCCTTTAAATACCTGCAACCTCAAACCGGCGTTTCGCAATCGGATTTTTTCTCAACCCTACAGCGTTCGGCGGCCGCATTCACCATTTTCACTCGAAATCCTTCATTTCTCAACCGTTTTTGGCGATTCAAAGCCCAAACAACACCTCTCAATCTCTTCTTTTGATTTCAACAAGCCATTCCAACAACAAATCCCCCAAATCCTCGATTCGATCGGTAGTTTTGGCGTTTTTTCTCCATAGTCGAATTTGCTCAATTTTGACGTTTCGAGGCTCGTTCTTCGCTCCAAATCATTCCTATCATCTCTCTTAAGCATAGAACAGGTATATCTCGTTTTTACGTTTAAGTTTCGGTTAGGGTTAGTTTTGGCCTATTTTGGTTTAACGCCCCTTTCTCGTTATTTATTGTTTATTGATGATTATATCCTGTTTCTGTTTGTTTTGTTTGTTTTGTTGATCGATGGTGAATGTTGTGGCTTTTGTGGGGTGCTTCATTGTGGATGGTTGGTTTGTTTGAAATCCCGGTTGGATGATAACCGGGTCGTTTTTGATGTTGATATTGGTTGTGGGATGTTGTTTGGTTGGTTTTCAGTGAGAATGAGGGAAACTAAACGAAAGGAAACCGAGGGTAAGGGTAAGGGAAAGCAACCCGTGACAAGGCAAGCCCCCAAAAAACAGAAAACCCTAGTCTATCCTCGAGGACCTAGGGGTGGTATCCGGATCCGAGACACAGTTGAGAGTAGAAATCCTCGAGCCCTTAGGCCAGTGGGACAGTTGAGAGATGAGACGACTGATGAAGATTTTGAGCCGGATACCGAGGGGAGGAATACAAGTAGTGACAGTGAGGAGACGACGGACCTTGAGAGCGATGTGCCTTTAGCACATTTGCAAGCCAAGAAAGTAACAACACCTGTTTCACCTCCTCCACAACCTACCCCCCCATAGAATGCCCCCGAGCAAAACCCTCCTCTAGCCCCCCTCCTGTTGATATTATCCCTTTTGAGCAGCGTTTTAACTCACCGGTTGCCTTGTCTAACTATAATGAGTATATCGCTGTGAAAAACATGTGTTATGAGAGGGGGTTAGACCTCAAAGTTGTGCCTCAACCCTTCATTGACAACTTAATGAAGAGAGGGTGGAATAATCGATTTATGAACCGAGGGGCATCCGAATTTGTCAATAGTCCGGGAATGGTATGCAAATTTCGGTGTGGCTAATCCGGAATCCGGGTTTATCAAAGTCGAGGGTTAATGTCCCGTGGACCGTCAAAGCTATCAATGATTATTATCGGATACCGGCTTTCGAGGGGCAGGATTATTTAGGTTGGTTTGCGGCGAGGTCACATTGGGATACTACTGACAACCTAGATCCATTAGAGGAGATGAGGAAAGCAATCAACCCCGACTTACCGTGGATTTCAAAGGGTAGCAATGTGAGGAGTCAGTTGGTGACGACGACTTGGCCGGATGATTGGAAAGTGGAAGCAAAGTTTACTCAGAACCGTCTACTACCAAAAGACAACATCACGCACTTCCACATTAAGGATTTGCAACTGTTGTATGCTCTACACTATGATCTGAAGGTAGACGTCGGGAAAACCATCTTTGAGGAATTTAGAGAAAATCAAAAGGTTAAGCGTCGGATGATTATGTGCCCTTATCTTATCCATGGCTTGTGCACAGGAGCGTTGGTAAAAGAGTATCCTGATGATCAGATCCTAAGGAAGAAGACCCTCCCCGTGATGCCTAAGCCATTCAATGCCCGCACCACTTCCAGACCTCCTAGGCCCACCCCACGCCCTATTCACACCGTTCCCCGCCCCACTGCCCCTACTACTTCCACTACACCCCCTATACCTCCACCTCTCACTACTACAACTGCCACCACCCCTATACCCCCACCTCCTCCCTCTACTACTAGACCTTCCACCATTCCTACACCTCCACCTTCTATACCCACTACCGGGGGGCCATGGCTTAGCGAGCGGCAGGGGCTTCTGATTGCACACAAGCAGAGAGACTGGATGGATAGTCTGAGGGTGACACTGAACGGCATTGTGGAGAATCAGCGGGTATTGGCTCGGGAGAGACAGTTTAGCTACCCGAGTTAGACTAGATATTGCACCGTTTCGGTATACCCCGGAGATCGAGGCGATTTGCGAGAGGGTCACAGAGGAGATGTTTGTTGATCCGGATGAGGGGTTTGATGACATTGCGTTGGACGATCCGATGGGCACGGATGCGGCGGGGACGAGAGGCAATGAGGACGGGTGTTGCGGGATCTTCACGGACCGAGAGTGTACCGCCGTGGTTGCACCAACATCGTGCACACCGGATTCCACTATTGACGTACATGGACATGGAGCGGACTAGCATGTTTTCTCATGCGATTCTTATTGTATTTACTTACTAGTCCGTCTCTTTTATACTTTGACATTTCACTTACTTTTGGCGTTCTTTCATCATACTTTGGACACACTTCACTTTTTCAGGCACGTGCACTTATTTTTGAGCCCCTGAGGCCTGCTTGACCATGTATGTTTCCCTTTTTATTGCCTGATACTGTGGGATGACGAGGATGTTTTTATTAGCTTATATTTAATGCATGGATGTTCTGTACTTTATCTTGATTTGATTATACCCCTCCATTGCATATCCCGTATTTTCCCCCTTATGCTTTGATTTCGTCACTGTGGCTTAGACTCGTTATTTTATGTACCCGCTTACCCTATTGCCTGCTTTTTAGTACGCGGATTATGTCCCGTACATGCGCTGTCTTTGTTTCTGTTGATCTCGCTCTAGGTTACGGGATGGATTCATACGAGGTTATCACGAGTTTCGAGTCACGGTTGCGCCTTTCTGCTGGGTCTTTTGTTCAAACAGCTAAGTCTTTTACGCTTCTTATCTCTCACACACTGAGGACAGTGTTTCGTTTAAGTGTGGGGTGGGGGACTTAGCCGTTTTATTGTTTTTATTGTTGAATGTGCAATATGTGTGGTATACTTAGCCTATGATCGGGCTTGAGTCGATTTTTGGGTGATTTTAAAATTTTTCAAGGGTTCCCGACACTGTGTTGTTTGTGCTATGTCTATAGTCGAGTGGTGGCCATCTTAGTAGAGCCCCGAACGTGTGCACTTCGGTTTGATCTTATCTTGAGAATAGAGTCTATTAATTTCACGTGAAGCTACACTTTGTGCACAATTTGATTACTACCACCTCTCATGTCACCGGTCTTGAGACGAAATAGAAAGGTTGCCTAAGTAGACACGGGATGACGGTCATGGCGTCTCTTTGACCCTACCAAAGCCAAATAAGCCTTATCCCAGAACATTAGACCTTCGTAGCCCCTCTCAGCCTTGATAGAATGGTCTGACCACCATTCGTTTTATAGCCGTTTTGTTACTTAGTCAGAAACCTACCCTGAGCCTTAATTATGGTCACATTTCCTTCATTTATACCCTACGAGTGAACTTAATCTTTTGTTGGGCCACACTTGCTAAGGCAAGTGTGGGGTGGAGGGAATGATGTTTTGATGGGTTGTTGTTTTCTCGGTTTTGAGCTATACTATAAGGAGAAGAGGAGCTCATCTGGGCCTAGTGTTTTGATTTGGCCCAAGAAGAAAAGAAAATCTATGAAATTCTTCTTTTAAAATAAAAAAAAAACAGAGAGATCAATCAAAGTTCAAAATAAATTAGCTCTCTTTGCAATAAAAGTTTGGTGTATAGAAATAAAGGGTTGGAATCAAAGTAATGAGCTCAAAAGTTATACTTATGATGTTGGAGTTGGGATAGTGAGATGGGTGCTAATGTATTCGACCTCGCCTTATGAAACTTGAAACATAGTTGAATTAGGCAATGAGTTCGGGTATATTAGCATTCTATGGTTCTCAAAGTGTTAAACTAATCAAAAAGGAGTTTGGATGGTTTATATGTTAGAGATAAGGTGGTACACTTGTTGATTAGGTTCACTCGTACTCATTTTCTCCAGTTCCCAAATTATCCTTTTCGATTAACCGGAATTACCCTAGCCTAACGTTATAACCCTTCAAGTCCTACCCGATCGTGTCCAAACTTAGTGACCTTGATTAGTGGAGAGGCTAGTTGGTATGAGACGGTTGGTAGGCTTTTGGTCGGAATTCAAGCCCGACAATCTTTTTGAACACGTTGATGTAGCTCTACACCACACACACACTATTCTCTTGATAATGTTGTACCGGTGTGCGTATGTTCATGTATCTTACTTCATGATTACCTCGAGGGTGTGGATAGTAGCACCTACGTCACAATGTTGAATCCCTTGGTTTGTTTTAAAACGCCTAGATTACTCGAGGGCGAGCAAAGGCTAAGTGTGGGGTGGTTGATGGGAGTCAACTTTACGTGACTCCGGTGCACTAATTACCCCCGTTTATCACACTTTCAGCACAATTTTGGGTAAATTAGACCAATTTCGGGGTGATATCGTGAGCTTATGGCACGGGGAACGAATCCGCTACTTTGATGAATTCATACCCCTTTTTTGATGGTATTAACTCCATTCCCGAGCACTTTTACCCTCTGGAATTGTTTGGATGTTGTGGTGGTTTGTGATATTGAAGGGTGATAGTGTCTCGAGGACCCGGAAGGTGACGATCTGTGGTGAAAAAGCATGACCGAGGCAAGGCGAGGGCCTAAAAAGGGGAAAAAAAAGTAAAGATTTGGGGAAACAGGGGTTCAAACGCACGTTTGAATCCCCCAAACGCGCGTTCCACTCACTCCAAACGCGCGTTTGAATCCCTAAACGCGCGTTCGAGAAGTTCAGACCAAATTCAGAGTTGAAGCCCTCTAAACGCACATTCGGGAACCAGGCCAAACGTGCGTTCCAAGATCCTAAACGCGCGTTTGAACTCTCCCTAAACGCGCGTTCCAGATGAAGAACAGTCAAGTCCCTGCCCAGAATTTTTGTGTAACGCACGTTCCAGCCAAGCGAAACGCACGTTTGAAGATCCCAAACGCGCGTTCCAGCCCTTTAAACGCGCGTTTGGACCCTTTTTGCAGCAGATTTTCCCTTCACCTATAAATACCCCCCTTAGACATTTTCTTATATATCAAGTTTTTCTTAGCAAAAATCTACCCAATTATTGCTCGAATTTTGTAATAGCTTAGAATACTCTCTCTTAGTGTAAATCAACAACATCTTAGCTTACTCTTTCTATTTCTTAGCTTAGATTTTCATTCCAAACACTAAGAGACCACCTTTTAATTACTCCTTTCTTTTGTACTTTTTGGATCTCAACTCGAATCTCTGCAATTTTATGGTATATTTCTCTTCTCTTTTACTTGTTATGGCTCTTATTTACTGTTTTGTGCTTGTTTTGATTAGTATAATGAGTAGCTAAACACCCACATAGTCGAATCATGTGAAATTTGGTGAAATCACCCTTTGGGTGATGAAATTGGGAGTGGGTAGTTCTTTTTATTGTTGTATCTTGCATATTTCACGTCTTAGAACTCGTTATAACGGATTTGGGCTAGATTGATCACCTAGGTCAAAAATCACACACATCAATCTTGAGAGTTGTTCGAGAGAGGGGTGTGGGAAAAGGGTTCTAGGATCGCATTGTAGTGCGAGGTTACTCGTTTTAACGTTTAAACGGCTTTCGTGCATGATTGTCTTGTGAATGAATCTCTCTTAGGAAAGGTTAGTTGACTTGGCATAAGGTGTTGGGGAAGAGTTGTTCAGACCTTAGCACCGGGATTAGGAGCACGTACCCGTGGAATTGAATGTAAGAGTTCGTTTGTTTAATGCACACTCCCGGTTTTGTCATTCCTTAGGGTGAAACTAGCTATTTTGATCATGGTTCGGCTATGTCTCTTTAATTATCTTTGAAACCTAGTAGTTTAATCTTCTATATTTCCTTTTTATTTTTAGACTCGTCAGTTAGAATCATTAGTGTCGTTGTAGTAACAAAACCTTAAAACTTTGATCACCTAGACTAAGCATTACGTTCACTTTGGTACTTGCAAGCACGATTCCTTTGGGTTCGACCTCGTACTCCTGTAGCTATTCTAGCAATCGACCCGGTACACTGCCGGTTAGAGAATTAGTTTACCCACGGTTTCGAGTCTTTACAAATTGTTTTTGAAGGGGTAGATTAAATGCTCATCAATAAGCATAATCTTTCACCTTATCTTTAGGACAAACGTCCTAACATAGATAGATCATGAGAACACCGGCTAGCAGTATCCCCTGTCGTGATCTATGCTAAAATCTTTTAGCATCACATCTATATAGGTAAACTATAATCTAACAGTAGTTAAATCTATCACTATAGATTCTTATTTCTAAAATAAGAACTGCTAATCCAAGTGCTTTCGTAAAGACCTTGAACTACCAAACATTAATTGACTGTGACATGGGGTGGCAATTCCTAAGAGAGATATTTAATACCTTACTCAAAAATCGTAACACATTCCCACTATCCATCTTGCATATTGGGCATATTCTTCTTTTGACTAAATCAAACTCCTTTGATTATCAAACAAAGAAATCGTCTAGAGAAACTTGTTCGAGTCCATAAATGGATCTCGTGGGCTCACATATCATGTCATTGTCTATGAACATCGAGCTTTCTGCCCAACATCTTCAACACTATCATATAGTCATGATACGAAGTTATAACAAGTATTATCTGAATAGAACTGGGCTCAGCCTTACGGGGACATTCCGTCTAGGTAAGACAGACTAGGTTCATAACCTGTTTGTCACTGATGGAATCTAATTCAGATATTAGGGCTCCTGGTCATATCTCTCAATCTTGCCTCTCAAACATTCTTTCATAAGTCGTGAGATATTCATTCATCAAGATGAACATACCAATAGCCTTTTTGGGCTTGAGGTTATCCACAGACTTACAAAACTTTTGTGTGCATTGAACAGTGTCTACACCTCATCGCTATGCGGCGTCTGCTCATGTTCCAATGGTTGAATATATCTTTGTGGTTCTCAAACTCTTTTGAGATCTGATTCACTCCTAATGTTTCTTTTGGAAGAAACACTTTCTCTGGAAGACAGCATGTTTAGAGACAAATATTTTGCTCCGCGGACAAGTAAATAATATCTAGCGTGCTAGCTAAGACATTCCACAAAGTTGCATATGTTTTATTCGGCTCCAAGCCTTTCTGACTCTGCCTATGACAACTTCAAATCATCGGTTAAGATAGATTCGACATTATCCCCTTCCATATCTAATATGGAATTTATTCAACCTTTATTCTTTGGAACTTGGTTAAGTATAAGGGCACTATCCCGAAA
This sequence comes from Gentiana straminea, assembly GCA_036785695.1. Taxonomy (NCBI): domain Eukaryota; kingdom Viridiplantae; phylum Streptophyta; class Magnoliopsida; order Gentianales; family Gentianaceae; genus Gentiana; species Gentiana straminea. The sequence goes on from JAVUPR010000114.1 coordinate 8,190,977, forward strand.
CGGGTAAGGGATACTTCGCATGGCTTGCGTCACACCTTTATCATATAAAGTGTTGTTTCCACTTTGGGAACACAATCTAATTGCGTATCCCAAAGATGGTGTCCTTCAAGGGAGAATCTTATTCCTTTTCAGACGACTTCTGAAACACCCTTCAGGTATTAATTACTTCAATCCAATTGAAGATTAATTCCTAAGTAGCTCATCAATCTCATATTCGTACTAGCTCGAACTTTTCGGGCTTTCCGAATTGTCGTACTTCAATAAGTACATTCAACCATTTCTAAAATAGTAATAGAGATTAATAAACAATTATGTGTGGCATTAATTGTCATAAGCCAACAAACATCGGTATGTTTAGGCTTTAGACAATTTTTCTAGATTTTACAACCTTTTCATAAAAGGGTATTGTAGTCCTCTTTGGATAAGATACGTATAACCCACATGATTCATAATCATATGGTTCAACATCATCAGAATGACGTTTAATTACACGCTTCCCTTCCAGAGAGATCATGTCTAGAACAACCACAAATATTAAGGATAATAGCCATACTAATATTTGGTTTAGATTTCATCACCTATATCAACTATATAGTGATAATAATCTAGTATGTTAGATTCAGTGACCTTTCAACTTTATCGGAATAACATTTATTCTTTACAATTGAATATGTCTACTAAATCCTAACAAATAACTGAAAGTATGTTCTTTATAAGAACCGGAACATAACAACATTTATTTAGTTCTCTTATCAGTTTACTTGATTTAGAATATGGTAAATGTCACAACGTTTGCTTCACCTTTCATATCTGCATTTAATCTTTCTAATTTAATCACACTCGTAAGATATCATATATCTAAGAGTTGACTTGAACTTAGATAGATTTATCTCAACTCACTTGCCTAGAATAGAAACTTCAATAAGTTCTCTATTTAAGCATATGCCCTAATTTTCCCTTTTAATCCTTTAAGCACTTGAAAAATGTTTCTTATTGTAGTCTTCATAAGACTTAAAAAAATCACAAGAGCCAAGTCTTTAACTTCCTTTCATAGAGAAAATCTAAAGTTTATTTAACCTTTTGAATCGTATTCAAAACATTGGCTATTTAATTAACCTTTAAGCAATGATAGAATTAAGTCGATACTTAAATCTTACAATTTTGAAAACAACCTTTCCAAAATTCGGTCTGGTCATTCTTATCCAACGTTTGAATTATTTGTCATCGTATGACTGAATGATTATATTGGATCGCATCCAATATCATGAGCTTCCGTTTTTCTTTAATAATTAAAGTCTTGGAGCACTGCATTAAATATGTAGTCTCATTGTCTCTAACTACTATAACGGGATTGCTCGTGTCATTGCTTGTTTTAAAAGGATTACTTAACCATATTTGAGAACGTTTCTCAAAAGGTAACAGTCATAATTTGGTTTTACTAATCGAGAATAAAACATAAATATAAAGTTTGCTAAAACTACAACATAAAAATGAAAATAAAAGAGTGTTGTTGTTTATACACGCAAAATCAAAAATGGTCTTTTGGTTTATGATTTTGCTCCCATTAGTCAACTACTCCCAATTGACTTTCAAGAATTATTAATTTCTTTAGTGGACAAGATCCCACTAAACTATCGCGACCCCCGCTTTGGCTGGTGGGCCGAAAATAGCCTAATAGGTAGACAACAACCCTTTGTCAATCATATCTTATACGACTCTTGTTGTTTGACTAGTCAAGTCTTTGACAATTTTCATCTTATGAAGTAGTCAAACCCTTTCCTCTAAAATCGAAACGACCCCGCTTTGGCTGGTGGCCGAGAGAATTCTTAGTCAAGTCATAACCCCAATATTCGTGAGATCTCATACGATCATATCTCGATAATGACGATATACCCGAGATAGGTCAACCCCCTGCTTTGGCTGATGAGTTGAATCCGAATAAGGGCTCTTCACCGTCATTATAATATGGGGAGACAATTTCAACTTGATTCTTTTGAGGTGGAAGTATTTATGTAAATTAATTCACTTAATTAATTTTAATTATGGTCTCATCGAGTATATCTATCTCTATAGACATACATCCTACACATTTATCTAGATCGTGCCTAGTCATGCATCTATCGTATCATATAAAATAAATACAAGCACAAAATAAATAAATGCGTAAAATAACCGGTATGATCATGGACTTTTCCTAGGTGCGGTTTCGAATACAAACTGACGAAACCGCGGGTCACAATCTAAGGGTAGCTGCAACCGCCAATAGGATCTTTAATGCGCCATTCTCCAATGTGATCTTTATTTTCGTCTTTCTTTGGTCTTCATATTCTGCTCCATTCTTGTTACATTTAATTCTATCTAATAAAATAAATACAACCGCCGCACACAGGGAGAGCTAACAGGAATGGGATAAATGCAGAAATTAAACTAGGTCACGTTCTTCATAATGGCCTAGGACAATTTTTAAACCAACAGAAAAATTAAATCATTCACATCTATCCTATCGGTCGAGTCCATGATCAATCGGGGTCTATATAATCATATTATATCTACTATATTTAATCCATACAATAAAATCTTATGAAAAAGATAACATTAAAATTTAACTACTTGCGTCTTAATTAATCAATTAACATTTAATCTATTCAATAATTTTATCCAATCAATTAACTAATTAACATTTAATTAATTAAATGATTTAATCGAAATAAAATTAACGATTAATTTTAAACGATTTTAATTTTAATTTTAATTAATTAGAACTATTCTAAAATTAAATCGAAATTAAAATTATGTCTCTTTTGTTTCTTTCCTTTTGATTCGTAATCAAAAGGGATACCTTTGGTTTCTTAAACCAAAAGACATCTTCCTAAACCAAATTTGGTTTTGGCCTGGCCACTTTTCAAAATCAAAATTTTGGAAGTGGCTTAGGTCTAGGCCTTTTACAAATCAAATATTTGAAAAGGGCCTAGGCCTATTCCAAATCAAATATTTGGAAATACCAAATAATTTTTGGTTTAGGCCTGGCCATTTTCCAAAATCAAAATTTTAGAAGTGGCCTAGGCCTAGGCCTTTTCCCAAATCAAATATTTGGAAAGGGCCTAGGCCTATTCCAAATCAACTATTTGGAAAGACCATTAATATTTTAATGCCATGTGGCATCCCAATGGCTCAAACTATTTGAACTATTGGTTAGCCACATGACACAACTAAACAAAAGAGGAATTACCAATCACACCTATGAACCATATTGAATCACAAAATACACAAAACAAAAATTTGGAGATCCGCCAGCATTGACCGGTCAACCAACTGTCGGCAGCAGGTTGCCCTGCGCCGCCGCGGCTGACCAGCCGCCAGTCGGCGGAGCACCACCCGATATCGTTTTTTTTTCTTTTCATGTATCACTTTTGCGAATCAAAAATCTTTCATCTTTTAATTACGTCATTTAAACAATAAAATTAACTACGCAAATTAACATGCTTATTGCTTAAGCTCGAAGCTCGCTCTGATACCACTGTTAGGAAATCTACGCGGGAACGCAGCGGAATTTAAAATTTATTTCCTTTTAACCAGGATCGACTTCGTTTAAGCAATAAACAAACAAGCTAGTAGACGGTAGTTACCTTGGTTGATTTAAAAGATCGACGCTTTGACCGTCTAAGGAGAGTAGATCTGCATAGAGCCGCCCAAGTGTTTGGTCTCTGCCGCTAGTCCACACGAACAGCCCGCCGGAATCCCATCATGGATTGCTATTGGAAAACTCCGGTTGCTAGACCGGCCCTTTTCCCCTCTCTCCAACTCTCTATAGGATGCTCTCTATTTTACACAAGAACTATTAGTTCTTGGAATTGTGTTGTACAAAAAAGCTTGACACCCACTTCCTTTTTATAGGCAAAGTGGCGCTCCAAATATGAGTGGATGAGAAGAAAAAATTTTCCCAATAAAATAAAGAAAATATAATTGATTGATTTATCTCATTTATTATAATATCTTATATCAAATAAATATAGGATATTGTCAATATCTTATATTGAATATTCTCAAGATATTGTCAATGTCTTATATTGACTATATTTATCTTATTACCATAAATCAATTTACACATGTGTATATATATCTCTCTCACACACACACACACACACATATATATATATATATATATACACATATAAAAAATCTATTAATATCATATATACATACATTGGTGCGCATGCATGCAAATCACCAATTTGCATTTAATGTACACACACGCATGTATTCATAATATATCTATATTATTTTATTTTATTAATATCTAATATTAATATATGGTAATATCATTAATTAAATTGCACAATCCAAGTGTATCACTTATACACATATGTGGCGCCACTTATCAATATAAGTGTATTTAATTAATCAACTTAATTAATATCTTGTATTTAATTTATTCATAATAAATAAATACCACCATATTAATTTACCACTATAACATTTATAGTACGAGATAAATTCTTTCCTTATTTGGTTATCAACTATAACCACATTTTAATCCGGCTAGATGTTCTTATGTGTGTGACCCGATAGGCTTCCGAATATATTGGCCGTAGACACAAAGTGCAAATTACGAAAATGTCTTTCATGCCTAACGATCACGGGATAGCGTCTAGCAACACACCGTGACCCCCAATCATCGGAAGAGTCAAATGCAATGACTACTACCTTTCATGTGAAACAGTTACCGGGTAACTTACAATCCTATCGCTGTAATAATATCCATACGATCGTATCTCGAGTGTCAATACATTAACGATCATATCTTATAATATGGATATCATGCTCTCTCGAAGTAACTCATTTACTCCCACTTTGCAAAGATTCACGAGAGTAAGATATTCCTTATAAGAAGGCCATTTCGGATATTCGATCCCAATCATAGGATACACGATTCGCGGACGACCAATCATGTATACTCCGCATGCTTCAGTATCATACCCAATCACTACCACATGATCGCCCCATGGCTAAGGGAAACCTCAATAGTGTCAAAGCATGACAATCCACACCGTGATGCCATGAAGACTCCGGTCCAAAGGATAATTACACAACTGTCACATAGTGTGACACTTAACCGTGTAAGTGGGTCAGTCTAACATACGCATTCTCTAATACACGTCCACGTACAGTCCAAGTGTCTCTACACTTCGATAGACGAGATCTATCACTGCCCTTAAAGACAGAAGACATCTAATATGTGCTAGCCTGTTCATACTATCAATGCCCTGTTTAATAGTACATCAGCCAAGAGACAATTAAGTATCAAACTTGTTAAAGTGATTAGAGATCTCATCAACCATAATCGCCTATCATGGTTTCTCTATCACAGTTTAATACTAAGGACGTTATCATATAACAATTCACAATTGGTTCTCTAAAAGAACATATATATGACAACAGAAAAGCCATTTAATATATGTATAAACATAAAGAAATAGTAGAAATAATCCGACCCGGTCGGATCCGGTCCAACCCGATTGGTTTTAGGACACTATTCCAACAGTTGATTGTTCAGCTCTGTTGGTTTCCATCATTCCTTCAATCTCTGTCAGCTATTTTTTGCTACTAGGGCTGAAGAACTGTGCGTTATCAGTAGATGCAGTTTCTTGTGGTGGTGGAGGCAGTAACAACTCAGCCGTACCAGGAACAGGTTTAATACATCCACAATGTATGTTTTGACAGCAGCATATCGAATCCCTGGACCAGTTGGGCTACCTAGTGTGTGCACATCGTATTTCTTAATGAAAGAGACAACCTGAAGCTTATCCAATGATGCGTGAAGATCATCTTCTACACCCAAACCCTTTAGAAAGTACTCAGATTTAGAAACAAAGTAAGATAAACTCTAAGCACATCTGTAGTTATGTGTAATACTCTATCTAATATACTTACAAATTCATGAGAGTCTCTGATTTGTATTGCGGTGATTCCAGTCAGGTTTTCAACGTCTGGAGAGGTCAACACAATAGGTAAAGATTTGTCTTCTCCCTTCAGTTCCAAGGGTACACGACACCTAAATGTAAACGACATTTCAAGAAGAATGTAAGTACACTGTAAATGTACGACCATTTCATAAGATAGTTAATATGAGAATGAGAGTGGATACATACTTGAAGTCAACGTCTCTCATTTCACCACAAGATGAACATCGAAGGAACCAACCAGCACCAGCCTTCATTTTTTTCTTATAGTTTCCACAATTACTGAGGTAGTATTTCTGGACGGATGGTGTGAAGTGTAGTTGGCCAACAACCCAAGCAGTATGGACCTAGAATGTACAAGACTTGAAAGTAAAGATGGATTATTTTTGGCTGTAATGGCAGAAAGTATTATATGAATATTATCGTCAGAAGTGTGGCAGCTGTTGTTGGTACATCAATTGTGTTGTCTGCAGTAGGAGGTTGCAACAACAGATCAGTTGTTATATGCCTCGTTACGGACCAACTGTGTGACCTCAGCTTTGTTGTTATTGTACCTATGCAGAAAGTTAAAAGTAGAGATATAAAAAAAATGTACAATGTGAAGAAATAAGAAAGTTCAGAAGATACTGTTTGCTTTACCATTCCTTGAGTGAAGGATTGTCATTCAACGGAGGATCGATCAAGAAGTACGAGTACCATCTAATAGCGAGTGAAAGGCCTGCATATAGAATGATAAATGGAAGATAAAATAATCTGAAACATTTAAATCCTGTATATTTTTCATTCAAGCGAGAAAACATGAGGCAAATACCATTGAACGTTGTTGCCTTCACATTGGTTGCAATGATTACAGGTGCGTTACTTATATTGTTTGCTATGATATTCCCTTCCACGTCTCCAAATGAATTCCACAGTGTTAGAATGATTGGAACCTTGCTGCAAATGTGACAGATGAAATGTATTACAAAGGACTGAAAACTGAAAGGCGATAACTAAACATGCACATACCTCTCATCTATAAGGACAATTTCTCGCTTGCTTGAATCAACAGTACCTTGTTTTCTTGCAAAGGCATGTATAGCCACCCCCTTGACATCTGTAAAAGAACATGTGGTTTTAGGGCTGTGGAAGTTTAAGATAAACCAGTGAACAAAATAAGTACAGCAACTTACTGAATCCCACATCTTTATCAGCATGCTGGGCGAAATACTTGAATGCGCATACATCGTACAAGAACGGGAGTGCTGGTATGACAGGTTCGTCAATCAGCTCAACTGAAATGTCATTGGTGATAATCCATGAAAAGGATATGGTCCCACTTTGAAGAAAGAGTAAGCAGGAGTCAAAGCAGCATTTGAAATCATATAGGGCTTGAAAGGCTGTAGGGATGTTGAGAAGTATCAGATGTCATTTTCGTAAACAATTCCAGAGACTTTGGTTCCCTATAAATCCAGGACATAAAAATGCAGCAATGTTAAAATATTTACATGCATATATCTAGAAAGAGTAGTAAATGTAGATGATCTAACATGAAAGACAAGAGATATTATGTGCTAGAACTCACATGTTCATCAACCTGCAAGTACCGATTGTATGTGTTGGGTTGTCCACCGCCCTTGCCAGAGCTTACGCCAGACCTGTGACTTTCTACGACCTGAACGACGACTGTCCACAGCACTGAGTTTCGATCGATGTTAGAAACGTACGACAATTTCCTCTTTGATACCAATGCCATTGCTGCCTGACATAAATGTAAGAATTTAATATTTTAAAGCAATACAAAGAACAAGATGCAAGCAAAGAAAGACAAGTAAAGAATTAATATGTATACGTAAAACTAAAATAAATGAAGAACAAACAACATATAGGTAAAGTTGAGGTCCATTTCAAATTATCACCGAATAATAATATTTGTTTACAGACACCATAAGTCAGACAAAGCCATGAATCTAAACATATTAATCCAGAATAAGATCAGAATATCTTACACTAGTTAGTTATTTAAAACTTCCTTGTACACAATGTTTTAAGTCATGCCTGGCTGAAAAGCATCACCTAAATTGTTCTTTATAAGAACCTTAACCAATGATGATGATCTTGCACAAGATAAAGCGACATACAATTGACCATGTGAAAAGACTGGTTCTCTGAGGTAGACACCAACGTTGTCGAGTGTTTGTCCTTATGCCTTATTTATAGTTATAGCAAAGCACAAACGTATGGGAAACTGGACACGTTTGTAAGGAATAGGATAACATTCATCGTTTGTGGGTTGAAGCGGGATTCTGTGTAAGAAAACTTTCTTTCCAATAAATTCTCCTAAAGAAATTTCAGCCTCTATTACATTTCTTCTGAGAGCTGTACATATTAGACGGGTGCCGTTACAAAGGCCTTCCGATGGATCTTTCTTAGCAAGATGATGGGAGCGTTTTCCTTAAGAAATAGTCTATGTGGAGGTAGACCATTGGGTGAAAGATTATTCAATATATCTATGTATTGGCCTTGCAAATCAGGGTTGATGGTCTCGTCATAACTTCGGTATTCAACTTCCAAGCTAGGAAAGTTGTTTATCATAGTGTTGTTAATTTCAGCCACAAATTCATTTTTCGTAGTTAAGATTGAGCTGTTTAGTCGAGATGACGTAGGTGTCTGTGTATGAAGCATAGGATAGACTGATTGATCAGTCTAGCAAGGTCAGATTCCTCATCATCAGTAGTTGACACAACCCATGCAGTTGGCAAACTTACAATACCAGAAGTCTATACTTCCTACACCTTCTCTTATTGACATAAGTAATGATGTGAAAGCAGGATCTGTTTTGGTTCACATATTTTCAGTAAGATAAAGTTTAGTTACGTCGCGCCACAACGGTGAATTTATCAAGCATGCATTAAGTGTTTGACATTTAGTACCTCCGGTGACAACCGGCAAAGTTTGTCTAAAATCACATCCTAAGACAACCACCTTACCACCAAAGATTTGAGTGTTGTTCATTAAGTCTTGAAGCAAATAATTTTAAAGCCTCAAGGGCTGATTTCTTGGCCATGGGAGCTTCATCCCATATAATTAGTTTACTTTCTTTTATCAGTTGGGCAAGTGCAGATTGTTTACTTACTCTATATGGTGGAGACTCATTTGTGTCGAGCAGGATTTTGAATCGTGAATGAGCAGTTCTACCATATGGTAGAATTGAAGCCGCTATGCCAGATGTAGCAGTAGCTAATGCGAAGGATCCTCTGGACCTTACTTCTGCAAGTAAAGCTCTATATAAGAATGTCTTGCTAGTGCCACCAGGGCCATCAACAAAGAAGGCACCTGATTTCCCAGCATATATTGTATCTATAATCAAAGTAAATAGTTCTTTCTGTCTTGAATTGAGCATGTACTTGAGTGACAAATCTATAGCAGAAACAACTAAATTGTCTTCTATTCTAATCTCTTTCCCCATTTCCTCGTACGAACTGTGTGACTCGTCTGAATCGAAGGTGAAATATGTTTCTAGGCTGTGACCCATTGATTGTAGAAAAGAATGTATTTGCCGGAGAGTAGTATTCCTTATCTTTGTTGTAGTCATTTTTGGATCTCTAGAAAAGTCCTCGGACATAGCTGTTTCAAATTTTAGGTAAATTAATTGTGGGTCATTAGGAGTAGAGTAAACTAAAATGCTCGCAAATAAGCGTCTTAGTTCGTATGGCATCTGGAATACAGATGCTTCTTCTAAACACAATTCCTGACTATTATCGTCTTGTAATAATCCATGAAGAAGTGTTGCCTCACGAAAACTTTTTGCGACAACACCGTTGAAGTTTTTTAGGCTGTCATAGGAAGTAGGACAACGGATAGCTGACAATAACATCCTAATACAAAATTTCTCGCCTTCAGTAGGGTGGGCAGTTACAATTCTACCAATTGATTCACCCTTATTTCTTACTTGCCATTTTTTCTTGTTTGAAACCCATACAAAATGTGTAGGGAATTCAGGATATGTGCATCTAAGTGTCTTTGTAGTTTCATTTGTTTGATTCATTGAGAAAAACTCAGTGAGCATACTTTTGTGTTGTTGTTTATCAGCGATAAGACTGTTGAGGTTTTGATTGATTTTAAATCTCAGAGGTTGGTAGTTCTCTAAGTGTAGAGGTAAAGGAATGACATGAGGCTTCATCTCACTCATTGGAAATCTATAAATTCTCCACATGGCCTCAGGAGGTGATATCCAACGAGCAGAGACAAAGTTAGTTATTTCATCTACAATAGGTGTCTGTTCAGAAGCGTTAGATAGTTGGAAAAGTATCCTATCACTACCCTTGCATATGTATTTGAAGATATATTTTACGGCCTTTATTGAGGTACATATTTCTACGTTGATATGGCAGTCAAGTAACGCAACCAAGTAAGGGGAATGAGGAACAACACATATGTTGTCCAACTATGTTCCGTGGACAAATACCTTTTTACCATCATTTCTCCTACGATATTTTGGATAGGAATCATCTGTTGCTTCTGATTCAGCACAGAATTCTCTAGGTACATGTTCTTGAAAGTGCTGTTTTTGCTCATGCAAACATTTGATGGGTTTAGCTTGCCACATGGACCATGCAACATATGCTTGACAACAGATTTATGTAGAGAATGATGAGAATTTGCATCAAGGAGTTCAGAAGAAACGATTTTATCATATTCATCTGGGCTAAGCAATTTATATTTCTTTTTCAATATGAGTAAGAAGTGTGCATGAGGTAGGCCATGTTTTTGGTATTCAATTACATATGTGTATGCAGAAACCTGACCAAAAATATATTTTTTAAAAAGTTCAATCTTAAGCTCCTCTACCTTGGCATGGAATATTCTAGCTGCTAAATCTGGTCTATCCTGGACTATTTCTGTAGGTAGTAACTGTTCTTTTATATCAGGCCAATTAGGATTGCAAGTCATGGTAAGGAATATATCTGGCTTGCCAAATTTCTGAACCAATGTCATTGCATCTACATACTTCTTACGCATATGACGAGGGCCTCCAATGATGCTTCCTGGTAAAAGAATGCACTGTCCTATTTTTGACGGTTCACTCTCACCACTCCCAACTGCATCTACGATCCCCTGTAAGAATTCCTGCCTAAACTGTTCTTGCTTTGCCTTGACCCTAAAAAAGTCTAGCCTTTGTGTCTATAACTTTACATACATGTCTACACAGTATTGTTGGTACAGCCTACCATACCGCAGTATGTGTGATTCGTCTTTATTCCTTATTTGAAATTTATAGGAATAATACTCTCTTAAAGAAACAAAAGAATGATCTTCGTCAAATGCAGCAGCAGCTATAAGTGTTAGAAGATCAATTAGACTGCGCAAAAGAAAAATACCATACTAAACATACATTCACCTATAATTACTTTGTTCTTCCGACCTAAGCATCTGGTCAACACTTGAAAAAAGATCTAGAGAGGTAAAGTCTGAAGTGTTTGAGAGAGGACAAACCTTTCTCTTTCTTTTCTTAACCCTATTCATGGGAATTCCTTGATGCCATCCAGGATCACCGTAAGGGAACATTAATGGGTACTGAAGTGGATCGTAACAGCCAAAGTAATATTGGATTGTTTTAGACTATCCACTATGTTTGTAGACCCGTATATCCCTATGGCTTATATCACTGGATGTTTCATCAACAACCAGCAACACAGCAACCTGTGAAACAATAGGCTTGATGTACGTCTTGCTGTTGATTGTAGGATTATGCTTCAAGATTATTTGGTGGTCATCCAAGCACGGTATGCTAGACAATGTTCAAAAGAAGCGAGCATAGGGGTTAACACCCGAATGTCAAGTAATAGTTGTAAGGTTTGTTGATCTAAATCTGGACACATAGACATCCGTGTAAAAAGTTCATAGTCAGTATCATGGTAGTAGAATTGTAGATTATTGGAGTATCTTTGTTTGTTTATAGAGCATTAATCCAATGGTAGACCTGGCCTTGAACCCTAAATGTGTATACCCTTTTATTTCTCTTGGCAAGCTTCTTGTCATATTTTTTGCCCAAGGAAGTAAATGCCAAGTGGTTGTTGTATGCACGAATCATGACCCTGAAACATCTAGGTTCAGATGTACATGGGGCAAGAAACAAATCACGTATGCGACTTGATATAGCATTCTGAACAAGAGTAATATCGCCATCAGAACAACAGAGGTTTGTTGTCTCATGTGTAAACATCTTTGCACCACAATGCTGATAGTCAAAGGCAATATCCAAGATGAGAGGACTTTCAGGTATTAAATATAGATATTCCTTACCGACCGACACATTTTTTTTTCTAATAAATCTTTTGGGTTGTTTTTCTTTTTATTAGAAAATGTAGAAGGTTGTCTTGGACCAAGGACTGGCCCTTCTGTGGTATTATCTGAAAGACCATGAAGAATAGTACATGGTCTGGCATTTAGATGGCCTGACTTACGTGTGAGCCTTTTATGCCTGTATCGACGGACAACAAGAGCCCTGTTCTCAGAATGAGTAGGTACAATATGCACACAAACGGAACTATTTTGAGACATCTCTCTTTGGTCCCAGGAGATGGAAGGCATGTATGAGTTAAGCGTACCAATAGACTGGCTGCACGGCAGGCCAGAGGTAGCAGAGTAAGAGAGGCCTAGATTGTTAATGCCCTGATCAGAAGCAAATATGTTATTGTGTGAAGAATCTAGTGTCATTGACTGCACACAAGCATGCATAGCAACTGTATTAGTTCCAGATGATGATGGCAAAGTGCAGCCAAAGCCAGAAGGTCGGATATTCGTAAGATGGACAGCTTGGTTGTGTATAGTAGGAAAGGCACTCGTGTCATTAGGTGGTACAGAAAGGCCAGGCAAGGTAAACATTGGTCTAGGCTTTGCTTTCCCTTTAGTCATCATTAGGTTGTTTGGGACACCTAAATAGCGTTACAGAATAACAGCAAGTACCTGTTGTAGTGCTGAAAGAATCACTAAACTAAGAATGACCAAGCAGAGGAGGACTAAACAAACACACATACCACAAACAGGGGCATGAACGCAGATGCACATGAACACAGCATAAAAGAAAAGAACAAAGATGTGGCCGAACTATGACATCTGTGAAAAGGAAAACCGCGAATAAACAACGTTAAGAGCTCGAAAACCCCACAACAAACAACGCTAAATACGTACACATGACAACCAAACCAAGATGCACACAAGAAATGAAAACAGACGGAACAGTAGTACAACAAATCATTGAATGGCAAGCATATACATGATGACCAAGCAGTATCACAAGTACCCTGTACAGTGGTATGGACCTACAGAAACAGCATAAGGAGAAATGTAACGAAGTACCATCTTACAAGAACACTGAAGGACCAAAGAAAGATACCCAAACCTAAGACATGTTACAACGAAAACGAAGAAATTGTCAGAGCTGAAAAGGAAAACGACCTAAGGAAGCAGATTCATTAAATTAAATTCTAGGTGTAGACATCATAAGAATAAATTATAGGTGCAGGCATGATAAGAATTAAGTGTAGGTGCAGCCACGAGTACAACATACTCAGCACAAAAGCATGAGAAAAAAAACAGCAGGTACAAGTAAGAGGAGACAACATGTTATGCTATGAGTAAGAAACGTACATACCTTTGAGCAATTTGGTCTGACACAGCAATAAAGAACTACAAGAAAACACCAAAATATAAGTACATGTGTGAATAACTAATCCTCTGAATGCATCAGAGTTGCTGAAGAGGATAAACATAAATATACATACCTGCTAGGAAAAGGGTCTGAATGAGCTGCCACGAACTGCAAAGAATACAAAACATAAGTACATGTAAGGAAAACAATGCATAATCCTTTTAAGAAGAGTAAGCAATGCAAGATAAAATCATGAGAGCTGTTGAAGGGGAAAAAAATTCCTAATCATATGACTGGATTACTGCAAATTTAAATGGTTGATGCATAGTAAATGGCATGAGTGTAAGGTTGTTGGTATGATTGAAAAATATTAAAGAAGCATAATCAACAAAAGGCAGCCAAGTAAGAGTATAGGTTAAACAAAGAAGATCTGAACATGAAATAACTCGGTCAGACCTTAAACATATGGCTCAAGTAATGCAATCATATAGATTTAAGGCGTAGTAAATGTAAAAAACGAATATGTTGGTATGAATGCAAGAACATTAAACAAGGTGTCTGAAAGAAGCTAACCTAAGCAGTAAGAGCAAAGCACAAGAAGAGAAAATATGAAGGTGTAATAAGTCTCTTAGAAGAAGAGGAATATATAGCAGGAGGACAATGCAAAAGGCTGTATTTTAACCAGCAGATTTAAACATGCAATAATCCGTTGGGTAAAAGAGTGCATCTTTCCTTAAGCCTTTGAATGACAGCTACAAACCTATAAAGCTACAGCTATAGAGAAGAAATATGTAAATTACCATTAACAGATATGAAGATTTAGAAAAAAAAATCAATAAAGAAAGCAAGAAGCCTAGAAGTCTTATCTGTCATTCGATCTCCACAACCAATCAATCCCGTAACATGCATTATCCACAAAAAGCATCAAACCGGACCCCTTCTTGTCAAATCCGATACATCAGAAGCGTCGTTACTACATTTTATTTGATTAAAAATGACAAATTCATAATAAATGGACCGCAATACCCATGAATTTTTTTTAAACATGTAGTAACGGTAGATAAAGTGTAGTACTAACAGCCAAAAAACAGGTAGTAACAGGCCATAAAATGTAGTAACATCCAATGAAAAAGTAGTAACAGCCCATAAAATGTAGTAACATCCAATAAACAAGTAGTAACAGCTCATAAACAAGTAGTAACAGCCCAAAAATGTAGTAACAGGCAATAAAGAAGTAGGAACAGCCCATAAAATAGATAAAGTTACAGCAAAAAATATAGCAACGTTAAAAAATTAGTAGTAACAATACAAGTAGTAAAACCAAAAAAAATACAGTAACAATGATACGTTCCTCACTCAGCTCACAGATTCTCCGGTGAATGCCTATAACCCTCCCCTTTCAGGTCTTCTTCACCGATCCCTACCCTCTTCAAAAAAAAAACAACAACAACAACAACAAAAATTAAAAAAAAAAAATCAATTATCCCTCTGCTCTTTCCCTCACGCAGCAAACCTCCTTCTCCAAATCCTCTTCTTTCCTCCTTCTTCTTCATATTCGCAGCATCAACAAAAAAAAATATTATAAAGAAAAAAAAGGTTGCTCATCGATTTGGGATGGTCGGATGCCACAGCCATGTCGTTTGGAAGCAAGGGCCGAAGAGGTTGCAGCCATGGGGGTAATTTGCTTGCATTTACGCCCCTTGGGTCGAGAGGCATTGAAGTGGCTGCTTCTGTTGGAAGGGGGTACGAGAGGAGATTTTCCGGTGCGGGAGATGAGAAGGCCGACGAGATCTGAATTGGTTGATGCTGCTATGAGGTTGCAGGGACGATGCTGGAGGTGGCGGGATGTGTAGAAGGAGGCTGCGAAGGGGAGGAGAGGTCCGATGGGAATTTACAGAATTGGGGCCGGCGGGATGTTGTACAGAATTGGGGCTGATTGATAGGTGTTTGCAGCTGGGATGCCTTTTTTTTTTGGAAGGAGGGTTTTTTATTTTATCGCTAGATAGAAAAAGGGTATTTTTGGAAATTTACATAGGTTTAATCAGTATCCTTGCATCCTGGTTTATTTATTAATATGTCCTTCCTAACAAAAACCTATTTCCTATATTTCCTCATTTTTAAACACTCTTTTCTTTTGATTTAGATCTTCGGAAATGATATAAAAAAAATCACCATTTTTTTTTAATTTTTCCATGCTTTTCGTTTTGATACATCGTTTGATATCATTGCAACTTATTAATATGATTCAACATCGAAATTCACTCAATGAATATCGATATTGAATTTCGAACCAAATTGAATTTTTAAAAATTACGTCGGAATTAGATCATTGTGGTATTAAAATAAATAGCACAATTTTTTTTTGTTAAAAGTTATCATTTTTTTGAATTATAGATCGAGAGATATGTGATATTATGTCATATCATGCATATCCTTTTTTTAGAAACTAGAAAATTATGACTAAAAGTTTGTTTTCTAAAAGAAATATATATTATATATGTACCTGAAAAATAAACATTTGATTTTTTTTAAAAACGAAAACTGTTTTTGAAAACAATTTGTTCACGAATGCTCCACAAAACGCCTTTTCAGGCATTGTTTCTCTTTCTTTGAAAATAGGTATAGTTTTTAAATAATAATTTTTCTGGCATATTTTTTCAAAGAACAATTTTTTAGACATGTTTTTTCAAGTTTCTTATTTTATAATGGATTAAGAGTTATACTTTAATGTTGTACAAGTATATTCGCGTGTGGTGGGCGCTCGTCGGGACCTGGGAATGTGGAGCAGGGCTAAACATGGGAACATTCGGGCATCGATTACTGCAAAGGAGGCTGAGCTGAAAGCTTTGTGAGAGTCGGTGGATTATTCGGTTGCTGTGGGGGGAGCCTTGTTACATGAGCTTGATCACTGGTATGCTTTGGATGACGATTATTGGAGGCAGAGAGGCAAGGCGGATTGGCTCACATCCATGAACCGGAATACTACTTATTTTCATCATAAAGCCTCATCCCGGCGGTGGCGGAATACTATTTTCTTTTTGCATGATAGCGATGGGGTCCATTTATTGCGCCAGATGATATGGAGAGGGTGGAGGTTGACTACTTTAAGCTTATCTAAGAATCTAACGGTGCTTGACTAGGAAGGGCTTTAATTTGCTTCTTTGGATGGAGATCAGGGCCAGGCTTTGTCCTAAGAATTCACGGCACAGGAGGTTCGGGTGGCTCTCAAGCAGTTTCCGTCAGGAAGTCGTCTGGTCCGGATGGTACGCAAGTTTACTTTTTATAGAAATACTGGCATCTTATGAGCGCTGACAATTTGCAGGTGGTTATGGATGTGTTGAATAATGGAGCGGAGTTAGGGCGCATTAATGAGACTTACATCACGCTTATTCTGAAAGTTCCTTCGCCTACAGTTATGATGGATTTCTGGCCCATTGCCCTATGAAGTTCGGTGTACAAGCTTATTTCGAGGGTTCTAGTTAAGAGGCTTAAACTTGTTATTAATGCTGTTATTTCTGATAATCAGAGTGCATTCGTATCCGGGAGACGGATCACTGAAAATGATCTTATGGCCTTCGAAGCTTTTCATTCGATGCAGGGTGGAGCAGCAAGGTGCAATAACCATGTGGTGCTTAAGTTGGATCTGGCTAAGGCATTTGACCGAGTTGAGGGGGCTTATCTGTGGTCAGTGATGTCACGTATGGGGTTTCCTTTTTCTTTTGTGGATTTGGTGCGTCATTGTGTCTCTTCAGTTTCATATCGGGTTTTGATAAATGGCAATCCAAGTTGCGCTGCTTTGCTAACTCCGGATATCCGGCAGGGAGATTCACTATCCCCTTTTATGTTTATTATTTATGCGCAGGGCCTGACGGCGCTTATTAACAGTTATTGTGTCCGAGGTGCCCTGCAGGGTGTCTCTTTTGGTGGTAATAATGTTACGGTCTCTCACCTTCTGTTTGCGGATCACAATATGCTCTTCTTTGAGCTCCTTGAGGGTACAGTTGAGAACTTATTGGAGCTCTTCCAACGGTATGGGGACATGTCGGGCCAAGCAATAGATTTTCACAAGTCCAGTTCGTTTTTTAGTCAGGGCATTGCAGAGGATGTACGTGAGGAAGTGTCCCTAACACTACAGGTTCCGTTTGGTAATGGTTCAGGCAAATACCTTGGGCTTCCTTATATAAAAGGTCGCAATAAGGGGCAGGTGTGTGGGTTCTTATGAGAAAAAAATCTGGAAAAATTTATCGAGTTGGAATGATAAGCTACTCTCCCTGGAAAGCAAGGAGGTTATGATTAAATCGACGTTACAGGCTATCCCCACTTTTATTATGCAGTGTTTTAAGGTTCCAATAACGATATTGCAGTAACTAGAGAAGGAGATTAGGGGTTTTTTCTGAGGGGGATACAGGGAAAATGCGCAAGATTCACTAGAAGAACTATGAAACGTGTTGTATGCGAAGGCGTTGAGAGGTTTGGGGTACAGAGATTTGGAGTGATTCAACCTGGCCCTCTTGGAATAGCAGGCTTCGCGTGTTCTTCTTTATCCGGGGTCGTTAGTTGGATAGGTGTTTCGGGCGAAATACTTTCGCACTAGTACTTTTTAGCGGCTACGTGCACGTCGAGGCCTTCCTTTTTGTGACGGAGCATACTTGAGGGGTGAGACATGTTGATGAGTGGGCTTTGGTTGCAAGTTGGGGATGGATCCTCTGTGTTTGTGTTTCACGATGCTTGGGTGGATCTTCCTCGTTCTTTTCGTATACCGCATGCAGAACACGGCCTTCCAACAAACTGTAAGGTAAAGGACTTGTTTATCCCCGGGACTCGGCGGTGGAATGCCCTGCTGGTGCGAGCACAGTTAAGAGTGTGGGAGAGCGACGTGGTTCTACGGACCCCGATTACACATGGTAGGCATTTGGGTAGGCGTATTTGGCATTATAAGCACTGGGACATTTGGTTACCGGCTGACATTATATATGTAAAGGCCGAGGCTGGCGGGGGCAGCGGCGTCGGTATCTAGTAGGGCGGACATAGTTGGAGTTTGTGCTGGGGTGTTGTAGTCCTACCCCGTATTCAGCATTTTCTGTAGAGGTGTCTGCATGATTGTTTACATGTGTCTGGCTAAACGTAACTTAGGAGATGGTCGATGTTTGGTGTGTGGGGATGTGGATGAGACCCTGGTAATAGAAAATAAAATCATAGAAGATAGATTTGATATTCAAAGAAGAGATAAAGAGGCTATGTTAAAGAGATAAATATGATAAATCTAGATATGAATCTTTAAATAAAAGATTATTATTTGTTTTTGAAATTATATTAGGATAAGACTTCTCTCCTATATAAAGAGAAGTATTGTAGACTATTTATCATTTCAATAAAACCACAAGTTCATTGTTTACGTTTCCGCGTGTGTATTCTGATTTTCTTTATAGTATCAGAGACAAGGCCGAGGGTTCGTAAACCTTAACATTGGTGAACCCTCGCCCGTTTCGTTATTCCCTTTGAAAAAAAAATATCGTGTCTCATTATTCCCTCTTATGCATTCAAAAGTTAGCATTCCCTTTATGTTCTTCAAATAAAACAAGCGGCCTGATTTTTATCAACACAAAAGTCCGATCAACCTTCAACAAACCCTCGCCCCAACTATGTTTGTTTTACATCTATTTTCCTCTCAAAATTTATTTCCCTTACCGTGCTGGCATCCACTACTACATCCATACATAAATAATTATACACCCCACAATCTAGCCTTGAACCGTGAGAATTCCATGGAAAAAAAAAACCAAATATTATCTCCAAACCTTAAGCATCCTTTTTTACCAAGCTACCACCTATCCAAGCATCCCTTTTTACCAAGGGACCACCTATCCATGTCGTATTTCTTTTTTTTTTCTTCTTTTTTGAGTCCAACTATTTTATTGTCTTGCCTTTTATTTTTGATAAATAAATATTCTTAAATGTAGCATCATTTATATATCTTCTTTTGTATCCATTCGATATACAGTTCAAATTTTTGAGATGCAATTGAGAAGTCATCTCCTCCCTCGGACCTTGCAAGCAAATGGGAGATCACGTTTGCACTCATCAAAGAAATTTAAAAGGATTTTTCGACAAAAAAGAAAGAGTCGCAGGCTACAAGCCAAGAGCCAGGAGCCAAAGAGTCGGGAGACAGAGCTAAAAGCCGTGGGTGTCAAAAAGTCGTATAATAATATTCCTTGTTGACAAACAAACATTGCCTTCAATCCCGACAACGTTTGAAGGAGGGTAATAGAAGATAAAATCATAGAAGATAGATTTGATATTCAAAGAAGAGATAAAGATGCTATGTTAAAGAGATAAATATGATAAATCTAGATATGAATATTTAAATAAAAGATTATTATTTGTTTTTGAACTTATATTAGGATAAGACTTCTCTCCGATATAAAGAGAAGTATTGTAAACTATTTATCAATTCAATAAACAAACAAGTTCAGTGTTTACGTTTCCGCGTGTGTATTCTGATTTTCTTCACCTGGCGCATGTATTGTTTGAGTATGAGATGGTGGCTAGGGGGTGGGAGCAATCGCCCTTTGGATTTTTGGCAACGCCGGGGAGAGCTCCGGATTTAAGGGGTTACTTTATGTTTCTTCTGAACCGGTTGTCGCGAGAGAAATTGGCAGTGTTGGTGTGGGTGATGTGGCATATTTGGAAGGCGTGTTGTAGTGCGGTTTATGAAAATCAGGTGGTGTATGTGTCTCGTGTTTGATCTTCGGCTCTTAGTGCAGCTAAGGAATTCCTACAGGCCGATCAAGTGCTTCATGAAATACAGCAGCAGGACGTGCGGGGTAATTGGGAAATGCCGTCAGTTGGGATGATTAAGTGCAATGTCGACGCCTCAGATATGCCGTATGCGTGGGGGATAGGTGATGAGAGTCAAATTGGCTATCATTTACCAAGTGATTATACCCCGTTTATACCTCGTTTTATATGTTTCCGGAGACATTTGTTTGTATTTTACACATTGGTTATCATTTAGAGACCTATGACGTAAAGTCCGGGATTCTCGGTCTTTTTCGGTGTATATACTATACTCTCGGTCACCCTAGTGTCCTGTAGGGGTTACGTGTGGTATTTGTTATGATTTTTTACAGGTATTAGGTGTTCGAGATGACCGGAAGGGGAGATACGAGGGTTGGAACGTGTGCCCGAAGCTTAAACGTTCAAACGGATCGAAATTCATTGGTACTACAGCCTTAGCTTCCAATCATCTGCATTGTCTTCCAATTTAGAAGCACTTTCTAGGCTGTTCATCTTCATAAAAGTTGTATACAATTTCATTAGTTTTCCAACGCATTTTGAATCACTAGATTTGGAGGTCTACACACAAAGTTATGTCCGATTTACTGAAGATGTGTCAGCAAGCGTGCGCCTGACAAACCCTAGACGCATGCCTACGGAGCTGAAAATGGCCAAAAGTTTCAGTCCAAGATTTCAGCGTGCTAGGCGTGCGCCTAGCAAATTCTAGGCACACGCCTACTATGTCGGTTCAGTCTGGGATCTTTTTAGATATTTCCTAGGCGTGTGCATTCACTTTCCTAGGCGTAGGCGCACGCCTAGCGTTCAGATCTCCCTAACACTATAAATAACCCCCATATGAAATAATAGAGATATATACATATCTAAATCAATTTTTTTCCTTTTTCTTCACTTTTCAGCCTTGTTCTTAGCTTAGATTAGTTTGTAGGTAGATTAGATTAGTTTAGTTGTAGATTGTTATAATCCGGAGGATCTCGGAGATAGCTTGACGCGTTATTGATGGGATTTCATTCGGAGATTCGATTTTCTACGGCTTAATTTATTTGGTATTTCGTTTTCTTTCAAATTCTTGCTTTCAATCTTTACTCTCGTTACTTTTATTGTTGATTTCTTGTATTTTGTGGATAGAATGAATAGCTAATTTCCCGATAGTCGAGTTATGTGATAGTCTTTGAAATCGAACCGTAGCTTGTTCATGTAGTGTTCTTGATGTTTGATTGTTGATTCTCGATGTTACCGTAGTTTTAGAACTTATACTTAATCATGTTTGGTGAATTGGCCATTTGATAATCGTATTACACGTATTGTCTTTATAGATCTATTTTTTCTAGGATCACCCTGTAAAACCGACTGAGTTGTTCAGATTCGGTTTTGTGTGTGAGGTTATTATCGACTCGTCGAGCGTTTCAATGATTGTAGACCGTGTTAGGTCAGTTAAATCCGGTCAGCGGACTGTTGAACCTGACATATGAGGTAGATTATTGAAATAATGTCTATTCTCGGAATTAGGAAACGACACCCTACGAATGACATCGAGAACGTTTAGGTAAGTCAAGGACATTTCCATATTCTGCTAGGGTTTGTGAGTAGTTGGTTGGATCATAGCTCGGCTATCTCTTTATATAGTTTTAACTCTCTTTTTTGTGTATATTTATTAGAACCAGTGATCCAACAAATCACCCTTTCAAAGACTGTGTTGACCTAAACTAAGAACGAGACCGGCTTTGATACTTAATCAGCTTCCCTGTGGGATACGACCTTGACTCACAAATTCTAGGCTACAATTGACCCGGTACATTGCCGGTAAGATTGGACACTTAGAAAACGGAGATCAAGCTTTCTGGCGCCGTTTCCGGGGAATCCAATTGATATCTTGTAAGTTAGTTGAGTTTTAAGGATTAGGTCGTTTTTCTTATTTATGTTTTCTATGTATAGTTTGTTTTCTTTGTTTTTGAAGTGTCACACCATTTACTTCGGTAGTGGTAGTGACTAGATACTATGATTATGTTCGTGTTGTTTCTCTGATTTGCAGATAATGAACCCATACGGAAATTATGGCTCAAATCCTTACTCATTCGGAGGCTACAATTTTAGTGCTGTGGGTTACGAAACGCAACCATTTTACCAGTTCAACCCATACACCGCATCATACGGAAATGAGTGGGGGAATGCCCCAAGTTACTATGATCAACAACTCGATACTTCTCCACCTCCGGAATCAGAGACCTTAACGGAGCAACGGATGGCACTTGAGCAAATCTTTGAAAAACAAGGTATAGAGTTTCGTAATGGCTTCGCACAATGCAAACAGCCATACAGAATTTGGAACATCAAGTGCAACAATTGTTAGAGAAGGTTGAGAGGATAGAACAAGAAAGTATAAGTGAAGTCACCCCCGAGGAATGCTACGAAGAGGGTACGGATCTTGTTATTATTGAAACATCTATTCCTTTTTCATCGAGCCCTAAAGTTATACCTACGGGGGTGCATCCTATTGAGTTTGTTTTTGATGTTGAGCCTAAATGTTATTACTTGGTGCTAGAACCGTTATTGGTTGGTATATGTTTTAGTTCGGGGAAAGTGAGTTTGTTGTTCTGTGCAATGGACTTATCGAACCAATCTTGGTGGTGGGGATTGAGCCCCATGTTTCTCGTATTTCACTTTCAAGGGATGCTCAATTCCTACGATTTTGGTAGGGAGAAGCAACAGTTTGCTCTCCTTTAGTATAGCTATCCTTGACATAGTTGGGGGTAGAAAGTCGAGCTGAGGACTTCAAACTCAGAATGTGTTTTTATTGCTTTTCTTTCCCCACGTGTGTCGCTGTATTTCTTTAGTTTGTAATGTGATACTTCGGGTAAGTATTGTTGTAATATAACCCGAAGAAGTGTGTTTTTTGGGGTTAGTGTGGTGTTTGGGTTTTTGATAAATTATGGTGATCCGTCTAGTTTCATTTCGATATCTCCATACATGTGTATTCTTGGATGTTGTGTTGTTGTCGATATTAGCACAGGTACCCTGGGAGGACTTTCATTGATGCCACGTGATCATACTCGCGCTTTTTCCGGTTGTAATATAAGTTTTCTACCCTTATCATTCATGTTTGGTTTTAAAGTAGGGGGTGGTTGGTTTAGCTTCAATGTTTTGTTTTCATGTGGAACGAGTTATAGTTAGAGATTGTTATTCCTTTAGTGCAAAATGAGTCGGATTTCAAGATTTTGATGGCTTTGACATTGTTTTGATACATTGAGCCAAAGTATTGCTTTGATTAAACATATAGTGATTATATGAATGCATTTCATTTGTGTTGTGATCTTGTATTGAGGAATGGAATAGTTCTATCACGTTAGCTTTGACTTCACGAATCACCTTGACTAGTGATCGATTATAGTGGTTCTTAATAACCCGGTTACCTAGAACTTATATTAGTAACTTCAAGGCGAAATAGAAAGGTCATCGTTGTTAGGTACGGGATGACGGTTATGGTGTTTCTTTGTCCCGATCAGAGCCAAATGCCATCCTTTACGTGTATATCCTCAATTCCCCCTCTAAGCCTTTTCTAGGGTGGTTAGACCACCACCCGAACTATCCATTTGTTATGATCAGCTCGTAATTACCGGTACCCTAGCCTTAATTTCGGTCTACGTTTCTTTGATCACCTTGCAAGAGTGAGCTTAGTGTTTTCACATTTTCTGATATGGTGTGGGGTGGTGGAGTGACGTATCTCTTGAGTGGTGATGGTAAAAATGAGTATATCCCGGAGAAGGTGGAATTATATGACTTTTCGACTTTTGATCATTTTTGTGGTTTTGAAAAGAAAAAAAATGAGAAGAAAAGAAAATAGAAAAAGAAGAAAAAAGATGTTGTATATATATATATATATATATATATATATATATATATATATATATATATATATATATATATATATATATATATATATATATATATATATATATATATATATATATAAGATTTCATGGAATGCCAATTTTTAGGGAATGAGTTTTTGTTGTGTTGATATTGGTGAAGGGGTATCTCTCCTAATCTAGTACGGAGTTGAGTCTTCTGCAGCTACGAAGGGAAGAGCTTCGGTTTTAATGTTCGATGTTCAGTAAAGCTCACTTGCATTTTCTACTTTCTATTTTATCGTAGATATCCCTTTCGTTGGCCCCGACCCTAGCCTAACGTTATAACCCTTCAAGTCCTACTTGACACTACTAGCTAGACTTTGATTAACCTCGATTAGTGGAGATGTTTACAACGTATAAGCCTATGGTGTAACCTCGGTACATTATACGTCTATAAGCTAAACCGGTCATAGGTGACGAATGTTGAAGAAGCTATACACACACACACATTATTTTCTCAATACAAGGTAGAACTTAAATCATATGCATTTGTGTCAATTACTTGTGCTTTACCATTTCAATTCTTATAGACAAGATGTATGATTTCAATGTTGACTCCATCTTCATTTTTTGAATCGCTCATTTTGCTCGAGGGCGAGCAAACGCTAAGTAGGGGGTAGTTGATGATAGTCAAATTGACTATCATTTACTATGTGATTCTACCCCATTTATACATCATTTTATATGTTTCCAGATACATTTGTTTGTATTTTGATGTATTTTATACCTTGGTTATCATTTCGAGACCTAGGACATAAAGTCCGGGATTCTCGGTCTTTTTGATGTATATACTATACTCTCAGTCACCCTAGTGTCCTGTAGGGGTTACGTGTGGTATTTGTTATGATTTTGTACAGGTATTAGGTGTTCGAGATGACCGGAAGGCGAGATACGAGGGTTGGAACGTGTGCCCGAAGCTTAAACGTACAAACGGATCGAAATTCATTGGTACTACAGCCTTAGCTTCCAATAATCTGCATTTTGATCCAATTTAGAGGCACTTTCTGGGCTGGTTATCTTCATGAAAGTTTTAGACAATTTCATTATCTTTCCAACGCATTTTGAATCACTGGATTTGGAGGTCTACACACAAATTTATGGCTGATTTACTGAAGATGTGTCAGCAAGCGTGCGCCTGACAAACCCTAGGCGCACGCCTACGGAGCTGAAAATGGCCAAAAGTTTCAGTCCGAGATTTCAGCCCTAGGCGCACGCATACTATGTCGGTTCAGGCTGAGATCTTTTTAGATATTTCCTAGGCGTGCGCATGCACTTTCCTAGGCGCACGCCTAGCGTTCAAATCTCCATAACACTATAAATACCCCCCCCCCCCCCCCATATGAAATAGATAGAGATATATACATATCTAGATCGAATTTTCTTCCTTTCTGCACTTTTCATCCTTGTTCTTAGCTTAGATTAGTTTGTAGGTAGATTAGATTAGTTTGTGTACATTGTTGTAATCCGGAGGATCTCGGAGATAGCTTGACGTGTTATTGACGGGATTTCGTTCGGAGATTCGATTTTCTACGGCCTAATATATTTGGTATTTCGTTTTCTTTCAAATTCTTGCTTTCAATCTTGATTCTCGTTACTTTTATTGTTGATTTATTGTATTTTATTAATAGAATGAGTAGCTAATTTCCCGATAGTCGAGTTATGTGATAGTCTTCGAAATCGAACCGAATTGAACCGTAGCTTGTTCATGTGGTGTTCTTGATGTTTGATTGTTGATTCTCGATGTTACCGTAGTTTTAGAACTTATACTTAATCACGTTTGTTGAATTGGCATTTGATAATCATATTACGCGTATCGTCTTTATAGATGTATTCTGTGAGAGGATACGGGAACCGGGATTCTAGGATCACCCTGTAAAACCGACTGAGTTGTTCAGATTCGGTTTCATATGTGAGGTTTTATGGACTCGTCGAGCGTTTCATTGATCGTAGACCGTGTTAGGTCAGTTAAATCCGGTCAGCGGACTGTTGAACCTAACATATGAGGGTAGATTATTGAAATAATGTCTATTCTCGGAATTAGGAAACGACACCCTACGAATGACATCGAGAACGTTTAGGTAAGTCAAGGACATTTCCAGACACAGCTAGGGTTTGTGAGTAGTTGGTTGGATCATAGCTCGGCTATCTCTTTTATATAGTTTTAACACTTTTCTTTTGTGTAGATTTAGTTGTTAGAACCGGTGATCCGGCAAATCACCACATTCAATAGTTGTGTTGACCTGAACTAGGGACGAGACCGACTTTGGTACTCGACCAGATTTCCTGTGGGATACGACCTTGACTCACCAATTCTAGGCTACAATTGACTCGGTACACTGCCGGTAAGATTGGACACTTAGAAAAGGCCGATCAATAGGCCTTATTTTTCGGGATCATCAGGGAACTATTTTGGCAGCTTACTCGTTTATACCCGGGTATTGAGATTCTGACGCTTGAGCTAAGAGCAATCCTTATGGCTTTGGTGGAAGGTTGGCGGCTGGGACTGTCTACTTTGCTGGCGGAGAGCGACAGTTTGATCTATGTTCAGCGGATGACTCATCGGGGGGATGATTTCTCTTCTTTTGGTAGCTTATTGCAGGAAGGTGCTGTGGAGACGGCCAACTTTTTATCAATTTGTTTTTTCTTTGTTAAACGTACCGGTAATGTATCAGTTCATTTGATAGCTCGCCTAGGAGTTGATTTTATTGATGCCATGGATTGGGAATCGCAACCCCGAACAATGTTATTACCGTTTCTTTAGCGGACGTGATTGATTAATAAAAGTTGTTGTTTCCTTAAAAAAAAAGTATCGAATATATGTAGGATAAAGAAACTTTGTAGTTGTTTTTTGTTTGTTTGTTTCTTTTAGGGAGAAGAAAAATGGTATTATCTGTACATATATATATTTGTATATATTATTTAGATAATATATTTGTATTTATTGTTAGAGGACTTATAGGCATGTATCTAGCCTTAATTCTAGCTTTACGGTATTTGTAGCCTTATTGTATTTTCCTATATATAGTGTAATACTCTCAACTGTGAATATCAATGAAATCATAATTTCCAAATATTGTGTTATGGTATCAGAGCTTCTCGATCCCAAATAGAAAATAAATTTTTTTTTCTTCTTTTTCATGAATACAGCCGCATTTTTTTTTCCTGCACATTTAGGGTTCATACGCAACCCTTCTTCATCCTCTGCAAAAAATAACAGTCGGCCTCCTCCCTTTCACCGGAACTTATGGCTACCACCACCACGTTAGTTACCTTCAATACGGCTGCTCAAGCCACAATTAAGCTTGATGCCAACAACTACCACGTTTGGTTCATGCAAATCGAATCCCTTCTCGTCGGTAATGGTCTTTTCGGGTACGTAGACGGCACCAAGCCCATACCCCCGGCCACCATCACCGCCGCCAACGGCCAAGCGCTCCTAATCCCGAATTTGTTACCCATACGCGTCGGGATAATTTGATTCGAAACCTCGCTAATTTCTTCACTCACGCCGGAGACAGCAACTCTCCTTTATGGCACCAAAACGGCTGCCCAGGCATGGAAGACTCTAACAGATGTCCATGCCACTCCTTCTCGAGCCCGAATTCGCAACCTTAAAGACGCCATGAGAGCTCATCACCGCGGTTCCTCCTCGGTTCATCAGTTTCTCTACACGATGAAGCACAAACGTGATGAACTAGCCTTACTCGGGTCGCCAATGGATCATGACGATTTTGTCCATCTCGTCCTCAGCAATATAGGCCCTGAATATTATGATATTGCGCGTGCCATAGCTGTTCGGGACACCATCATATCATTTGAGGAGCTTCATGAGAAGCTGTTAAACTTTCAGCCCTATTCAGCTTCCACCGGTGCGCAATTTGGACCAGCCACAGCCCACGCGGCGTACAGGCCGCCGTCTCATCCCTCACGGTCTGCTTCCCAGCCGCAGCAATGGAGGAACGCCGGCTCTTCTTCACAAAGAACGGGCCCATCGCTCTCCTAGCGCGAGGTAATGCTTATGGTCACAATCCCGCCGGCAACCTTGGTAGTGGCAGCGGTAGTACTTCTCTTCAACAGCAGCCATTATGGCGTGGAAACAACATTGTTAATGGGTCATCAAATTCAGCCAGCAACTATGGCTCTAATACCGCGAACCGCCGTCCATTTTTGGGTAAGTGCCAACTCTGTTTCGTTCAGGGTCATTATGCACAGAACTGTCCTACGTTTGGAAGTCAGCTCAGTCACATTTTTGGTTCACCGGGTCAACGATCACCACGGCCTCAGGCACATGTGGCTGCTCCTACACCCGACTCGACTCAGTTTGACTCAAATGCTCCCAATTGGCTTTTAGATAGTGGAGCATCCCATCATGTGACGTCGGATTTGCAGAATCTGTCTCTCCATGCTCCATACACTGGCACTGATGACCTTCTGGTTGGTGATGGTAAGTGATGACGGAAAAATTCATTGTTATTATTATAACATTTCACCCCACTTTTGATACCATTTTGAGCATTTATGTATCAAATCAAGTCATTAATTCATAGGTTTTATCTAATTATATAAATAGTAAGTCTTATATAAAATATCGTGTTTTTATGTGTTTTTACTAGTTTTTGTACCGGTTTAGTAACCGGAGTGTCGTGTCGGATTTACGTTTGGTATTTTGGTGGTTCATTGCGGGATTATACATTGACCAAGATTCCACGTAACGACATGTTTTGAGTCTAAAAGATGTGTTTAGAGGGTTAGAAGAAGGTGCCACAAGCTTACGAGTTCAAAAGGGTCGTTTTTCCTAAGTACTTGAATCGTTACATATTTTCGACGGAGATTTGACCCAGCTTAGAGACATTTTCAGGGGATGACTTCTTAATGAAAGTTGTAGATCTTCACATAAGCTTTCCAACGCACTTTGAATCACGTCAATTGGAGTTCTACAACTCAAGTTATGGTCAAGTGGCTAATCGATTCGTATTAGTAAAATGTCGTAAAACGACACGTAATGGAAATGGCTCATCAAAACGACATTTTCTGAAGAAGTTTCCTTAATAAAAGTTGTATATCTTCAAGAAAGCTTTCCAATGGATTTTGAATCAAGTCAATCGGACTCCTACAACTCAAATGGTGGTCAAGTGGCTAATTGATTCAATTTCGTAAAAAATGTCGCAAAACGCTCGGAGGAACACGAGGTACTCAAGAAGACGTTTTCTGAAGAAAAGTCCTTCATGAAAGTTGTAGAGTTTCTCGAGACCGTAATTTTGGCATTTCGTTTGCAATTTTTGGAGGTCTACAACTCAAGATATGAATTTTAGAAGTTTTAATCCAATATATGTCAAATCATCCGAAGATCTTGATAGAATCAGTTAGGATTTGCAATGATTACACCGGATCGATCCGGCCCTTTTCCCGGATCGATCCGGCATTGGTAAATTTTCTATAAATAGGCTGAATAGATCACAAAAGCAGCTGCCCCTGCTTCGGCCATTTTTCTTCTTTCTTGTTTGTAATAGTAATATATATATATATGTATAATTTCCTTTTCTTTCTTGTTTATATATTTATATAACTATCTATATATACATATATATGTACTTACACGCATACATATATATCTATATATTAGTTGTAGTACTTATATATATATATATCTAGCTAACTATATATATATCTATATATATATATTTCCTAATTAGTAGTATATATATAGTAGGCATTATGCCATTAAAAGAATAATAGCCGAGGTACCGTTGTAATACTTTGGACGAGTTATCAAAAGATCGTCGTTGCTATAGTTGTTATTTCCGAAGAATACAACCTCTAAAAAAAATGATTTTAAGCAATCAAATGATGATGAGAGGCTAAAGCACGTTGGAACAAGCCTTGTGAAACCGATTCTTAGCGCATCTCGATCTCGACTTTTGGATTGTTTTGTAAGTTTTAATAAAAGTTGTATCTTTATTATGCTTTATTCGTTTTTATGCAATTATATCGAGAGATCGGTGCATATTTGATGTTTAACGTTTGACGAGAGTCGTTGTTAAACTTTAGATCACCGTAGTAAAGATTAGATTTTTAACCTAAAAATAACGAGAGTTGTTAGGTCGAATTTCTAGATTGCGAAATTGAGAGATTTCACACCTTTGTTATGAAAGCGTTAATCTTTAAAATCGAAAGATAAAAGATTGATAGGCGAACTTTTCTAAAGAGATTAGGAGTTCATACCTTCGATAGGTGAATCACAATTTTCGTTAAATCACTACAAGATAATCTAGAGTCGAAATTGAGGGTTGTGGGAATCGGTGGATCATAGCTTGTTCGTTGTTAAATTAATTGAGAAAAATCGTTTGTGCTGTTTTGCTTTGTTTTCATCGTAGTAACCGTAGTAAGTTTATCGTAGTTTTAGTTATAAAATAGGTACAACTTAGTTAGCTCGGTTCGTAATTATCTTTCCTGGCTTTGGATTGACAACCCTCTGTCCAGTTATTTGTTTTCGTTTTTAGTTTTTATTTCTCGTGACAACTTTCGAAAAATTAAGAACTAGACCAACCTCGATTCCCTGTGGATCGACTCCGGTTATTAATCGCTATACTACGATCCCCGCACTTGGGGTATACCGGATTTATAAATTTATTACTTGTTATTTCTCATTGATAAAATCCGAGACAAGTTTTTGGCGCCGTTGCCGGGGAATCGGTGCGTTTGTCTAGTTCATTATTAATTTTTCTAAAGTTGTTTGTTTTGTTTTTCGTAGGTAGTTTTCCCGCCAACGGAACCAAAAACAAGTTTTTGGCGCCGTTGCCGGGGACCTCGAAAAGGTTGTCTAGTTGTTTTAATTTTTCTGTTTTCCTGTTTCTGTTTCCGTATCCTTTTCTGTTTCTTTTTCTTTTCCTTTCAAAAAAAAAAAAAAAAAAAAAAAAAAAAAAAATTGTAAATACCGAGTGTAATCGGTAATTACCGAGAGAGAAAAAAAAAATATAAAAAAATTTCGAGAATTTTTTAAGATCCAAGGAACACGTTTCAATCGTCGAGGTTGGGTGAAGGATTCTCGGTGAATCCCACTCTGCGAAAGCATAAGGAAAAAAAATCCCGAAACCTCGTGATTTAGGTGTTGGTGTACGAATTTGGTTTATGCAAACACGGAGTCGAGAGGTCCCTTTGCTTTACACCCCCGACCTCGAGCGAACCATAGTCGGACCAAACGGGCGAAGAGTCCGTCCTTCGGCTCTTCCCGACGAAGAGAACACGGCCGATCAAGATTTCGAACGACGTTTGGCGACGAGATCGAAGAAATAGTCATAATGGCTGCAGACGATAGACGTACGTTGGCTGACTACGCCATGCCTGGTGAAGTCAAGGTTAACCCGGCAATCGTTTTACCCGCCATTAATGCACCAACCTTCGAACTTAAACCTGGTCTCATCCAAATGATGCAACATGCATCTATCTTCCATGGTTTTCAGTCTGAGAATCCTCATACTCACGTACACACATTTCTGGAAATATGTGGTACGACTCGCATTCAAGGAGTTAGTGAGGATGCGATAAAATTGAAACTTTTTCCATTTTCCCTAAGAGGGGAGGCTAAAGAGTGGTACAACTCTCTCCCTATTTGAGTCAATCACCACAAATTTGAACTCGAGAAAGAGTTTCGAGTCAATACTTTCCTCCATCTAAGACGACCCGGTGCCTAAGTGAAATTTTCACTTTCTATCAAAAGGAAAATGAGTCTTTCTTTGTTGGAAGAGATTCAAAGCTCTTCTTAGAAAATGCCCCCATCATGGTTTGGACTTGCGAGAGGAAAGTCAACACGTTTTTCGGCGGCTTGACCGAGCTCACTAAGGGCATGGTCAACGGTTCTTACGGTGGGGCATTCTGAAGAAAACACACGAAGAGGGGTGGGCATTATTCGATGATATTGCCAAATATAACTATGCCCCCTCGTATCAAGCTATTCAAGCACCACTTCCTCCTCCTAGGATCGAGGAGGTGAACGATCAAAATGAAATCGCCATCTTTGAAACGACGGATGGTGCTCTTACCACGTCTCTAAATCAAAAGAATAAGAATCCTTCATTTTCACGAGAATTCTCAAGTTACGTTTTGCGAAAATTGTTGTCAAGCGGCCATATGGTTGGCCGGTGTCAATTCATTTCCCCTTCGACCTATCAAGTTAATGCGTCCGAGAATCATGGACGGTACAATCCGATCACATGCCGGACATGTGATAATGTGGGGCACACCTCTCGTTTCTGTCCTATGAATGGACAGAATGCCGAAGTTAATGCTTTCTTTGGCCAGCAAAATCAGAGATTTAATAATCAGTTCTCTGGCCAAAGTAATCTTCAAAACCAGGGTTTCGATCAGAATCAAAATTTCAATCAAAACTCAAATTTTAACCAAAATCAAAATTTCAATCGAAACCCTAATCAGAACCTGAACACGAATTTTTCCAATCAAAATCAGAGGTTCAATCAGAATTGGCCTAACAATTCTAATTCTACATTTCAAAATCGGTCCAGCCAGCCTTATTCACAGAACTACCAAAACTCTCAAGGCCCCTCGCAATCTAGTGATATCAAAGCTCAATGGGACTCCTTTAGGGAGGAGCAAAATAGATCTATGAAAAACCTTGAGAGGCAAATCGGACGATTGGTGGACGGTTAGCTCTAGACCCCGGGGGCGGCGCCGATTTCACGAAAAAGAATCCAAAGGACGGTCAAGTTGCTCGGACCGATTTGAATAATAGCCAATGCACTGACCTGGTACCTTCAATTCCTTACGGTAGAGAAGAGGCCAGTGCAATGAACTTAAGGTCTGGTACTCAACTAAGTGGTCCCCCGAACCAGGGAAACCACTAACCCCTCCTGCCAGCGGTGAGGCAGGAGGGGAAGTCGTGCATCCATGCCCCTCTGTTCTATTTGATAGTACTCAGGTGGCTGACCCCCTGAGAAGTAAAGAGTTTGAAAGACCTCGGGTGGTGAACCCACGAGAGATGAAAAATCCGGTGAAAGTCGGTGGGCGATCCCACGACTAGTAAAAAAAGTGAGAAAGTGGTGAGGTGGAAAGATTTGGAAGATAAAGGCATCGGTTCATCCTCAAAGCAAGTATTTTACGAGAATGATTTAAAGAAACTTCCATTTCCACCCGAGAAAAAATAACATCTCCTTGCATGAAGACAAAAAGTATGAAAAAGTGCTTAATCTTCGAAAACTACTCGGGTTAATCTTCCATTATCGATGTTTTGGTTGAGATGCCTAAGTATACTAAGTTTATCAAGGATGTTGTTTCTTCTAAAAAGAAGCTCGAAGACATGGATCGGTTGATTGGTGAGGATTGCTCTATGATAAGTTATGATGATCTACCAATCAAAAGGGGTGACCACTGGGAAATTTGTGCTCACATTGTTGATGGGAGGCTTAGTCTTTCCAAATTCTTTATGTGACCTAGGTGCATCCATAAGTCGATGCCATTGTACGTACGTTGACTTGGGTTGAATGATCTTTTAGAACCCACAACCATGAACCTTCAATTCGCCGATAGATCTTCGGGAAAGGCTTTGGGATATTAAAGGATGTTCTAGTTCAAATAGATAGATTCACTTTTCCGGTTGACCGGTACGTCTAGACAACGGGAAGGATGAGAATACCCCTTTGATACTTGGAAGACCTTTTCTTTCTACAGCCAGAGCCCTCATTGACTGTGATGGAGGCCAAGTGACCATACGAGTTGGTGATCAGAAGGTGAGCTATAGTGTCTCCAAAGCTATTCAGAGACCCTCTGATTATCCAACTGGCTTCTCTATAGAAGATATGTCTGATGATTTTAATGATTACATAGAAAAGCAAGTCATGGCTGTTGAAACTGAATATGAGCGATTAGTGGAGAACTTGAATAATCATGGTTGGGTGAATCTAGAACAATTAGAAGCTGAATTTGATAAAGATTTGTTGAAAGGAGAAGCTTTGGCAGTGGGACCACTAAGTAGACTCAGTGATGTTGAGTTGAAAAGTGGGGAGCTTAAATCGAGTTTAGAAGATCCCCCTGCTGATTTGGTACTGAAGCCGTTACCTAAGCATCTGAAATACGTGTTCTTAAGAGAAGGTGACAAGCTTCCGTTGATTATTTCTGCCAATCTATCTCGATTAGAAGAGATGAAGTTATTGGACGTCTTAAGAAAGAATGAGAAAGCCTTTGGTTGGCAAGTAGGAGACATCGAGAGGGATATCTCACGACATTTGTATGCATAAGATTAAGGCGAAGAGGGTGCCAAGTGTGTTAGACGGCCCAGGAGGAGGCTCAACCCTCATATGCAAGAAGTGGTTAAAAAAGAGATTATTAAGCTTTTAGACATGGGTATCATTTACGCAATTGCGACGGTGAATGGGTGTCCCCTACTCAAGTAGTTCCTAAGAAAGGAGGAATTACTATTGAGAAGAATGAGAAGGGCGAAGAAGTAGCATTGAGGCTCGTTCGGTTATAGAGTTTGTATCGACTATAGAAAGCTCAATGAAGTTACAATGAAAGATCATTTCCCCCTTCCTTTCATTGACCAGATGTTAGAACGTCTGGCAGGACATGCATTCTACTGTTTCCTTGATGGATATTCGGGATATTTCCAGATACCCATAGACCCATCTGACCAAGAAAAGACCACTTTCACTTGCCCTTATGGTACATTCGCTTACAGGCGAATGCCATTCGGTCTTTGCAATGCCCCAGCTACATTCCAAAGATGTATGCGGCAATCTTTGATGGGCTTGTTGAAAAGTGTATGGAGATATTCATGGACGATTTCTCAGTCTTTGGTCAATCCTTTGATCACTTGTCTTGCTAATCTCGATCAAGTGTTATCCCATTTGTGTGGAAAAGAACTTAGTCCTAAATTGGGAAAAGTGCCATTTTATGGTAGATGAAGGAATAGTTCTTGGCCACAAGATCTCAAACCAAAGGAATGGAAGTGGATAGGGCAAAAGTGGAAGCTATAGAGAAGATGAATTTTCCTAGAAATGTGCGTGAAGTTCGAGGCTTTCTTGGACATGTCGGTTTTTATAGGAGATTCATTAAGGACTTTTCCAAGATAGCCAAGCCCCTTTCTACTTTACTTAGAGAAGACGTCGTTTTTAATTTTGATGATAGTTGCAAGCAAGCGTTTAAGGAGCTTAAAAATCAATTGATTTACGCACCGATTCTTATCTCTCCATTTGGAATCTACCCTTCGAACTTATGTGTGATGCATCCAACTACGCCGTTGGTGCGGTCTTAGGTCGGCGAATTAAGGGGAAATTCCAGCCCATCTCTTACGCCGGTCACACACTAAACCCTACTCAAGTTAACTACACCACTACGGAAAAGGAATTATTGGCCGTAGTCTTTGCTATGGACAAGTTTCGTAGTTACTTGTTAGGTGCCGCAATTTGTGTGGGATCGATCACGCGCTTTGCGATATCTCATGACAAAGAAAGATGCTAAACCGCGCTTACTACGTTGGATGCGATCCTGCAAGAATTTGACGTTCGGATTAAGGACAAAAAAGGCGGTGAGAACGTAGTAGCTGATCATGTTTCAAGGATGCTGAATGAGGAAGAGAAAAAACCAGATGTTATAGACCTTTACTTTCCTCTAGAAAATGTTATGCTAATAGACGATTGCACTCCAGATGTTCCATGGTATTCTTCCATCGTCAACTACCTGCATTCCCAATATCTAAATCCGGAATTATCATATCAGGAGAAGAAGAAATTCTTCTCTGACTTAAAAACATTTGTTTGGGATGAACCTTACCTCTTCAAGATTTGTAAGGACGGATTGTTAAGAAGATGTGTTCCGAATCGAACAACGTGATATCATTGAACAATGCCACGGTGGGCCTCGGTGGCCACTTTGGTCCCTGGAAAACCGTTGCTAAAATCTTTCGGTCCGGTTTCTATTATTGGCCCACGATCTTCAAGGATTCGAAGCCTTCGCAAGGCTTGTGATAGATGCCAACGAACCGGTACTCTAACTAGGCGTTTTGACATGCCATTAAAACCCATTTTAGAATGTGAGGTTTTTGATGTATGGGGTATTGATTTTATGGGCCCGTTTCCATCTTCCTGTGGAAACAAATACATCTTAGTCTGCGTTGACTATGTGTCAAAATGGGTGGAGGCTCAAGCCACTTCTCGCAATGACCATAAAACGGTCATGCACTTTCTCAAGAAAAATATCTTCGTGAGATTTGGATGTCCCCGTGCCTTAATCAGTGATGAGGGAACGCACACGCAACGAGGCCACTAGAAAAAGTCCTTGAGAAATATGGTGTCCGGCACAAAATTGGCACACCATATCACCCTATGACTAGTGGCCGAGGTCGAGAGAAGTAATCGAGTTTGAAAAGGATCCTGGAAAAAGTTGTAAACGGTCATAGAAAGGATTGGAGTCTCAAAGCTTGGATGATGTACTATGGGCATACCGTCGCCTATAAAACTCCCATGGGTACATCTCCTTATCGGATGGTGTATGGCAAACCCCGCCACTTGCCGGTCGAATTAGAGCATAAAGCATATTGGGCCATTAAGTTCTTGAACTTTAATGCCCGATCATGTGGTGAACATCGGCGATGCGGTTGCATGAATTGGATGAGTTTAGACTCCGGGCCTACGAGAGTGCCGGGATTAGCAAGGACGAGAATGAAACTCCTTCATGATGCTAAAATCAAGAAGCGAGAATTTCAAGTTGGGGAGCAAGTCTTACTTTATAATTCCGGGTTGCGTGTTTCTGGAAAGTTGAGGACGCGTTGGTCCGGCCCCTTTGAAATTCTTCAAATTATTCCTGGAGGTGTTTTAGAACTAAGAGGTCATGGTGACCGGCCGTTCGAGTGAATGGTCAAAGGTGCAAGCATTATATAGGACAAACCAAAGAGAAACCTTTGATTGTTCATTTCCTCGACATCCTCGGGTGTGGTATGGTGAAGTCACGAGTTTGATGAATTTTCACCCGACTTGTTTTCGAGGATGACGGCGGTGGTTCATTAGAGGAAGTTATGGTGGTAGTTGGGATATGGAAGAACTCAAAAGGGAGGCACAATTAAAAAGAAAGTGAAAAAGAAGAAGTCTACAATGGGGAGGATTAAAAGTGTTTGGAAAACAATCGAAACTTGACCCCATGTGTTAGATCTTGTTTACGCGACCACACCAATGATCGAGCTTACACGATGTAGTGGGTGGAAGGAAGGTGAAGTGGCACGATCCAG
Source organism: Gentiana straminea (assembly GCA_036785695.1). Taxonomy (NCBI): domain Eukaryota; kingdom Viridiplantae; phylum Streptophyta; class Magnoliopsida; order Gentianales; family Gentianaceae; genus Gentiana; species Gentiana straminea. The sequence continues at coordinate 8,228,504 of JAVUPR010000114.1, forward strand.
TGAGAATAGATTTGTCGAGCCAACGACATAAAACAAAAGCGCCAGCAGGGGGCATCCTAGATATCTAGTTATATATAATAATAATAATAATTTGGATAAAGATTAGTCTAAATGAAATGTAGAATCTGTATGAAAAAATTACACTAAGCACAACTAAGTCCCAGGATGAATGTTTGAATATCATTAAAGAGGGAACGATTAGGTGGTTATCCGAAAATCCCGAGGTATAACAAAGAAAACATTCAAATACATCATTTCTTGGACTTAGGTTGTTAGAATGATTTAACCCTTGAGGATACGGGTATAAAAGACTCAATACTCTTTCACACATTTCATTTTATGATCTACTCTGTTTCCAACATGAATTTATGAATTGACTATGATATTTGCTCATGTGATATTCTCTATGATACGTATATGCTTAGATGTTCGTGCTTTACCCGTGTGGGTTATTTTTCCATCTAAAGCTTTTATGAGATTGACTATATGTATATTGCCTATCGAATCTTCGACGTAACGGGGCCATTTACTTATTATTCCCATATCCCTATTCGATGTTTTGGCACGAGGACCATGTCCCGTGTTTGCCTTTGTTTGTTTTGGTATAGGGATTCGGATCGTGCTTTCTCATGGTTGTTACGGGATTCGATAGCATCTTTTCGCCTGGTTTATAAGCTAAGTCTTCCTCTCTATCTCATTTACACTCGATAATAATGCAAAATCGTAAGTGGGGGGTAGAGTACGGTTGGTTTAGAAATGGCGGTAAGTGTTTAAACTCTTAGTTTTTGGATCTTTTTCGAGCATAAATGAGTTGATTAGAATGAATTGTATAAGGTATATATTTCATGGATTTGAAGATATAATGATCAATTTGATATGTATAACTAATTTGAACCGTAAGTACATTTTAACCCCTAATTTATTTGTGTAACATGAATTGATTGTTCACGTAAGCCTTTGACATTGAAGCGAAAATTTTAAAGCTGTATCCATTCGGTATCTAGTGGTTATTCTAGAGACAGTTGCGGTAACTTAGTACCTAACTTTTGAACGTGTCTTGTGAATATACGAAGGTTTGAATGTGATAGAAAGGATATAAGTTAAGTGGAATAAAAAGAAAAATACCAAATTAAGATGAATTATATATATGTTGGTTGTAGCTACCAATGATTTGAGTGCGGTAGGGCGTTATCACGAAACGTCCTATACCACTATGAGGTTTAAAAGCTCCCGATTTGCGATGATAGAAGTCCGGCTAGGGTGTTATCACGAAACGTCCTATTCTTTGGGAATGAAGGCATATGCTACACATGTGAAAAAAATTGACAATTTGGTTAAGCATGGTTGAAAACTTAGTTATCTTCTTACTATCCCCAGTATAAACTGAATGATATGCTTTAGGGATTATCCTAATAAGTACACGAGAGGACTTTGTGTGGGCTCATTCTTGCCTTTACCTAGGAAAGTCATTAGGACTGTCTGAATGGATATTTGTGTGTATTGCTTGAATTATTCAAGAGAGGATAGTGGAAATTGAAAAGGCTTGTCACACACACACTCTGTTATACATATATATTAAGGTTAACGTGTGGTTATGATTCGATCGGTTGTATTATCGGTTGTCCCTTATATCTTATCTTTTCGTGAATTTTGTCCCTCATTCATTTTGTTTTATCACTTGTTTTGCTCGAGGACGACCAAAAGCTAAGTGGGGGGTTTGTGATGACGGAAAAATTCACTGTTATTATTATAACATTTCACCCCACTTTTGATACCATTTTGAGCATTTATGTATCAAATCAAGTCATTAATTCATAGGTTTTATCTAATTATATAAATAGTAAGTCTTATATAAAATATCGTGTTTTTATGTGTTTTTACTAGTTTTTGTACCGGTTTAGTAACCGGAGTGTCGTGTCGGATTTACGTTTGGTATTTTGGTGGTTCATTGCGGGATTATACATTGACCAAGATTCCACGTAACGACATGTTTTGAGTCTAAAAGATGTGTTTAGAGGGTTAGAAGAAGGTGCCACAAGCTTACGAGTTCAAAAGGGTCGTTTTTCCTAAGTACTTGAATCGTTACATATTTTCGACGGAGATTTGACCCAGCTTAGAGACATTTTCAGGGGATGACTTCTTAATGAAAGTTGTAGATCTTCACATAAGCTTTCCAACGCACTTTGAATCACGTCAATTGGAGTTCTACAACTCAAGTTATGGTCAAGTGGCTAATCGATTCGTATTAGTAAAATGTCGTAAAACGACACGTAATGGAAATGGCTCATCAAAACGACATTTTCTGAAGAAGTTTCCTTAATAAAAGTTGTATATCTTCAAGAAAGCTTTCCAATGGATTTTGAATCAAGTCAATCGGACTCCTACAACTCAAATGGTGGTCAAGTGGCTAATTGATTCAATTTCGTAAAAAATGTCGCAAAACGCTCGGAGGAACACGAGGTACTCAAGAAGACGTTTTCTGAAGAAAAGTCCTTCATGAAAGTTGTAGAGTTTCTCGAGACCGTAATTTTGGCATTTCGTTTGCAATTTTTGGAGGTCTACAACTCAAGATATGAATTTTAGAAGTTTTAATCCAATATATGTCAAATCATCCGAAGATCTTGATAGAATCAGTTAGGATTTGCAATGATTACACCGGATCGATCCGGCCCTTTTCCCGGATCGATCCGGCATTGGTAAATTTTCTATAAATAGGCTGAATAGATCACAAAAGCAGCTGCCCCTGCTTCGGCCATTTTCTTCTTTCTTGTTTGTAATAGTAATATATATATATATGTATAATTTCCTTTTCTTTCTTGTTTATATATTTATATAACTATCTATATATACATATATATGTACTTACACGCATACATATATATCTATATATTAGTTGTAGTACTTATATATATATATATCTAGCTAACTATATATATATCTATATATATATATTTCCTAATTAGTAGTATATATATAGTAGGCATTATGCCATTAAAAGAATAATAGCCGAGGTACCGTTGTAATCTTGGACGAGTTATCAAAAGATCGTCGTTGCTATAGTTGTTATTTCCGAAGAATACAACCTCTAAAAAAAATGATTTTAAGCAATCAAATGATGATGAGAGGCTAAAGCACGTTGGAACAAGCCTTGTGAAACCGATTCTTAGCGAAAGCATCTCGATCTCGACTTTTGGATTGTTTTGTAAGTTTTAATAAAAGTTGTATCTTTATTATGCTTTATTCGTTTTTATGCAATTATATCGAGAGATCGGTGCATATTTGATGTTTAACGTTTGACGAGAGTCGTTGTTAAACTTTAGATCACCGTAGTAAAGATTAGATTTTTAACCTAAAAATAACGAGAGTTGTTAGGTCGAATTTCTAGATTGCGAAATTGAGAGATTTCACACCTTTGTTATGAAAGCGTTAATCTTTAAAATCGAAAGATAAAAGATTGATAGGCGAACTTTTCTAAAGAGATTAGGAGTTCATACCTTCGATAGGTGAATCACAATTTTCGTTAAATCACTACAAGATAATCTAGAGTCGAAATTGAGGGTTGTGGGAATCGGTGGATCATAGCTTGTTCGTTGTTAAATTAATTGAGAAAAATCGTTTGTGCTGTTTTGCTTTGTTTTCATCGTAGTAACCGTAGTAAGTTTATCGTAGTTTTAGTTATAAAATAGGTACAACTTAGTTAGCTCGGTTCGTAATTATCTTTCCTGGCTTTGGATTGACAACCCTCTGTCCAGTTATTTGTTTTCGTTTTTAGTTTTTATTTCTCGTGACAACTTTCGAAAAATTAAGAACTAGACCAACCTCGATTCCCTGTGGATCGACTCCGGTTATTAATCGCTATACTACGATCCCTGCACTTGGGGTATACCGGATTTATAAATTTATTACTTGTTATTTCTCATTGATAAAATCCGAGACAGTAAGGGCCTCTCTATTACTCATACTGGCACTTCTTCAATTCCCATTAATTCTGCCAAATCTATTTCGTTACGTAATGTCCTCTGTGTCCCCACCATATCCCGTAATTTACTTTCTATCTCACAATTGTGTAAGGCCAATAATTTATCTGTCGAATTCTTACCATCTGAATTTGTTGTGAAGGACATTCAGACGACCAAGCCTATCCTCCGTGGTCCAGTTAAAAACGGATTGTACGAGTGGCCCAATCCTCCCATTGTCGCCTTCGCTTCCAATAAAGCCTCCTCTCAAGATTGGCATCATCGGTTGGGTCATCCGGCTCATCCAATTTTATCTTCTATTTTGAGAAAATTTAATTTACAGTCCAATAATACCTCTTTTTCGCATTGCTCTGCATGCTTAGAGAGTAAAAGTCATAAACTGCCTTTTGGCGAATCTACTTTGCATTCATCTCGTCCTCTCGAGATCATTTTTAGTGATGTGTGGACATCACCTGTTATTTCTGCTGATGGTTTCAAATATTTTATTATTTTTGTTGATCATTTTACGCGTTATATATGGTTTTATCCACTAGCACGAAAATCTGATGTTCACTCTACCTTCATACGCTTCCGCTCCATTGTTGAAAAATACTTTGAAAATCCAATTAAAATACTTTATTCTGATAACGGTGGTGAATTTATATCTCTACGCGAATATTTTGCAACCAATGGCATTTCCTTCTTTACAACTCCGCCTTACACTCCTGAACATAATGGTATTTCTGAACGCCGTAATATGCATATCATTGAAACTGGCCTAGCCCTTTTATCTCACGCTTCCGTCCCTACTTCCTACTGGCCCTTTGCCTTTTCCACCGATGTTTACCTTATTAATCACATGCCAACGCCTACTCTTAACATGCTTACCCCCTATGAAGCCATCTTTAAAACGCACCCAAACTATACTAAGCTTCGTATCTTTGGTTGTCTCTGCTATCCCTGGCTGCGTCCCTACACCAGTCATAAACTTCAACCTCGTTCTCGTCCTTGTGTTTTTCTTGGCTATGTCCTTAATCAACATGCATACTACTGCTACGACCTAGTCGAGTCTCGCATGTATATCTCACGTCATGTCAAGTTCGTTGAGTCTGTCTTCCCTTTTACCTCCACCACACACTCGGTTCCCGCCGCTTCCTCTCCTCTCCTCCTCTTGCCTCTATCTCGGACTCGGGTACCCCCATCTCCCCCTATTCCCCTTCCTATCTACACTCCACCTCACGGTCCATCTCATTCCCCGTCCCCTCCTTCCACCCCACCTCCCCCACCCCCCCCCCCCGCCACCACCCTCTCCACCTCATCCTCCCCCGTCACCTCCTCCTCCACCAACCTCCACGTCCACCCATCCGATGGTTACTCGAGCTCGTGATCGCATTCATAAACCTATCCAAAAGCTCAACCTCCACACTCACCTTCCTACATCTCTTGACACTGAACCGACCAACATAACCCAAGCCTTTAAAAATCCAAATTGGAGAAGCGCCATGCGGGAGGAATATGACGCTCTCATTCGCAATGAGACGTGGTCCCCGGTTCCCTCTCGTCCTAATCGAATGTCATCGGTTCTAAGTGGATTTTTCGTCTCAAACGTCACCCGGATATGGCACTATTGATCGTCACAAGGCTCGGCTTGTGGCTAAGGGGTTCACTCAACGCCCTGGCATTGACTATTATGAGACGTTTAGCCCGGTGGTTAAACCCACTACAGTGCGTGTGGTTCTTACGCTGGCTCTATCTCAGGGGTGGTCTTTACGCCAGCTAGATATCAACAACGCCTTTTTGCAGGGTCATCTGTCTGAGGATGTATACTTGGCCCAGCCACCGGGGTTCATCAGCACAGAGCTTCCTGACCATGTGTGTAAGTTACGCAAGGCCATTTATGGGTTGAAGCGAGGCTCCTAGGGCTTGGTATGAGGAGCTTAAGGGATTTCTCCTTTCTAGTAACTTCAGGAATGCCACTGCTGATTCATCGATTTTCATCTACAACACCGGTACTATTATTATTTATCTTTTGGTATATGTGGATGACATAATCCTTACAGGGAATGACACTACGGCTCTTGAGACCTTCATATCTTTGTTGGGTCGTCGGTTTGCTCTCAAGGATCTTGGTGCACTCTCTTATTTTTTGGGCATTGAGATTATACACAATGATCACGGGTGTATTTTATCTCAGAAGCGATATGCCACTGAGCTCCTTGCTCGCTTTCACATGGATCAGGCTAATCCGGTCACTACTCCACTGCCAGCTGATTTATCTGGCCTTACCGCTCAGTCTGGTTCTCCGCTTGATGATGCGTCTGAGTATCGTATGGTTATTGGCCGTTTGCAATATCTCTTGTTTACCCGTCCGGATCTTGCCTTTTCAGTGAATAAACTCTCCCAGTTCATGCATGCCCCTACAGATCTTCATTGGAATTATGCCAAGCGCATGCTTCGGTATTTGGCTGGGACAGTTGAGTTAGGCCTGCAGCTTTACCGTGACTCCCCTCTGGTTCTTCATGCTTTCTCGGATGCGGACTGGGGTGGCTCTTATGATGATTATGCTTCTACTGGGGCTTACGTTGTCTATCTTGGCAGAAATGCCATCTCTTGGAGCTCCAAGAAGCAGTCTACTATTGCCAGGTCTTCCACTGAGGCTGAGTATCGCTCTGTTGCCTCCACCACTGCGGAGCTCATGTGGGTTATTTTTTTGCTACGTGATCTTGGTTTTTCCCCACCTCGAGCTCCGGTTGTCTCTTTGTGACAATTTGGGCACTACGCAGTTCTGTCACAACCCGGTTTTTCACTCACGGATGAAACACGTTGCCATTGATTATCACTTCATCCGAGATCAGGTGCAACGCGGTTCTTTACGGGTTGCTCATGTTAGTGCTCAGGATCAACTTGCTGATTGTCTCACCAAGTCTCTCCCTCGCTTGGCCTTTGTTCACCAACGCAGCAAGTTGGGTCTCGTCCCTCGTCCACCTTGAGGAGTGGTATTAGCTGTACATATATATATTTGTATATATTATTTAGATAATATATTTGTATTTATTGTTAGAGGACTTATAGGCATGTATCTAGCCTTAATTCTAGCTTTACGGTATTTGTAGCCTTATTGTATTTTCCTATATATAGTGTAATACTCTCAACTGTGAATATCAATGAAATCATAATTTCCAAATATTGTGTTAAATGGTGGTTGATTCTTTAAAATGGACAATATATTACAGAATAAATTAGGTGGCTTTTTCCATAGATGTTTAGAAAATAGAATGTAGACTTGTTGTTGCTGAACATTAAATGTTGCCGTGTTAGATATATTCTTCAAAGGCATTAATGAAAGATTCACATAACCAAAGATGTACGTTATCAACTACTCTTCAGCTTTCTTTCTACTTACCCAAAATAAGAAGAAGAACGGATGATAATCGTCTGCGTTGACTGACAGTTTTCGCTCCTATGCCTATCTTATCTTCAATATAGCCTCTCACACAGTCACAAGCACACAAAAATTTGTTATTAAAAACATCATACTAAATCTACTTGAAACATCATAATAAGTCAATCAGAGGCAACAGGAAAACACAGGACAGGTCTGCAAAAAAAAAAAAAAAAAGAACAAATAGCAACAACAATAATAAAGTGCTAAAAATAATATGGAGTCATGTTTAGAAAAATCTGGGTTGAAACACGTTGTAGCATTCGGCACACACGGCCAAACCAGACCATTTAATTTGGCACACCCGGCCTGAACCGGAACCGGAACCGGTGGTTCCTAATTTTGACTGCCGGTTCAAAACGGTACTAGAACCGGCGGTTAGGGGGAGTGGCGGACTTACGTACAATCACGGTGGGCAACTGTCTTCTTTGATCCGAAAAAAATACACTAAAATTTGTATTATGCATATAGGTTGTCCCCCCCCCCCCCCACCCCCTTAGATTTTTTATTTGTCTTTAAAAAATTTATTATCCCCCTTACCCGAGATCCTACGTTCGCCCCTGGTTAGGGGGAACCGGCGGTTCGGGGTTGGATCCGGCGGTTTTACAGTTCACATGGTTCAGATCACGCTTCAAAAAAGTAAATTTTTTTTTTTACATTTTCAAAAATTATGTATTCTTATCATTTTTTCTGGAATTATTTTTATCAATTATAATAACAAATTACTATTAAGGACATTCGACTGTAATAAATATATGTTATATTTTATAAATAAACAAAATAAGTGTTGTTTATGAAACAATTATATAAGATAAATTTGTATAGAAATGAGATGTGAATGTTGTATTTTTTTAGAAAATAAGATATAAATGTTAAGTTGCATTATAACGTAAATGTTTATATATACAATTCTTGAAATTTTATTTATTTTAATATGGTGGTATAGGCATGGAATAATTGTTGTTTATAAAACTTAAATCGTTTTCTATTGTAACATGGTAGTTTATGTATGAAGTAAATGTTGTTTCTAAAGTTGTATTGTTTTTCTATAATAACATGGTATGTTATGTATAAAATAAGTGTTATGTTTTAAATTTTTATAGGTTTTTATTAAGTTTTAAGATAAGTTGATTATATATACATATAAATGTTGTATAATAAGTTTGGTTTCTTAAATGTTACAAGTATAAAAAATTACGTGAGATATATTTTATATAAGTAAGATAAAAATTTTAAGTTATTTTTTTAACGTTTGTATCGAAAAATCGGTTGTCTACGTATCTTTTATATGCAATCGTGTCGGTGACATGACACATATAAAAAAATCAAACCGAACGTAGTTCTATAGTTCTTTTATAACACTCCCCCTTGGATATCTATTATTCAACAAACAATAAATATGATATGCCTCATCAAAACCTTACTAAGAACAAACCCATTGGGAAAAAATCTTAGTTAAGGAAAAATAGTACATATTTATCTATGTTGATTTACTCCCCCTGAACTAAAAATCAATTAAGGTCTTTCAAACATTGCATCACGATGCTCTTCACATGTCTCATAAATGTTGCAGTCGGCAATGTCTTGGTAAATAAATCTGCCAGGTTGTCGAATGATTGGATCTGTTACACATCAATTTTCCTCATTCTTTTGCAAGTCTATTATATGGCTGAATTAATTTCTCGATCAGTGTTGCATAACGTATATGTCATGTACTATTAACTTTGCTAGAAAAACCCAATGGGAAAAAAACTAGACAAGGAAAATAGTTCATGTCATATTCGTTTTTATGTGTTACATCGGCTGCCTCGTTAAAAACCTTTAACTAAGAAACCCTGTGGGAAAAACTTGGTCAAAGGGAAAAAGAGTACAGTCATTGGTTTTAGTAAAAGAATGACGTATTACGATTTCAGTCAAGCAAATAATATCGACAACACAATGTATCACAATTCTTAAGACAAGCAATTCATATGGGATCTATTGCTAGAACAACACAAGGAATCATTGATAACTCAAAAGTCGGTAAAAACTGTATATCAAGAGACACTATAAAAAGGTGATCAATTGTATAATAAATTGCAGCAAGTTTTCTTGACTAAATGCATGTTTCTATCATATATAATGAATAGATAAATCATGCATTAGATAGAACTGAGTATTAAAAATGATTTGATCTAAATGATAATACGTTCAACTTCTAAAATAACACTACAAAAAACTGGGCTTTTTGCGACGGAAGGTTATCGTCGCAAACTAGGCTTATTCCGTCGCAAATCCTAATTTGCGACGGTTTTGCGACGGTTTTTATTTGTCGCATTTTTTAGTCGCTAAACCGAGTTTTTGCGACGGTTTATCCGTCGCAAATTATTTGCGACGAATGTTGCGACGGATAATAACGTATTTTATTTTTTTTTAAAAAATATAGTTTCCGTCGCAAAACAATGTAAAATCCGTCGCAAAAATTGTATAATCCGTCGCAAATATTTTTTTATTAAATAATTTTTTTTTATTTTTAGATCCTTACATATCCGTCGCAAATACACTTTTCCGTCGCAAATACAACTTTGCGACGGAATATTTCCGTCGCAAAAGTTAAAATTAATCAGAAAATTATGGCTGTTTTGCAGCAGCCGGCCAAACCACCGCCGCAAAACAGCCATAATTTTCCCCGGTAGCATTACAATTGCTACCGGCTATCAACAACAACAATATAAAAGGGGATACAATACCAAAATAAATAAAACGATATGTCAAAGGGGATATGTCAAAGGGGATAAAACGATATGTCAAAGGGGATACGATAAGCCAAAATAAATAAAAATGTATAAAGCAATATGTCACCCAGTCAGACCCGGTGTACTACCTAAACCCATGTCACTTCCTCCGGGTCCGTGATCGGATCGGTCATCTACGTGCCGCCTCGTACCCGGGTTGCATCCTCGGGAGGATCGCCTAACCGCTGGGTAATCCACTCCTCCATCTGCGCTAGTCTGTCTTCCTGACGCTTTCTGTCTCTCTCTAGCTCCTCCAACCTCGCCTGTGTTTCTGCATTAATCTGTCTTTCTCTCGCCATCTCCTGGGTGAGACGGGTGAGTATGCCCGGAGAGTATGTCTCAGCGGATGAGTGTCGAGCAGTAGCAGGCCTGTCGTAGTACATGGAGGCAGCTGACCCCATGCCAAAAACTCTCCCCTTCTTGTCGTAACCACCAGCGGCTTCGTAATAAAGACGCGACTCGTCGACAGGGGTGTCAGGCTGCGTCTCCTGGGCTTTCGCCTTCTTCGAGGTGAAGACGTCTGTAAAGTATGATATAAATTTGTTAGTAACAATAATTACATGATATATATATAATGTATATATAATATTTAGAATACATAACGTACCAAGATTTTCTCAAACTTCCTCGAGACGAAGTTGCCCGACTTCTTCTTCTTCGAACTAGTCACCGGATCTCCGGACCGATAGGGGCACTTCTCTATTGTCCTCCATGGCCCGAGCGAAATCGATAACGCCGCGTACGCCCATAGCATGTGTCCCGGGGATCTTCCCTTCCTCACCGGATCCGAAGCTCGGTTTATCTTCTTTTTCGCGAGATGTTTCCTTGAATGCCTATTCCGACATAAGATAAACAAGTTAGTACATACATATATATATAAAACACAAGTATTATTAATTAAATATTGAATAATTGCTTACGGGACTCCCAATCCACTCCTCGGGCGACGGAGAATATCCGGGGTCATCCAAAGCCGAGCACGGGGGTTTGTTTGAGCCCGATACATATAATCACGGACCCCGTTGATAGCATACCGCTCAAAAGCTTCCCTAACCGGGCGCTCGTGGCGTAACTCGAAGCCGAAATGAGCCCGCAACATAGTTATATATATGTTATATGTATAGTTATAATTATAGTTATATTTATATATAGTTATATTTATATGAACGACGTACCCTAAATGCGTGCCACCACCTTTCCCGTGCTCCCGGGCGGCATTATGCCACGTGGTGGCAAAAGTGTTGAAGCCGCTGATTATGGCGGTCTTGGCCATTTTCTTGACATAGTTGTCGGTAAACCTGTCATATTGAAAACAATAAGTTGTTAATATATTTGGTTAATCAAAATATAAATAAAAATACAAACAAATTAAAGCAAGATATGTATTAACTTACCATCTCCCCTCGGGATCCAAAACCGGCAATCCAAGGTCACCATTGACAATGACACCCAAATCCTCCTCGGTCATCTGGTGTATCTCATCATCCAAACCGTGAGTCGTGTGGAGGAAGACGCTCCGGGGGGGGGGGAACTACCCCTACCGCGTCTACCTCTACCTCTACCTCTACCACGACATCTATTTGACACGAAAATGACGTTTATACTAATCTAAATGCAATTATAATAAAAAGGCGTTTATACTAATTAATAATAAATTACAATGTTTAATACATTATTATTCAGCAATGATGACAAAATAAAATATTTAATACATTATTATTCACTATCACTACTAGAATGGAAGAGTTCTTCCTCCTCTTCATCGATATCTAGATCATCAACCGATTCTTCTTCCTCTCCATCTTCTTGTTGAATGAAATCCGCCATCTCATCATCATCCAAGTCATTATCCCCAACATCGGAGTCAACATCGACATCAAGATCTTGGTGGACAATGTTAAGAGGATCGATAATCGGGAAACATCATTGATCACTTGTTCTTGGAAAACGGTTTCCTCGACGGGAGCATCGATAGTCGATCTTGCCTTTGTTTTGAAAACAACCGACCATTGATCTTTGTCTTTTTTCAAACTTGGATATGGAGCATAGTAGACTTGCTCGACTTGATAAGCGAACAAATGGATCATAAGCGCCATATTTCCTACCACGATGAACTTCAACTATCTTATAATCTTTATGCACATTCATGCCCCGTTCGAATTATCAAACCAATCACATTTGAACAATACGGCTTTGTAGACGATCGAAGCTCCATAATACACCAACTCAAGGATTTCATTTAAAGTGCCATAATAGTCGGCACCTTCCGTGGAACCGACACAAACTCCGTTGTTTGACCGAAGATTTACCAATATCGGTTGCCCGGTTGAATGTCCGAAAGTTGTAGCCGTTAATCGAATAACGTTTCCAAGTTTTGACTTGACGAGAAGGACCACTTGCCAAAGCTTTTAGCAAATCATCATTCAACAATGATGCTTGTTGTGCAAACCATTTGGTAAATTCATTTTCATGTTTATTCCAAATATCCGTCGAGGTCAATTGAGGTGTTGAACACGAATAAATTGCTCGAACAATCTAAGAATGAATCATTTTGTCGGTTAATGTATATTTGTTCGAAAAAACTGTTAAGCATTGTATATATGTAGTAATGAGGTACTTACAGTTCATACGGTTTCATGATTTCGCGAGTTAGACAATACGTACTTGTGCACAAAGTCATATTCTTTATTATCCAAGAACCTCGTCTTGCACTTCCCGAGTTGTTGTACCATTATGATCACGGAATAACTCGGGTAAATCGAAACGATTGCGATGCCGAAGTCTCACCAACAAGCAAGATTCTTTGCTTTTGTTTCAATATGATCATCGTAATACATAGAACGAAGTTTGAAATCTCTTCCAACAAATACGCATTGCATATTGATCCCTCTACGAAAGCTTTGTTACCAATCTTTTGTTTTAAGTGATTCAAAAACCTTTCGAATGGATACATCCATCGATATTGCACGGGACCACCAACTCGACCTCATACGGCAAGTGTACCGGTAAATGCTCCATCGAGTTAAAAAATGCGGAGGCAAAATCTTCTCTAACTTGCAAATAATCTCGGCAATGTTATTCTCTAAACGAATCACGTCTTCTATTTTTAGGGTAGCAGCACACAAGTCTCGAAAGAATTGACTTATCTCAGTCAATGCATTCCACTCTTTTTTCGGAATCAATTCTCGAAGGGCAACTGGCAACAAACGTTCCATAAAAACGTGACAATCATGGCTTTTCAAACCACGTAGAATGTATTGATCATGATCTACGCACCTACTCAGGTCTGAAGCATAACCGTCAGGGAATTTCAACTTGGTGACCCATTCACACAACACTTTTCTTTTCTGCTTGTCAAGAACAAATGTACAATCGGGGCGCTTTCTGCAAAGCTCTTTCAAATCTTTAGCAGATTTTGGACCACAAGCAGTTTTGCCTTTAACATCCATAACCGTGTCAATCAGTTTTTCAAAGAAGTTTTTCTCAATATGCATCACATCCAGGCAATGTCGAAGCAGCAATGTTTTCCAATACGGAAGATCCCAAAAAATGCTTCTTTTCCACCAACCATTCTTGGAGTTTTTAAGCCGTTTCAAGTCTGAATCTGAGCCATCAATGATGCTTGGTAGGTGTTGTACAAATTCCCATACCTCCTCACCACTCAATCTACGGGGTGGAGTCGCGTGTTCATACTGTTTGGACTTCAAAAAACCTTTATCATTGCGAAAAATATGGTCTTCGGGAGAAGCGCCGATGACAATCAAACCAAGTGCATTTACCACTATGTTTGAGCCGAACGACTTGTTTCCATCACCACAATAGGGACAAGCTTTCACACCGGCCGTAGTCCACCCGGATAACATGCCATACGCGGGAAAATCATTGATAGTCCACATTAGTGCGCCCTCATATGAAAATTCGTTTTGTGGATACATCGTAAGTAAACAACCCCGTTTCCCACAATTTGCTTCAACTCCTTAATCAATGGTTGCAAATAAACATCGAGGTTTCCTTTCGGATTTTTCGGCCCCGGTACAAGCACCGATAAGAATATAAAGCTGTCTTCTCATGCACAACCGGGGCGGAAGATTGTATGGTGTAACCATGATGGCCGCCAAGAGTAGTTCTTCCCAAAATTACCAAAAGGTGCAAAACCGTACGTGCAAAGTCCTAACCGCACATTTCTAGGCTCCTTAGCAAACTCGGGGTGCATTTGGTCAAAATGCTTCCAAGCTTCGAGCGTCACTTGGGTGGGCCATTATACCGCTTGTCCTGGGGTTTTCCGCGTGCCACCTCATTTCCTTGCCTATATGTTTCGTGGCGTACAACCTTTGGAGTCTAGGTCCAATCGGGAAATAAGTCATCACTTTGTTAGGCACACGTTGACCTCTTGCGTTCGTTTTCGGTTTATATCGATCATGGTCACACTTCCGACACTTGTCCAGATTCGCGTCCTCCTCCCAAAATAACATACACCCCGCGGGACACGTGTATTTTCTCGGGGTAGCTCTAATGCCTTTAACAACTTTTTGGTTTGATAGAAGTTCGAGGTCATTAAGTTATTCTTCGGAAGAATATCTCCTATCAAACCGGTAACCCCGTCAACGCATTTGTGAGAGAGGTTGTGATCACATTTCAAAGTGAGCAACCTAGAAGCCGCTTGCAGTACGGAGACACTACTTCCATCACATACAGGTTCCTCTGCGTTTTTCAGCATTTCAAAAAACGATGCAACTTCAGGGTTTGGTGTCTCGTTGTTCTCCTCTTGGTTAAGAAATTCTTCTCTTACGTGATCAATTCTATCACGTAATGCGTCATTAACCATGTCCTGATAAGGGTTCACATTCCGTTCTTGCTGAACGTTGATCGGAATGGGAAACTCTTCACCATGACACACCCAATCATAGTAGTTTGCGCAAAACCCATATTTAGTTGAATGTAATCTCACATCATGTTCGATCGAAAATTTAGTGTTCTTACACTTACTACATGGACACTTCATCATTCCATTATTTGCCCGAAAAGAATCTAACTGCTTTGCATGTTTTATGAATTCCTCCACACCATTCACAAATACCGGGTTAAATTTCTTGTTAGCATCCAACCTCTCGTACATCCAACTACGTTCGATTCTCTTCATTTTCAATCCTACACATCATATCATACAAAATATGAGACTAACAATAGTCTTTGAAGGTTGTCTCAACACTTTTGCAAACTCGGGTTTTACTCAACTTACTATGAAACTAACAACACTATAACCTAAATTTTCGATTCATGGTCAAAGGTTCGACGTCAAAATAATTCGGAGGCTTTGCCGGATAACAAAGTACCCCAGGTACCATTTTCCAAACGGGTAGGAACAACACCCTTTGAGGACCTTATGTATGTTATGCTTATCATGTAAGCACATACTTATCATCATTTCAATCCAAATTCAACAAACCAATTCAACCAACATCCGGTTTCTAAACTAAGCATTTTCAACCAACATCCGGCTTTGCACATACTTAAGCATTCAACAAACCAATTCAACAAACCAATTCAACCAATTCAACCAACATCCGGCTTTGCACATACTTAAGCATTTTCCTAACTTATCTAACTAATACACATAAGTAAGCATTTTCTAACTTATAATTACTACACATATATATCTATAAATCTATACTACATATGATACACTATATAAAAAAAAAAAACATAAAAAAAAACGAAAAAATATATTACATACTACAATATACAAAAATTACATACTACAATATATATATACAATATAAATTGAAAAAAATATATATATATAAAAGAAATAAAATTGTACATACATATACATATACAATATATATATACATATACATACATATATATATATATATATATATATATATATATATAAAACGAAAAAAAAAAAAAAATATATATATATATATATATACATACATATATATACGCGGGGGGGGGGGGGGGGGGGAATCGGGTCCGGGGGAGAGGGGGTGGGAGGAGGAGGGAAGAGCATACCTGTGGGTGGGCGCGGCGGTGGTGGGAGGAGGTGGCGCCGGAAGAGCTTCGAGGGGCGGGGGGGGGGGGGCGGCGGGTGAGAAGAGGGGGAATGAAGAAGAGAAATGAGGAAGAAAAGGGATGCTGCGACTGATATCCGCCGTTTTGCGACGGAATTTAATGTCCGTCGCAAAATAACCCTAATTCCGTCGCAAACATCAAAATTCAGAATAATAAAATAATTTTATAAAATTTTATTAAATATTCCGTCGCAATTTAATAAACATTCCGTCGCAAAATTGCCCGCCAAGTGGAAAAATTGGTCCCGCCAAATGTCCCGTCGCAAACAATAAAACATCCGTCGCAAATATAAATTTGCGACGGAAATAAAGTCCGTCGCAAAAATTCCGTCGCAAAACTGCTGTTTTTTTGTAGTGTAATGAGTTCAAAATATTTCTATGAATTAAGTAATACTCTATCAAATTCTAAAATATTTTAGTGAATTAATATGATAGAAATAAATTGTATATTGAAGAAATCTTCGTCGTTGGTTAGAAAATTGTATTAGTATAAATCGATTTTCTACAAATTGAGAATATCAATTGAAACTATGTAAATCTATTCTTATGCAATAGGTGTATCAACTAAGATGCTCACGAAAATTGGCATCGAAAGATACATTTTAAACTCAACACATTTAATCATTTTATTTAGCCATAAGCGAAAATCAATACGATAATTAAAAAAAATTGAAAATAGAATAAAGTCTTATCAATTGACTAAGTGTAGAGCATCCTAAAGGCTTTGGATCCATAATTTATTATTATAACACATTAACCCATATCATTTTCAACGTAGTTACTATTTCACATTAACCCATATCATTTTCAATAGAGCTAACATTTCAAGTTCACTTCAATGTAGCTAACATTTCGAGTTCACTTAATATTGCTAGTACGGGGAGAGTATTTTATATGTGTCAAGAAGAATTCATCTTAATTCTCATAAATAAAACCAACCTATCGTATATGAAAATCACCATTTTATTACTAAAATAGAAATTACCAAACTGTGTCAACTTAGAGGAATTACATACAACTTAAACAAAAGAGGAATTACCAATCATCGAGCAAAATGATTCAATCAACAAAAGCCAACTTACTTCAAGTTGATATCAGTCGCATATCAAAATCAAATAAAATAACCTACAACCTCCAGTTGACATAGTGGCATATTAACCAAAATACCAGCTGTAACATATTGGCATATTAACCAAAATATTGGCCTTCTCCCAATTAATATATGGCCTTGTTTCAATTAATAGATGGTCTTTTATGCCATTTAATATCTGGCATTGTCTCAATTAATAATTGGTCTTTTATGCCTTTTCTATAATTAATAGCTGCCCTTTTATGCCTTTTCTATTTGTGACGGCATTTCAACCAAAATATTGGCTTTGTCTCAATTAATCTAGCCTGGCCTTGTCTCAATTAATCTAGCCTGGCCTTGTCTCAACTATGTCATGATTTTCATTGTGATAGGAAACTTGTCATTGTGATAGGAAACATATTTTCCACAACCACGTCCATGACCACGACCTCTACATATTTTCCACGACCGTGTCTATGACCACGGCCTCTACCACGATCTCCACTGTGACCACGTCCGCCAAAGTAGACAAAATTTGAAGATTTTGTCGCATTCACTCCAAGGAATGGACTTGTGCCATCCATGTCCACCGCCAAATGGCCAAAATTGAAGATTTTGTCAGGGAATGGACTTGCACCAATATTGATTTTCATTAACAAATCCTTTTTTCCAGCCAACAATGGACATGCAGTGAGATCAACTCATCAGCCATCAATATGCATACAATGAGATCAGAATATCTCTTGAGACCTTTCTCGGGATATTGCTGCTGCCGCAGCACTGTCACTTTTACACCATATTATTTCAATCATAGTGTAATAAAAATGCCCGTATTAACAGATTTAAAATCCTGCATTCGCAGGTTGAGCCAATCATGTATGGCTTTCATTAAAACGACCAACCTCAAGTGGTCGGACCAGTCTTTCAAATGGTTGCACAATTCATACGGATCTATCACCGTCAAATAATCATTGTCGAACCTTTTTTTCTAACCGTTCCATAATTCATACGGATCTTTCACCGTTAAATAATCATAGTCGAACCTTTTTTCAAACGGTTCCATAATTCATATGGATCCATAACTCATGCGGATCTTTCACCAATATTCATGTCCCTCATCAAGATGATGACAGAGAAATATCATGGCATTTGCATTGTCTTTATTTATCTATCAAAACCGATAGGTTCCAAATGCATTTTAACGTTCATGGCACATGATAAATAATTTATCCCCGATATCTTTAGGGGTATGAAATATTTGTTTGTTAATGTTAGCCATTAAAAAAAACTAGAAGAATGCAAAAATAAATTCTTGTCTCTTATAGGATTATGAATGGATTAATCCAATAAACTTTTACCTAAGAATGGATTAATCCAATAAAATTTTACCTCTGGTTCTCTGCCTGGAATACTCCATCAGTAGATCTAGTTCTCTGCTTGGAATTACTCCATAGGTAGATCTAGTTTTCCATTACACTTTGTTGGTAGAGTCTCGTGCCGATAACGTGTTATGAAACTAATAAAAGAAAGAACATGAACAAAGTGCTGAAGAGGAAAAGAGATATGCTTGTGTATTATTTCACTGGTATCATGGGGTATTTATAGTTGAGATTACAGTGTGAATACAATACAATAGATAAACCTGAAAATCTTGTAATTAATTGAATAATAGATAAACATATTATTATCTTTTATAACAAAGTTGCATTATAACGTAAATGTTTATATATACAATTCTTGATTTTTTTTTAAAATTTTAATATGGTGGTATAGGCATGGAATAATTGTTGTTTATAAAACTTAAATCGTTTTCTATTGTAACATGGTAGTTTATGTATGAAGTAAATGTTGTTTCTAAAGTTGTATTGTTTTTCTATAATAACATGGTATGTTATGTATAAAATAAGTGTTATGTTTTAAATTTTTATAGGTTTTTATTAAGTTTTAAGATAAGTTGATTATATATATATAAATGTTGTATAATAAGTTTGGTTTCTTAAATGTTACAAGTATAAAAAATTATTGTTTATAAAAAATTACGTGAGATATATATTGTATATAAGTAAAATAAAACTTTTAAGTTGTTTTTTAACGTTTGTACCGAAAAATCGGTTGTCTACGTATCTTTTATATGTAATCGTATCGGTGACACGACACATATAAAAAAAATCAAACCGAACGTAGTTCTATAGTTCTTTTATAGGTGTTTATTAAGTTTTAAGATAAGTTGGTTATATGTATAGTTCTATAATAAGTTTGGTTTCTTAAATGTTACAAGTATAAAAAAAAATTATTGTTTACAAAAAAAATTACATGAGACATAAATTGTATACAAGTAAGATATAAATTTTAAGTTATTTTTTTAACGCTTGTACCGAAAAATCAGTTGTCTACGTATCTTTTATATGTAACCGTGTCGGAGACACGACACATATGAAAAAATCAAAGCGAACGTAGTTCTATAGTTTTTTTTATATATTTTTTTAATATGTTTTTATTAAGTTTTAAGATAAGTAGATTATATATGTTGTATAATAAGTTTGGTTTCTTATATATTACAAGTATAAAAAATTATTGTTTATAAAAAAATTAGGTGAGATATATATTGTATACAAGTAAGATATAAATTTTAAGTTTTTTTTTTAACTCTTATACCGAAAAATCGATTACCTACGTATCTTAAGTTTATTTTTTATGTGGGTTGATAACATCTTGAAAATAATTCAGTAATTTTTTGAATACTTCAAAAACATCCATCAGTTTGTTGCATGTGATTCAAATATGGGGGAACAAACGGTAATCACTAGGACAATGTTCATCGGAAAAAAAGCACAAAAACTATTTTTAATTTTGTTTGTTCTTTTCCAAAGATCATAGGTGTAGTTCCATCTCGCGGCAGCTTGACAGGACGATGACCTCTATCTTTACAATATTTCTACTATCTTCTTACAATAACATTTCTACTTAAAACATATACATTAGAAGTTTTTATGGAACTAATATTATGGTCAAAAAAATTTAGACCTTCATGGACACATAAATTTAAAATATGACGTAAACATCAAACATGAAAAAATTTACCGCTACAAAGAGGTTCACAAATTTGGGATAACCCGGTACTAGAAGCAGTGTTATTTGAAGCATTGTCAAACGAAATAGAAAAACTTTATTTTTTAATTCGTATTCGGTAAAAATATCAACTAATAAAGATGCAATGTAAGAAGCATTGTGAGCTTCGTTAAATAACCGAAGAGAGACTAAGGCATGATTATCTCATAATAATAAAATTCTGCATACAATTCTCGAAGAGAGAATGCATGCATATATAGAGAGAGTGAGGCTTGCTCAGCTTAGTGATAAAGTAGAAAGCCAGAATATTTACAGATAATCGAAAACAGAGATGGTTGATGATGCCTATGCTTGCCTTTTTTGTTTCATAACGACAGTGTAACAACTTATGGCTGCCTCCATGTCGCCTCTGTCTTCAACAATTCCGCTCGAGGTGGGGAACCTCATAGTGACCTGGGCAGATGATATAATTGCCCTTACTTCAATCAACATTGGCCTCCCAATAATAATGTTATAGGACGATGTTCCTCTCACCACCACATAGTTCACCACTAGAGTTCTACTCTTGGCTCTCCTTCCAAATGTCGTATTTAAGTGTATCTTGCCCTGGGGTTGGACTGGTGGTAAGGTCTTTTTCCTTAAGCTCCAGGGATTGAAACACGTTATGGTAAAGTATGCTTACCGCTCTCCTAATATCAACGCATATGTGTTTGAATAGATTATTGTGTATAATAGCTTGTATAAAAAGCCATTCATTGCTTGCTGATGGCCATTTCATAGCATAAATGTTATGAGTAGTGCCCGAAAAACAATTTATGGTAATTGTTTATAAATAAACAAAGACAGATTTATTTATCATCTAATTATTTGCTTCGTGCTAATTAGTAATACACTAATGAAAATCTTAAGTCGTATCACATGTAGCCATTAATTTAGTGTGTGTCACACGTGAGGATTAATTTTATAGTGATACACTTAAATTGTCAAACTGTGGTGACTTAATAAAGTATAGGGTCTATTGATTAAATCATTATTAATACACCCTGAACACTTCATGGTGTGACTGTCTTATATTGACCATCGATATTGGTTATCTAAGTGTGGCATTTATATATCATTTAGTCATATAGGAGTGAACCGATTTAATCTGTCTTTCTCGTGTAATTCTGTGATTGTGAAATCTTATTAAATCACTAGATGATCATACATAGATTAACCTTAATCCTAAGTGATTGTAGACACCTGCTTGTTTCAAGTTAGGTTTGATGTGTTTGTTAATGATTGCTAAGTGGTGCGCTCTAAATCACTTTCACGTTGACACTATTCCGGAATTTGTAGCTGGGTGTGTGTTTCACATATATGGAATTCATTTATTCATGCATAAAGCAGAAAAACAATCCTTTTATTTTGTTAATCCTAGAAACTGATCGATCTGGGGAGTTCATATCGGTTATGAACTAATTGATCACTAGTAGGTTAATGGTAAATAAGGATAAGATGTAATGAAGAGGTTTACGAAAACTTTCCTACTTTATAACGGATAATCTATGGAGGGTTAGTCTGTATGTAATGATTATATCGATGGACACTTATTGACTCGACATATTGATAATACGTTATATATATATAATCGATAGAGTACAGTTTCAGATTTATGGTTACGTAATTTCAGAATTAATAAGTTGAATAAAAAAAAATTGTTTGAAAAATATTTAATTCAATGTATTGAAGCTACTGATTATATGTCCATGGTCCAGAAGTTGGCTCCTATAACAAGCTAGTGAATTCTCGTATTTTAGAACCTCGATAATAAAATTAAATAGTTGGTCTATTTTTAATGAATATGCAAATTATTTTTTATTCGTTAAATATTATGTGGAATAAAAAAGACATTTTCTATTATCTCAATTGGCAAAAATGACGCCACATATGAGTGATTTTGGGAAAATAAATTTTCTCTTAATTATGTCACATGTGTAAATCATCTATTGGTTGGATGATTGTATTATTTTTTATTTTTTTGATGCGAGGATGATTGTATTATTAAGAAGTTAATTCTTTTATTGGTTGGGTGATTATAATAAGAAAATAAATTTTCTCATTGGTTGGATGACTCTAATAATAAATTTTCATATTGGTTGGATGACATAAGAATTTAGTTTTCTTGTTGGTTAAAGATTTCTTTTTCTTAAAAGAAAAGAAATCTTGTGTGTAGGATAAACTTTGAAACTCTTGGTTATTACCTTATTATTATATAAACAGAGTTTCTTCCAACACATTAAAGTCATCTAATGTGCCACTTTTGAGGGGAGAAAAGAGAGAGAAATTAGTTTTTCTCGTCTTAGTAATTGAGAAAAAGAAAAACTAAGGTTTTTTTTAGAGGAATATTCGAAGAAGTTCGAATGCGAGATTGACGTTCACCAGTTGTCGTTTGGAGATATAGCTAGGAATTTCACGACATCACGATTTGAATGAGTGATCTTTAAAGATTCTGGTAGTTTTAGATTAATTAATTATATATGTATTTCAAATCGTGGTAAAATGGAAAACGAATTAGGATAATGTCATTGATTTGCTAGGGAGAATGCTAAAATTCATAAATCAAATATACTCTTTGATAAAATATTCCATCATTTTTTATAGCCTTTTTTTTTTTTTTTTTTTTTTTTTTTGCGTGGGTGGGGCTGGGTTTCTATTCGCACTTTATGGCCGCGCAATTGAAAATGTTCAAATGATAGACAATGTCAACATGGAACTAGCTGAGTGATAATTACTGTGGCACCTTTCCGGAGGTTTCGAATTCGAATTTTATTGAGGACAAAAAAAAAGTGTGTGCATATTTAATATCCGTAAAAAAAGTTGATAGATAATAATAATAATAATAATAATAATAACAACAACAACAATATGTGTTTGAAGTCTGAACATGTCAAATTTTTGAAAGCTTTGTATATATATATTCCCTTCTTTAATTTGAGTTCAATTACGTGTTTTTTTGTTTTTAATTTGAATGTCAATAATTTTTTTTTCCACATTTTTTCCCATCAGCCATCAATAAGGCAATGAACATATTCTGGAATATCATTTTCTTAAAACGACTTGGCTTTCAAGTTTCAACCATTGAATAACTTGGTAGTCTTATTATTTACATAATTCAGACAATCCGCGACAAAGACATAACACAAAAAATACTCTATCTTGAAATATGATATCACACCAGGATAGTTCCTAACGTTTTATGGTCCCGGGAGCAACATTAAAATATATCAAGGACGCATATTTTGTTAACTAAATTATTTTTAACATAATTTAAATCTCGCTGAAGAAATTCAAGGACTAAATTATCGTAATAGTATCCAACGACATAGAATAAATGTCAAAAACAACAAAATCATTATATCTGTGAAAACAAAGAAATAACAGAAATAAAACAGTATAAACAGTTACAAAACAATGCAGTTGTAACCAGTAACATTCAAAAGATTGCCACACATCGATCAACAACATAACTGCATTGACAAGCAAACAAACTAATAATATAATGAAAAAGAATCGAGCTCTATACATTAATTTCTAGATTCAAATTAATCAATAATAGATTTAAGTTCAATATTGTCCAAAATATCTTTCTATTTATGGGTCCAGGACGGTCGGTTGAAGTAGACTTTTAATTAGTATCATTACTTAACAAGGGTATAATGGTAATTTTATATACCATTACAATAATATATATATATATATATATATATATATATATATATATATATATATATATATATATATATATATATATATATATATATATATATATACTTAGTATGGGCCGTGCGATGCGCGGAGAACGTTATATTTGAAAAATCGACCTGTGTATTTAGAAATTGTAGATACTGTACTAATTTAAGAGCTATTTGTAAAAATTTGTACAACATATTTACTCTACAATTAATCATGTCACAATTAATGTTTCTATTATATGTGACATGTGTTTGAAAATAATCAAGTTACATATACCTTAATGTCTATATTTTGTGTGACTAAAATATCTTATGATATTATACTTACTTTATCAATATTTTATGATATGTGTCACATTGTTTTATTTCTATCAACCTTCTCATGTGACAAATTGTTTCATAAGTATTTTCATCTAAATCTGTGTATGTCACATTAAGAGATTAACTTTATAAGTGTGTCAAATGATTTTTGTCATGACATCACTTTAATATCTTATGGCATTTTTCTGCTACCTTCTTGAAACATCTCTTTCATATTCCTTTCTTCGATGATATGAGTCTGAATCGTCCGTATCTCTACAACCTTTCTGCAAATCTATTTTCTTCTATTTTCGGGTTGCAAATGAAGAGCATTCTTGCTCCATTGTCTCCTTCTTTGCGAAATGAAGAAAGTTCTGATTTTCAAACCGAAATAAGGCTCAGTTCTTTTCTCAAAACCTCTGCAACTGTGGTACTGTTGGCTCTCTGGAGCTACTAAGTGAAGATATTTCTAGGATTGAAGCCTTTGGTGCTTAGATGGCAGAGATAATGAAGAAAGGCATCTCCTTTGATGCTGAAAATGACGCTAAGGCCGATGAAGAACTTTATCTGAGGCCTATGATGTTCTATCAACATCTACTAATCTCGATCCGGTAATATCTTTCCTCTATTGTTTTATTTTTGGTAAAAGGAATGACCTTTCTTCTCTGTTCCATTCCTAAATCGAGTTAGTTTGCTTAAATTAATGGTTTCTGTTAAACTGTCATGAAATGTTTCCATTTTTGGAAAATGTTTAGCCGTTGTGTTATTTCCTTTTTAGTAAGGGTGAGCTATTTCCATTTAGTTGAGCTGTTAGAGAGTTTGTTAGATTTATTCCTCTCTCTTGTTGGTTAGATCTGCTGAATGTGCTACAAAATGCTGCTTTGTAATCATTCTGGGATCATCGAGAATCAATATAAAATTTCTCTTCCTATTTTGCTACTCTGCTTTCTATTCTCCTTCCTCTCCTTCTTTCCTCTGATTTCCCCTCCTGTTTCTGTACTTTTCTGGAAATTACTTGTGAATTGTACTCCAAATCATAACAGTGGTATCAGAGCTTCGATTCTCGCACATATGGCTAACGCAACACGATCAAAATCCCATGAAGAAATTCCCAAAACCCAGGCCAAGATCAATGATGAATTGCTCCGATTTAAGTCGGAAATGAAAGAAGATTTCTCCCGATTGTCAGGGGACTTTACCCAATTCAAATCACAAAATAGGACCGATTTAGATCATCTTCAATCGAAGGTGGATGATATCAATTCCAAGCTCACCAACATGTTCACAGTGCTTCAAGACATCCAAAACTCCAAGGAGAAGGCCCCAATCACGATCGAAGATAGAAATGCTCCACTTCTACCCACCCCAACTGCAACACCTGATAGGCATTCTTCCCAGCAACAATTGGTGAAGGCAGATTATGAAACTTACGAGGTAAGACATCCAAAATTAGATTTCCCTTCGTTTGACGGTGTAGATCCTAGGGGTTGGGTAAGGAGGTGTGAAAGGTACTTCCACATTAATAAGATTCCTGAAGATCACAAGGTGGGAATTGCAGAGTTATATTTGAAGGGTTTGGCAGATTCATGGTATGGTGGATGGAGACCTGAATTTCCATAGGTTTCTTGGCATTTCTTTGCTAGAGAAATATGCAGGAGGTTTTGTAATAAGGCACTTGAGGATATCTTAGATAAATTTGAGAAGTTAAGTCAAAATGGCACTGTGGATGAATATCTAGCCGAGTTTGAAGATTTGAAATCCTTGGTGAAGGAGCAGAATCCTGGACTTTCAGACTCTTATTATGTCAACCGATTTATAGGGGGTCTTAGCAAGGATATAAGGCCATTGGTAAGAATGATGGAGCCTAAGACAACTATAAAGGCACTGGAATTTGCTAGAGCCCAAGAAGCTGTATCTGATTCAATTGTGGAGAAGGAAAAGACTGGTAGTAGGTCACTATCCTTCCAAAAGGGGTCTAGAACTCCTGACCTCACTAAAGCATCACCTAATAACAATAGGACTATATCTCCTGCGCAGTTACAAGAGAAAAGGGTAAAGGGCCTCTGTTTTCGATGTGATGAAAAGTTTACACCGGGGCACAAGTGTAAGAACAAGCAGCTGAATTTCATTTTGACAGATGGTGATGAAGTTTTTGGAGAAATTGCATCAGAAGACACAAATCCTTCCATACAGATTGCAGATGATAGTCCTTGTGAGTTTTCCCAACTTTCTCTCAGTACTCTCACTGGTCAAACCAATGCTAGTACTTTAGGATCAAGGGGTTCTTGAAGAAAAAGAAAATATCCATTTAATTGACAGTGGCAGCTCACATACCTTTTTGGATAGCAGCTTGGCCAAGGATTTGCACTGTGTGATAGAACCTGCAAAATCTATGCTTGTAACAGTGGCTGATGGTAGTAGTATGACAAGTAATTCTGTGTGTCCAAATCTTCCTTGGTTAATGAATGGACATAGGTTCCAACATGATATTAGGTTGATCAAACTTGGTGGTTGTGATATGGTGTTGGGGGTTGATTGGATGAAGAAATACAGCCCATTGCTGTTTGATTTTGACCGGTTAAGTATTACTATCAAGAAAGATGGGGAGAACATCATTCTCCATAGTACAGAGGAAGCTCAACTTACATTGATCAGCAGTAATGGTATCAAAAGGTCAATCAAGGAGGGCACCTGTGGTTTGTTGGGTTGTTTTTACTCTATACATTCTGTGGAACAAGAAGAGGGGAACACCATAGATCCTTCTATCACAGAGCTGCTGCAAGCATACGATGATGTTTTCCAAGAACCAATCGGCCTACCCCCAGACAGACAGTGGGTACATGATATTAACCTACAAGAGGGTGTTGTTCTATTTAAAATTAGACCTTATAGATACTCACATCACATGAAGGGAGAGATAAAGAGTCTTGTTGATGGCATGCTTAAACAGGGAATTATCCAACCCAGTAATAGTCATTTTGCCTCTCCTATGCTACTAGTTAAGAAGAAGGATGGTGGGTGGAGGTTATGTGTTGATTATAGGAAACTAAATGATCTCACCATTAAGGATAGTTTCCCAATCCCTATCATTGATGAGTTGTTGGATGAGCTAGGCAATGCAAAGTGGTTTACAAAAATTGACCTGAGATCAGGTTTCCATCAGATCAAGATGAAGGAGTTAGATAGTAGCAAGACTACATTTGTTACACATCAGGGGCATTATGAATTTAAGGTCATGCCCTTTGGCCTAACTAATGCCCCTGCTACATTTCAAAAGTGTATGAATGGAGTTCTTAAGGACTTGCTAAGAAAATCTGTATTGGTTTTCTTTGATGACATTTTGGTATATAGTACATATTTGCCTTCTCATGTGAAACATTTGGAGGAGATTTTGCAGATCCTTAGACACAACAAGTTCTTTGCAAAAACAAGCAAGTGCTCATTTGCTTAACAGAGGATTGAATACTTGGGGCATATAATCCAAGATGGTAGAGTGCAGGCTGATCCAAAGAAGATTGTGGTAGTACAACAATGGCCAACTCCAACTAATGTGACAGGGTTAAGAGGATTTTTAGGCCTCACGGGTTTTTATAGGAGGTTTATAAAGAATTATGGTAGTATTGCCAGGCCCCTCACTGACTTATTGAAGAAGGATGGGTTCAACTGGACTCAAGAGTCTGATCAAGCATTCCAAAACCTCAAAAATGCTCTGTGTGCAGCTCCAGTATTAGCCCTTCCTGATTTTTCAATTCCATTCTGTATAGAAACAGATGCATGCCAAACAAGTGTGGGGGCAGTATTGCAACAAAGAGGTAGACATATCTCTTTCCTTAGTAAAGCTTTCAAAACTAGGGAGCTGGGCCTCTCCACTTATGAGAAAGAGTTATTAGCTGTCATCATGGCTGTGTCAAAATGGAGGCATTATGTGTAGGGCAGCACATTCACAATCAGGACAGACCAACAAAGCTTAAAATATCTACTAGAACAAAGGGCCACTACTCCATTACAGCAAAAGGGCATATCTAAGCTTATGGGGCTGGATTTCAAGATAGAGTACAAAAAGGGGAGGGATAATGTAGTAGCTGATGCACTTTCAAGACAGATTCATGGGGATTCCAATGCACAACAAGAGTCAGTCATGGCAATATCATCTCTAGTCCCTCAATGGTTGCAAGAAGTTGTGGAAAGCTATGATGGGGACTCTATGGCTACCAATTTGATACAAAAATTGATTGCTGATAGTAATGTTGTACCTGGATTTTCATTACAGCAGGGCCTAGTCAATTTTCAAGACAAGATATATGTGGGGTCAACTGGTGACTTGAGGACATCTATATTACACCAGTTACACCATTCACTTGTGGGGGGGGCATTCAGTCATTCAGTCTTGTTACAAAAGAATAGCTGATGTGTTTTATTGGCCACACCTCAAAAGGGATGTAGAAGTGATGGTGAAAAATTGTTTGACCTGCCAACAATGTAAAGACATTCACCAATACCCGGCTGGGCTGTTGCAACCTCTACCTATACCTGATCATGCCTGGGAAAGCATTGGAATGGATTTTGTGGAGGGCCTTCCAAAATCTGAGGGAAAGGAGGTTATATTGGTGATAGTAGACAGGTTTTCTAAGTATGCTCATTTTATTCCTCTAATCAAGCATTATACATCTGAGATTGTTGCAAATGAGTTCTTTTTGCATGTGTACAAGCTGCATGGCCTACCAAAGAATATTATCTCTGATAGGGATAAGGTGTTTACAGCTGATTTTTGGGCCAAATTGATGCAAAAGGTTGGGGTAGACCTAAACTTAAGCTCTACATATCACCCTCAGACTGATGGTCAAACAGAGAGGGTAAACCAATGTCTAGAAATGTATCTAAGGTGTATGATTTTTCAGAGACCACAACAATGGAAGGCATGGTTACCTCTTGCTGAACATTGGTACAATACTGCTTACCATCTGTGAATGAGTTTCTGAGGCAGAAGCAGACTCTTATCAAAGAACTAAAGGACCATTTGGTGCAAGCACAAGCCAAGATGAAGATGTTTGCTGATAGAAAAAGAGTGGAGAAGGAATATCAAGAGGGGGATATGGTGTTAGTCAAGCTCCAACCATACAGGCAAGTCACATTGGCAGTTAGGAGAAATGTGAAGCTTGCTGCCAAGTACTTTGGCCCACATATGATTGAGAAAAAGATTGGTTGTAACGCCCCAAATTTTATGTCATATAACGAAAAGGATATAGTTGTCAAAACAAGAATAAATATTATTAAATTACAAAAATCTGTTACAAATTATGTTTCTACGTCAAATATTAAATAGACAATAATTTCGGCGCTACTATAAAACCGTTTTTGAACAATTGAAGTAACAATTAATGTATATATGTAAGCTACGTGCCTTTTCTTATTCTAATACAATGAAACATATTTATATCTATATTTATATAATCCTATTCAGACTACGTATAGTATTTACAATGCATAATTTTGTTAAATGTATTTTTGGCTACTATATTATTATTCTAACAAGTAATATATGGTATATAATATGTATGGATGTGAATAATATTTCATATTTTAGAAAGTTATTTACCCAGTTGGCCGAATACTTCTAAAAATTTTGCAGGTCAATTAACCAAAGTATTAAAATATCATTAATTAGAATATATTACTAGATGAGTACGTTACTGCATATCACTTTTAAGTTTCCGAGTGTAACGTTCGACTTGATGGTCCTTATCTTCTAGAAATGTCGATGCCCTATTATATAATAAACATTTTATTTTCTCTTCAATTATATCACTTCTACTTACTTCCTCCACAGAATACAATCGAAACATATTTTGTACTGTCACCTCCATGCCATGAATACGGTCACCAACATTGTTCATCATTCTTTTTGTTTAACAGCACACACATGCCACCCAAACGCCACCACTCATAGCCTGAACACCACAAACAACCATATAGAAGCCATCACAACCAAATTACGTTGTCTTTCGGAAGTCGGAACATTGTCGTTTCAACACTCCATTTCCTACGATGACCATGGATTGTGTTCGCAAACTTTTCAACTGTCATCGTCCACCTCTATGGCAGTACGTAATTGGCATTGGTCAACGTTCTTGTCGAAATCGTTCGTCGTTGTTCATTCCTGTTGCCAACAATGGAGAAACCAAAGTTCAATCTTTGCAAACTGGTTGACCGAAGTTTTGTCTTAAGTTGAATTCCTTTCAAATACCATACATGGTGTTGTAGTAATGCTCGACGTACTCTCATGTGATTAAATGGAGGGACAAAATAAATTATAAGAAAAGGGGGGTTATGGGAACAGAGCAATTTTAGACATGAAATGTTGAACGAAAATGTCTATAAGTTTGGGAAAGACGCTGGGTCTTTTTTTGGAGCATGAATTGAGCATTTGATCGTTACACTTACGATGGAAATTTAAGTAGCAACGAGGAATCGATCAATAGCGTGGACCTAATGTGAGTCTTTTATTTTAATATAAAGACAAAGTGTGTTTTTTTTCTTAAGTATTTTCAAGTATTTTATTAATACAAACTGTTGATTTAAACTCGGAAGTCATTTTTCGAATGATTTCTTTAAAATTAACAATTGACCGTTTTTTTGAGTAGTGTGCACACTTTTATAACAATAAATAAAATGATACTTGGAATTGATGATAATACTTGCTTTCGCTCGCTCGTGGCACGAAAGTGTCAAAGCTCGGTGGCTAGGGGGATTAGAGTTCGCTTCAGGAGAACGGCTAGTCACCGGTCTCGGGGCCTCTTGACTCGAAGTCTTTCCGACGATAGCTAGAGTGCTCACTCCTAAGAGTGGGGACGGTACCTTTTCCCCGAAGATTCATGCTACGGCCCGGGAAAGCAAGGGCGACGGTTGGTGCGTGGGTCCTAGGGCATGGATAGGGTTGGGCTGGAAGCTGTGTAGGAGGTTTGCACGGCGAAGGTTGATTCCTTTTCCACGACAATCGGCCGGAGTTGTCAGGCATGGCTAGTTCTCGTGGAGTACGGTTGAAATCCATATGGTAAAACGGTGTTTGGGCGGTACTTGACTCATCGGCTCGGCCAAAGCTGGTGTTTGTAAATGAACCTGATATCTTTTCTTAATGCTTGTGCACTTCAATACTAAAAATTGATCGTTCCATTTGTTCAATCAATTAATAATTAAAAGACTTCCATTGTTATTTTTAAAAGTTGATCAAGATATTTTTTTTATAAATTATTTTTATATATATATATATATATATATATATATATATATATATATAGTATAACACTTGCACACGTGGCTCATACCACCCCTTTTTGCGACGCCTCGTTTTCTTTGTTTTCTTCGTCTCTTTTGTTTCTTGTATAAATATAAATACAGGTTAATGATCGCGGGGATTGAAGAGTATAGGCGTTGATATTGATCGAGTTCCGAGGAAATAGAAATTGATGTTTTCGATGGTACCTTGAATTATTATAAAGAGCTATGGTAATTTTATGTGTTGTAATCTTTTAATGGAATTAGTTAGTGATTTATGTAAAATTGATTTGTGGTAATATTGTAATGAAATTCATTATTGAAGTAATAGTAAATTTAATTTGCGGATTTAGTGAATAATCTTGGGTTTTCTAGTATTGTTATTGAAGTCGCGGCGAGAGCTTCGCAACCCCTCCTAGAATGACCCCAGTGGACCTAGGGGTCGGGAGTAGGGTATTACATTGGTCCTGTTTCCTATAAGTTAAGATTGCCTGCTGCTGCACAGTTACACCCAGTTTTCCACATTTCAATGCTTAAGAAGTTTGTGGGGGCTGCACCACCTGCAACTATTTCTCCCCCTGTAACTTCACCAGATGGTCAGTTGGTGCTTTATCCGGAGGAAAGGCTGTCCATTAGGACTATTAAACGCAACAACAGTCATGTGGTACAGTGGTTGGTTAAATGGTACAACCTGGATCATGATCAAGCAACCTGGGAAGATTTTTCCTTCTTGAAGAAGCAGTTTCCTGAGTTTGTAATGCCTTGAGGACAAGGCAGTTGTTAAGGGGAAGGGTTTGTCATGAAATGTTTCCATTTTTGGAAAATGTTTAGCCGTTGTGTTATTTCCTTTTTAGTAAGGGTGAGCTATTTCCATTTAGTTGAGCTGTTAGAGAGTTTGTTAGATTTATTCCTCTCTCTTGTTGGTTAGATCTGCTGAATGTGCTACAAAATGCTGCTTTGTAATCGTTCTGGGATCATCGAGAATCAATATAAAATTTCTCTTCCTATTTTGCTACTCTGCTTTCTATTCTCCTTCCTCTCCTTCTTTCCTCTGATTTCCCCTCCTGTTTATGTACTTTTCTGGAAATTACTTGTGAATTGTACTCTAAATCATAACATAAACTAATCTTACTTAATTGGTGTTTTGCCTCTCTAATCGAAATTGAGTTAAATGCTTAATTTGTGGTAATCTTTGGTTGCATGTTTTATTAGAAAAGCTATGACTTTGTTAAACCAAAAAAATTAGCTAAAACACTTGATCTAATATATTTGCATAATCTGTAAAACCGGTTCACGGGAATCAATTTTAATGGATGTTAAGCCTCATTGACACTTAAATATGAATATATATATCCCATGTGTGCTTTTTCGAGATCTATATATATACACATATATTTCGTATATATATATATATAGATGATATATCTTTTTTTGTAATAAAAAAAAGCTTCTATTTTATATATAGATATCTATATATATTTTCTGACTTGTGATGATATTTGATAAAGATGTATTGATATATGTGCTATACTCCTCTCTCTCCCGTGTAAAATTTTAATGTCTCTTTTGTTTACCCAAGAGTTATAACGTTGCTTTTCACCTTTGTTTCTCCCAAGACTTCTTGACCCTTGATAGTACAACTACGGACTACCCTTTAACTTTATCTACACATATATGTGGCTTTTTGTGCAATATAATATATTCAACATATGGCGTGTGTGTGTGATACATATCTATAAATATTTTATAACTCTTGTCTTGGTATGGATGAAATAATTGATCTATGTGTTACTTTTCTCTTTCTCACATTACTCATTAATGTCTTTGTTATTAAAATAATCTTTTTGAAGTACTTGATAGTATGTGAGTAAATCAATCTTGGTATGGATGAAATCATTCATATATGTGTTACTTTTCTCTTTCTCACATGTACTCATTAATGTCTTTGTTATTAAAATAATCTTTTTGAAGCAATTGATAGTATGTGAGTAAATTAATCCACTGAAATCATGGAAAAGTTTTGACCTTTACTACTTATTGTATGAAAGTTGATTGACCTGAGCATAAATTTGTTTTTGGATCTAAAAAACATATGATTTTTTGGATCGAGTCCCATTTCGTTAAAGGACCAGTTTTCTGCTAATTTGCTTATAAAATGGTTAATTAGTAAATGCATGTCTAAGTATGTTAAAAATCTGATTAAACTCCTAATCTGAACATCTTATAGAAAAATGCAAGATCTTTTAAATGGTTAATGTGTTGTAGATGAGAAATTAGGATGTATTAAGTTTGTGTTCGCATATTATCATCCTCACTTTCTGATAAAACGGATTGTATGGTCTTGAATTCGGGCATCGAACTAACACGGACTGAATCTGTGAAGACTTCATGTTCAATCGGTCCACCATATGTTCGAACAAAATGAAACACAGATGTTAAATAATTGAGATCCTTCACTAATAAATATTGAGTCATACAAATAATTAACATTTGATTTTTAAGGTAACTTTTACATTATGAGATATGTATTCTGTTTGTGATAATAATTTTTTATGTTAATTTGGTGTAATGAAAAGTTATTGATAAAACAATGATTATGAAATATGTTTTAATGAAATCTTAACTGGAATGACAGAATTAATGTGCATCTTAGAATGATTTAATGTCTACCTGGATAGAGAGAGTGATACTTGTAGTCGGGAAAGGAGGATGCACTATTTCCTCCAATTGAATGAGATGTTAAAAAACAGTAATATGGAATGACAGAATTAATGTGCAAATTAATTAGAATGATTTAGTGTGTACCTGGATAGAGAGAGTGATACTTGTAGTCGGGAAAGGAGGATGCACTATTTCATGCAATTGAATGATATGCTAAAAAATAGTAATATACGCTTGTGACATTTGTGAATTTAACTTACTATGATGGTAGTGTTGCAGGAGACATTTATGAATTTAACTTACTATGATGGTAGTGTTGCAGGAGGGAATATGTCCGAGTGGAATTTGCAGTCGAATTTGATGATGGGTTGCTGCGGGTGGCTGAATGAAAGGAGCAGGAAAAATAACGTGAGGTCTGAAAGAATGGTGAAAATGAGAAGAGATGGGGAGTAATAAGTTGTGGGGGGGTTTATTTTGAAAGAGGGGTTGTTATTTTGAAATCAGTTTTGTTGGGATAATTGGAGTATATTTTCGTGGGAGATAAGGTTATTCTTAGAAAAAGTGACTTGACCTCTCAGCAGGGCAAGTCAGCTGAGCAATGTCAGCAGGGGCAATGCCAGCAGGGTCAGGTCAGCAGGGCAATGCCAGCAGGGCAAATATCAGCAGGGCAATGTCAGCAGGTTACATCTGGAGGAGTCAGCTGAGCTGAGTTCACATCTGGGGTATTTTAGTCAATCTACCAGTATTTAGTTATGGCGGCTTGGTCTAGGGTTTGATGACTATAAATACAAGTCTGTTGTAACCTAGGACAATTGCAGTTAACATCAGTAGCAGCAGCAATTGCGTATGCAATTGCAGAGTCTGTAAAATCTCCAGTGATAATATAATCTCCTCGTTTCTGCCCGTGAACTAGTCAGCATATTGCCGGAAACCACGTTAAAT
Organism: Gentiana straminea; assembly: GCA_036785695.1. NCBI lineage: Eukaryota > Viridiplantae > Streptophyta > Magnoliopsida > Gentianales > Gentianaceae > Gentiana > Gentiana straminea. Next base: position 8,263,800 of record JAVUPR010000114.1, read on the forward strand.
CCTGTGTTATTATTTCTTGTGTGATTTATTTTTTCTCATTTATTCTTGATTATTGCAATCTGTTTGTATCCCTAACGGTCCTGTTATAACAGTTATTTATATCCATTGTAATATATATTTTCGTGGGAGATAAGGGGTGGTTTTTTTGTAAGACTTTGATGGGGTAATGGGTGGTTTTTTTTGTAGGAGTTTGATGGGGTAATGGGAGTATCTTGCAGTTAAATTATTTTCTGTTGTGTGGGAGATAAGTGGTGGTCTTTTGTAAGACTTTGATGGGTTAATGGGTGGTTTTTTTTTGTAAGAGTTTGATGGGGTAATGGATAGGAGTATCTTGCAGTTAAATTATTTTCTATTGTGCGTGGATGTATATCTGGATTTGGATTTTTTTTTTTTGGGGTTTAGAAAACGGATTTGGGTAGGGCAATAGGCTGCAATTGGGTCAATTGGCAGTTATTTGCTCTAAAATATAAATATCTCTCTATAATAATAAGAAGGGAAAAAGTGTCTTATTGTGACACTTGTTTTTTTTTCATTGGTTCCCTCTTTTTACTGTTCATCGGCCCAAACATCAAGCCCAATTTTTTTTTTACTGTTCATCGGCCCACCCAATTTTATTTTTTTTTATACGGCCCACTCCAGTTTTTTTTTACTATAATTGTCGTTATGTTAAATAATTGACATCATAATTTGTTGTATAATATCAATGCCGGTTAAATTTCGTCATTTACATTATTTTGTACTTAAAATGTGTTGAGTGATATTTTAGTTGAAATGTATGTTATATTTAATACGGTAAACGTCTAGCTTTTTTTTACTGTTCATCGGCCCAGTCCAGAAATTTTTTTTTTGTTGAGAAGAAGGGTTTGAGTTAAATTGTTCCATTTTGGAGGACTCAATTGTTCATCGTGTTTTATTTCAAATTTGTTTTAATCTACATATTAGCCTTAATTTAATCTTATTATGTGTGTAGTGCTTAAGATGTATCCGATTCCAATTTAATTACATATTATTTTACTTTGTGTCTGAACCACATAACCCTCTCGAGATAGACACCAAAATCATTACCAAGAAGAAAAACGGATCGGAAACAAACCCACGCACCCCTTCTTTTTATTTGTTTTATTTTATATATTTGGCTATACTTCTCGACGAAGGAAACAGACATAATATTAATATTTTATTACTCCATCCGTTCCTATTTATATGTCACAGTTGCTGAAATCAATTTTTTTTTAATATGTCGTAGTTACATTTCCAATACATATTTTAATACTATTTCCGCTTTTAAATATTATTTTTCAGCTTCGTAGGCTCATTTACTGTTCATCGGATTTTAAATTTTTTTTTCCCAGATTTCTTTTTCAATTACTATGTCGCGTTTGAGAAAATACATAAATTAAAAAAGTGATTAAGCCCCTACCCTGTACCATCTACCCTCTACCCTCTACCTCTTCTTTTCCTCTTTCTTTCGATCTATTAACCATCTCGATTGCCGAAGGGAGATCGACGTAAAATGTTTTATTTTTCATTGTTGCGCTTAAAAATTGCGTTCTGAACGGTTCGTTACATGCTACGTTTCTTCGTATTTAATATCGTCAAATAAGTTCAAACTTATAGCATGGGCACGCCGTTAGTTAGTTTTAGTGTGGATAAAGGCCAATTTTTACTAATACCATGGTAAATGTATTTTATTGATGGGTGTTAAATGTAGTTTGAAACTTTTGTCTTTTGTTTCAGGTGTCTATGTAAATAAATCGAAAACATTTGTCTGATTGTCGTCATGTTAAATAATTGACATCATAATTTGTTGTATAATATCAATGCCGGCTAAATTTCGTCATTTATATTGTGTTGTACTTAAAATGTGTGAAGTGATAGTTTAGTTAAAATGTTTTTTATATTTAATAGTTTTTGACATTAAGGTAAATATCTAGCATGGGCACTCCGTACATTGCACGGAGTCCCGTTTTAAATAGTAGATATATAAAGCAGAAGGATTAACCGCTAATTGACCCGCTTCTTCGTAATTACCCGACCCAAACCCAGTTTCCGAAGAGAGGAAAAAAAAAACCTTCCTTTGCGTTCTATCCCACGATCGCCACCAAAGAAACCTCCCCCATGCCTGCTACCAAAACACCCACACGCCCCACGATATGTATAACCACCGTTCTTTTTCGATTTTGCTATTTATTCCATTCCTTCAAACACGATTTCAAACAGCATGCTAACCAGCTATGCCGCTTTTTTATCTGTTTCCATCTCTCCAAAACTGCTGCTCCACAATAACAAGAAATGGATCAAGAGAAATACACAGCATTGATGGGGCTCTGGTAAGAGTGGATTTGCAGCTTCGCTGAATTTCAATTTTTGAAGTTGTTTTTTTTCCATCATTGTCTGACCAATTTTGATGGGAAGGGGTAGATGAGGGGTTATTCTGATGCAGGGAGGCTTCGATAGAGAGCTGCATGCGTGGTAATATCTGGACCACACAGTTTCATCCTCAATAGGGAATTGCATACGTGGCGTGAGCGTGTGGTTCGATGTTGCGCGTATGCGCAGCTCTCTATTGAAGTCTCCCTGCATCAGAATAACCCGTAGATGAGCTGGGCAGATGCCTGATGGAAATCACGATTGACAGTCGAGTGTACTGCTGGTGTACGAACTGCAATTTTAATCTATAATACAATTGTCCCTGTTATACTCAAGGTCGTTGTTCTCCACTTCCCCAACTGGTGATTTCTATTAGGTGTTTCTTATTTCAAGCCAATGGGTCGTTTAGGATTGCTACCTAAACCTCCCCATTCTCTGCTACCAAAGAAAGGCACCATCTGAGGACTAAAACTAAAATTCCTAACATGAGCATTTTTTTTTTTTTTTTTAACATTCTTCATGTCTTTATTATTACTAATAATATTACTTATAAGCAAATTGGTGCAGTAAAAGGGTTTTTTCCACAATTGTTGTTTATGATCCTTCATGTTTGTGCGTCATCTACGTTGGCATGTTGGTGCTTTTGTCCTTATGTTGTTGCTATGTGTCTGAATTTTTTTTCTTTGGTGTAGTGCTTCGATGTTTTTTTCTTTCTGTTTTCGGTAACCTTATGAAATGTGAAACTCAAATATGTAATTTTCTTGGGAATCTGAAAAGGAAAATTTTGGGTGGAATTGTGATTCAATATTTGATGATACTTCAGGTCCTCGAAGGTTTCTTTCAAGTTTTACAATAGGTATTATTTGCCAACATTTTCTGGTGAAGATCTGAATAGCCTAAATGGTGTGTGGAAGGAAGAAGTTGTTAATGCAAATTATGAATATAACAAATCTCCCCACTTGTGAAGATGTGAATAGCCTGAATGGTGTGATTCGTGTGAAGGAACAAGTTGTTAATGCAAATTATAAATTTATCAAATCTCCCCACATATTTCAGGTATTGATATCCGGAAAGATCCTGAGATGATTCATTAAACTGATGGATTTTTCAGGTGTATCTGAATACGATGAGAGCAAAAGGTCCCTTAATTTTTATTTTTATTTTCGTTTTTGACATCGGTCAGCAATTCATCAGGTTCATTCTTTTATGTGTTTTGTGTGTGCCGAATTGCCGATCAAAAGTCATTGGTTGCCGATGTCAGAAAGCTGGAATACACACCTCCGTTCATCATGTTTTTTTTACGCGGCGATCAAATGTCTCATGATAGAAATTAATGATTATTATTTCATTTTCTTCCAATTTAATACTTTAACATGTTATATTCAGTTATTAGAGATGGCTGCGGTTTGGCGGAGACCGATTATGCATGGAGTTTCAATTATCGTTGGCGTGGGTTCACCAATGGTGCGTTGAGCTTCATTACATGTTTTCATCCAATTGTGACTAGTGAGGTTTTTTTTTCTTCTTATGAAATCATTTACTTAATTTAGTTTATGGATTTCTCAGATACAGATGATATTCTCAAATATAGGGTTTCACATGATTGCATATGTGGGGGTGTTGAATCTTGAAAGATAAGATGACTCCTTTGAACAATGGTGATGTCTTGCTTCATAGTTTATCAACTGGAAAAACATTTGAGCATTTTTGAACAATGGTGATTGTTGTATTTGTGGATTTATTCAATATTTCCTCAGCAAAATGTGACGACTTGGATATGAAGAGGAGTATAATAAAACACTATGGTTTAAGTTTTGCGTAAGTAAATATTGTTAATTTGTTTGTCGAGCTTGGGTTTTTCTAATTTGTATTTTTTTGGTATATATTTACATTTGACACTCCTTTATTATTTGCTTCCTTTGTGAAATAAAGACTTCTGTCTCGGTAATTTTATTTTCCTTCAAGTTAAAATGCAATATTTGTTTTTCTTTCTGTAAGTATACCTACTGTATGTGTACAAAACTTCGCATCGGGTTAATGGTCTTCACTCTTTTGTGACCATCACCCATCTCATTATTTGCCATAATAGTTTCTAAGTACCTACCATGAAACTAAAGACAATGATAATAACATGACATAAGTTTGCTAATATTGTAATTTATCATACAGGTTCCGTGTATCACGCCTATATTTTAAACATATTAATTTCACATTCACACATCATATTACACAAGTTTAGTTGTCCCGTGCATTATGCACGGGTTTTACTAATTATATATATATATATATATATATATATATAGAGAGAGAGAGAGAGAGAGAGATGGATTCACACCACTCTGGCTCTACTTCATCTGATTCTGTTTCAAGATCGTTATTCGTAGATCTAACTAGGAAGATAACGAACGGAGAAAATATTGATATAGAAGATTATCATTGTATCTTTATATATCTTTCTATATCCGTATCCTTCCCCGTCCCGTTGTCCCCCCTTGCTCGATCACTGTGGCCACTCCTTGATCGATCGATCCAAGAAGATTACACTAATAAACTTATTCAAGAAAAAGGTGGTGCTATAATCGCAGCCACAAGTGTATTAGATGATAGTAATTAGGTAATGAAGCTACCTTTATAGAAGAATAGTAGATCATTACAGAAGAATCTACTACTACAAAGAATCCGTCTAAATCCATAAGTAATGACACATACGATGAGGTGATAATTCAATCTCCAACACAATTGTTCACGAGCACGAATCGAATTCACATTAATAGGATTATATAAACACCGTTTATTTACTATATTAACTTACATTATTGTCAAAACATAATAATTGTTTCTCATTTGATATTTTTCTGACTTAATTTCTAAAAATCATTTTTTTCTTCATAAATTCGATGGGATTCAGTAACAACGTGTTGCAGTGACAGATGAATATACAGTGACACCTTATACAGTGACATGAATATTCACATATACAGCAGCACCTTATGCACTTTAGTGACAATGTACAGCGGCAATTGCGGTGACACATGATTTACCTCATGCATCGACGTTATTTTGTAAGGACAATAGTAGGGTGCAGTGACAATGGTAGTGACAATGAAGATGCAATAACAATTAACATCCAATGTCAATGAAGATACAATGACTATTGAATTACAAAAAAAATTATGAACATGCACTGACAAAGACGATTGAAAATACAATGACAAGGAAGATGCAGTGACAACTGAATTGATGCAGACAATAAAAGATGAAGTGACAATGACATTAACATTAACATAGTCAATTGAAAATCCAGTGACATTAGAAGATACATCGGCATGTGAAGATGCAATGACAATGGCACAGACAGAAAAAATTCAAAATGAAGAGACAATGGCATTGACAGATTCAATTGAAATGCAGTGACATCTAAAGATGCAGTGACATGTAAAGATGAGGTGACAATTAAACCACTAATAATTTCTTTGATTTGTTCTTCAATGTCTATCCATTCCAATTTTTTTTCATTAAGTGTTAAGTTCAATACTCAAAGAAATTATGCATGATCTAAGCACCAATTTGAAAATGGAACAATAAATGTGCCAAACAAACACACAAATCGACAAATGATCACAATGTTTTAATAACATTTGACACACCAATTGTTAAGCAAGCATAGCACCAGTACCATTATTCAAACCCTACCACATCCGCTGCTTCACGAGCTTCATACCTTAGCTGCAACACTTAATTACACCCAAAAGAGGGCGATGTTTCTATTTTTAAGCATTTTCCAAGGCAATTTAGCTAACAAGGCCCGGTTAGTAGTACTGTAAGCTCTAATAAATTTTGTATATTGCATAATTGCATGTATAAATAGGAATGTCCGAAGAAAATAAGCAATCGTCTCGTGGTCGTAAAAATGCACTTTAGCTTCCATCCGGTTAGTGCACTTTTAATCGTGTCAATCGCAATGGTGGACCCAGAAATTTTTTTCAGTGGGGGCCAAATTTAAAGAAAAGGCTAAAAAAAATCCTACTAGGGTTTCGAGCTAGTAACCTTCAGGTTAATAGTAAACCTTCTAACAAATTGAACTAAATAGACAATCGTAATAAAATTGGTCTGAATTAATATACATACACAGTTTTTAATATAATTAGAGGGGTATATTAATAAATTCGTACATAAATTTGAAGGATGAAGAAGAAGAAGATAAACGGGAATAAAAAATACTAGAACATAAAGGATGGGGAAGAAGAAGGGGGGGAGGAAAAGAATGGGACAGAAAAGGTGGGAGGAAGACGAAGGGGCGAAGGAATGGGGAAGAACAGCGAAACATATATCAGCGCTTGTTTTGTAAAGTGGTAGAGGAAAATTATTTTTCTCTTCTTTTCTTTTTTAGATGATCCGTTGAGTTTATCTTAAACGCCTAATTAAGTTTTAAAATGATCCTTATTTAAAAAATTAAAAAAAATTATAAAAAATTAAAAAAAAAAAAAAAATATATATATATATATATATATATATTAATTTGTACACAATTTACCATGCGATGCTTCTATGGAGAATTCCTTCTTGTTGTTGTATTATAAATTCCCCAGTTGAGTGTTGACCAATAGAAACATCTTGGTTTATTTCAAGGGTTTGAATAGAAACTATATACAGTAGAAACTCTATAAATTAATAATGTCGGAACCGGAGAAATTTATTAATTTAGAGAGTTATTAATTTATCGATAAATTAATAATTATTAATTTAAAGATATTGGAAGGTTATGAGGTGGGACAATCTGATCCAGGGAAGATAAATGTCCTTGATGCTATCAATTTGGCAATCCCAGCTTGGACGATAGATGTTCGAAAAGAAACAATAGCGAATTGTTTCCGACACTATAAAATTCGTTCAGCTAGTGGCGTTGCAAGAAATTTGGATGAATCCACTTTTGATGAAGAAACTCAAGACCTCGAGACTATGATCAATCGATGTGGCTATCGTAATAAGATGGATATCGACAATCTAATGAACTACCCTGGTGAAATGAAGAAGCGTGTTCGGAGGTTCGAGTTTAGAAGATATTGTGGGTACTATCATTGAGAACAATGCGAGAGGATGACGGCGAAGATGATACGGTGTCTTTGGAGCCCGTTACGCGAAAGGAAGCACTTATGGCGTCGAACACTCTTCACAACTTTATGATACAATACAAAAATACAACACCTGAGCTCCAAATAGACTTGAACTTTAAAGGAAAACTGACAACTATTGAATCATATTTCAATAGAGGGTAATATATTTTTTTCAGTTTTTATGAATTATTAATTTATGATTTTCTTGGGACCGAAAATTATAAAGGGATCTCCCGAAAAATTATTATCTTATTATTTTATCGATTTTTTCAATTTTTTACATTGGCCCAAGTCGGGACCGGACAAATTTATTATTTTAGAGAGTTTATTAATTTACTGAGTATTAATTTAAAGAGTTTCTACTGTAGCAAGAAAATTCTAACATATCTCTGGCAATACCTCTAAGATCCTTTGACTACCTCAACATCCACTCTTTTAACCGACTTTCAAATGTCGGCCGCGCCCCCAACTTTGCTGTGTTCAACTTATCAAGTATATATATATGCCCCTCCACATCTCCAAATCCTTAACAAAAGCAATCAATCAAATCCTCATCATCTATTAATTCAAAACATTCTCGCACTCGCAGACTAACTTCTCATCTTCTTCAGCAATTTTAATTTTCCACTACAAATTAATGGAGAACACGGGCGGTTCGTTAAACCGACCAACCGGGTATCCATCAATGGAAATGAACAAAAGCAAAAACATGGTAACAAACGCTGGTAGTTTTTCATATTCAAGATACGGAGATGAAATTGGATGGGATCACGGTGATTTCTCTCCCAAAGGAAATCGACCCTATATGATCCGATGGAAATCCGGAAAAAGGATCGATCAACGACTGTTGATGATATTGGAATCGTTTTCCGAAGAAATTTACTCGAAAAGAAAAGATTTTTTCAAGAAGATATTCCCTGTGAAACACGAGGAGTATGAGAAAGTGTTCGATAGAATTGAGGCCATGTTGCATAAAAATAATAATAAAGTTAAATCTCGAACGGTTCAAAGGAGTGTGAGCTTTGGCTCGAATCGTTTAAAGCTCGGGAAGTTTAAGTTGAAGACCCCAGGTGTGTTTCTTGATGTTGAATCACCAGATGATTGTCAAGGTGTTCAAAGTGGAACTAAGTAAACTAGAGCTCAATTCGATCTTCCATGTACGTCGGCTCAGATCAACGGTCGTTTTTCATGTCTTTTTCCTCTATAAATCAATGTATATGTCTTGGGGTTGATTTTGTAACTTTAACTTCAAATGATACTTTATTCTTTTATTTGTTAATAAATTAAATGTAACATGGGTATATATACATGCAATAAGGAATCTATTCCTGGCAAAGGTTCAGCTACGTTTTTGTTGTCCGGTCTTTGCAGGATCTAAGGGGATTAGCATTTGGAAGCAGTCAGTGAATGATCACAAAGCATTATTCCCCTGGACGCACTCTTCATAGATTATGAAGAGTGCACACATGTTGTGTTCTTTTCTTTCTTTTACTTTAGAGCTTTCCTTGATCTAAGCGAATGGACTCCAGTTGCTTTGCTATTTGATTACTCCAGGTGAAAATGAATGTTATGGCAGCACGAAGGCACAAAGTTGAGTGGCGGTTTCTTGGCAGTATTGATGTTGTTATGCTTAGGGAGATAATGCCCCGGATTATCCTAGTTTTCATTTTCTTTTCCTGCTTTTTAGCTGTTCTGTTTGATGTAATAGGTTTGGTTTGGGTGAATGTAGATCACCTTTCTTTTAGTTTTCTGGATGAGTTTTTTGCCAATGTATAGGGTCTATACTCTTTCCCTAGCACCCGTTTTTTTCCTTCCCGGGTTTTGTGAACTAGGGTTTTAAGGAGGTAGAACTATACATTGATAACGTAAAAGGTGTTGAGGAGGCCATGGTGGCACAAACCTTGTAATCTTTTTACAATGAATAAAATTACAGGTTTGAAAAGAAAAAAATACATGCAATAAGGATATATTCTCATTCATTATTATTTTTATTCATTTTTGTAAGAATTGTGAATACATGATTGCTACTACTATGTAGATCACATTGACTTAAATGTGCAAAATTTCACAACATTTGCATTAAATTTTTTTTTTCTTTTTTGAGGAACATTTGCACTAATTGTGATCTTCAAAATCAATAAAACATTCTTGCTACGACAATCAAAGAAACAACAATAGATGTCAAAATGAGAATGACAAATTGTCACTACGCACTTAATTTATGCATGTTTCTCAATATTATATGGAAAGAAAAAAAATGTAGGTTTATAAAAATAGGTGTGTTAAATTACAACTTTCGTCTCACAAAAAATGTTCATATTTTTAAAATAAATTGTCTCATAAAAAGTATCCATGTAGAAAACCAGTATAATGCGATTTTTCCAAACATACTCCTATCATAACATGTTGAAGTACATAAGTGAAGAAAGGCTCTTTTTTGGCTCTTTGAGTCAATTCGTCGAGCACATGAGCAAGAAAGCAGTTGGAGTTTGTTACAACCTATGATGCACCGACATTAATCTGGGCGCCGTGCGCCGTGTCCGCACGACACGCGACCGACACGCTCCGGCACGTGTCGAATGATTAAAATAATATTATTTAAAATTTTAATATCCGTCACGTTGTCGATACTCCCCGACGCGGCACTGACACTCCCCGACACTCCTGAACCCAATTTTTTTTTTCTTTATTTAAGTTTTCTTCAATGGAAACGTTAAAATACACGATTTCTATTTCTATAATAATTTAATAAATAGTACGTTGTATTAAGTTTATATGTTTCTTGTTGATAAACAATCATTTTTACAATTTGTAGTATTTTGAAAGTCAATCACAATTTTCTTGGCACCGTATAAAGGTCGAATATCTATTTTAGATATTCATAGAGTTTACGTATTACCTATCTTATTTTTAGATTTTTATGAATATATATATATTTTTTTTGATAAATTGAATCTTATTTACATCATTATATATATAATGTGTCGACAGCGTGTTGTGTCCTTAAATTTTGGAATTAGCCGTATCACCGTGTTCTTGTCGTGTCGTGCGGCGTATCCGTGTCCGTGTCTGTGCAACATAAGTTACAACCGTTTCTGGCACACCAGCTCTATATAAACTTCGATTAGCAACATTAGGAGTTAGTTAGTCAGTTTAATTTTGTTATTGAAAGCTCAATTGAAAAGATTCCAAAAACTTCGTATTTTCCCGCTTTTTAGTTCATTCGAATTCTTGAAGCTTCGAACTTCATCAATGGCATTTTTCATTGCGTTCATAAGTTTCTAAAGCTAAATTCAACATGGTATCAGAGCATGCCACTTGAATCCGATGTATTTCCCTGTTTTTCTTTTGTTTTTCTGTTGAATTAGTTCCAGATTCTTGGTATTCCAATGGCAGGTGCCGTCAATCAAGGAGTTGCACCTGTGAATCCTCCAAATAATACGGATAATCCAAGCTTGTTTTGTTATAGCCTTTATTGAAAGGCACAGAGAATTTTCATCACTAGAGAATGGTGGTTTCTAAGGCATTATCATCAAGAGGTAAGTTGTCTTTCATCAATGGTACAACCACTATGCCTCCAGAAGATGATCCAGCTTATGAAAACTGGATGTAACTCAATGATTTGGTAACTTCTTGGCTTATAAATTCTATGATTCGAAACATTTCTGAAAGTGTTATGTATTTTGTGTTGAAATAGTGTCCTAAACCCAATCGGGTTGGACCAGATCCGACCAGGTCGGATCATTTCTACTATTTCTTTATGTTTATGCATATATTAAATGGCTTTTATGTTGTCATGTATATGTTCTTTTAGTGAACCAATTACGAATTATTATATGATAACGTCCTTAGTATTAAACTGTGATAGAGAAACCATGATAGGCGATTATGGTTGATGAGATCTCTAATCACTTTAATAAGTTTGATACTTAAATGTCTCTAGGCGATGTACTATTAAACGGGGCATTGATAGTACGAACAGGCTAGCACGTATTAGATGTCTTCTGTCTTTAAGGGCAGGGATAGATCTCGTCTATCAAAGTGTAGAGACACTTGGACTGTACGTGGACGTGTATTAGAGAATGCGTACGTTAGACTGACCCACTTACATGGATAAGTGTCACACTATGTGACGGTTGTGTAATTATCCTTAGGACCGGAGTCTTCATGGCATCCCGGTGTGGATTGTCATGATTTGACACTATAGAGGTTTCTCCTAGCCACGGGGCGATCATGCGGTAGTGATTGGGTGTGATACTGAAGCATGCGGATTATACATGTTTGGTCGTCTGGGAATCGCGTACCCAATCAGTAGGGGTGAATATCCGAAAGTGCCTTCTTATAAGGAATGTCTTACTCTCGTGAATCTTTGCAAAGTGGAAGTAAATGAGTTACTTTGAGAGAGCTTGATATCCATATTATAAGATACGGTCGTTGATGTTTTGACACTCGACTAACGACTATATAGATATTATTACAGCGATGTGATTGTAAGTTACACGGTAACTATTTCACATGAAAGGTAGTAGTCATTGCATTTGACTCTTCCGATGATTGGGGGTCACGGTGTGTTGCTAGACGCTATCCCGTGATCGTTAGGTATGAAGGGCATTTTCGTAATTTGCATTTTGTGTCTACGGCCAACATATTCGGAAGCCTATCGAGTCACACACATATGAACATCTAGCCGGATTAAAATGTGGTTATAGTTGATAACCAAATAAGGAAATTTTATCTCGAGACTATAAATGTTATAGTGGTAAATTAATATAGTGGTATTTATTTGTTATGAATAAATATAGTACAAGATATTAATTATGTTGATTAATTAAATATATATATATATATATTAGATATATGTGGCCAAAATTTGTGTGTATGACACACGTGAATTTGGCTATAAAGTGGCGCAAGTTTTTTGTGTATTGGATACATTTGGTTTGTGCAATTTAATTAATAAGATTACCATAATATTAAAATTAGATATTAATTGATTTTGGAAAAATAGATTTAAGGTAACAAGATAAATATAATCAATATAAGATATTGACAATATCTTAGAAATATTTAATAAATGATACTAAATTAAATGAGATAAATCAATATAGGAGATTTTCCTTATTTTATTGGGAAAATGTTTTCTTCTCCTCCACTCTAGTCTGGGGCGTCACTTTCCCTATATGGGTGTCAAGCTCTTTTGTACATCACAATTCCAAGAGCTAATAGTTCTTGTGTAAAATAAAGAGCATCCTATAGAGAGTTGGAGAGAGGGGAAAAGGTCCGGTCTAGCAACCGGAGTTTTCCAATAGCAATCCATGATGGGATTCCGATGGGCTGTTCGTGTGGATCACCGGTAGAGGCCGAACACTTGGGCGGCTCTATGCAGAACTACTCTCCTTAGACGGTCAAAGCGTCGATATTTTAGATCAAGCAAGGTAACACCGTCTACTAGCTTATTTGTTTATTGCTTAAACGAAGTCGATCTTGGGTCGATAGGAAATAAATTTTAAATTCCGCTGCGTTCCCGCATAGATTTCCTAACATTTTGACACATCAAGAGAGATTTGGTTAGATTTTCAAGATAGATTTGGTAGAGCTGATGCGTATCGATTATCAAATCTTGAAGAGGAAATTGAATGAGTCAAGAAAGGTTCATTGTCTGTGACTGAGTATTTCACAAAATTGAAAACCCTTTGGGATCAATACTTGGTTTTAAGGCCAATACCACCTTGTACTTGTGCTGCTTTGCTCATGTTTAGAGAGCATTATGCCAATGCTTATACAACCAGATTTCTAAAAGGGCTAAATGGGAATTTTAGGGCTGTTAAGTCACAAGTTTTGATGACTAGGCCTCTCCCTGATGTTAAGACTGCTTCTGTGATGGCTCTCAATCATGAAGAGCAGATGAATAACTCTAATTCCAGTCTTGATTATGTATTGTTAACTGCTAATAGTCACAGAGATATCGATAGTAATGTTGTTGTTAATCCAAGATTTGGTAATCAAGGTAGAGGTCAATGAAGGGGTAATGGTCCTGGTTATAATGCTGGTAGAGGAAATTCCAAGAAACCTTAGTGTACTTACTGTGGTAAAGAGGGAAATATTGTTGAGAAGTGTTATAACAAGTTTGGTTGTCCACGTAACTTCAGGGGTTTAGTATGAAACAGTTCTATAGACTTAAGAGAATTGTGCATCAGAAGTCCTGTGTTAGGACACCTCAACATAATGGCTTGATTGAAAGGAAGCATCAACATATTTTAAATGTCACTGTGTTGTTCATGCTGTACATTTGATAAATACGACTCCTACACCCTTATTAGATAACAAGACTCCATATGCAGTTTTGCATAAAAAGGAACCAGATTTATATGTGTTAAAAGTCTTTGGATGCTTGTGTTTTGTTTCGACATCTGCTCAAGGCAGAGACAAGTTTGACAACATGAGTAAACCTTCTATTTTCCTGGGTTTTGAACCTAATATAAAAGGCTATAAAGTATTGGACATTGACACCAAAAATGTTTCTGTTTCTAGGGATGTGGTATTTCATGAGACATCTTTTCCTTTCTCTTCTAAATCCGATCAGTCTATTCTTTGTCTTCCATTACCTTTGTTAACCACTGATGATCACATTGATGATTTATTACAAACTCAAACCATTGATCCTTCACCTGATCATGATCACCACATTGATCACACTACTACATCACATACTGGTGATGATGTTATTTCACTAAACCACACTACTGGTGATATTCTTCCACAAAATCACAGAAGGTCCAATAGGACTAGATCTACTCCATCTATTTGAATGATTATGTCTGTACAAATCATGTCAAAAGAACATCACCACATACAATTGATACTGTGATAGCTTATGCTAATGTTTCATCTAGTTATCAAGGTTTCATTGGCAATATCAGTGAAGATAAGGAACCAAACACTTTCAATGAGGCAGTTACAGATCCTAGATGGCAACAAGCAATGGATTTGGAACTGGAAGCATTGCAAAAGACAAACACTTGGACATTAGTCTAGCAACCAAAGAATATCAAACCCATAGGGTGCAAATGGGATATAGGATAAAGAGAAAATCTGATGGATCTATAGAGAAATACAAGGCAAGGTTGGTGGCTAAAGGATTCACACAGACAGAATGGATAGACCTTATTGAAACCTTTTCACCAGTTGCAAAACAGACAACTATCAGGCTGTTTATGGCATTAGCTGCACAAAAGGGATGGTTGTTGCATCAGCTAGATGTCAACAATGCTTTTTTGCATGGGGATCTTGATGAGGAAGTATATATGAGACCACCACATGGCTTGAAGGCAGATGGCTTAGTGTGCAAGCTCAATAGATCCCTTTATGGACTCAGACAAGCCAGTAGACAATGGAATGCCAAACTGGCTCAGAAATTACTAGAAGATGGTTACACACAATCCTAAAATGATCACAGCCTCTTTACAAAAAGGTCATGAAGATAACTTCATAGCTCTCCTAGTCTATGTTGATAATATTATAGTAGGAAGTCTACAGTTGTCAGAAATTTGACATTTAAAGGATCTTCTACACTCTGATTTTAGAATCAAGGATCTGGGAACCCTAAAATATTTCCTAGGTTTTGAAGTAGCAAGATCTAAACAAGGGATAGTCATCAACCAGAGAAAATACTGCCTTGATCTGCTAAAACATTTTGAATTCCATGACTGTAAACCAATGCCTACACCTATGCATACCTCTCAAAATCTAACATATGTTGAAGCCTCAGCCTTGAAATCTAATGCTTACTACAGAAGCCTGGTTGGTAAGCTTCTTTACCTTTCAAACACAAGACTAGATATTTCTTTCCATGTGCAACAATTAAGTCAGTTTCTTGACTGTCCTAATGAAACACACTTACAAGCAGCACACAGGCTCCTTAGATTCCTAAAGTCAGCCTCAAGAAAAGGTTTACTCTTCCCTAGTAAAGGCAACATTAAATTGAAAGCTTTTAGTGATGCAGATTGGGCAGGGTGCACAAAAACAAGAAGATATGTCATATGATACTTGGTTTATTCAGAAGATGCATTGATTTCTTGGAAGTCTAAAAAGTAGCCAACTGTTTCAAGAAGTTCTAGTGAGGTAGAGTACAGAGAAATGGCAATCAATGCCTGTGAAATACAATGGTTACTCTATTTACTCAAAGATTTCCACATTTCCTACATTGATGTTGTACCCTTATACTATGACAGTCAAAGTGCCCTTGATATTGTAAAAAACCTGTCTTCCATGAAATGACAAAACATGCCATTTGTAAGGGAAAAATATCTAGCTAAGATACTGAATCCATTGTCAATCAACACAAAGATCAGCCAGCAGACAACCTAACCAAACTTGTTGATAAGTCTACATTCACCAGATTACTTCAGGCCTATCCACTAGCTAAAAGATATGTATGCCATTCAGTCCAATCCCACGGAACATGAAATACATAAGTGAAGAAAGTTTTTTTGACAAGCTTCAACATGGTTTCAACAACCATCTTTAAGCTTGAGGGGGGTGTTGAAGTACATAAGTGAAGAAGGGTTTTTTTGGCTTTTTGAGTCATTTTGTCGAACACATGAGCAAGAAAGCAGTTGGAGTTTGTTAATTTCTGGCACACCAGCTCTAGATAAACTTCGATTAGCAACATTAGGAGTTAGTTAGTCAGTTTAATTTTGTTATTGTAAGCTCAATTGAAGAGATTCCAAAAACTTTGTATTTTCCCGCTTTTTAGTTCATTTGAATTCTTGAAGCTTCAAACTTCAGCAATGGCGTTTTTTATTGCGTTTTTAAGTTTCTAAATCTAAATTCAACATAACACTTAATATTTATATATTCATTTCATATTCCAAAAGAACATTTATTATAGGATAAGGGTATATATGTCCTTCACTACTTAAAATACAACACATTAATTATTATTTTTAATCTGTATGCAACATATAAAGTGGATACTTTTTGTGGGACGGAGGTAGTACATACTAATGATCTATCGGTCTTAAAATGACTTGTTTTATTGGGATTTTCAATTTGACATGGAAAGAATGGTGCCACATGTACTTATCGGTCTTAAGATGACTTTTTTTATTGGGATTTTCAATTTGACATGGAAAGAAGGGTGCCACATGTACTTTAGAGAGATAGTAGAGCCGTAGATTATGAAATTTTCGAGGATTATGTTTCGTTCAATCGATACTACCATTAGAAATAACAAGTATGGTATGATTCGTGCATCTTTTGAGGGTGTAAATCATCATTACTAAAATGCTATGGTTGCTTGTGGCTTTTTATCGGACGAGACCATCACCTCATAACGGTGATTGTTTGAGACTTGTTTAAAGTCTATGGGTGGAAAACAACCAAAAACTTTATTCATCGATCAAGATTCTGGCAACGAGTAAAAACTTTATCATGATTCTACCCTTTCGTGCAAGGAGTAACTACGTTCGTTTATAGGGTACCTTCAGCCTATAAAAGGCACAAGTATGCAGACAAAAATTCATAAGTTTGACAGCATCATCAGAACAACTTTGAGTGTCCTCGGGTTTGATTCAAACAAGTCACTGTTTGAATCAAACACCTCTATTGTATCCTGAGAAAGATTTTCGTTTGATCCCTTAGTGAAAAATCGTGTGGGAGGAAACATCTCTTAAAAGACAACGTTCTTAACGTGCCTTGGAGTTTCTACTTCTCTGTCAAATTCTAAGTACTAAATTTTTTCCTAACAAGCGGCACATATCGCAAATGTCCCCTCTAATTTGCCTGTTTTTCGGTCTAAATAAAGGCATGCCGATGTTTCGTAAGTGTATGAAGAGTTGTGATTTATAAGAGAATTTTGAGAGGACATAATTAGATATTTTAGGCAAGAATAATGTATTTGAAAATTCTTGATTGAATCGTATGTATAAAATACATGATATATGGATTACAACATTCAATACGGATAAATTTCGTACGAGATTGAAATATACTTCACCTAGTGAGAGTATAAATCATGCACTTGAAACCATTGCCGATAGAACCACATGATCGTATGAATTTTTTAGTGCTTTTCAGAAACGCATTAGGTTGTGAGAAATTGAGAAACCGAGTAAAAATTTGTAACCGGATTGTTTATGTAAACCTCTCACCTCATAGTAAGGGCATTTGTGTGTTTCCAAAAATTGTCGACTTGTTCTTTTTCTTTTAAGCTTTTCTAAACTAACAAGAAGCTAAAAAACAACATATGGGTCTGAAAAGTCCATGAAAATGCTTCAGAAAGCCATGTTTTTAGTTCTTTTAATAAAGCCTTTGCCGCTTTCCCGTCCAGAGCCCTCGGGAGAGCGCCTGCCTCGACGTCTACAAGCTTGATTTGATCGTTTTTGGGTTCGTTTTGCAGATCAAAGTTGTGAAAATGAAGCAGAACCGGTTTCAGACCTAAGGCTCTGAAAAATCTATAAAAAGGCTCCAAAAAGCCCCGGACTTCAGATATTTCACGTTTTTTGTTCTTTCAGTAAAGCCTTTACCACTTTCCCGTCCAGAGCCCTTAAAAAGTACTTGCCCCAACGTCTACGGGCTCGGTTTGATCATTTCTAGGTTCATTTTGTGGACCAGAGTGGTGAAAACGAAGCAGAACTGGTTTCATAAGTTGTTTCAGACCGAGATTCATCTTTCGAAGGTAAGAAACGTAATCTTTCTCGTTTAGTTCTTAGCCTTGATCTTTTTAGGGTTAAATTTTTGTGGTATTCATGTTAGAGTGATGTCTTCTTCGTAGATTCACATATATTCGATGTATAAGTGATGTTTGTTCGTAGTTCGGCTTGTAATTTGGTTCGTTGTTAAGGTAAGAATTTCGTTGTATGAAAAATGATCCATCATTGATTTAAATATTTTGTTTTATTACTTTTTTTCAGGTTAAATGCACGAATATGGACATGATTATGTGTTTAGGGTAGATGATGGAGGTCAAGTTAAATTATTAACTCGAGACCTACTAACCCACTAGCAAGAGAACTAGGTTCAATTGTAGTATAGCTAGATAGAGTCGAGGTCGATCCCACAGAGACTCGGCACAAACAAAACACAACTTACTTTATCAGAACTAAATTGAAAGGGCGGTCTACGACCAACTAAATGCAGTAAATAAAATAGTGACAACCACAAGACACAAAATACCACAAAGACAAATTAAAGACTACTAAAACACGGATAATACGGTTGATATTATCTAGACAAATAGTATTGATTACGCTAGTAGATCATAACTCCCCCATGTGAATTAGGTTGATAACGAGACAAAACAAACGTTAAAGATTAATTATTATGACTACGGGAGTCATCCCCTAAGGTAGATTTAGCTCCAATTAGGCCCTCTAAATCATCGTGCCTCCATTACGTGACTTCGCTTTTTAATGCCTCCATCTCATATAACTTCTGACACAATTACGAGACTAGGGATGCCGGTATAAACCGTAACCTCATCTAAGCAACATTCCTAGGGTAAGGCGTACTTCTTAGATGCCGATTCAATCTATATCCTAAGTAACAATCACTTTTTAGGTTTCATGTTAAATTATGATGACGAATAATTAAGTTGATCAGGTTCAATTACTCGTTTAAATTCCAATTCAGAGAATCTGACGTAGTCGAAGCCGATCATAATATTGCCCTACACATTACCACGCTCGGTCGACCGGACGACAGCACTCGGGCGACCGAATGACATGCCTCGGTCGACCGAACACAGTTCTGTGTCGGAACAAATCATGATTACTTCTTAACGTTTCTAACCTAAACACATGGGTTCGTAAATTAATCTACATCACGCAATCAATACAAATAAAACTACTCCATAATAAAATATATCAGATCTACGAATAAAGATTGCATAATTGAATAGTCATACCCTCGAAGACGAGAGTGACTCCCACTCTTTAATGCGCTCCCTAATCGGAGAATCCGACGAATCCACAATGAACGAACATAAAGAAAATAAAACTAAAACTTAAAAGCTAAAATTGTATGAATTGTTTTGTGTTGTAGTGGTGTGTGTTCTCAACATCGTGGCTGCTGTTTATATAGGAGTTGTAGCCGACATAGGGAGAATCCAGAAGATTGACATGCATTTATCTCATTAGGCTCGGGTGACCGAACCTCCTGCCTCGGTCGACCGAATAAAGTGGCTCGGTCGACCGAGCCTCCTTTTTGCACATGTTAAACGCGTTTCTTGTCTAACTTGTTCCCCACTGCCTTCTTCCGTGCTGATCTGATTTGTCTCTTCATTAATACTCCGATTTTCTTCCTTATTATCTTGAGATTTCGAATTGAATGATATTTATCCTCCCGATTTATCATGATCTGCAAAATCAGCATTTATCGCACAAATAAATTGCTCTTTAATAATAAAAACAGCTAAATACCAATTATCATATTAATAATCACTTATCATTAAATAATAACTATAAACACGTGATTAAATATGAAATATATATAATTAACTCCGATTTAAGGTTGTAATTGATGACATAAATGGGTATATTTTAACTGTCATCAGTAGATGTCGGGTAATTGTGGATCATGAAAACAGGTCTAAGGGTGTCGGTACAATCACTTTCCCGACAGCACATGTCGGTACAATGCCGTTATTGAAGCTCCAGAACTAGGCTATAGCCATTTTGTGATGTATATGGTATTTTCAAAGTGTTATTTTGTTTTCTTGAAATTCTATAAATATTCTTACTGCGTTTTGGTTGCGAGTAGTGGAAATAGCTTGTTAGTTTGGTGTTGCTATGGTCTTTGATTGATCGCGTAGGCTAAAATATAGCTTTAAACTACTCCCTCCGTCTCATTTTATTTGTCCATTTTT
Organism: Gentiana straminea; assembly: GCA_036785695.1. Classification (NCBI taxonomy): domain Eukaryota; kingdom Viridiplantae; phylum Streptophyta; class Magnoliopsida; order Gentianales; family Gentianaceae; genus Gentiana; species Gentiana straminea. The sequence continues at coordinate 8,284,149 of JAVUPR010000114.1, forward strand.
CTTTTTTGGTTTGTCCCAAAATAAGTGTCCACTTTGTGCATTAATTGTCAAATTTATTCAAATGTCCTCTTTACAATATTTACGATAAAAAGTGTGTAGTATTAAATGCTCCAACAACTAAAGGGCATAAATGTAAAAATATAGGATCATTATGAGATTCAAAGCAATAACTACAATTTTCTTAATTTATGTGCAAAGTCAAACAGGACAAATAAAATGTGACGGAAGGAGTAGAATTTATGTGCTTCTACATGCCTTTTGTGTTTTCCGAGACTTTCTTGGTGAGGTCCAATTACTTACCCAATGTATTGTACTTAGTGCCATGATCAACGTATCATGTGAGATGTATGCCTAGTTGAATTACTCATGTTGCAGCTCGATGTATTATACCGAATATCATGATCTTAGGTGTCATATGGGATGTTTGGCTAGCCATATTACCTAAATTGCACAATACCATCATGTTAGGTGGTAGTATGTGTTGTACCCTGGACTGTGTGGTATTGTTTGTTGAAACAATATCATGAATATGGATACTGAGACAGGAACATAAACATGCTAAGTAGGTTAATGTAGGAATTGAACAAGTACGTGCAAGATGAACTAATGTAGTAAATAGGACATGTTTCTATGCATATCTCAAGTTATGCTTTAAAGTAGTTTCATTACTATATGCCTTTAATTTTTTCTTTAAACGGATGAAATAGATTAATGTCATGTCTTATGAGTGAAGTCATGAAGTTCTTTCCGTTTTATTAGTTTCGTTTCAGTTGTTGTTTGCACTGAATAAGGCGTGATTTCCAAAAGTTAGTAGTTTCTTATTTGGTCATGTGGAATTATAATGGATGCTAACATTTATATTTAGTTATTTATAATTATAGTTTGAAAGCACCAGTGTTGTAACATCCCGACTTTTCGTAAAAGGGTAAAATAGTCATTGGGTGTATTTACTACGACCTAATTATTATTTGTCCCATTTATTTAAGTGAAAAGGAATTAATTAAAGGATTTAGTTATTTAATTAATAAATTTGATTAAATGGCTATAAAAAGAAATAATCCCAATTATTTCCTCATAAGTTACACACGCTGATTCTGAAAAAATAGAAGAAGGAACGGCGGCAACATCTCCACAGACGCAAGAAGAAAGCGAAATAAAAGGAAGAACCGTGTGATCAATTCGTTCATCTGTTCAAGATGCCGCAGGAGAGAAAAGTGATCAGCGCGAGGAGACGCAACTTTGGAAAATAAAATATCCTTATTTCGTAAGTTTTCGGTTTAGCCCAAGTTTTCGGTATTCGTAGAGTTCGATTCTTGAAAAATTCGTATCTTTTAATCCGTAGCTCTGTTTCGCAGCCGTGAGTAGTCGAAACGATCGTCTTGAAGCGTAGAATAATCTAAAAATAGTTTCACAGCAGTAAACCCAGGTAATCTTCAGTTTTACAGGCTTTTTCAGTTTCGTTTTTCTGCAAAGAAATAGGATTTTAGGGTTTCTTGTTGTTCACATAGGTTTTGGGGTTGAGGATCAACAAAGTGGTTGGTTGCAAACCGCTTGGTGTTTTGTTGTCGAGTTTTGCAAGCAAATAAGGTAAGAGGCTCTTCCTACGATTCCAATTATCGTTTATAAGGTTTAGATCAAGTTCTAAGGTGTTTAGATGATAGAAGACGTGTCTTTTTGTTGATCAAAGGATCATAGACGATAGGGTATGTTTAGATATGACTCTATGTGTTTTCTCGTGCATAAATTGTGTTATGTTTATGTTGGAATCGGATTAGAAATCGAGTTTGAAGATTTGGGGTTTTGGGAAAAACGCAGGTGGACGGGCGTCTGCATAAGCGGACGGGCGTCTGGAAGCTTAGAAACTCAAACGGGCGTTTGCCTTAGGCGGACGGGCATTTGAGGAGTGATTTTACATACAGGTTGTAGCGTCTTTAGGTGGACGGGCGTCCAGTTATAGTGGACGGACGTCCAGTCCCAGACGGACGTCCATAGGTTTGGACGGGCGTCCAGTAGGGTTTAAACGAGCGTTTAGGGTTTCAGACGGGTGTTTGTTCGGTTTACCTTGTTTTATTGATCTTAATCGATTCAGTTTAGTTCAGGCTCCAATGTTATGTTATTTATTGCGTTGAGCTTTTAATTATGATATATTAAGATTAATTAAAAATTGAACTAGCTTCGATTGTACTTCTGTTGCGTTCAGTTAAAACACTGAATGTACTCTTAAAGGGAGTTGAAGTTCGGATCCGTCGGAAGGGCATGAAAGGGCTTGTGCTTTGGTGAACTAGAGTTCATCAATGTCTGTGTATTTGCTAGGACTTGTCCGTGTCTAAGTGGTCAGTGTACGAGTAGGAGATGTGAGGGAGCTTACTTGAAAACACTAGGGATGGCTAGTTAATTCACATCAATACTTACATATGTGTAGTAAAAGATAAAGCATCATCTATTCTCGGTTAGACACTATTCCATATCGGCGATGTGATACGTTCATAAAAGGTGGACAACACCGCCGGCCTTAAACGGCCGAAGGGTAGTGGAGGAAATCCATCGGACGTATACGCATACCGGGAAGACCCCGGAGCTAATCGGTGCTAATCACCGTTAGTTAGCAAGTATATCTTCAGGCTGATGAACGCCATGCGCAGTGTCCTTGAGTAATGACGCAACAAAGATAAGCTAAGTAGAAACGTTTAGTCAATTCATGTTGATGGACATGAAATGAACCCTAGATTGAGTCGGTCACACAAAGATAACTAACTAAATGATTAAATATCTTTTCTTTATAAATCTTAATTGTTGTCATAGCTTCTCACTTTTACTAAGTACTTTGTACTTACCTTCTTTGCATTTTCTTTTGTATGCATTGTGGGGTGAGAAGACGAACAGGTTGATCAAGTGTAGACGACGGCTTTTGAAGACTTAAAGTCTTGACGAAGCTTCTAGAATATTTTCTTTGTAAAGGTTGTATTAGATTGGTTGTATCTCTTCTCTTAGATTTGCTGTACTTCTACTTTTAAGACATCGTATTGTATAAGTCTTTGGGTTTCTAATCGTTGTAATCTTAACTATCCATCTTTAGTATGGTTAATTTCTATTCATAGTAGCTTTTATGTTTTTACCCGAGTCTTTTTAGCTTCCGTTTGCTTTATTTGATACGACGACGTAGAGGCTTGCGTATAATATTAGACTTATTTAATGCTATACGCGCCGAACGTTTCTCTTCCGGATAAGGGCTCGGTATCCGGGAGCGGGGCGTTACAAGTGTTCTTCTTGATGGTGTTTTTATTAAAGACCTTGAGGGTCTTCTCCTCGAGTCTTTTCAAAAAAAAAAAAAAAAACTTCGCACATTTATTTATTACTAAAATTTGACGTCAGACTTACGTGGTTTTAAGGTTTCTCTAAAAGTCACGTACCGAACGTTTTCTATTCTCTAATAAAAATTCGGTATCCGGGAGCGGAACGTTCTGGTTTAAAACCAACTTGTATAACTAGTTTTCACTACCAAATATTGTAACTGTTTAAGAAAATTTGCTTATAACCGAACCTCTATCCAAACCCTTTATGACCGAATAAAAAACCGAACCGTTTATAACCTAATAGAATGTTAACAATTTATTTCGGTTTTCGGTTAATTAACCAAACCAAACTGAATGTTTCAATTCGATTCAATTCAGTTACCTAAACAAAAGGTTCGATTTCAATTTTTCGAATTATGAACAACCGAAAACTTCGGTTCGATTTCGGTTACTGTCATTAACCGTATCAAACCGAATCGTGTACACCTTTAACCAAAATGAAACATGCACGCACACACAAAGTGCATAACTCATGAGAATCGAATCCGCGGTGAGGTGAGAGCGAGGATTCAATTCTCATCCCCCGAGAAAACAAAAAAAAATTATGAACCATACGATTGCAATTCTATATGAATGAGTTTTGCATTTTGTGGTCGATGTATGTGGAGTAAGCATAGCCATATGACACAATCCTGCCTGTGGACCACTAGAATCATATGATAGTTTCAAGATATTGAAAAGAAACTACCAAGAAATCTGTAATAAATCTAAGCAATGCCTATAAAATACATTTGACAAAGTCAACATTGACCCTGCCCCACAATTTAACAAACTTTTCAAATATGTCGGCCATCACTGATATGCTTGTTGATCAATAGAAACAAGAGACGTATTGATAAAGTATATATATATATGTTTATTTTTTTCTCCTTGTTGTCCAAGTCTAAGTGACTTATATACATACCTATAAATACCCCAGCCCACATCTCCAAAACATTAACAAAACAAAAACCAGTCAATCTTCTTCATCTTTCTTCATTTTTTGACATTTTTCAGCAACTTCTTTCGACTGTAATTAATGGAGAACACCGGCGGTGGTTCAATAAACCAGCCAATCGGGTATCCATCAGCCCCCTCAATAAACATGGTAACAAATGCTGGCAGTTTTTCGTATTCAAGATACGGAGATGAAATTGGATGGGATCACGGTGATTTCTCTCCAAAAGAAAATCGACCCTATATGATCAGATGGAAATCCGGTAAAAGGATTGATCAACGGCTTTTGATGATCTTAGAAACGTTTTCCGAAGAAATTTACTCGAAAAGAAAGGATTTTTTCAAGAAGATTTTCCCAGTGAAGCACGAGGAGTATGAGAAAGTGTTCGAGAGAATTGAAGCCATGTTGCACAAGAATAATCAGGAAGTTAAATCTCGAACGGTTCAAAGGAGTGTGAGCTTTGGCTCGAATCATTTAAAGCTCGGGAAGTTTAAGTTGAAGACTCCTGGTGTGTTTCTTGATGTTGAATCGCCAGATGATTGTCAAGGTGTTGAAGGTGGAACCAAGTAAATCGGGTCGGATCAAACGATCGTTTGTCATATCATAAAATCATAATTCATGATAAAGTACTTTGTGATTGTTGTATATGTCGTTGGGTTAATTTTGTAATTTTTACTACAAAAGATACTCTATTCATTTATTTCTTTATTTTTTGTGAAAACACTATTCATTTATTTGTTAATAAATTAAACGTCACATGTATATCTATACAATATGAATTCTCATTCATATTTTTATTTATTGGATTCTTAAATTTGTTTTAATGAATTCTTATTCATCAATTTTTTATTTTTTTGTAAGAATTGTGAGTACGAGGAAGTACATGATTTCTACTGTTATGCAGATCACATGGTCTATAATGTGCAAAATTATACCACATTTGTCTCAAAATGTAAATTCATTTAAATTTTTGGTTTTGTCCAATAATATAAGTTTATTTACATAATCAATAACACTGTCATTTTTCACAATTTCCTTTATATACATCTATATATCATTCAGCCACTACTCAGCAAATAAATGTATATAATAAATAGGCTAATTGCAAAATAAGGCCCTACTAAGAGCACTCGCATCAGTGTCTCTTAACTGATTCTACACTTTATCGACTCCAATACCATTTTTATGTGGTTTACAAAATCTTTATACAAGGTCAACTGCATTAGACTCTCTATTGTACAACATTAAAATAACTATGAACCATAAAAGATAGGACATATTTTGAAACACACACACACACATATATGTATCTTAGAAAGTGGGAACGTTATGGGAAACATCACATGATGGACTTGTGAACGTCCAATATAAGAGGGAAAATAATATTGGACTTGAGAATGTCTGACAAGTGACCTTAGTCGTTAACGATTAGATAAACAAAATGGTTGTTGGCGAACTAGGAAGGTCCTTAGTTCGCATGAATGTTGTAGAGGAATCATTCCACAACAGAAGAACAATGCAAAAGTGCAAGGTTGAGCACCTGAAAGAATAAACATCCGAGAAATCAAGAAGAGAGCAAGAATCTCAACGTGAAGATGTTAAGGTGCCAAAATGAGCATACCAAAAAGGTATCAGAATGAAATAAATACTTGCCAAAGAGCGTCCAAGTTTTCATCAAAGAGAGGTTAATTCAAGATTGAGAGATGATAGAAATTTCTTCAAGGTAATGTGAAGGAGAATCAAAAGTTTTGAAAAGAAGAGTACGCGATAACCAAGTTTTTGTGTGAAGGATGAAAGACACTTAAGAAATGTCGGATAAAGTCTGATTTCGTAGAATTAATTCAAACTACCAAAAGAGGTGAAAAGGCTCATTGATGATCTAATTTAAGGGTTCAAGGTTTTACTACTCGAGAGGGATAGTACAATGCCAAAGAATAAATGTTCAAGGTTATTCCTTATGAGGGAATGAAAATGTTAAAACAGAACAGACATTTCAACTAGTTTAACAAAATTGTTATAGAACCACAAAGACAGAAGAGGGAACGTCAAAAGGTGTGTCCGGTGGTTCATGGCTTTAAATGGCCTGAATGAGATTTAAAGTTAAAAAGGTGCAAGATGCATTAATCTGAATTGAAATTAATAAGACTGTGAAGTCCATATGTTGGTTGCAAGATATGTTCGGAAGGCATCTTGGCAAAGACTACCTTCTGCTTGAACTGGTTTAGCGTAGATTGCCAAAAGGTTGAGGGTAAGTAATTGAAATGTATGTCATAGTAGGCTTTAAAGACTTGACTGGCAAAATGGTGAGATGCATACCTTGAAAGAGCAGGCAGCATTAGGTGAAAAGCTTACAATATCATCACTACCCTTAGGAGGGAAGCTGAGAATGAACACAAGTAAGAAGAATGTTCTGTCATTAGGAGATTTAATCAATTTTGGATTTGAAAGGAAGAATGAAAGTACAACAATGCAACATTAGAAAGAACTTGTTTCTTTGATTTTGAAAAGATAAAGGTATGCACTTGTTCAAAAGAAAGGCTTATAGAGATATGTTTCTGAGATAATTCGTGACAGAAGATGGCGAGAAGTTATTGAACTCAAATACCTCAAGTGAGGAATCAAATGGAAGTAATTTACTAGAAAATGCATAAAAGGTTTTGAACTTCAAACATGTCATACTGGAAGGTAACGTCTTTGTGCTTGTTTATAACTGTAAAAAAAACCATAACGTTAGCCTTACAAACATCCTACTAAGAGACTTACTCTAGAAGATCAAACTTCAAAGAAGCTTCTAAAGCATCACAATCATAACTTGTTACTCTCTTAGCCCAAACCCGTCAAGGAGGTGAGGGTTCCTTTTAAGCTGTTGTCAATGATATTTTATTCCGGATCTGATATTATCGACTTGTGCAGCCCAAACCAAAAGGATTTTGAGCACGATCAAAGGAGAAAAGATATAGATACTGGAGTTTTCCAGGTGACGGCAAAAGATTATAATTTTTGGATGAGAAGAAGTCGGTCAGAAACAATTATTTTTGTCGAATGTACGGGCTGTTAGAATTTCCAGATTAGTAAACACTGTTTTGAATTGCAGATTGCGATCAAACGAAAAGGAATTTGAACTTAATCCCAAAAGTAAAGTCATAGATAAAAGTGTTTTCTGAAACATATCAAAAATTCAGGTCATTTGAATGTGGTTAACCTGTTCAAAATAGAAGAAGGAGTGAAATTGGTGCTGCAGATTTTCTGGACAGAGTGTCGGCATTAACATGAATTTTCTGAACAATCCATAATGATTATCGAGTTGATGTAAGAAGAGAAGTTGTAGATAAAATAGAGATCTATCTTGCTGAAAATATTCAGAATTTTTGGAGCAGGGAAAATGGGTTTCCATGAAAGCAAAACACCAAAACAAAAGGCATTCACTCGTGTTGGATAAAGTCAACCACGAGGATGATGAAAACTATGTACCAAAGCAGAAGACCTTTAACACTAATAGTTGAAACGAGTAAGAAGCACTTGGAAAGGATATAATTGTATATGGAGTTCGTGTAGAACCCATTTCGATCAAAGCAAGGCCAAAGAATTTTGGTAAACACAAACCAAGCGATAGTGAAAAGAGGGAGTGGAGGATATGTAGAGTTGAGTCGGACATCATTCTCTACGAGAATAGGTCAAGCCAAAGTGTAGGCTTTGACATTGAGGTGTAGAAAGAAGTGGAGAGATCACAATAGGGAGTGTAAGGAATATTCAACCAAGAGGACCTCAACTTAAAGGTGTAGGCATAAGACTCCGATCCCAAAGCTTTACTTAGAGGGGTTTCACTTAATCCTAGGTGATGTGGTTTGGTTTAAAGACTTCATCCATAAGGATCGATTACTTAACAGACTAACTTACTAGTGCTCCTTGCACTTTTCTTAGCCATGAGACAAGAAGAAAGGGTCAGCTAAGTTGCTAAAGAGACTTATAAAAATTCATCTTAGACTACGATCTTAGACGTAAGATAGGAACTTTCGCTCTGATACCAACTGTGACGCCCCGTTCTGGATACCGAGTCCTTATCCGGAAAGAACGCCCGGCATGCATATATTAACTTTTTAAATCGTCAAAAGTAATATATACATAAGCCTCGTAACAATCAATCAGAGTCAAAGAGGAATAAATTTAAAACTAAAGATAACTCGGAAAAGATTGTCAAATGACAAACAACGGTTCACCAGTCCCAAAATCTACGTCTAAGAAAACTGAAACGACAAAACAACGAAATACATGTTGTTTAACTTATTACATCCAAATTTGAAACTGAAACGATACGAAAGCTCTTGAGCTCAAACGTCGGCTCCGTCATCATAACCGTACTCATCATCATCCTGACAACCACCTTCTCGGGGTGGGGACAATAAAGAAAGAAGGGGTAAGTACTTACGTACTTAGTAAGGGGTAGAAGAAACGGTTACGCAATATATTTATATAATGTACATCAAGATAATGTCTACAATCTCTACCACATAAGTTGCATTAAAATACACTCCCTCTCGCTTCAGTCCGTTAGCACCATCACGAGCAATTATCTATGTTACATTGTAATTCAAGGACACAATGCCCAAATGATGGGTATGCACCGGGACATATTCAGCACCTCATATGGCACGGATGGTTCCGTGTGGAACATTTCCCAAAACCCGAATATTGTCCATTACGTATGAGAAATTAATGATTCCATGCTGCGAATCATAAATGTGTCTCACCAAGAATTACAACGTTTTAACTTTTAGACTCATCACATATGTTTATTACGTAGTTAATCTAACCACCTAAGTTTATTCACGTATAAGGCTTCCTAAGGACATCTAGTCTTAGACAATCTAGATTAACTACCTAGCACGTTGTAAAAGGCATCAATGATCGCTAAACCAATGACCCCGCAAGGTCTAAACAACCGCCTTCTCGCTACCACCTTCTCCCCGCAAAGGTCTCGGTTAATGGCGATTGACGTTAAGGCGCACTGAAGTCGGAAGTTGACTTCGCCACATTCCAATTAATGTCTCAAAAGATATACATACCACATTGTATCGTGTACTACACGTAGAAGCATAAAATTAATATAATACATTTTTACCGTACACAATATATTTTAAATCAACATGATAACAATCCCCTTCTTTTTTTTTTGAAATAGAATACTTGTATTTCTTCTTTTTGTAAAAAGAAAACCCACGGCATAGGCAGGATGGCAACCAACAATTTGCAAATCATAGCACATACTATATATAATAACAAGTGGACTCAATTATTCCTGGCCACTGGTAATTTGCAAATCGTTAATCGAAAAAGATAAACCGCTGCCGGCATCATATATCTATATGAACTAGTACCAACTCCATAAAAATAAACTATAATAATAATAATTACTATACCAGTGGAACGTTTACCCTTCAGCGACCGGCCAAACAATATATACACAGAATAATAATTAATACGCACGGTGCAATATCATTCCAATTGACACAATAAAAACACCGATTGAAGAACACTCCCTTACCTTGATCCTTTGTAAACTTGATTGAAAGCAAATCCCAAAACAACGCCTTGAATTCTCAATTCCAAACGCCTCTACGAATACCCGTTTATCAAACCGTTTGTATTTAAACGGTCCTCTTCTCGCGGTGATTAAAATCTTCTACTATCGTCTACACAAAAGCTTGATCGATCAACCTCGATTTTGGAAGATTACGTTTCTCCTTTTTCTTGCATCAATGTCGTCGCTCCTCTTCTTAATTCGCAGGAAGATTGCCGTGAATGATTAATGAGAAAATAGGGGTTATTTTCCATTTATAACCATAATTAAATCCATTAATTAAAAATAATTAATTCCTTATTAATTATTAGCTTTTTAAGTTAATATAAAATAGAAAAATAGATAATTAATTTCCGTTTTGCATTTTAACCCTTTCTTGAAAACTCAGGGTGTTACACGAATCCCTGGTGAGAACAAGGTTTCAATTCTCATCCCCCGAAAAAACCAAAAAAAATTATGAACCATTCGATTGCAATTCTATATGAATGAGGTTTTGCATTTTGTGGTCGATGTATGTGGAGTAATAGCCATATGACACAATCCTGCCTGTGGACCACTAGAAACATATGATAGTTTCAAGATATTGAAAAGAAACTACCAAGAAATCTGTAATAAATCTAAGCAATGCCTATAAAATCCATTTGACTAAGTCAACATTGACTCTGCCCCACAATTTAACAAACTTTTCAAATATGTCGGCCATCACTGATATGCTTGTTGATCAATAGAAACAAGACACGTATTGATCAGTGGCGGATCCAGGAATATATTTCAGTGGTGTCACCGGAGTCTAAAACTACATCTTTAATCTAAAAAAAATTCCAGTGGGGTTACCGATGTCTAAAACATCAATTTTTATCGATAAAATGACACTTTTTAACAACAAAACTACATAGTTTTAATACTAAATTTTTTTTTTTTTTTTATAGAAATTGAGTGGGGTCACGTGACCCCCCTTGGGTAGGCTGGATCCGCCCCTGGTATTGATCAAGTATATATATATGTTTATTTTTTTCTCCTTGTTGTCCTAGTCTAAGTGACTTATATACATTACCTATAAATACCCCAGCCCACATCTCCAAACCATTAACAAAACAAAAACCAGTCAATCTTCTTCGTCTTTCTTCATTTTTTAACATTTTTCAGCAACTTCTTTCGACTGTAATTAATGGAGAACACCCGTGGTGGTTCAATAAACCAGCCAATCGGGAAGTTGCACAAGAATAATCATGAAGTTAAATCTCGAACGGTTCAAAAGAGTGTGAGCTTTGGCTCGAATCATTTAAAGCTCGGGAAGTTTAAGTTGAAGACTCCTACTGTGTTTCTTGATGTTGAATCGCCAGATGATTGTCAAGGTGTTGAAGAAGGTGGAACCAAGTAAATCGGGTCGGATCAAATGATCGTTTGTCATATCATGAAATCATAATTCATGATAAAGTACTTTGTGATTGTTGTATATGTCGGTTGGGTTAATTTTGTAACTTTTACTACAAAAGATACTCTATTCATTTATTTCTTTATTTTTTCTGAAAACACTATTCATTTATTTGTTAATAAATTAAACGTCACATGTATATCTATACAATATGAATTCTCATTCATATTTTTATTTATTGGATTCTTAAATTTGTTTAATGAATTCTTATTCATCAATTTTTAGTTCTTTTTTTGTTGTAAGAATTGTGAGTACGAGGAAGTACATGATTTCTACTGCTATGCAGATCACATTGTCTATAATGTGCAAAATTATACCACATCCGGCTCTAAATGTAAATCCATTTAATTTTTTGGTTTTGTCTCATAATATAAGTCTAATAACATAATTAATGAAGTATTTATTATATCTTTCTCTTTATACCCTCATTTATTATTTACCCATCCATTTTCACTTTTTTGCATTAATAACACTCAAAGGTCATTTTGAAACTTTTCATCAAAATTAATTATATATAACAAATTTAACCAACTTTCTTAATATGTATGAAAAAAACTTAAATGAACTTACATTTTGAGATGGAGGTAGTACTGTATTTGCACTAATTGAGCGTCAAAATCAATAAAAGATTCTATATAAAATTAAAAATTAAAAATAAAATCATTGAAACAAAAATAAATTTATTTACTCTTCTCAAAAAAAGAAAATTGTTGAATCAATTGTCATATATTGGTGTGAGCCCTAATCAGTTTTAGTCATGCATTTTGTTAATCATTGAACAAAGAGAATTAATGAAGATTACCATGGTTTAATCATGACTTCCTTAATTCAATCTATATTTTGTATTCATCATATATATTTCCTTATTTTTATCATCTTGATATATAATATTGATTTTGTTTTATGATGATTTAATTGATATGGTTACCATTGTTTAATAAATAATATACTTGGCTAGAATGATGCATAGAGACCGCATAGCGCAGTGGATTAGCGCGTTTGACTTCGGATCAAAAGGTCGTGGGTTCGACTCCCACTGTGGTCGATAAATATTTTTTTTTTTTTTTCTTTGAACTTATTTAATTTTCGTCGTTCCCATATTGTTTTTTTTTTGGCTTCTGAACTTATTTAATTTTCGTCGTTCCCAATTGTTTCTCCCAAACAAAATAACATCATTTGCGAAATTTACTACAGAAATTCGTAATATGGATGCTGTAATCGTAATCGGACATCTAATTCCTCCATCATACCCATCTGGATCAAACCTCAGAACCTCCAATTTTCCTAATTTCCAACCTTCCCCGTTCAAATCCCTAAGAACCAATTTCCACCCGTTAATCTGCGCCGCATCCAGCAACGGCGGCGGCAACGGGAATAGCTCCGGCGAAGAGAAACAACGGAGCCTTGGAGGGGAAGAGAATGGATCGAATGATAACTTCCGGCCCAGATTGAATATGAAATGGGTCGATTTATTGGTGAACCCGGATCCGGATAACGTGGTTGCGGTTGGATTAACAGGGGTTCTGGCGTGGGCGAGTGTACAGGTGTTATGGCAGCTGTTTGTGATATCAATAGCGATAGTGTTGGCGGCTCTCAAGTACTCTTTCATTGCTGCACTTCTCATCTTCATCCTCATTACTCTTCTTTAATTTTTCTTTTTCTTTTCTTTTCTTTTTATTGTATTTTCCTTTTTAATCGAAAAGTATTGATTATTTGGATTCTGGTTTGTGAATGCAAGCAATATTTCAGACCACGTCTTTTGTGCTTTGCACCATTTTTTTTACGGGGGAGTAGCTTAAAAGGGAAAAAAAAGAGAAAAAAAAATAGGAATTAGGTCAATGGATATAAATGGGTATTTATTTATAAGGATTAGTTTGAGAACTTAATAGATACTTAGGACACTAAGGAATCTTATTTGTTTATAAGAATATAAAATTAGTAATTAGATAAAACTATCCTTAAAAAAAATTCAGGGAAGCTTAAAAAGTTTTTTTTTTTTTAGATGACTTAAAAAGTTTTTTTTTTCCTGGACACTTAAAAATATATATATGTATCTGGATGCTAAAGAGACACCGCGATGCATCGAGGGTGGTCAATGCATCGCGGTTGTTAATGCATCACGGTGTCACTTCATCGTGGTTCTCAGATCGGGGGTGGTCGGCTGCGTCGCGGGTCTGCGTCGAGGTGTCAGATCGAGGTGACCGTTGCATCGCGGTGGTCAATAGATCGGGGGTGGTCAATGCATCACGATGGTCACTGCATCGGCGGTGGTCACTGATCGCGGTGGTGAATACATCGTAGTGTCTCTGCATTGCGGTGTCACTGCATCGGGGGTGGTCACTGCATCGTAGTGGTCAATGAATCGGGGATGGTCAATGCATCACGGTGGTCAATGCATCGCGATGGTCATTGCATCAGAAGTGGTCACTGCATCGGGATGGTTATTGCATCGTAGTGGTCAATGCATCGCGGTAGTCAATGAATCACGGTGTTCAATGCATTGGGGTGGTCACTGCACCGCGATGGTCACTGCATCGCGGTGTCAATGCATCGGGGATGGTCAATGCATCGCGGTGTCTCCGCACCGAGGTGTCTCTGCATCGCGGCGTCTTTGCATCGCGGCGTCTTTGCATCAGGGGTGGTCACTGCATCGTGATGTCTCTGCATCGGAGGTGATCACTGCATCGTGGGTGGTCACTACATCGTGGGCAGCCACTGCATCGGGGTAGTCAATGGACTTGGGTGGTGAATGCATCGTGGTGTCACTTTACTTAGGCGTCTCTGCATCGTGTGTGTCACTGCATCGCGGTGGTCACCGGAGAAAAAAAAAATCTTTTTACTTCCAGAATATAAAAATAAAAATAAAAATAACATTTTTTTCGTCGAGAATAAAAAAAATATTAAAAAAAAACTCTTTTTATATCCAGGATAAGAAAAAACATTAAAAAAACAAAATTATGGATAGTTTGGTTTATGTACTAATTGTGTGTCCTTATAACCAAATAAGATTTGTTAATATGTGTCCTTTTGGATATTTGCCCCAAATATAAATTGGGTGATAAGGACGAATCCACTGTTCATAACCTCAAATCTACTATTTGTTGTAGTGGAACTGACATCAAATCCAATGTTTCACTAATCCATTATTTATGTGTTTTTGACAAAAATGACCTCAAAAATAACGTTGAAAAAATATCAAAATGAGATGTCTAAATAAAGAGGACGGAACAAGGAAAAGTGTGATCAAAGAATTACCATCTTTCGACAATCAGATCAAAAGCTATATTCATTTTTGTAGTTGAATACGAAATAATTTAAATCACAATGGAATAATGACATATCATTTTTACCTAAAAACAGCGGCGGATCTACCCTTACTATAGGGGGGTCCATGGACCCCGTTAAAAATAGAAATACTATATATTTTACCTATAGAAAAATATTTCGGACCACGTGAAAAAAAATATTTACTGTGTTAAATATTTACGGACCCCGCTGGATATTCATTCTGGATCCGCCACTGCCTAAAAAAGTATTTGACCGTCTCATTTACATATTTCCATCTTCAAATTATCATTTTTAACAATAAACCTCTTTTTTTTTATTTTGTTCTTGATAGAATTTACGCAGGTCTTATGTAAGCTTATGAAAAATAGGATACCAGTATATTGTGGTTTCTGCAATCCATTACCTAAAAATCTTTTCAAGAAAAAAAAAAAAAAGAAAGAAACGGGAGGATGGGTAATGCATTTTTTCACTAAAAAATGTAGAAACATCAAAAGTAGCACAAACTTTATTAACTAATAATATAATGTAACGTCGTTTTCTCGGATACCGAGTCTTTATTCAGAAAAAAAACGTTCGGCACGTATAACATTAAATAAATCTAATATTATACGTAAGAAATCTAATACGATGTCTTATAACCGAAACAAACTATCTTACAACACGGTCTTAACATAGATAAACAAAATTACAACATGTCTTGAAGATAAAAGGTACAAGTTACATAGTCCATCAAGATAATAAAAGCATAATAAAACTTCATAGCGTAGCATATCAAACGTCATCATCAGAGTCATCATAATCCGGCTCAATATGTGTGTCTCCTCAAGACGAACAACGCACAAACATGCAAAAGAGTTAAGTACAAAGCATACTTAGTAAAAAGTAGAAGTTATTGAACAATTAAGTTTTATAATGAAAGGAAAACGTTTTTTATTATTATTAGAGATTATATTTACGAACGCGACTCAAACTCTATGGTTCATTTCATGTAATCAACATATCGTGAGGATCCTACTTTTTTTCTAGCTTAGCTTATCTTTGTCACATCAAGTATTCAATAGCACTACACACGGTGCTGCTCAACGAGAAGCATCTGGTTGCAACCTACTAGTAAGGCTTGCACTAGTAGCCACGGGCTAGTCCCGATAGCGTGTGTGTTCGGCGAAGTCCCTCCGCACTTGGGGTCTCTCAAGGACCTGCGAAGTTATTCACTTTATCTGACCACAACACAAATCGCGATATTGTCTTGTGCCTTACCAAGAATACATTGATGTTTATGTTTTTAACTACACAAGTATGCAAGTTATTAATTGTTAACTAACCATCTAAGTGTTTTTAAAGCAAAAGTTCACTTAACACTTCTACTCCCTCACTTTGACAACTAGACATGACAACCTATCATTTACACAGACATTGATTGATACTAATCCATCAAAGCACAATTCCATTCATGCTCTTCCGAAGGTCCCGAACTTCAACTATTAGGAAGAATCCATTCGGTACCGGAACTAAATGCATCAGAAGCTTATTCATGGCTTTGTTAGCTTTATATAAGGTTATTACATCAAGAATCAACACCCAAAACTCAACCCGGGGCCTTAGAAACCCAAACAACAACACATGGCGTTTGGTGGACGCCAAGGCTCAACAAGCAAAATCATTGTGCTTGGTGTTGGCGTACGCCAACCCCCTTCCTGCGGACGCCAAAACCTTCTAGGACAAACTGCTGGCACCCTGTTCACCATTGGCGGACGACAAGAGGGTTGAACAACCCCTAAACTGCAGTTTTCTGCAATACACGATTCCAAACCAAAACCAAACACATTTGACAGCAAAATCACACAAAACAGCAGCAAACAACACCAATTTGATACCAAGCAACAACAAAACATAAAATTTCAATAGGAAGACCCTGTTACTTTGAATCCAAAGCCAAACAAAGCAAAATCTTCAAGCAACTGCAACTATTCTTGATCCACAATCCAAAACCCTATTTGATCAACAATTAGACTAGAATCAATTGACACGTCTACCATTTTCTAAAAATCAGAATATTACATTCCTCCCCCTTAAGAGGAGCTTCGTCCTCGAAACTGAAGCATTCCCAACTGTAGGCCTTCCCTAGCAACTCTCTTCAAAACAAACAAACGATCTTCATCTTATTCGTCACGGATGTCATCTTACAACCCTGATCTTTACTAACAACGAAGCCAAACACTGATGATCCAAACTCATCAAACCCTTGCAAACTCAGCCCATCAAACCAAACAACCATGTCCTGAACTACAGAAACTGCACAAACCAATATTCTACTTCAGCTCAATCATGCATTATAGATATTCTCATACATTTCACTCTAAAATGTAGTATTATTAAAAAGGATCAGATAAAATGTAGTATTATTAAAAAGGATCAAATAAATTATGTTTAAATTTGTAAAATGTAGTATTATTAAAAAGGACCAGATTAATGATGTTTAAATTTATAAAATGCAGAATAATTAAAAAGGATTATTTTTTTCTACGAAATCAATAGGGACGGATGTAGTAATAATTTCTTCCAATGGGATCAATTGGTCATAAGATCTGCTCTTATCAATTTTCGAAATTATATGTTAGTATTGCAATAGGTTTCGTTGATTCCTACGAAATTATATGTTAGTATTGCAATAATTTCGTTGATTAAGAAATTAGTACTACAAGGCAAGGTGATAAAAAAAAAAAAAAAAAAAAGAAGGGGGGGGGGGGGGGGGGTAAGCAAAGTGCAAAAATACAAATGCACGCAATTTTTTATTATATTTTTTATTTTTGAGGGAATGACTAATTCAACATCCAGAAAAGTTATAATGCAACAATATATGGTTGTGATTAATTCTAAAGTATTTTCTTACACACGGTGTCTAGAAATATTCTGATACGACATGTATTTATGAGTTACATGAAGTAGAAAGATGTATTAATTTCTAATTTATTTACCACACACCGTGGGGTGTATAGATGTGATTCAGGAGGGTAGACGTGAGTCGACGGATCTGATTTATTTCTCACACACCGGGAATATATAAACGTGAGTCAAAAGGGAAGATGTGAGTCAACAGGATTGTGTAGATGTAAGTTGATACATTAAATCTTTCTAGTTGGTATATATAACACATAATAATTACCCGTAACACCATAACTATTCTCTTTAAAATGCAATACATTCACCTATTAATCTCATATTTACTAGGATCATAAAATAATTTCTTTAAAATAAAAAAAACACTTTCCTTTTTCCCTTCAAAAATAAATAAGTACTTTCCTTGTTTTCTTATTTGATTTTCAGCCATCAAATTATTCTCAAAATCAGAAGAGATTCCAAATCCCCTAAAATCAAATATATGAGTAATAACATTCCTAAAAAAAAACGTAATAAGTAATTACTCAACACCATGGGTGGGACTTTCGTTGACTAGTGGGCTGCATGCCTGCATCTCCACCGACATCCTAAAATAATTTATATTAAAAACGATTTAGTTTTATGATTAAAAAACCACTACCGATATCTATATTAAATTTTAGAATTTGCTCTGTTGTTCATTGGAAAAGAAAATTTTAGATCCATTAGTGTTATACCGATTTAGAATATCACACTAATGAGATAATTCATTATTTTTTAATTTTTTCTTAAAGCTTTCGATTTCCGAAATCAATTTATCCAGATAATCATTATTTAATACTATACACTTTCATTAACTTATAATATAATTGATGAGTAGCCAAAGGTGACACTAGTCAACTAACGTGGCCCAAGATAGAATGTATTTGACTGATGGGAACAAAGAATAGTAGCATTTAGTAGGGACTTAAAGAGGTGGAGAGAATAAATTAAGGGCTGATATGCAATTACGAAAAAGATGTTCATTAATTCCACACGGTTTACCAAAATATATGTTTTCCCCTAGTTTTAGAGAATTCCGGTTGGATTTGGGTTGTGGACTCTCCACTGCCAGCCAAAGTGCTACTTTACTGCTCAATTTCCCTTTTCTCTTCTCCTTTAACCTTCAATTTCCTAAAAAGCAAAACCCAGTCGTGCAGCAGATATTCATCGACCGTCTATTTGGATGAAATAATCTGTGAGTTCTTTTTTTTTTTTTTTTTTTTTTTTTTCAGTTCAATTTTGTAGCTATTCTCAGTGTATTTTCAAGCTTTAAAATTGATGTTTTATATGTAATTACTTTGGGAATGGAATTATTTGAATATTCTATGAGTACAAGAGGCATATATATGAGATATTTTTTGTGATTTTGTATAGGGAAAATGTGGGTGTTCAATTAAATGAAAAAATTTAACCTTTGAGGAAGATGATTAATTGAATACTTGCGTTTGTCTTGCCCAATATCAGAAATACCTTATTTTGAATATGAAGTTAGCTTTTGCGATTAGAATCTGCTATCCTTTTTTTTTAGCAAATTTCTTTTTTTTTTTTTTTCTTTTTTTCTGTGTTTTATAAGCATGTTGGTGTTGGTGTTGGTGTTGGTGTTGGTGTTGGTGTTGGTGTTGTTTGTATTGTTTATAATTATAGGAATGGGAAGCAATCCCACATTCTTTTCCTCTTGAGTTAGAAGTGTACATTACTCAGGGATTTGAAGACCACATCAACCTCAATAGGAGCTAAATATGGTAACCGAATCGTGGTTCCGCAATTTTTGGAAATTTTCAAAGAAGCATGATATAGGTCATGAAAAGGCAGTGATAGGCGTTGTGGCATTTGAAGTTGCAAGCTTGATGTCTAAAGTGATTCATTTGTGGCAGTCACTTAGTGATACGCAGGTTGCGATGTTAAGAGAGGAAATAACAAATTCAGTAGGCATAAAAAAGCTTGTGTCTGATGACGAGGAGTATATTGTGAAATTGATGTGCTGTGAGTTCTTGGAGACATTTTCAAATGTGGCAAGAGCCGTGGCAAGGATGTCCAAGAAATGCAGGGATCCCATTTTGAAGAGTTTTGAGCAATCCTTAAATGATATGTGCAGGATTGGCGTGGACCCGTATGGTTGGCTTTTAAGTATGAATAAAATGGAAAAGAAGATGAAAAAGATGGAACGTTTCATCGTTGTCACTGCGAATTTGTATCAAGAAATGGATGCACTCGGGGACCTTGAACAAACTTTGAAGAGAATAAAGAGCTGTGACAATGCAGACATCATCAGTTTGGTCGAGTATGAGAAAAGGGTTGCTTGGAAGCAGCAGGAAGTGAAGCGTTTAAAGCAAAATTCTATTTGGAACAAGACGTATGATTACGTGGTTCTCCTTTTGGCAACGTCGCTATTTACTACTTTCTGTAGAATTGGAAATGTCTTCGGAATTAATTATGTTGTGGATATAGGAGTAGAAGATTCTCGAGTTTTAGAATGTGATAACATCCCTCGTAGTCGTTCAATGGCGTTTATGCAGTCATCAGTTCACCCGTCTGAAAACAGCATTAGTAGGTTTTCTTCTGTACTTTCAGATGGAGCAACCGTACAATCTGGTCCTATCGTTGGAAGCAATAACAAAAGAATGTTTTCTTCGGGCCCGCTTGTAAGTTCTCGTTCTACATCAAGCCAGACTTCCGGGAAGCATGATGATATGAAATCCTATTCTGGTCCTCTTGGGAAGTCAACAACAAAATCTGGCTTGCTAGCTAAGGCAAGTAAAAGTGGCTTGAAGTTATGGCAGTCGCGTAATCATTGGTCTTATTTTCAGGTTAAGAAACCAATTTCTAAGTCTAGTAAGTTAAAGACATCAGGACCCTTTGATGGGTGCATGACAGGAGGAAATGAATCTTCCACAAGCAATTGCAATACGAACATGAACGTAGATGGAAATAAAGACGACGACGACGACGTGGAGTTACATTCCGTGATTCATGGATTTCATCCAATTCTCAGCCCCAAAAATAGGCTATTGAATGCTCCTCCAGAAACTCTTGGTGGTGCCGCCTTAGCATTGCATTATGCCAATATCATACTCGTTATCGAGAAGCTTGTGGCGTCTCCTCATTTAATAGGACATGATGCAAGAGACGACTTATATAACATGTTACCTTCTAGCATCAGAGATACACTTAGGGCAAAACTAAAACCGTATGCCAAGACTTTAACTTATGATGTGGTTCTTGCTGCAGAATGGAACGATGCCATGTTTACGATTTTGGAATGGTTATCTCCTCTTGCTCACAACATGATACGTTGGCAGTCCGAGCGAAGTTACGAACAACAGAATTT
Organism: Gentiana straminea; assembly: GCA_036785695.1. Classification (NCBI taxonomy): domain Eukaryota; kingdom Viridiplantae; phylum Streptophyta; class Magnoliopsida; order Gentianales; family Gentianaceae; genus Gentiana; species Gentiana straminea. The sequence goes on from JAVUPR010000114.1 coordinate 8,304,987, forward strand.
AGTATCCAAGACAAATGTACTACTTGTGCAAACCCTTCACTTTGCAAATCAAGAAAAGACAGAGGCAACAGTTACAGAGCTCCTTCTTGGTCTGAACTATGTTTGGAGATTCGGCAAAGAACTAAACGCTACCGCTACTACAGGATGCACGAGTGGTAGAACTTTTGATGGTTACTTATAAACTTAGCTAAAAAAAAAAAAAAAAGGCTTTATTTCGGGAGCTTTACAGCCAACACTCAACAGATTCATTATTTCTTGCGAACATTACCATTTTAGGACAGCTTGTCTCTGAAAAAGTCACCTTTTTGCGTGCTGGTTTGTAACCAAAGATATGTTGAGCACTATTTGGGGTTCTTCTGCAGCATCTCATGAGGTTAGTATTCGATAACTTTTAGATGTTGGCCTTGGAAACCCCGGGCTCTCGTTTCGTATGGATACTATAGCTTCAGTGGATGAAAAATGGAAGGTGTATATATATTTTGAACTTGCTATAGTTTCTAGTACTGTAAATGACATTATGTTTGGCTGTTTTTTTCCAGAATAAGAAGTGAATGGTTGGTCGGAGATTTTTTGAATTTATAATAGAACAGTTGAATGCTTTGATAGCTAAAGCAGATATATAGGGAGCATATTTGTTGTTTCCTATTACTACCATACTTGGTGAAGATGCTCCAGTATTGAATGTTTTGTAATAATGTCTGCCTTCCTTTTATGGTTCGGGTATCTTTTCTGCTATATGGGTTTTTTTTTTTTTTTTTTTTTTTTTTTTTTTTTGGTAAGACTCATTCTTATTGTCATTCATAGGCTTGATTTTGATTAAGGTATCTTGAAATTTCTTTTCTCAATATTTTTTATAGTTTTTGTTCATTTTTTTGGTAGCTTTTTGTTACTTTTCTGGTGGGTTGTCTTCGATTTCTAAGAAAATTGTTTATTTTACATATTTGAGTAATGAATGTATTCTAAGTATCCGGTATACGGGACAAAAAAAACACAGAAGTATCCATGCATCATAGTGTATAAGACATGGAAGAAGAATTTGTTAGACAGCAGGATTTGCTGGAATATCTATGTTTTCTGTATATTTTGAAATTTATCATCTTCAAAGAGAAAGAATTGGATTATGAAACTTGATATATTTGAAAAAGTCGAATTCGAAACCCAGAAAACATATAGGAAATCATATCAACAATTTCATGGAGTTTGTTCAATATTTCTAGATTCACAACATATATTTTTTTACAATCATAGCGGTGCTTTTGACGTAAAATGGTTAACTTAAGTTAACAAATTCATTATGCTTTTATCTTATCCTTATATATTAATATTCTTTTACTCAACTTTAAAAACTGACGTTCCCGTCAGGACCTTACTAGAGGAGGCTCAAGAGGTCTCTTACGGCGTGACACTTAGTTTCGTTTGGTAGTCAACTCTTGTATCATCTACAACAGCCCAGAACTTTGGTCTAGCTAGGCTATTAGAGCCATAATGAATTCGTGTCTAAAATGATTATCCCAAGTTAAAAAATCCGTTATGTCTTAATTTTATACCTTAATAATAATATTTTTTTTTTCCAATGTTGGATATTAAATCTTCATCCCTAAATAATGATCGTTTTAAAGGTTTTCATACAGAGAGAAATGAAAACATATAGTACTATTTTGTTTATCATTAATGCAACGATTTAGTATTTAAAAAGTTTTTTTTTTTTGAATAAGTATTTAAAAAGTTGTTTAACATCACTGCAATGATTTAGTATTTAAAAAAATGTTGGATAGAGTCAGAAAAAAAGAAAAAAGAAAATCGTCGGATAAATAACTAATCCAGGATAATACTGAGGATGTAATAAATATTATTTTTTTTAGCATGTTGTGCATAAAGAGAGAAAAAAAAAACTATTACACCGACAACATATATTATACTATAATGCATTATGCATATAGTGAGGAGCACTTGCCATTTTCTATAGATGAGTGGCTAAATATATTGGGAAAAAATAACAAAAATCTAGTGGGGTACAAGTATAACGTACACTATTTTATACCGCTTCTATCGACACCATGTATTTGCTATCGGCATCTTTTATTTAATTATTATTTACTTTCGGCATCACACATATATTTTATTTTCTTACATATGGACCACACTATGAACGTTATTGCCACCGACGTTCTTTTTTTAGAAATAGCGTCAGTCGACTGATGTTATTCATCCGTGACACTTTTATACAATAATGTCAATGACATCGACGTTATTATTGAAAAGTAATGTCACTATCAGTAACGTTATTATTGAGAATGAATGTCGGTACCACTAACACTAACGTTATTTGCACAAAAAATAATCGTGGGGCTCTAATTAATTTTTTTGGGTGCCGAATAAACGTGGTGCCGACAGCAACTTTATGGTGCCGATAGAAGTCATCTATTATTACGAAGAATATTAATATAAAACAAATTATCCTTTTCCTTTCCGATGTCTATGAGGAAGTTATTGGATGCACCCGCCATATACGGAGTGTACCCATATGGCACGATATGAGTCTTTTATTTCTAAACTAAATCCAAACTGTATGCTCCAGATTTATTTACTCGTTATTTCGGTGTAAATGGAAATACTACACAATAACTTCCCCTCTTTATGACACATAGATCTCAATGTAATATACCTATTACACACCGCATGATTCTATTTAATAAAGTGACATAAATGCCATAATGAACTACACCATCACATGAATTTTTCTCTATATGTTTATTCTTTCATATAATGAGGATTGATATATATATATATATATATATATATATATATATATATATATATATATATATATATATATATATATATAATTGTATAATCTCAATTCGTTGCGATTTTCTTTTTATACGTATACACCTGCAATGATGTCTTCCTTCATACCATTGAACTTGTAACAATGATGCAAAGTTCCTTAATACACACCTGCATACTTGTTTTCCTCTGTTTCATCTGTGAAATCAAACAACCACCATACCGTTACTACTTACTGTTAAGATATTGATTTTATGGCCTTTTTTCCTCATTGCTTTTTAATTCTTACAGTTACTTTTTTTAGAATCAAATCAAAAACTTTGAGTGTGTGATGTTTTTCATGTCGTAAACATGGCCCAGAAAACATACCATGAAACGAGTCGTCCGAACAAAATTCCGCTAAAGACAATTGCACCAAACCACTTATTTGATACAAATCTGAAAGAAAATAAAAAATAAACTTTATTTTCAGTGAATAAGAATAGAGGATAATAAATTCATGTTCAAGGAAACCAGATTTTCTTACTTTCGGCTGCAATCAGCACGACTGGATAGGTCCACTGTCCATATCTGCCAAGCTAACTGACCAGACGCAACCGTCAAACAACCATAATAAGGCCATGCTGTTGCACAAAAAGTTGAAAAACAAGGAGCCAATTCATATCATTAGCAAAATGATTAAAAGAACTAATAACACAAATTGTTTAAAAAAAAAAAAAGACTATAAATAGTTATGAAACTTCGAAATGATTACCAAGGTCAGCATTGAATCCACTAAGAGCAAGACTAGAAACACATGCTATCCCAAACCCTGAAATCCACTCTTTAGTCGAATCGCCAAATCTTAAGGCTGTTGATTTGACTCCCACTTTTATATCATCATCTTTATCCTAAAAACAACAAGAAATGTCATTTTGCCAGAAGAAAAAAAAAAGTTATTGTTTACAACCAAAACCCCCTACAATAGAACTAAATAGGTACATCAGTGGTCTTGTTTCTTGTATGAGTACATGCACAGAGTATTTGCCAGCTGTTATGCTTTCGGAGAAAAAATCACATATATAAAGGTAGAAATGAATGCCAGTCTTCAATAACTTAAAACAGATATCGAACAGACAGAGCAAATTTAGATTGGTTCGATAAGTTCAACCACAAACAAGTTGGTTGAAGCTAGAAAGAACGAATCAGTACAGTAGAAGCATATAATAGCTGGATATTCTGAAAGATTGCTTAAATCAAGTCAAAAGAGCATTGAATTACGTAGCAAGTCAAAGATGCAGGCCATGATAATTTAAACTACTCGAAGAGCATGCAGATATAACCAATACAAAACACTGAGCAAAAGCACTGTAAATTCTTGATTCAGATTTAGAATACAAGAAAAACCATTCCAATCTTACCTGATGTGCATAGATCGTATCATAAACAAGCGTCCAAAAGACACCTGAGAGGTAAAGTGGCAAGACAATGGCAGGATCCAGGCTTCCTCTAACAGCAGCCCAACCAAGTAATGCTCCCCAATTAAACGTTAAGCCAAGATAAGCTTGAGGCTGCGTTATAAGATTTTTATGTTTTCAGACTCAGCAGTTCAATCTCGTTAATGAAATTTTGCAACATCATAGTCTTTTTCTTCCTTTAATACGTACAGAGACGAACAGAAACCAGGGGAGAGGGGAGGGAGGTAAGAAAGCAGGGAGGATGGGTGGAGAAAGTATAAACAAAAAGAAACTGACACGTTACCCAAAATGTTACTCTTTTCATCAAGGGGTATGAGAAAACCAGTAACAGTGAGGAAGCGCCTAGTACGATGCTGCAAGATATGAAACACCAGAAAGTTCATGAGAAACATTTGGAGGCACAATTATTTATACTCGCATCAACTTCAAATCATTGATAACCAGGGGGGGATATATTATGAAAAAGAGAGGAAAAAACGTCCTTGAAGAGCCAACACATTTGGTAATAAATATTGTAATTAAGATTTAAGAGCATAATATGCCACTCTTTTTAAGATATAATCTCATAACTATTTGTCCACAAAAAGGGCACTCCTATGCATGGAAGCATACCACTTACTGGTCCAGAGAAGAGCCATGACATTCAGGCCAATTAAACAGTCTTGCTATATATTTTAAGAGGTTGTTTCCAACAACTCCACACAAGCCTTAACCTGCTAGGGAAGGTCAGGTATATGAATCTCAAGTTTCTATTGCACTCTATTATAAACCATACTCTCTTCAATACCCGTATAAGTCATCCTTTTTAAATGTATCCCTCCCCACATTTTCTTCAGTCTCCTTGTCACGTGTTTATCATGGGCCTCCTCTCGTACCTCGCAATGCATAACATGTGCACCTACAAAACGCCTTCACAAACTATATCAAATGTGACAGCGTAATTGCTCATCAATAAGGTCCCAATTCTTTTCAGTTTGTCCATTTCTTATCTTATTCATTCTTGTACACCCACAAATCCATCTTTAACAGTCTCATCTCAAATCCTTTCATATTTTGTAAAATCTGATAATCTATTGTCAACAAAAGACCCGTATGGCATCACCGACCCTATTGTCTTTCTATATCATTATGTTTTAAGGGCGCCTTACTATCACCTATAAAAGACGCGACACTCATTTTCACTTTAACCATGATGTCTAGATAATTTAGTGACATCTTTGACACGGCTCCATTTCTTTTGTTTACAAACCGTAAGTGCATAAATTTTGATCTCCAACATAATATAGGATTCAATTGCCCTCCATTTGTTTCAATTGATTTCTATTACTTTGTTTTCTTCCAACTCACTATGAAATTTTTTCACCTATAGTGTATTACTTACACCAACATTCAAGCTTAATATCGACGCATTGCCTTAATTCATTCATCAACGCTATGTCATCTACAAACAACGTATACCATGAAACTATCCGAAATGTGTCTAGTGAGTTTATCTATGACTAAGGCGAAAAGAAACGAGCTTAACATTGATCCTTCAGATAAGCATACCATGATATACAATTCTTATCAAAACCACCTAAAAAGTCGTCTTACTCTAGAACATTGCTTTTCAAGAGTCCTCTGCAGGATTTATCTAAAAACCCTTAACCCTATCATGTGTCTTCTCAAATCAATTAACTTCTTGTGCAAGTCATATGCTTCTTTCTATTGCCTTTATAAAAGTCTTAAATAGTCTCTCTGTTAGTCTGGCTTCTTCTCTTGATATTCTCCTGACGTTACACTCGCTACCATGTCCTCATTCATACAAGTAATTGATAATTTCTATAAGCTATTCTATGATGGATCTTGTCAGGAATCAATGAACATCGTGGGCAAGTCCTGCTGCTTTTCTCAATATCTTATTAAATGTTTACATTAGTCTCTCTGTTGGTCCGGCTTCTCTCGATATACTCCATGGTAGAAAAATGCACCACTTCGAAAAATCCCATAATATTTGAGAAAGGAAAGAAACAACACAAACCTGAAACAATTTAGTTGAAGAAGAATTCCTAGTCCCAGAAGAAGTTGTAAACCCAGAAAACTAAGACCTTGAAAAGCCGTCAAGCTGCCACTGGCGACTGGCCTTGAACGTGTCCGCTCTACCTGCACTATAAAGCAGCAATGAAATAATATCAACGACAATCAACTGTTTATGGCAGAAATTCATTATTCTAAAACTTAAAATAAGCAAAATAAATAATTATCATAAATTGATAAGTAATTCATTAGAAAGCAAAATATTTACTCTCAGTCTATGTCACCAAAAAATACAAAAGCAGTAGGTAATGAAAAACGTTACATTTGATCAGATGGATGTAGACCACCATAAATACTTAACAAGATGGGAAAGCCTCAGAGTAGCAAGAGATGACGTTGCACCTGCTTGATATTGGTTATTACTCTACTTTTTTCTCTTATAACCTTTTTGGTCTGCCACTAAGTTCCGTGTTACAACAAAAAACAGGTTCCTCTCATTCTGTATGTATTTTAGCCAATTGTCTATTACTAAGAAAATGCATTTCTGCTGACAAAAAGCATATACAAATATAATAATGCAAAAACATGGAATCATTCCGGATTTCCATATCGTAGATTGGTGATGATTATTAAGTACCTATTGCACTTCTCAGTTTTTCCATTCTATAAACTTTTGTAGAATCATCGCAAACCAAATGTGCTAAGCACAGTTTGTCCCTTCTCTTTCAATAACTGCTGCTTCTAGTGCTATTTGAACCTACAATTTGCTTCTAGCATGGATCTCAGTTTGCTTACTTTTGGCTTATATCTAATTAATGTTAAACAAATGAAAAATGCACATTAAGAATGAGTGGTAGTGGGAGGGCTAATGCTCAGAATCATTTGCAACAATCCAACTTGTTGCATCAATGTTAAAGAATACACTTTGGTTTCTATAACCAAACTCAACACCAAATACATCAGTACATCCTACATTTCTTCCTTCACTTCCAGCATACCTTTGCAGCTTTGCTCCAACTCTACATTCTACTCAAGGTAAAAAATTTAGATCAAAATCTCATTCAGATCCTAAAGTAGTAAAATTCGTTATCGGGTTAACCTGACAAAGGGTACAATGGACTGGGGAGAAAGCTTTAAAAAAGGCAGAACAACCCTTATGCCGCCTCTACCAATCATGTTCAACCACTCTCAGTTGTGTAAGATAATGTATGAGGTTGTTACATTGGTAAAAAAGCAAAATTTTACATGATAATCATTCTTGAAATATAGCATTACCAATTAAGTATAAAATGTTTCCTTCAGTAAATAGACCAAGGACAAATAATTACTTCAAAAACAAAACCATTATGCAACAAAAACAGATTCTGAAAATGAACTAAATGAATATCACCTTTGTATCAATATCACGATCAAGAAGATCATTCACAGTACATCCAGCTCCGCGTAACAACAGCGCACCACAACCAAACAACGTCAACAATTTCAAATCAGGCAGGTTTCCAGGAGGGGCTGCAAGGGTAATCGACCACATACAGGGCCACGCAAGTAACCATGTCCCAATCGGTTTATCCAACCGAGCAAGCCGTGCGTAAGGCTGCAAGTTCTTTGGTAAATACCAATCAATCCAAGATAAGGATACCTTTTCCAAATCCTTGACCTTTTTCTCATCTTTATTCTTGCCAACTTCAGTCGAGCAGGATTTGGAATCTGGTAGAGTGGAGAAATGAGAAGCATGAGCCAAGCTGGGAAAATAAATTCTGCAAATTCGGGGATTTGTCATGGTATAATGGCCAGAAATTCGGGAAATGACGGTTTGGTTGACGAAGGTGCGAGACGGGTGGGTGAAGGATGCGGACTGCAAACAATGGTGGTGAATACAACGATAGACCCGAGATAAACGGCGATACAGTGCCATCACTTGGGGCTTTTAGTGTGTAAGAATTAAAGTCAAAGTAACAAAGAGGCCAAGGCCATAAGATATTAGATTTTTGTTATCAGATCACTTCTAAGAGTTTCTGTTATCTGCAGCAATATCAGGAAAACACAAGATTATTTCAGCAATTTTTGTAGCAAAAAATAAGAGAAGGAATCAAGGAAATGCTCCTGATTTGGTGAACAACAAATTGTAGTACGATCCAAACAACCACCATCTTATTTCCTTTTATTGTTCATTTTGGAGTCTAACTAGAAATAACCATGTTCAGCAATTTAGTAAAACAAATGCTCAGTCCCTCAAGTAAGGAAAAATCTCTTCATATTTTTTTTTTCTATTTTAGAGACACAAACAATCCGACAATTCACCAAAATAAAATATCACCGAATTCACAGAAAGACTTCAACAAACCTAAATCTTGCATCAAAGACCTAAAAATTATACTTTATGGCTGCTACCCGTCTTCTCCGGTATCCCTTTTGCCAATTTACAGCACAAAACAAAGAAAATTGAGTGATTTCTCAGAAACTTAGACAATGGAGGGTGAGTTCACCTTGTTACAGCAAAAGAAAGTTCCTTTAATGGAGCTCATAAGTCGCTGATTGCATGTGCCAATTTCAAAACCCGATTCTCAAACTCGACAGTAATCTGTGATTTTTCTTGTGCTTGCTATAAAGGGGTGCATTCCATTGTTAACGAAAAGCAGAGTAGGGAGATGGGGTGAAGAGGTGACGAGATGAAGAAAAAGAAAGGGTTCGTTTGACATTTTTTCGGTTAAATTTAATTGAGTAATTTAATTTTGATTAGAAAAAAATTGATGGTGTTTATAAATAAAAAATGATTGAAATGTTCTTTGAAATGTACTGGATTCGTATTGCATTCTTTCGCGTATCACTTTGATCTAGACAATTCTGTGGACTATATGGAGCTTCGAGCAATTTTTCTGGCTTTATAGGATAGCAAGTCTTCGCAGCCTTGGGGATGACCTCATAGCTCGTGGGTGTCTAGTTCAGGATTGTTTGACATTTTTGTCTAGTTTTCTATATGTTTCCTTTTCCTTTATTCGACGCGTGGGAAATATCCTAGCGCATCTTCTAGCACGACATGGATTGTCGGTTTCTTCTCGGACACTTTGAAGATCTTCGCCCCCGGGCGACGTTTTGATCACATGTTTTGTCGGATATTGATTAATAACAATTTAGTTTCTCTAAAAAAAGAAGATGGAAAAGTTATAATTCAACTATCCTGAAGAACGTTTAAGTAACAACCTACTGGAGAAGTTACTATAGGATTCGATCAGACCACATCCAATCATGTTTGCTGGTGATTGTTGGGAATTTCATTGATAAGTATTACTAAACAAGGTCAGATTTTAAATACACCTAAATACAGGGGTATGGTTAAACCATTGATCAGCTGTCGTTGAAGAGCTAATGTAGACGTTACAGGTTTCTAAGGTGATTGATATAGGCTTAAAGTCATGAACCTAAATGGAGTTATCGAACTTCAGTTATGTAGAGCCACTTGAATGTTTCAGGTCGGGTGGGAGCAACTGGATCTACGTGAAGAAGAGACGAATGACTCAAAGCAAAGTACACTAGACTGTGGGTGATTCCCCAGAAAGTAGAGAGTTCCATAAAGTGATGCTTAAATTCATTCGAACATAAAGGTTCATATTTCAAAGCCAAAAGCATATTGTATGTTAATGCTTTATGTTCATTGGTGGATTGAAGTAAACATCCGTATCATTAAACCACTTATTAATATGATTGAGAATTATGGATTTGACCAAAACATTGATGTGTAAATATGGATATGACGTAATTGATCGCTAGTGGTTGAATGGTAAATAAGAATAAAAACAAAGATCGTAAGTGGATTAATGGTAAATGAGAAATTTTTAGGTAGTGTGTACCTACGTAGGTACATCTTACGCGCACAATCGAGCGCGGGATCGGATTACTGAAATTGTTTATGTGGTGTGTAGTTTCGATCATGCGCACGATTGTCGCGTAACGTATGTACTCGTAGTACACACTACCTAAAAATTTCCCATGGTAAATGGCGATACATAACAATATAGAAGAAGTTATCAATCCGGTTGATTTATTAACCCTTGCGTTGTTGACTACAACATTTGAGCATAAGATCATCAACCGTCAATTCAAGAAATGTTTTTATCATGGGGAGAATCACAAATGAATATATACTCTTTTCCTTTCGATATGATTTTTCCCAGCAAAATTTCAACGAGGTATATTCTTTGTGTTATAAAAATTCAAAAGAGGGAGTGTTATACAACAAATTGTATCTCTATCGAAATACTAAAAAGTCACACCTACTAAATACCATCATTATATATTCTTAAGTCATGTATACCAAAGTGTGATACATTTACCCCTATTCATTATACACCTTATCAACAACACAAGCATGATGGAGGCACAAAAACTAGTCAAAATAAAAAATAAAATTCACTGCCTATAATTTCGACCACACTTTTGAATTATATAAGAATAAAAAAACCTCAGACATATTACGTGACCAAGAACAAGAAAACGAAAACATTGAGGATAGAAGTATGAAAATAGTGAAACAAAATAGTTCAAAAGTGCATTAACCCTTAAAAAAAAAAACCTAGTACCGAATTGTCAAGGAAAATGGACCCTTTTATTGCAAATTTAAACAAAGAAAGCTTAAGAGGTTCTTCTCTTCATTCTCATCTAATTAGTACCGCTTGATTTTTAAGCCGAGGAGTCTAACAGAAGCAAAGACCATGTACTGCAAAAACAAAATACAAGACACTGCAAAATATATATACTGTGCTTTCATACTTCTTCAACCTACTTAACGCTTATTCGGAGTTTGGGGGAGGCCTGTCATTGGATGGATTCCTCCTTGACCTCCGTTCATTCCACCGCGTCCATGCCCACGACGCAACCAAGTAACCTCCAATCGCGTACGCCTAGGAACAAAAGTAGAATAAAACAGAAGAACAGAATGAAGAAAGTCATTTAAGCATATACAATAAAACAGATAGAAGGAAGGAAGGCTCCATGACTCAAACTGCAACTTAATTGCCTCCTGCGGTTTTCACAGAAAGACTTAATTGTGTGTATTCTGGCAAAATTATCCCCTTTCAGAGAAACCCCCCAACAAAGGGGGCAAAAGGTACGATATTAAACCGGAAAACACAATTAACCCTTTCTGTAAAAGGGTTGGAGTAAAGTATACACTTTATCACCAGACAAGTCCACACAATACGTGTCAACCCACAGAGGAAGCAAAAGTTGTTTACTTGTCTGAATAAACTCAATCATCATCAATGTGGCCGATGTTACTCTAAACCATGGAGGCTCACAAGACAAAGGCCCTGAAGTAATGGCCAAGTAAATTGTTACATGTTTATCTCCCACAAAGTTGTTTCATGGCAAGTCTTCATAACGACTCAATTATCTGTCCTACAACTTCCGGCCATGATACATAACCGAAATATAGATGTGCCATATGATATAACTGAAGCTATAGAACATCTCATGCCCCAACTTGCAGACCATGACAAGAATTGTGAGACCATTTTACGCCAGCTCAAGGATTTCCAGCAAGCAACGAAGTATGATATCAAGTTGATCACTGGTATTTAGACTAGATACTATGGAGATGAAGGGCACATTGGCTTGCACAGACGTGTCGTTGAGACCAAAAAAATTAAAGCAAAAAAAAATAAAAATCGCATAGAAAGAAATCTGCTGCGCTTTGTCTCCAGATTGATAATCTTTTGGCAGTATTCAAGTTCATACTTGGTGGTTAACGTTTCCAACTTGATAGATGTGTAACGTTTTTCATATGTACATAATATGATTATGGATTTAAAGACTAGCAAATAGGATTTTAGAAAAAACATATTGGTTGCTTTTCCCAAAAGAGGGGTTATGAGAACAAGAATAGCAAAGAACAGGCAGCCTTTTTCATCTGGAAACAATGCAATAACACTCTATGGTTCTTCTGCAAAAGTAATACTAGCACTGTCCATAATATAAGTCTTTATAGAATGTCAATAGAGGATTGATCATCTTTTTTTATCATACCCTTAATTTATTATTCATCCAATCACTTTTCATTACTTTATAACTGTTGCTTAATGGTAGTCAAAAGGTATTTTAGACATAGTCCATTAAACTTTATAACAGTTATCTCTTTTTTAATCCGTGTGAAAACCTCTAAAATGACTTGTATTATGGGACAGGGGTAGTAGAATATTTACATCATCAAGGAGAAAGAAAAAAAGAAGAAGAGCCATACTCGGCTTTGAAGGCTCACAGTTGACAATTAATTTAGGTCCGCCAAGTTTTCGAAAAAAATATCGCTCATAATGTTTCTTTGAGCAATAACACTATCTTTTTGTTTGTTTGTTTGTGCGTGCGTGCGTGCGCGCGCGCGCTTGTGTGAGTGATTTATGGCCAGCATTATCCTGGAAGATAAAATCCATATCATCAATGTTTATAAACCTACTATCTTTCAATTTTCCAAATTTGCAGCTTCTATAGTTCTAAACTAGGCGCATTGAATTTCTGAACTCTTAGGTTTATTAGCAACAACCTGTACGATATAGTTAAATTCAGAAAGCTTTCCCCCAGTTTTTCAGCAAAACTACTTTTCTGTTACAATACTAAGCTTCCTTGGCATGAATGCAACTACTTGTTGCAATTTCGATGTATATCTTTTCTTTGAAATTTTCCCTTTTTTTTTAAAAAGAAAATTGACCAGTAAAAATGATATAAATATTACTGAATAAGCAATATAGATTCACTCTTACGTATAAGACATTTCCAAGCATCCAATCATTCATTCCACTGTAGATATTTATTTTACTATTTCTTAAGATAAAACATTTCAATATATACTAAATGCACAAGATTGAACGGAAATACATTGTTAGAAACAGATCAAGTTCCAAAAAGGAGTGTAAAGAGCATGTGGCTTAGGGTGGAGATGGTGATCTTTTATTAAAGCGCAGCTATCGAGTAACATGAAGGGACGGTGGATTTTAATCGTGGTTACTTTCAAATTAGTTTGAAATTTTGAACTCAACTATAACTGCAAATCATATTTCCTAAACCAAGGGAGGGGGCTAACTTCTACATAGACAGTTCTTCATGTTTTATTAGATGCTCAAATATATACCGATAGCAGAAAATCAGCACACCCCTACAGAATAGGCAACCTAGAATCTTCATACCCCTAATGGCACGAAACGCTCATCGACCAATCGCTCAGTTTATACTTTATCCAAAACTGTCACCAAACAGACTCAACCCAAAAAAAACAAGGAAAGTTACATCATTCTTTCCTTTGAGAATGGTGACGGCATTCCGTCTAGAAGTCTGACACACAACTAATCAAACACCAACAATAACCCAGAAGATTTGATCAACATATACCATGTTTCCTACTAGAAATTATTACATGGAGAGCGTATTTTGGGGTGAAGTGATTGATGAAGTGATCAAACCACACAAGTTAAATCCAGTTTCAAAACTGACGGTCCCGATTCATCCACCTCCATTCTCTCGTGAATGCACGAGTGGAGGTACCAACTAATAATAACCCGTTTCCTACCTGTTTGCTACTCTTTCCAACGATAATAATAATTTTTACGTATATAGTCAGCTACCTAGATGAACGCTGTAGAATAAGATGCATACAGATGAGAATTCACACTGTTACCGGTATCAATACAGGCTAATGCTTTACCCACAACTCTCTTTTACTCTAAAGTTTAGGCCATTGCCATATTGAGTTGTTAGGGCATTCAAATTTCAAAACAAATACTTTCTGAAGGGTCCTGTTTCTGTTTCTTTAAACCCTAACAGGAATTATCAAACTACCACAGACAAGACAAGCATAATTCATCAGCAAATATTTGATTACTTCTAACTCCACAGCTATCCTAGGCGAATCCAGAAAAGCCTAAAGAAATTATCACAATAAAATTTTATCAACTTATCTTAACTCCAGACAAAGACTAATGATGAAAGGCTAAAGATTGCACGACAGCTTACAGTCATGAAGCAAACCAAACGAATAAGCAGGCACAATTTCAGTTTCTTCAACAATAAAACGTGAAACAGAAAATTAAAGGCGGAAAAAAAGAACAGAAGAATTATAAAAAAAACAAGTTTATTATGGTAGGAATTAAACAGACCATCCAGATGGTGCCGGGCTTAGTTTCGCGAGCTTCAACGTCGTCCGCTTCAAGCTTCAACGGAGCAAAGTTCTGCCGAGGGTAAGAGACAGAATCGGGCGATGAATCCTTCTCATATGGACCACCGGAAGCTGCTTCAGGTACCAGAGGAGCGGTGGCGGAGGAAGACTCATCTATGAATTGATGTTTTGACGGAGGCAGAAAAGGAAGAGGAGGAAAATTGAACTTGAAGTTATTAAGTAAGTTAAGCAAGAAAGAGATAACGGGGTTAGGGTTTTGTTCCGCCGAGGGTGTGGTTGCGGATTCTGTAACGCCGGCGGAGTTTTGAGCGTCTGCCATTGTTTTAGCTGAATAGAAAAAGTGTGAGGAGGAGGAAAGGAGAGAACCAAATTTTCAACGAGGTTTATGATGTACGTACTGTAAATTAGTATTTGCATTAGATATACTACAATAAAAATAGAGAAAGCAAAGCACCTGTGGCCTAATGGATAAGGCGTCTGACTTCTAATCAGGCGATTGTGGGTTCGAGTCCCACCAGGTGTGTCTATTTTTCTTGTTTTTTTCCTTCTTGTCTTCTAAGAAGAAAATGGTACTTCCTTGTTTTTATCTGTCACATTTTGGAATTTGATCTGTTTTTATTTATCTGTTATTTTACATTATCAATGCATCATTTATTACTTTTGTTTCCTCCTTTACCAATAAAGTTTTTATATCTTCAATAAAAAAAATATATTTTCAATACTAAAAACTCTTTTACCAACAAAGTATTTACATCTCCAGAAAAAAAAATACACTTCCAATACTATACCGTTTTTTATCTGTTACATTTCAGAATTTGCTCTGTTTTTATTTATCTGTCATTTTACATTTCTTATGCATCATTTATTACTTTTTTTTTTCTTCCTTTACCATAAAGTATTTACATATCCAATAAAAAAAAAACACTTCCAATACTATATTTTTGACATATTAATTACTTTCTTAATCTGTGTGAATTTTCTCTCAGCGACAAAAAAAAAACGGAGGGAGTATTACCATACTTTTTATTTCCCTGTAACAAAATTAACGTACGTTCCTTAAAAACAAGTTTGAATAGTGCCATGCTGAAGATAATGTCGAGTAAAATGGCAGTCGATCTCAATATGTTTGATGCGCTCGTGAAAAACTGTATTGTGTGCAATCTGAATAGCACTATTATTGTCACAATACATCGGTGTGGGAGAAGAAAGTGCAACACCCATGTCCGCCAACAACCAACGTAACCATATAATCTCAGACGTTGTAGAAGCCATAGCGTGATACTCTGCCTCGGTGGAAGAGCGTGATACTCTTATTTCTTGCTCTTCCATGAAATGAGAGAATCCCTTAAAAATATACAAAATCTGTTGTGGATTTTCGATCAGTTGAGTCATCAACCCAATATGCATCAGAAAAAGCACGAAGCTCCAAGGATGAAGTCAAGGGAAACAAAAGGCTCTGATAAAGGAAATGAGCGGAAAAATACGCCGGATTAATCGAGACCCTCTCCCGATTAATCGAGCACCGGAATATTTCCGGATTCAGTTTTTTCCGCCTTTCGGATCCTGATTCGGGTTTCTGTAGGACGATCAAAAGCTAAGTGGGGAGTGGTTGATGTGAGTCAACCAGATGATGTATTTCTTGATGATTTATCCTCATTTCTCATGCATTTATTGATGTTTTGATATCAACTTGAGCAATGATTGTGATGATTTGGACCATTTGTGTACATAGGAAATATTATGAAAAACTACTCTTTTGATTTTTATATATAGGCTTTTTAGCCAATTTTGTTATCGGATTCACGCGCGGTATCTTCGTGTTTGTCTTGCAGCATAGATATCAAGGCCTAGAGCTTGGATTTTTGATATGTTGATGCTAAAAAGTTGATTGAGAGATGATTCAAAGCGTTTAGGCAAAGATTCCAACCTAGGAAGGTCAAATGGCGCACACCAGAGGGCTTGGCCCGTGCCAAATTAAGAATAAATACGACCAGGGAGTCTTCCATGTGTATATGGAGCACGCCAGGACACATTGGCCTACGCAAATCAATGAATTCAAACTCTAAACAGAGCATTTAATGCATGATGTCAGCAACCAACTACCAAGAGAGAGCTTGGCGCACGCCAGCATCCAATGGCCTACGCCAATTGTACACAAATAGAAGATTGGCGCACACCAGAAGCATATGGCACACGCCATATTGGTGGGTGAAGAAGTTAATAGTCTAATTTATTTCCCTCACCTACCATAATATCTACACACTTCATCTTCTCCACTCTCACTCATCCTTGAAGGCACCCCAACCTCCAAGGCTCTTCTAGCTCAATTTTAGCATAAAATTAGCTTTTAATTGCAAGTGTAAACCTTAAGAATTCTTAGCTTGATTTCTAAACTACTTTGGTTGGAGCAAGATTAACACTTTGTGTATCAAACTCCATTGAAGGCTTTTGAAGTTGAATGAAAGTTTCCATTTTCGAGTTCATAGCTTGTGATTGGTAAAATTCTTAGCCTTTACCTTGATTTAATTGTTCTCATCATTATGAATATTAACCTTGACATGTTGGTGTTCATAGTCATGAGTGGCTAGTTCTACACAAGCCAAGATGATGTTGTAGAGATATTATAATCTCTTATGTTGATTGGGAATAGTTGTTTATGTTGTTAGTTTCATTTGTTGTGATTTGTTGTGAATCTTGTTTTGTATGGTTTGCTTGTGTTAGAGTAATTGACTAATGCTTGAGCACACACATTTAATGGAGACCGAAAGGAGATGTTAGGTGTGGGAAAAAGGGTAGGAGAACCGGAAGGTAAAATTGACCTTAAGTGGAACTCGATTTCTTATCTGGGGATTATTGTTTGTTCATTGCATTCAAGTTCATATCATGTCAATTCATTAAGTCTAGGACACCTAGATCAATGAGGAGGCATATAGTAATTGAAGAAAGTTTGAGAAAGTAAAATAATACTTGAGTAAACTTCAACTTAGTTTATTCATCAAATGAAAGAGGTATAAATAGCTACAATTGATGGGAGATACAAGCTAGCTTGGGCGGCCACTAGATATGGGCGGCAAGCTTTTACTCTAAAAAGTAAAAGTGTGTCTATGACATAAAGTAACTAGAGTTTGACATATTAATTGTTTATATGTACCACAATTAATATGTTTTTTACAAATAAAGTGTACAAATAATGTATACACGAAATAAATAAATATTACATACTATTTGATATGTAATATTTCCACACCCCCCCTCAAACTGGGTTATATTTGTTTATACAGCCAAGTTTGCTACTAAGTCTGCTGAACATAAGTGGTGGAATGGTCTTGGTGAGAATGTCAGGATTCTGGTCTGCTGAGGGAACATACCGGAGTTGAATAATCTTGGCATCAATCTTCTCCTTCAGGAAGTGTCTGTCAATGTCCACATGTTTGGTTTTATCATGATGGATTGGATCCTCTCGCCATGCATAATGCTTTGAGTTATTGTCACACGAGTGTGATAGGGTCTTGAATAAGTCGCTTGAAGTTCAGTCAAGACCCTTTTTATCCATAGAGCTTCACAAATACCCAAAACAAGTGCCCTGAGTTCAGCTTCAACACTGCTTCTGGAGACAGTAGGTTGTTTCTTGCTTCTCCAGGTGACAAGATTTCCCCATACATAAGAACAGTAACCAGTAGTAGACCTTCTGTCTATGTGACAGCCAGCCCAATCAGCATCAGTGTAAACCTTGATAGATCTCTCAGCAGACTTGGTGAAGTGCAAGCCTTGGCCAGGAGTGGATTTCAAGTACCTCAGTATCCTGTTCACAGCATCCCAATGTTGCTCAGTAGGGCAATGCATGAACTGGCTCACCAGACTGACTCCATATGCAATATCAGGTCTTGTATGGGACGGATAAATGAGTTTCCCTACAAGTCTCGATATTGATCCTTCCCGACAAGCAATGTCACCATGCGACAGGGTATTGCGGGGTCTGCGGGGATACAGCGGGTTTGCATCCCAAAGATACCGGTTTCCTTCAAACGGAGTCCAAGCACATATTTCCTTTGAGAGATAGAGATACCCTGGTTGTTTCTTGCAATTTCCATACCAAGGAAGTATTTAAGATAGCCCAAATCCTTGACTTGAAAAACCTTTGCCGGTAGAGTCTTCAAATTCGGATCTCGGTAGAGTCATCACCGGTGAGGATGATATCATCCACATACAAGTAAGGATAGATCTTTTCGGCTAGTGGTCTTGATAAACATGGTGTGGTCCGAGTTGCATTGATGATATCCCGGCGGCTTTAACCACGGTAGTGAGTTTCCCAAACCAGGCTCTTGGGGATTGCTTTAGGCCATATAGAGATTTCCTCAATTTGCAAACCTTTCCTTGAGTGTTAGGATTGGTAAAACCAGGAGGTACATTCATGTAAACTTCCTCAGTAAGGTCACCATTGAGGAAGGCATTTTTGATATCCAATTGGTGAAGAGGCCATTCAAGTTGGACAGCAAGAGATATCAATTCTGACAGTGTTCAGTTTTGCCACTGGTGCAAAAGTTTCTTTGTAGTCAATGCCATAAGTTTGAGTGAAACCCCTTGCAACTAGTCTGGCCTTATACTTGTCAATTGTACCATCAGCATTGTATTTGATGGTAAATAACCACTTGCGGTGATCGTCTTCTTGCCTTTGGGGAGAGGCGTTAGATCCCAAGTATGATTATCCGGGAGGGCGATCATTTCGGTCTTGATACCGCCTTCCACTTATCATGTTGGAGAGCTTCCCGTATATTCTTAGGAATAGAGTGAGAATCCAAGTCCTGTGTAAACATGGCAAAAGCGGTGATAAGCGATCATAAGATAGATAATTATGAATAGAATGATCGGTGGTGCAGGATCTCTTTCCCTTCCTGATAGCAATAGGCCTATCATCAATGTCGCCAGCCGCCGAGGGTCCGTAGGTTCGAGTGTCGTAGGCTCTGGGTCAGTAGACTCTGGTTCAGGAGGTTGCTGAGGATCAGTGGTCTGCTGAGAGTCAGTAGGGTGCTGAGGTTCATTCTGCTGAGTATCAGTAGGTTGCTGAGGGTTAAGAGTTTGCTGAGGGAAAGGATTTAGGTCAATTTCAATCAGGTTTCTATCAGTGACTGCCTTAGTGGACTTGCTGTAGTAGGGAGTCCTTTCAAAAAAAATTACATCCATAGAATTGTAAAATCTCTTTTCAGAAGGAGAGTAACACTTGTAACCTTTCCTGTCCTTTGCATATCCTAGGAAAATGCACTTGTGAGCTTTGGGATCAAGTTTGCTTCTGTGTTGGGCATGGATGTAAACAAACACAGAACAACCAAAGATTTTTGGAGGTAATTGGGAAATAAGATGAGGGCAGGAGTGTGTGGTCAGAAGGGTTTGGATAGGAGTTTTGAAGCCTAACACTCTACTGGGAAGTCTGTTGATTAAGTATGTGGCAGTTAATATAGCTTCACCCCACATATACTTTGGAACATGTGTGGTGAACATGATTGATCTAGCCATCTCTAGTAGGTGCCTGTTCTTTCTCTCAGCAACCCCATTTTGTTGAGGTGTTTCCACACAACTACTGATATGGACAATTCCCTTATCCATCAAGAAATTACTGAGGTTAGACTCATAGTATTCAAGTGCATTATCAGTCTTTAAGATCTTGATCTTAGTGTCAAATTGAGTAGAGATCATGTTGTAAAATTCCTGAAAAACTATTCCAACTTCAGATTTATCCTTCATTAAAAACAACCATGTGTTTCTGGTATGATCATCAATGAAAGTGACAAACCACCTTTTTCTTGTTATACTTTTTACTCTTGAAGGTCCCCATACATCACTATGAATTAAAGTGAA
Organism: Gentiana straminea; assembly: GCA_036785695.1. Taxonomy (NCBI): domain Eukaryota; kingdom Viridiplantae; phylum Streptophyta; class Magnoliopsida; order Gentianales; family Gentianaceae; genus Gentiana; species Gentiana straminea. Next base: position 8,325,258 of record JAVUPR010000114.1, read on the forward strand.
AGGTGTAGAAGGCAAATAAGGTAGTTTGGTATACACAGATTTGGTAAGTTTGGCAAATTGACAAATATCACATTGAAGATCATTGACATTACATCCTTTAAATAATTCAGGAATTACAGACTTTAAATAGCCAAAACTTGGATGTCATAGTCTATAATGCCATAACATGATATTGTCTAAGGTTTGAGTGCAGGCTGCTGAGGCAGATTCAGTCTTAGTCTTCTGTCTTCAGTAGGGTTGACCACATACAATCCTGAGCAGGGTTTAGCCCTCCCAATCACTTCCTGTGAAGAAGGGTCCTGGAAAGTGCACTGATTCTTATTAAACACAACAGTCCAATTCAAATCTTTTGCAAGTTTACTGACAGATATGAGATTGCAGTCTAATTTTGGAACAAATAGGACATCTTTTAGGCATATCTTATTAGTGAGTTTAACATTTCCAAAACCTTTTTGCATGAGAGATAGATCCATCAGCAGTCTTAATTTTATGAATTTGATGACATGGCATAAGGTGAGTTATGAGGTTTTTATTGCCAGTCATATGAGAGGAGGCCCCAGAATCAACAATCCATGTTTCATTACTAATAGAAGAGTAGAATTTACCTGCACTAGCCTGAGTAGCCGTGTAAGTAGAGGGACTACCTTCTTTTTGTTGAGTGAGGAAAGCTTTGAATGCAGCAAACTGATCATTCAACTTGTTATCATTCTCCTCTTCATTGACATGCCTGCCCTGACTTTCCCTGGTAGGCTTGGAGGATTTAGGCATGCCATGTAGCTTCCAGCAAGTGTCCTTGGTGTGATTTGTGCGTTTGCAGTGCTCACAGAACAACTTTCCAGTTCGATCAGTAGGCTTCCTGACAGTCTCAGTAACCTTAGCAGGCTTCCTGACAGTCAGCAAGGTAGCACTTTCAGCAGGGTTGTCAGTAGAGGAGTTCAGCAGCATCACTTTTCTCCTGCTTTCCTCATGTTTGACTTCAGCAAACATGGATTTGAGATTGGGGAGAGGTTTTGTGGCAAGGATTCTTCCCCTAACATCATTAAGAGTAGGATTCAGTCCAGTAAGAAACTTGAATACTCTTTTTTCTCAATAATGTCCTTATAAAGGCGCATCCTTGACATCATTCCGGGGGTGAGTTTCCAACATATCTAGGTGTTGCCATGCCCTAGAACAGTTGGTTGAAGTATTGAGTTACGACATATCTCCTTGTCTCAGTTTTGAATCCGAGCTTCAAGTTCATACACTTCGATGTATTGTCTTTCTTGGAGTAAAGATCCCTGGCATTATCCCAGATCTCCTTTGCAGTATCATACATCATAAAGTTCTCACTAATCTCTTTTGTCATTGATCTTGTGAGAATGGTCATGACTTGATTGTTAGTAGTATCCCATGCTTCAAATCCAGGGTCATCTTCAGCAGGGGCAGTTTTAGAGCCGGACAGGTATCCCATCTTACCTTGTCCAGAGATGTACATTTTCATAGACCTTGACCACAAGCAAGTAGTTGTTGCCATCAAGTCTATGATTTGTATAAGATGAAGAGTCAGTGACCCCAGTCTGCTGAGGGCTGGGACTCAACTGAGGGTGAGGAAGCTTCAGATAATGAAGACATTCTTGATTCAGCAGGGTAATGAGAATTTGCAGCGGATTCAGGAGTTTAAGTCTCTGATACCATGAAGAAATTTTGAGAAAGTAAAATAATACTTGAGTAAACTTCAACTTAGTTTATTCATCAAATGAAAGAGGTATAAATAGCTACAATTGATGGGAGATACAAGCTAGCTTGGGCGGCCACTAGATATGGGCGGCAAGCTTTTACTCTAAAAAATAAAAGTATGTCTATGACATAAAGTAACTAGAGTTTGACATATTAATTGTTTATATGTACCACAATTAATATGTCCTTTACAAATAAAGTGTACAAATAATGTATACACGAAATAAATAAATATTACATACTATATTGATATGTAATATTTCCACAGTAATTTCATGCACTCGTATGAGGGGAAACTATTTGCTTAGGAATGCACCGTTTCACACTTTTGAACACCATTGGTAGGTTGGAAGGAAACCGCTCCCATGATGCTAAAAGAGGTTTTCTTAATCTACACATTGTCTTGGTTAGGTTTCTTTTTATCATTTATCACCCTTATTTCTAGTGGAATAATTTAATCACTTACTTTCTTGTATCATTGCGTCCTAGATCGAGATAATGATAGCTTTTTGGTGTTTGACCTCACAAATCCTTGTGGGATACGACCTTGACCACTGGACTAAACTACAATTGACCCGGTACACTGCCGGTTAGATTGGACACCTAGAAAAGTCGCATCAACCATTCCAGTCTAAAGTAAACCGTTCCTCAGCCATTGCATTTTGCCAATAAGGAGAACGAACCGTCTCTGAATAAGAGTTAGGCTCAGAAAAGTATCAATAGAAACTAGAAAAGTAGCAAAAGACAGATAATAACAAGAATTAGCAAAATCTGATAACTGAGTAGACTTACATGTGCGCTTGGGGTAACGAGGCTGGCCTGGATCCATCGTCCCAAGTGGTGCATGGGTAGCTCTAGCAGGGGGTGGAGTATCATTTTCATAAGGCTCATGATGAGAAGGTGGAAAAACAGATTGTAAGGAAGATGGTGATGCATCAATGGCAGAAGATGGTGCATCAGACAAGTGATCAGTGGTGAAAGGATCAATATGAACAAGATCAGACTTAGTCATGTTGTAGGGGCTAGCAGGAAGGCAAAAGAAGGGAATATGCAAGAAAGGAAATATGTCGAGAAACAGACAATTTTTTTAAAGAAGGATCACAACAACGATAACCTTTTTGTTCTATACCATACCCAAGAAAGACACATATACAACACAAGAAGATAATTTTGTAAGTTCTACGTGTGAACGAAGGACAAAACAAGTGGAACCAAAGACTCTCAAATGAGAGTAATCAGGAGTCTGGCAAATAACTTAGAATAAGGAGAAATGCCTGAATTATGAGCAGCCGGGATCTTATTAATAAGATAAGCAGATGTGAGGACAACTTCTCCCCAAAAGTCGTTTGGAACACTAGCTGATAAAAACATAGAACGGGCACTCTCAACAATGTGTCTACATTTTCTCTCAGCAACACCATTCTGTTATAGGGTATCAATGCATGCAGACTGATGCACTGTACCATCAGATATAAAGATGTTAGAAAGGTCTCCTTTAGTATATTCCCCACCTTAATCGGAACGAAAGCAGTTAAAAAAGGTAGAGTGTTGAGTTTTGACATAGGTTTGAAAAGCGGTATATATATATATATAAGAAAGACGTTTCATTAGATACACCCAACAGTAACGAGTATAATCATCAATAAAAGAAACATTATATTTGTATCTTCATTTTTTCGGGACAAGAGCAATGCCCAAACATAAGAATGAACTAAATCAAAAGGTGCACGATATTCAGATATACTTTGATTAAAAGGCAAGGTAGAAAATTTTCCAAGTTTACAACCACTGCAATCTGAAATATCATAGAAAATGATAAGCAAAACTAACCAAACACCAGAGAAAATCTGTCCAAACCCAAAAAAAACTCGTGTTTTCGACAACAAGATTTACCAAGACAATTCGAGATCGTTGTGTTTGAGATTATCTTTGCATATGATCAAATCTCTGATACCATGTTAGAATCGGTATGTCAATCATGAAAACAAGAAAGTGGAGAAGAAGAAGGCTCTTGTATTGTCTAGCAACAATATGTGGAAGCTTAGGATTTAGGTTACAATAAGAGAGGCTTATATTGCCATATGTGACAAATACTAAAATGGCCTTATGACAAATACTAAGTATATAATATAATATATATGCTAGCAGTTACAAGTTAGTTGTTGACGTCACCCAACTATTTGGTGACGGTCATGTTGTCTTCTTAGATTGTGTTGATGGGAAGATAGTCATCAGCTAGGAAAGGTAGTTAAGAAGTATAAATAGCTGAGAATAATGCTCGTAAAGGTGTCAAGTGTGTTCTCAACTATGTTGCACAGACACGGATACGGATACGCCGTACGACACGATACGGACAAGGCGATACGGCTAATTCCAAAATTTAAGGACACGACACGTCACTGACTCGTTAATATATGGTGATTGATAGAGCGATGAAACTCTCCCCAAAATTTCTCCCAAATTTCAGCGATGGAATCAGGGATTAGGGTGCTTCAATGCCAACTCATCCAACATCACCGGCAGAATCTTCTACCTCCAAAATCTCCTCGCAAGCTACCCCCTCAGCAACAATTTTACCTCCATCGGTCTTCATCCATGGTACTTTCATAGGGGAACCGGCAATCACCATTCCCAGGGAAATTGCAGCCACACTCGCAACAAAATTTGAGAAGACGCTTATTTTCTCATGGAAAACCTAGTATGGAATTGATTCGTAAATTTCTATCAATCCAAAATTTTAGTGAAAAGTTATAGAAGGATTTTTTGATAACAAACATATACTGGTGAGTTTTGAGGAAAGTGATGATTATATTCGAATTTTTTCAAGGCCAATTCGAAATGTTTTTGGAAAGCCTATGAGGATATTGAAATGGACTCCTATTTTTCAGATCGATCATGAACCATCGATAGTTCCAATTTGGATATCCATGCCTGGATTACCGATTCACCTGGTTAATCGTGATTTCATCTTCTCTTTAGTCTCTTCATTTAGTAAGCCGTTAAGAATAGATAAAGCAACTGAAAATCTTAGAAGGCCATCGGTTGCAAGAGTGCAAGTTGAATTTGATTTGCTAGAGTTACTGCCTGCTCGAATTTGGGTTCAAGATGAATCATGGGCTGGTTTTTGGCAATCAGTAGTATTAGATGAATATCTACCTTTATACTTTAAATATTGTTGGCACATTGGACATGAGGAACATACTTGTGCAGTTAAATACCCAGAACTTAGGGAATTTTACACATATAAACGAGAGACATGTATACAACAAGTTTTCAAGCCAAAATCAAAATTTGTGGACAACATGTAATGCACCTTACAACAAGAAAAGAATGCAATAAAACCTGATAAATAGGTTGATTATGCGATTGGAGCTGAAGCCTTTGATACTGAGCAAGAGCAAGCACAGACTGATCCAATTAAGGGTACTACAATTTGTGAAGAGGTAGCTTCAGAAATGTTGGGAAACAAGGGATCAAGCTCAACCCCAGATGAGTCACAAGAAGCCCCTGGAGTTTTCCAAAATTCTATAGTTATGTACCTATAACTCATATTGCTATGGCAAAAGGGAGCAGTACTGAATTTGCCCAAATAGAAAATGCAATTGATATAAAGGCTGATAAAGTGAACATTCAAATGGATAAAGAGGCAACATTGTTGAATACTAATGCTGAGACTAACATGATTGAATTTCCGAAATCCCCCCCACGGGCTGCAGCTCAAAGGAAGGGCCTTTATGCCCCAGTAAAGACACAAGCAGCTTGATGGGAGTCAACTTTACGTGATTCCGGTGCATTTTCTACCCCCGTTTACCACACTTTTAGCATGTTTCTTGGTAATTTAGACCGTTTTAGGGGTAATATCATGAGTTTATAGCACGGGGAGTAAATCCGTCACTTTGATGGTTTACTACCTCCTTTTATTGATATTGACCCTATTCCGAGCACTTTTACCCTCCGGAATGTTTTGGTTGTTTTTTGTTGTTGTGATGATGTAGGGTATTGGTGTCTCGAGAACCCGGAAGGCGAAGATTTATGATGATAAGTGTGATCAAGGTGCAAGAATGAGCCAAGAAAGAAGAAAGAATAGGAAAAGGAAGAGAAAGAGTTGGTGCCCGAGTGACTGTTCTGATTCAGAAGCATTTTGACCCATGATGGAGGCATTTTCTGGTCATGACTTCTTCATGAAAGTTGTAGATAATTGAAAGATCTTTCCAACGCATCTTGAATCACCCCAATCGGAGCTCGGATGAAGAAGTTATGAAGGTTTTACTACAGCAGAAAAACTGCATCATGCGAAACGCACGTTTGGAGCTTTCAAACCGGCGTTCCATGTCTCAAACCGGCGTTCCAGTCCCAAACCAGCGTTTCCAGCTTTGCCAAACCAGCGTTTGAACCCCTTTACTCCCAGTATTCATCTCCTCAACTCCAAACGCTGGTTCCAACCTCCAAACCGGCGTTTGGACCAATTTTCTCGCGAGATTTTTGGCCTCGCCTATAAATACCCCCTCTTACACCCACCATTGGGAGAACCCTCGACTCCTCCCTCTTTTAGCTTAGATTTTGCTCGTTTTTGTACATAGTTTGTTGCACCTTCTTTTTATGTAGATCAAACATCTTTTAGCTTACTCTTTTCAATTCTTAGATTAGATTTTCATTTCAAACAACAAGTCTCTATCTTTTTGGTGATTCTCTCTCTTTTGTACCTTTCTTCTCCAAACTTCGATTCTCTCGCAATTTATGGTAATTTTCTTCCCTCTTATGCTTGTTATGCTTCTCTTTTATTGTTTTCTTTATGTTTTAACTAGTATAATGTGTAGCTAATTACTCCCCATAGTCGAATCATGTGAAATGTGGTGAAATCACCATTTGGGTGATGAAATTGGGAGTGGGTAGTGCTTTTTATTGTTGTATCTTGCACGTTTCACGTCTTAGAACTTGTAATAACGGATTTGGGCTAGATTGATCACCTAGGTCAAACATCACACACACCACTCTTGAGAGTTGTTCAGAGAGAGGGGTGTGGGAAAAGGGTTCTAGGATCGCGGTGTAGTCTCGGTTTAGTTGTTAAACCGAGCTCATCGTGAGGTTACTCGTTTATACGTTTAAGCGGCTCGAGTGCAAAACATGACTTGTTAGGAGAGAGTTGTTCAGACCTTAACATGGCATAAGGTGTTAGAAGAGAGTTGTTCAGACGCTAGCACCGGGTTTAGGAGTTCGCACCCGTGAAATTGAATGCAAGAGTTCGTTTAGTATAATGCACACTCCCGGTTTTGTCTACCTTAGGGTTGAGATTAGTCACATTGATCATGGTTCGGCTATGTCCCTTTCTCCCTTTAGACTTGTTAGTTTAATTTACTTTAGTTTAATTGAAGTGTACAAACATTCCAACAACTTGTTTGCCTAGACTAAGCAATAAGTTCACTTTGGTACTTACAAGCACCTCTTCTCTCGTGGGATCGACCTCGGACTCCTGTAGCTTTACTCGCAATCGACCCGGTACACTGCCGGTTAGAGAGCTTGTTTAGTCACCGTTGTCTTGAGTATTTTATAAATTTGTTTGGTGAAAATAAACACTCATCAAAATGGCGCCGTTGCCGGGGAACGGTGTGTGTTATTTGTGATATCTTGTAAGTGAACCGAAGGCTTGGGCCTAGGTTTTGTTTTATTGTTTTCTTGTTGTTTTCTGAGATTTTGCAGTTGTGCTTAAATGGAAGGATTTTTCAATCAATGGTACTCACCGAACAACAATACCCTTACCAACCTCGGGCACACAGGCGATATTATCAACAACGGTTCATGCCTCATCCTCAATATCGACGAGAGTAACCAAAGTTCATGGGCTTATCGGTGCCCTAGTGCATACCAAAGTCAAAATTATGGTTATTCGAGCTATGAGCCACAACATTATGAGGATTTTCGGTATGATCGGTTCCCTCCATGCCACAAGAAGAATTCACCGACAATCAAATGGAGCGGTTGTCGAATCAATTGCAAGAGTTCGAGAAAGATATGCAAGAGTTCAAGAAGGATATGCAAGAGGTCGACAAAAGATTTGACTCCGACATAAGCAATCTTGGAGACCGGATGGGGAAATTGCTTGAACTGATGAGGCACGAGAAAGAGGAAGAGACTTGTGCAATAGAGGTGGTTAAGGAGGATGAGGTGCTCATTGAAGAAGTTCGGGTTGAGAGTGAGATTGATGATTCAGTTCACTATGGCGAGGTTTCTGAGCCAGACATTGATTTGGGTTCATTCATCACACCATCACATTCTATTGAAATATCTAATGATACCTTGGAAGAGTGTGTGGTGGAGCCAACCATTGTTATGACTGAGCAAGAATTCTTTGGTGATGAAACCCTGCGGGATCAAGAAAGCGCAAGATTTTGAGATGGAAGCGGCGCAATTGTTGTCTACTACACCACCTTCCCATGATGTGCAAAATGATGAATTGACAGAGAGTGTGGTGGATTCGATTGCGGTTGTTGATTTTGTGGAGATAGAGCCGAAAGAGAAACTGGGATCGCCCATTTCACCATCACTCCCGATTGAAGTGTATAATGATGCAATTTTGGAGTGTGTGATGAAATCATATGAGCTTGGTATGACATCCGTGGTAGAGCTACCGGAAGAGTTGGAGATTATTAGCATGCCGGTCCCAGACTACTACACTCTTCCACAATGTGTTGAGGAGTATTATTCGATCGAGTTTGTGTACTCCCCGGTAGATGAAACTCACAAGATTCTTGAAAATGGACGACTACCATGGGATGGCAACTTCAAGAAGAAGAAGATAAAAGACTTTGAAAGGAAGGGACTCCCGAGTTGGCAAGAGGTGGCCTCGAGAGCCATGCGAGGTAAGCTCCTTGTGAACTCGTTTTTCCCTATGCTTGCTATTTTTGTTCTTCTGAAGTTGTTGATCTTTTTGAGTTCGGATTTCGGTTGATAGTTTTTTGGTGATTTTTGATTGAAATAAAAATGTTGTCTTGAGTTAGTTTGAGTCTTTTGTGGTTTTGGTCCATTTAGGTGCCACTTGGTCGAGCCAACGACGTAAAACAAAGGCGCTTTGTGGGAGGCAACCCACCTTTTTGGTAATAATTTTGTTTTTGAAGTGGTTTTTGGGTGCAAGAGGGGAGAGTTTTGTCTCACAAGAGAGTTTGGGGTGAGATTTTCTTTTTGATTCTTGCTCTTGTACGTAGGCGGGGATGTTTTTATGTGAGCCTCTGTGGCCTTATTTTATGCATGGATGCTCTGTGTTTCTTTTGATTATCTTTACATCCAGTGCACTTCCCGTCTAGTATGGGTGATATGCTTTGATACCTTGATTGTGGCATGGCTTCTATTTTTATATATCTCATATCTATCACCATCTTTTGGCACGTGGATTTTTTCCCGTGCATGTGTTTGCCTTGTTTTCTGTCTACATGGTGTTCGGGTACTCGAGATGGAGCTTACTAGAAGATGTCACGTGAGCTAAAGTGCGCCTTTTCGCCGGGTTTTGGTCAAACGGCTAAGTCTTTTTACTCTTTTTATCTCTCACACACCGAGGACGAGTGTTTCGTTTAAGTGTGGGGTGGGAGACTTAGCTGTTTTCTTGTTTTCGTTGTTAAATGTGCTATAAATGTGGTATGCTTAGCCTATGACCGGGCTCGAGTCGATTTTTGGGTAATTTTTAAAAATTTAAAAATTTTCAAGGGTCTTAACACCGTGTTGTATGTGTTATTTTCACATTTGAGTGGTGATCACTTTAGTCGGGATCCCGAACATGTACATTGTGGTTTGATATTATCTTGAGAATGGAGTCTTATTAATTTCACGAAAGCTACACTTTGTGCACAATTTGATTACTACCACCTTTCATACCACGAGTCTCGAGACGAAATGTCATAGGTTTACCTAAGTAGGACATGGGATGACGGTTTTGGCGTTCTTTTGACCCTACCATAGCCAAATAAGCCTTAACCGGAACATTTACCCTTCGTAGCCCCTCTCAGCCTTGATAGAATGGTCTGACCACCATTCGCTTATAGCCGTTTTGTTACTTAGTCGAAACCTACCTTGAGCTTTATTTATGGTCACATTCCCTTCATTCATACCCTACGAGTGGACTTAGTCTTTTGTTAGGCCACACTTGCTAAGGCAAGTGTGGGGTGGGGGAAATGATGTCTTGTGATGGGTTGGTGTTTTCTTGGTTTGGAGCTATAAGGAGAAGAGGAGCTCATTTGGGTGTAATGTTTGGGTTTGGCCCAAAAAGAAAAGAAAAATCTGTGAAATTCTTCATTCTTTCAAAAAAAAAAAAAAAAAAAAAAAAAAAAAAAAAGAAAAAGAAAAGAGAACTCAATCAATCAAAGTTCAAAATAAATTAGAAAGTTCTCAATGAATAAGAGTTTGGAGTTTATAAAATAAAGGGTTGGAATCAAAGTGATGAGCTCAAAAGTTATTTTTTATGATGTTGGAATTGGGATAGTGAGATAGGTGCTAATGTATTCGACCTCGCCTTATGAAACTTGAAACATAGTTGAATTAGGCAATGAGTTCATGTATGTTAGCATTCTATGGTTCCCAAAGTGTTTAAAATAATCAAAAGGAGTTTGGATGGTTTGTATGGTAGAGATAAGGTGGTACACTTGTTGATTAGGTTCACTCGTACTTCTTTTTCTCCAGTTCCCAAATTATCCTTTTCGATTAACCGGAATCACCCTGGACTAACATTATAACCTTTCAAGTCCTGCCTGATTGTGTCCAAACTTAGTGACCTTGATTAGTGGAGAGGCTAGTGGGTATGAAACGGTTGGTAGACTTTTGGTTGGGATTCAAGCCCCGACAATCATTTTGAGCATTTGGTTTTAGCTTGGCACCACACACACTCCATTTTCTTGATAATGTTGTATCGGTATGTTTATGTTCGTGTTTCTTACTTTGTGGTCATCTCGAGAGTGTGAGTAGTAGCACCTACATCACGAAGTTGAATCCCTTGGGTTGTTTTAAAACGCCTAATTTGCTCGAGGGCGAGCAAAGGCTAAGTGTGGGGTGGTGATGGGAGTCAACTTTACGTGATTCCGGTGCATTTTCTACCCCCGTTTACCACACTTTTAGCATGTTTCTTGGTAATTTAGACCGTTTTAGGGGTAATATCATGAGTTTATAGCACGGGGAGTAAATCCGTCACTTTGATGGTTTACTACCTCCTTTTATTGATATTGACCCTATTCCGAGCACTTTTACCCTCCGGAATGTTTTGGTTGTTTTTTGTTGTTGTGATGATGTAGGGTATTGGTGTCTCGAGAACCCGGAAGGCGAAGATTTATGATGATAAGTGTGATCAAGGTGCAAGAATGAGCCAAGAAAGAAGAAAGAATAGGAAAAGGAAGAGAAAGAGTTGGTGCCCGAGTGACTGTTCTGATTCAGAAGCATTTTGACCCATGATGGAGGCATTTTCTGGTCATGACTTCTTCATGAAAGTTGTAGATAATTGAAAGAGCTTTCCAACGCATCTTGAATCACCCCAATCGGAGCTCGGATGAAGAAGTTATGAAGGTTTTACTACAGCAGAAAAACTGCATCATGCGAAACGCACGTTTGGAGCTTTCAAACCGGCGTTCCATGTCTCAAACCGGCGTTCCGGGTCCCAAACCAGCGTTTCCAGCTTTGCCAAACCAGCGTTTGAACCCCTTTACTCCCGAGTATTCATCTCCTCAACTCCAAACGCTGGTTCCAACCTCCAAACCGGCGTTTGGACCAATTTTCTCGCAGATTTTTGGCCTCGCCTATAAATACCCCCTCTTACACCCACCATTGGGAGAACCCTCGACTCCTCCCTCTTTTAGCTTAGATTTTGCTCGTTTTTGTACATAGTTTGTTGCACCTTCTTTTTATGTAGATCAAACATCTTTTAGCTTACTCTTTTCAATTCTTAGATTAGATTTTCATTTCAAACAACAAGTCTCTATCTTTTTGGTGATTCTCTCTTTTGTACCTTTCTTCTCCAAACTTCGATTCTCTGCAATTTATGGTAATTTTCTTCCCTCTTATGCTTGTTATGCTTCTCTTTTATTGTTTTCTTTATGTTTTAACTAGTATAATGTGTAGCTAATTACTCCCCATAGTCGAATCATGTGAAATGTGGTGAAATCACCCTTTGGGTGATGAAATTGGGAGTGGGTAGTGCTTTTTATTGTTGTATCTTGCACGTTTCACGTCTTAGAACTTGTAATAACGGATTTGGGCTAGATTGATCACCTAGGTCAAACATCACACACACCACTCTTGAGAGTTGTTCGAGAGAGGGGTGTGGGAAAAGGGTTCTAGGATCGCGGTGTAGTCTCGGTTTAGTTGTTAAACCGAGCTCATCGTGAGGTTACTCGTTTATACGTTTAAGCGGCTCGAGTGCAAAACATGACTTGTTAGGAGAGAGTTGTTCGGACCTTAACATGGCATAAGGTGTTAGAAGAGAGTTGTTCAGACGCTAGCACCGGGTTTAGGAGTTCGCACCCGTGAAATTGAATGCAAGAGTTCGTTTAGTATAATGCACACTCCCGGTTTTGTCTACCTTAGGGTTGAGATTAGTCACATTGATCATGGTTCGGCTATGTCCCTTTCTCCCTTTAGACTTGTTAGTTTAATTTACTTTAGTTTAATTGAAGTGTACAAACATTCCAACAACTTGTTTGCCTAGACTAAGCAATAAGTTCACTTTGGTACTTACAAGCACCTCTTCTCTGTGGGATCGACCTCGGACTCCTGTAGCTTTACTCGCAATCGACCCGGTACACTGCCGGTTAGAGAGCTTGTTTAGTCACCGTTGTCTTGAGTATTTTATAAATTTGTTTGGTGAAAATAAACACTCATCACAGCTCCAGGTCCAATGGTTACTATAGAAGGGATTCAGCTCAAGGGAATGGAGCATGCCCATGAAGTAAGAAAGGTTGAAGAGATCAAGGCTGCTGCAAGCAAATTACATCAGGCACATACAGGCCATGCAACCTTTGATCAGAATAATTTTGAGAAATCGGGCAGCAAGGCTTTAACTACACGAATGGAAGAAAAACAGAACAACGAGCCCGTTGCAACTGTTAAGGAGGGAGTACTTCTAGTTGTTTCCACTAGTTTGGTAAATCAAGTGATAGTGTACTCCGAAGGTTGTCCTATAAGCAATCCGTTCGAGGTCCTATCTATGCCTTCGACCAAGAAAGCTCTAAAGTCATCGGGTATAGATAGTCAAGATTCTATCCAAGCTGAGCTCCAATATATGAGTTTAAACCCAAAAGCTCAGCTGGGTGAGTATATTTCGGACAGAGGCGGCTCCATGTATAAGAACATGGGTCATCCAACCCGCTAAAAAAATTATTACAGTGGATTTTTTTTTATATACACATTTTATATGTGTACCGACCCCCTTATTTTTATATATTGATCCCTATTGACCCGTATTGAACTATAATATGTAATATTACGCTCAGTAATTGTAAAATATGATAAATGTCCGATCCGTATCACTAAATTCCTGGAGCCGCCCCTGATTTCGGATAAGGTTTTTGAAGAGAAGTTTACTGCGGCTCAGAAGATTACTCGAACCCGGAAGAAAAAGAAAATCTTTGTTCTTTAGTTTTGTTGGTTTTTCGGCTTTGTGAGTTTCAAAATGTTTCTATGAAACAAAATATTTAAAATTAAAAAAATAAAAAAACTTTTTTCTTTTTTGAAGTTAAAAAAAATAAAAAATTATGATGTAAATTAGATTCAATATATCAAACAAAAATATTCGTAAAAATCTAAAAAACTAGAGAAAATAAGATAGTTAATACGTAAACTCTATGAATATCTAAAATAAATATTTGACCTTTATACGGTGTCAAAAGAAATTGTGATTGACTTTCAAAATACTACAAATTATAAAAATGATTGTTTATCAACAAGAAACATATAAATTTAACATGAAGTACTATTTATTAAGTTATTATAGAAATAGAAATCGTGTATTTTATCGTTTCCATTGAAAAAAAAACTTAAATAAACAAATAAAAAACAAAATTTAAAAAATTGGGTTCAGGAGTGTCGGGGAGTGTCGGTGCCTTGTCGGGGAGTGTCGACAGCGTGTAGGATATTAAAATTTTAAATAATATAATTTTAATCAGCCGACACGTGTCCGACACGTGTCGGTCGCGTGTCGGACACGTGTCGGTCGCGTGTTATGTAGGAAATATGTCGGACACGGCTCACGACGCCCATATTGAAGTATCGGTGCATCATAGGTTCTCAATAAAATCTTACTCCTTTGTGTCAAATTATAAGTCATTTTAATGGTTTGCACACAGATTAAGAAAGTGGTTTAATATCATAAATTTTAAGTTTAAATGTCTAAAATATCCATTGATTTTAATTAATGCAATTATTGTTAAGTAATTAAAAGTTGTTGGATTGATAACAAATTATGGTAAGATAAAGAAAAAAACAATTAATAAATGTTATTGATAATGTAAAATAACATATATTTTAGGAAAATGATTAAGGCACAGAATTTCTGTGGACTGGTCCCCCGAAAATTGAGACATGTGGTCCAGAATTTTTATGTTTTTTTATAAAAGTTAAAATGTATGATTATAAAGTGTTGTGTGGATGATTTGTGTGGATAAATGTGTGTGCCTAAATCATCTTCCTATATTTTAAGACGGAGGGTAACTTTGTTTTCTCTTCTTCTCTCCCAATTTTTCTTCTATTTGTACAGTAAAACGTTTATTGGGTTTATGCCGCATACTGTGAATAGTGTTTAAATAAATCAATCTAAAAAATAAAGGACAAAACAAGCACCTATGGCCTAATGGATAAGGCGTCTGACTTCTAATCAGGCGATTGTGGGTTCGAGTCCCACTAGGTGTGCTGAAAATACATTTGTCTCATATTTCGTAAGAGAAAACGATTATTAATATACCTTTTATTTTATTAAGAAATAGTGTTATCTGTTGAACAAAATCCACATACATCTCTGTTCAAAACAAGTCAACAAATTAAATGTTAATTACATTCAAACATGTTTGGTAATAACTCTTTTTTGCTTCTTAAAAAGTCAATGTTTTGCATTAGTTAGACCTTTTCTTAACATTCTGAATTTCCCACATGAGGCTATGCATTGATAATGCAAGCTGTCAGCACTCTATGGCAGTGAAAACTCTATTTTAGTTTTTTCTAAGAAAAGTAGAAGTTTGAAAGAAAAAAAAAAAAACTTATTGAACAAATTAAGAAGTAGTTATATTCACATATGTTGGGTTTGAAAATCTGTTTAGGTAACCACTTAAGTTATTTAATGTATCTAATTTTTTTTAAATCAAATTTATGGATTTGTGTATGTTATCCTTGCATATGGATTATGCTATTCTTTCAAGTAGTGCTACAACAAAATACACAACACAATTGTGCAACACTGATTATGATGTGAAATTTATTGATTTCTACGAAACCCATGAAGATCAACGGTAGTGATACATCCGCTATGTAATATCTCACTACATGTTCACTACACAATTTTTAACAATAGATTATGAATGACTCATATCAATCAATGAGTTGTATACTTTAATTAAGGGCTAAAAAGTATCATGTAGTAGAACATGTTGTGCCAAGTTGGGTAGTGCACATATCATTTTCCAAAAATCAATGACGTAAAATTGTGTTCGGGCACTTTCTTATTTGTGAATATTTTATTGTGCAACAAATATTTCTCAAATCGTTACTTGGAGGGTTACGTTTACCTTTACAAGACGCTCTCAGCTCTTCATTCACATTGGACAGATTCTGAAGCACAATAGTGTGTTGTGATTGTGCAAAAGCTACATGATAAAAGGTTAGCGTTCATATGAGATTAGGTCAACGGGCCATCATTTAAGCCTCATGTGTCTCATCCTACAACACAACCCCGTCCTACCGAACAATTGCAACCCCGTTAAATCCAATTTCGGCCTCAAGTGCTTCTGGTTTGATGAACATGGCCACAAAACAACCAAGTATAGAGACACACTCAAAGTAACACAGATAAGGGAAAGACTATAATATTGCTTAAAGAAGATAAGATGGATGGAAAAGTGTATGACGATGTCCATCCAAATTCGAAAGAGTCTTTTTCGCCTAAATAGAGACTATAGAGAGAGCTTGGTTATGGACCAGTCATTCGTACAACTTGTATAATGTATGATAAAGCTTGCAAGTTGATCAATGATTGATGCAGTGCATAATGTTCTGATCGTAACTTTCTATTCAAGTGTCCATTTTACACCCATGATTCCGTTTTTTGAAAAGTTCCTTCAAAGGCACAAACCTTTGTTTTCAACCCCGTCTCGCCTTTTATAATACTTTTTCAAGATTTTATTTTTTCTAATTACACGTTGAATACTTATTCAGATTTAGATTTGTCTATTACCTTAGCATTGTGGTCTACACACTAATCAATTTGATCATTACTTCATATGATCTACAATTTTTGGTAAGTTCCCACCATTTTTCAATTATAAAATTTCTGGGATTTAAAAAACAAACTTGAAATATAGAGAACTTTGAATGTTTTTCACATCATATCTAAGTTTAGCTCTGATTATTTTCTCCGTTTATTCTCTGTACATGCCCATCACAATTCATTCAATCATGGGAAAATTTATCATCCTTCAATTTGATTATAATAAAAACCTATCAATTTGATGTTTTGAATGCAAAATGAAATGATTTTTCAACCTTATAAAGAAAAAGAAATGAAACGAAACGATAACCTCCGTCCCACCACTACCGCGCTACCAACAGGGTGAAGTAACCGATTACATTCTACCACTATCACTGGGCAACTGTATTGGTATTGCTAGCAAAGTTGATGCCACCTCTCTTCGAAATCAGAGAGGTAAGTATGCCCGTGTTTGTATCGAGGTGGAACTAAATAAGCCCCTCCCGGTTGCGGTTATGCTCAATGAAAAGATTTATAAAATTGAATGTGAAGGCTTGCGTATGGTGTGTTTTGAGTGTGGCGTTTACGGCCATAAAACCGAGGACTGTCTGCAAAAACCGAAAGAGATGGATACATTGCAAGCACAACAACCCCCCCGCAGCTGTCAATATGCCCACAGATTCTAGCCCGTTTGCCCCTTGGATGCTAGCCTCGAATCGTAGAAGGAAGCCACCTACCCAACGTGCTGCACCACTCACGGCAGGTCAGGCCCCCGAACTTAACACCACAGCTCATGCAGTCCCCCCACGCAAGCGGCTAAACATTCTGATACCCACAGTGCTCCTGCAAATAGGCCACACCCCAACCGTTTCTCCATTCTTGTTGATGAGGAAACCGAAGGTACAACTGTGACTCCAGTTAACATCTTACAAGTTACAACAGCAATTCCAAAATATACCCCGAAATTTTTCCTGAGTCTAGCAACAGGGATCTCTTGCAGCCCCTAATTCCACCAGACGGTAATGCCTCTGGGCATCTTGCAATCGTCACTACTGTAATCCAATGAAAGTCCTTTCTTGGAACTGCCGAGGAGCTAGCTCCCCCGAATTTTTCCGTCATCTAAAATCCTGGCTTCAGGAATATAAGCCAGCGGTGCTCTTTTTTATTGAAACTAGAACGTCGAGTATGAAAGTGGACCGTATTCTTCGCCTCTTACTTCACAAATTTGGTTGCGGTCGAAGCCAGAGTGTTCAGTGGGGGCCTTTGGATTTTTTGGGATGCGTCCTTCATTGATCTCCGACTCATTATAGCTACTAATCAAATGGTGATTATGGCAGCGGCTCATCATGGTTTGGTAAAATGGTTTATTTCCTTTACTTATGCTTCTCCCGACCCCGCTACTCGAGAAGAACTTTGGGATTTTTTTGATTACATGTCTGCCTTTATTTCGATTCCTTGGTGTATTATTGAAGACATGAACCAAGTAATTTGTTAGAAATCACAGATATCAGAAAATAAGGGTAAGAACGACTTATGTTCATTCTTCCTTATTCCATTCACTTATAATGGGGAAATTACAAGATATAAAAGGAAAGGTAGTAAATACAAATCTTGTTCCCTAACTCACTCAACCCTAGCCGCCAATGACATTCACACTATTTCTTTTACATTTATTCAATATTTTCTAACACTCCCCCTCAAGCTGGCTTATGGATATCATGCATAGCTAGCTTGGAACGAAACCATGACAGAAGTGTCCCAGCTAGAGCCTTGGTGAATACATCCGCAAGTTGATCACCTGTCTTCACATAAGGTGTACAAATTTCCTTGGCGGTGATCTTGTCACGTATAAAATGGCAGTCCACCTCGATATGTTTTGTGCGTTCATGAAACACTGGATTGGTTGCAATGTGTATGGCCGCTTGATTATCGCAGAAGAGTGGAATATGAAGACCAACCTTGATTCCAATTTCTTCAAGAAAATAATGAATCCAAGTTAACTCACTGCACGTGTGAGCCATGGCCCTATACTCTGCTTCAGCACTCGATCGGGCTACTACTTGTTGCTTCTTGCTTTTCCATGTAATTAAGTTTCCTCCAAGGAAGGTGCAATAACCGGTTGTAGATCTTCTATCCGATGGTGAACTCGCCCAATCTGCATCTGTATAACCTTCAAGCCGTAAATGCTTATTGGCCCGATAAATCAATCCAAGCCCATGTGCTTGTTTTAAGTATCTAAGGATTCGAATCAATGCTTCCCAATGTGGTACTCGTGGACATTCCAAGAATTGGCTAACCACACTTACTGCATACGAGATGTCAGGCCTAGTGATAGTTAAGTAATTGAGTTTGCCCACAAGACGGCGGTACCTGCCAGGTGAATCGAACAATTGCCCATCATCTTTTCGAAGTTTCAAATTTGGGTCCATAGGAGTGTCTACAGGTCTTCCTCCAAGCATCCCTACCTCTGATAATAAATCCAATACATATTTCCTTTGGCAAAGAACTATGCCTTGTTGAGAGCGAGCAACTTCTACACCAAGAAAATAACGGAGTTTGCCCAAGTCCTTAGTCTGAAATTTCTGTCCAAGAAATGCCTTGAGGTTGGATATTGCTTCCATGTCATTACCTGTAAGGACAATATCATCTACATAGACAATAAGATAAACACAACCAAGTTTTGTGTGCATAAACAAAACCGAGTGATCAGTACGACACTGTTTGAGACCAAACTCCCGAACCACTTCAAAGAATTTACCAAACCAAGCTCGAGGCAACTGTTTAAGTCCATATAACGACTTCTTTAACCTGCAAACCATTCCAGAATACTCCCTCTGAGCAACAAACCCCGGAGGTTGCTCCATATAAATCTCATCATGCAAGTCCCCATAAAGGAAAGCATTTTTCACATCTAACTGAAAGAGAGGCCAATTGTTGTTAGCAGCAAGAGAAATCAATATGCGAATAGAGGGGAACTTAGCCACAGGGGAAAATGTCTCATCATAATCAACTCCATATGTTTGCGTGTATCCTTTGGCGACCAACCGGGCTTTATGACGAGCCACAGACCTGTTTGGATTGTGCTTAATAGTATATACCCATTTGCAACCGACAGGCCTCTTACCAGGTGGGAGTGGAACCAACTCCCAAGTACGATTAGAGTGGAGTGCCTCCATCTCCGCTTCCATAGCTAACTTCCAATTATGATCAAATAGAGCATCCTGTAAAGAGTGAGGGACAGAAACTTGGGAGACATTAGTAAGGAAAGACGAGTATGCAGGGGATAGATGTTGAGAAGATACAAAGTTACCAATAGGATGTTGGGTAACACAGGTACGAGAGCTTTTCCGGAGAGCAATGGGAAGGTTGGATGACGGAGAATCTTCAGAAGTGGAGGAGACGACCGGGTCTTGACGACGGCGATGATAAACCTGTGTGATAGGAGGGCGGTCGGGAAGGGCATCATGAGCGTTGGGGAGAGGGAGGTTGGAAGGTGGTGTGACGGGTGTGCTTGTAACAAGCTTGAGAAAGTTAGGGTCATTTATTGGCTGGGAGTAATATGGTCGACATTCATCAAATGTGACGTCAGCACTAACAAAGTATCGTTGCAGAATTGGATTGTAGCAGCGGTAACCTTTCTGAGTTCGGGAATAACCCAAAAAAATGCATTTTGTAGCATGAGGATCAAATTTGTCGTATCCTGATCCAAGGTTTTGGACATAACTGACACAACCAAAAATACGGGGTGAAAGTGGATAAGGGGGTAGAGAAGGAAAAAAGGACAGAAAATGGAGAGGCACCTTGTAGATTTTTGGTAGGCATGCGGTTGATAAGGAAACAGGAGGTCAAGACCGCGTCACTCCAGAAACGCTTGGGAACATGCATGTGGATCATTAGAGTACGAGCTACATCAATAAGATGGCGATTTTTTCGTTCTGCAACTCCGTTTTGTTGTGGGGTGTGAGAACACGAAGTCTGGTGAATTATTCCAAGATCAAACAAAAACCGAGAGAAGTGAGTTTTGTATTCCTGAGCATTATCACTACGAACATAACAAATGTTACAATTAAACTGAGTTTGAACTTCTTTCTGAAATAATTGAAAGCATGAGGTAATATCGGTACGATCTTTCAACAAATAGATCCATGTCATACGAGAAAAATCATCCACAAAAGTAATAAAGTAACGAAATTTATTTGATATAATATGAAAAGGTCCCCATATATCGGAATGGACCAACTCAAACGGAGTTTGTCTCCGGTTATTCGAATTATGCTTAAAAGAAGTACGACGATGCTTACTAAGTTGACATGTGTCACAAGAGTCTAAAGAGGAAATACTGGTAATTAGTTTTTTGTAAAATGGATAAAGGGGAATGACCAAGCCGGCAGTGCCAAGTCATGGAATCAACATGTAAGGCAAGAGACGAATTGGGTGAGGCATCGAAGTAGTAGAGACCGCTTTATTCACGACCCGTACCAATCGTCCTCCGCGTCTGAAGATCCTGCAAAACACACGAATTGGGAGAAAAAATAACAGAACAATTTAGATCGTGAGTGAGTTTACTGATAGAGAGAAGATTATAAGGAAAATCTGGTACGTGAAGAATTTTTGTTAGCTTAATAGTATCATTTAAAATAACATCACCAATACCAGAAATATGAGTTTTAGTTCCATTAGCTAAAGTGACATATCGAGGTGAAGGTAGAGGCTGATAATTAAAAATGGACTGAGACAGACCCGTCATATGTTCGGTAGTCCCGGAGTCAAAGATCCATGGGTTTGACCGGGTAGAAAAAAGGCATGAGGAATTAGCAGGGTTCGGCTCATCCATTTTCACAAAATTGGCAGTCGGCGTCGGTGGAGTTGGAAGCAACCCATCTGAGGTACTGTTGCCGGCGTTCTCTGATGTTGGTCCAGCAGCATGATTGGCCATGTGAGGAGTGTAACCATGAAGAATCCAGCACTGATCAATAAGGTGGTTCGTACGGCCACAGTGATCGCACTTTCGATCCTCTCGATCACCACCACGGCCTGACCGGCCACCTCTTCCGCCGCGGCCTCCCCTGGAATTACGTCCGCCGCGACCTCCTCGGCTAGGGCTGCGGGAAAGCATCGCCATTTTCTCAGAATCGTCAATGGAGGAAGCAATCGGCTGGGTTAACTGCTGCGCTGCTCGTTGGAGCCTTGAGAATGCCTCAGTGAGGGTGGGTAATTCTGTACCACCCAGAATTTGTGATTTGACCGAGTCGAATTCCGATCGTAGCCCAGCCAGAAAACGAACCACATCCATGTCTTGTCGCTGCTGCTCCATTGCAGTCACATCCGAAGAAATAGGTAGGTACATGTTTCGTTCTTCACAAGCACTCATAACGGAAGAGAAATAATCTTCGAGGGTTTGATCGCCTTGTTCTAGATTGAAGTACTGCTTACAAACGTCATAAATATGTGATAGGTTTCCGGCACCGGAGTACATCTGTTTCAGACGATCCCACATGCCTTTTGCTGTTTTTAAATACATCAATGTTATTCCAATGTTTTGCTCTATACTGATTAGAAGCAGAGACATGATGCGTCGTCTTGTTTCCAGAAATTCGTCCGAGGGTCTCCCTTTTCTGCCTTATCGGTAGTGAGATGGTGGTCCATCCCTTTTCCGGTGAGAACAAAACGACTGAACGGGACCATAGTACGTAATTTTTCCCATTCAATCTGACAGAAGTGATCGTAGAGATAGAGTTGGATGAGGAGAAAATATTGGCAATGGAGTTTTCAGTTTTTGACTCCATGAGAAAGACAGTCGCACAAAATTGTGCCGCTTTAGGAGGAGAGATGAATGAGAGATCGGCTAGGGTTAGAAATTGGCTCTGATACCATGTTAGAAATCATAGATATCAGAAAAGAAGGGTAAGAACGACTTATGTTCATTCTCTTTTATTCCATTCACTTATAATGGGGAAATTACAAGATATAAAAGGAAAGGTAGTAAATACAAATCTTGGTCCCTAAGTCACTCAACCCTAGCCGCCAATGACATTCACACTATTTCTTTTACATTTATTCAACATTTTCTAACATAATTCATGCTTCTAACAAACGTGGGGGTCGGCCAGTCACATGTCACTCTGTTGAACGATTGCGAGACTTAATTAATAGTGCTGAGCTCGTCGAAGTACCTTTTCATGGACCTCGTCTTATGTGGTCCAGTTCTATACACAGTTCCACAGCCATTGAACAGTGCATCGATCAGGCACTCTGTAACGCACAATGGTGGGATTCTTTTCCAAACTCGTGCGTTCAGCATCTGCCGAGGGTCCATTCGGATCACCATCCCATCCTCTTGTCTTGGGACACGCTACAAAGTCATGTTCAAGCTGAAAAGCCGTTCTGATTTCAAGCTTGCTGGTTGAAACATGTGGGCTTTCAAAACTTTTTACAATCTTCTTGGTATGTTCACGATAACGACTTGCAGGGAGCTATTGAGAACCTTAGCAAAAAACTCAAGGAATGGAACAAGACGGTTTTTGGAAATATTTTTTTATCGCAAGAAACGGTGCAAAGCTAGAATCGCGGGGATCCAATTATCATTATCTTATGCGCCTTCAAATTTTTCGACAAAATTGAACCAAAGTCTTTTGCAGGAATATGATTGAGATTTCATCACAGGAGGAGACCTATTGGCACCAAAAATCACGATTGCAATGGAATGAGGATGGAGAGACGAATACTCGTTATTTCCATGCCTCAACTAAACGTAGGCGGAGGAGTAGCCTGATCCTTTATTCAATAGATAACATGGGGAACTGGATCGATGATTATACGACTCTTACTTCTATGGTACGCCAATATTATGTTGAGTTTTAGACTGCGGAACCAGTAACTCCTCTCCCAATAAGTATTTTTGCGCCGACAATAACTCATGCGATAAGAGGCCGCTCAACCGTCCCGTAAGCGCCGGTGAAGTTAAAAAAGCAATTTTTGAAATGGGGACACTCAAATCACCTGGACCTGATGGTTTCCCGCCGATTTTCTATCAACAAAATTGGGAGGTGGTTGGACCTTCCCTTACAGAATGGATTTTCAAAGCTTTTCATGACCGGTGTTTCTCTTCGGCTATGAACCGAACTTATATTGCTTTACTGGCAAAAGTACACCCACCGGAGTTGGTATCTCAGTTGCGTCCTATTGCTCTTGCCAATGTCACCGCAAAAATCATTACTAAGATTATTGCGAATCGACTTCGGCTTATTATTGGAAAAATTGTTGATCACTATCAAAGCGCATGCATACCGGGGAGGCAAACTTCTGACCACATTATTGTTGCTCAAGAAGTCCTTCATACCATGCTACAGAAAAAAGGCAAGAAGGGAATCATGATCATTAAAGTTGACCCCGAGAAAGCATATGACAGAGTTAATTGGGACTTTCTACGCCATATTCTACATCTTGTGGGATTCACTGATGCGCTCATCGATATTATCATGTATTATTCACTATCGAGCATCACACTTGAAATTCTTTGAAATGGGCTTCCTCTCAAAGGTTTTCAACCGCATCGGTCTTAAGCAAGGTGATCCGCTTGCTCCATACCTTTTTGTCATTGTTATGCAGGTGCTGATTTGTCTCATCCATCAGTCGATTAATGAGGACAATTGGAAACCGATCTCTGTCTCCCGAGGGTGGTCGAAGTTATCTCACATTTTCTTTGCGGATGATTTATTCCTCTCCTCGGAAGCGACTGTTGACCAGGCCAATGCAATTGATCAAGTGCTCACCCGATTCCGCAGCTTTTAGTGTGGCCAAGTCAAGGTTTGCTACGTCCCCCAACACCCATGATCAAACCGTTTCTGATCTTGAGGTTGCACTAGGTATGTCACACACAACCCATCTTGAGAAATACCTTGGCATACCCTTGCATCATACTCGTGTAAAAAAGGATGATTTTCAAGGCCTAATCGATAAAGTTCGGGGTAAGCTACAACCATGGAGGGCTAATACGTTATCTAAAGTTGGGCGTGCTATTCTATCCCAAACAGTTCTCTCTACGACCCCTTATTACCAAATGCAAACCGTAAAACTGCCTGTCTCGGCCACTTATGAGCTCGATAAAATAATCCGATATTTCTTTTGAGGACATGATGTGGAGGAACGTGGCCTTCATCTAGTCGCTTGGAAGCATATTTGTCAACCAAAACTTAAGGGGGGCCTTGGCTTAAGGTGTCCTTGGGACATGAACACCGCCTTCCTTGCAAAGCTCTCTTGGCAACTCTTGACGGAACCGGAAAAATTGTGGGTGAAACTCCTCAAACATAAATATGGCTCTCCCCTTGACACCTCAAAATCGAACAGCAGCTTCATTTGGCATCATATATACTCGGCAGCAAACTCTCTCCGTGACGCGTTCGGCTTTGATGATGATGGAAATATTGTTTGGAAACCAAATACCTCGGGTAAATTTTCAATTAGCTCGGCCTACCACGAAATCCATCACTCAGAGGCCGCTCATAGGGACAGCCTATGGCACATCATTTGGTCCATCAAAGGCCCCTTACGAGGTAGTTTCTCTTATGGCAAATCCACCGTGATGCCCTCCCAACTGCGGGGCTTCTGGCTTCGAGATCTATTAGCAATGATGGTACATGTCCCATCTGTGGCAGTCATCAGGAAACCACATTGCACGCCCTCAGAGATTGCCCATGGAGTCGTGACATGTGGAAACATATCATTCACTGGCAACATTGTAACCACTTTGTCTTTCCCCGTGATACACCTTCCTGGTTGGAGAATTGTTTGAAAATAAACATGTACAAACACGATAACACAATGTTTTGGAGATTTTTGTTCCGAGATATTGTGATGAGTCTTTGGTTTTACAACCCCCGAAGATGATCTTCATCTCTGAAGTTCGACGAGCCCGCGAACTTAGACTAGCTTGTGGCCTTGAATCTATTTGTTTAGACTTTCTAGTACATGTAATTTCTCTCAGTTTTTGCTTGTAATTTTGTACAATTTGTACCGTTCTGATTCTTAATAAAATATCCGGTTTCGACAAAAAAAAAATTGCAATAACAGAAACATTCGTTTGTATCGCATTTCATTCCATCACGAAATTCATTCAATCCTTTTGCATTCCGACAAGCTAAACAAGCTCTATAATCATGAATGGATCAGTAGAAACCTGAGCAACTATTCTACAAAAAGACATTCTACTTTTGTGTGGGGGGGTGTAAGGGGGAGGTAAGGGGGGAGAGGAAGGAGTAGAGGGGTGGGGGGGGGGGGGGGTGATTGTCTTTGTATGGAAGGAAACATTGCTTTTTTTTTTTTTTTACTCATTTCGAGCACCAGCCATGTCCCTCTCCTTAAGCTGCTGGCTTCAGCCCAAGAACCTTACTCTGTAACGCCTATGCTTTAACTAAATGATGAAGAGAGCAAAAATCCACAAAATTGATAAGATGATATTATGAGGCAAGGGGGTGGGGTGGGAGGGGGTGGGGTGGGGGACGGGGGGGGGGTGGTTGAAGGATCCAACCTTCTCTATTAACAAATATACAAAACATTCATATGTTCAACAAAACTACAAACAAGAGATGTGAACACGCATTCATTTACAAAGTAGGCAGCAATCAGAAAAAACAAAAAGGGAAAAAATTTCAAAAAATGCACAAAACTGATAATAAGATGATATTATGAGGTAAGGGGGTTTGGGGGGGGGGGGGGGTGAAGGATCCAACCTTCTCTGTTAACAAACATACAAAACATTCATATTTTCAACAGAACTACAAACAAGAGACGTGAACACGCATTCCTTTACAAAGTAGGCAGCAATCAAAAAAACAGAGGGAAAAAAAATCCAAGAGTCCATCATGCTTTTCAGCATTGTTCTACACAAACCTCTACACATATCAGATGGGTAAAACTATCATCCCACTATCATTATGGTCCAAAAGTCCAATATGGGGTGCATAAAACGTATTCCAAGTTCGATCAATCCAGAGTTTTTTCACACGGTTCTGAAACACTCATCAACAAGAAGAACAATTCTTAAGTTACGTTGTATAAGGCAAAATCGAAACCATAGTCTAATAAAGGTTAAAGAGCATCTGGGAAGCGTAATTCAGCAGGACCAGGACCTAAAATTCCCTTTTGTTCGGTTATCTTGCCCAAACCTTTTGAACTTTCAGTAGGTTTCTCATCATCTCTCCACACAGTTCCTAGCCATTCCCCCTAAGTTAATATACCAAAGCATGAATTAAAGAACATTACTGAATGTCTACAAGCTATGAAATCAAAGACGGGATATACAGACTAAGAAGCTTTCTTTGAACTTCAATTATTAGGCAAAAGACACCAGAGGCCTTTTAACTATCACGATCGTAAATTTTTTATTAGGGGTTACAAAAAAAATGATTAAGTGCAGAAGTGTCGCAAAAAAATTGATTAGGGAACAATTTATCACACAAAAATCGATTTTGCAAAGCCAACGGGTCAAAAGTTTACAATCATGATAGTTGAAGGGTCCCAATCTCTTTTTTCCGTAGTAATTAACACTAACAACTAAAGTTACTTCATGTAACCTGTAACAACATACACAATAAGCACTTGCCTCGTCGTAACTTTGATGGTCACCTTGCAACATAGGGGTTCTAAGTGGAGGGGTAATATCAGGATCTGGCTTTTGAAATATGAAGGTAGTGTATAGCCCTGAAGAATACAACATTCAAAGAGCCCAAAAAAGGGTTAAAGAGAAATATATAACAGCAACCATAAACTTTGAGATTTGATACTAAAAGTGAATAAAGCTAGACCTAAAACATCGTATGATTTGGGAAGGAGTCTTCCTTTGGCATCTACAAGAGTATGACCACTAGCATCCTGCAGCATTCCTGCAAATTGTGCACTGTGGAAGCCAAGCAAATTTCAGAAGAAAAAACTAGTGTTAAAATAAATCATACATACATACATATATATCCCTGAAATTTAGAATCATTAGGTAGGTTATTCTTTGATTGGGAACGGGAGCACTCACATGTTGTGAACAGACGTGCTTGTTATTATCTTTAAGCATCATTAGTTGTGTTAACTATTGCTAAAACATCATAAAACAAACTATGAATTCATTTGAAGTGAAGAAATAACAAATTACTCTAAGGGACGTGCAAATGCTAAAAAATGCTTTCAGTGTCCTAAAACAGTCCAAAGAAACTGCAGAAAGAAAAAGAGAAACTCTTGAGATAACGAAAAAGTACCGGTTATCATCGTAGAAATCTGTAAGGTTTTGTATCTCAACATACTCTAGACCAGCTTCTCTCGCCAACCTGAGTAAAGCAAGAACAGCAAATGCGCAATGATAAGACATGGAAAAGCAGGTGCTAACAGAATTATTTTTAAGTGTAGCGTATGTGAACGAAAGGTTACAAGCCAGAATATAAACCCAGGCCTCATATCAAATGAAGAAGGCCAACTGTTTTACAAAATGGGAATAACTGAAACATTAACATAATGTTGGACGGGCTACTCAATCTGGAGAAAGAAGAAGTTCCAACCTTATCAAACTCGGAAAGTGGACCAAACAATGCGGTTCAGCAAAAACATCGTTTGCAAATTGCAGCTGATACTTCTTTCCAAAGAATGGAAACCTGAAGATCAGTCGGCATAACACATGAAAGATAAAGCATCCTTCGATTATCCACGAAAGTAAAGACATACAGGACAGTTTAGTTGTAGTTTTACTTCTCTTCCTCAACTTCAAAAGTGATCATGTAGCTCTCAGATCTAATACAATTCGGGACAATATTGGTCTTCCCCTTATTGTGATACGCTTCCACATTTTTCTGGTATTTCGCCCTGAGAGGCATATACAAACACCAGATAACACCATAAAGGTCAAGGATATCCACATCGGCCAAATATTAAGAAAGGAATACGAGAAAACAGTTGATGGTAATCGGTTGCGAAATTCAATAATATTAATAGTCATTATGATGAAGTTTACAAGAGACGGGATAAAAAACAAAACAAAAGAACATAAGCTTCATGAATCCATGCCAAATTCTTAAATAGACACTGACACCCATGACCAGGACTCTACTACCAATTCGTGTACATGTACAGTATTTCTAATTATAGGGTACACTAGTCCATTCCCTATCAATATAAAATTGCTCAAATAATTATTTAACAGGTAACCAAATTCAACATAACATATGCCTAGAACTCAACTGGTATAAGAATATAGATAAAGGCAAATTCATATCCGTGCAGTAAAATGTGGATAAAAGAGAAATATCAGGATAAGGAAATTATATGACATACCAGATAGTAGAAGAGTCGGGAGTAATACCAAAAAAATATCCTCCGGGTTTGAGCAAAGAAGAGACATTATGCAGCAGTAGCTTCACTTTCTCCTCTGTCTCGAAGCAAACCTATGAAGCAGGGAAAATCGATTTAACACCACATTAAAGTCAGAGAAACTCAAAACTACAATTAAGTTGATTAACAGAAATCAGCATAAGCCTTGTACAACCAGGACCTGCAAATGATGCATGCAGCATACTACATCTGTCTGGTTTTTATCCTTTTCTGGCAAATGCATGTCTATATCATCCTGAATCCACAAAAGGAAATAAAAAAGTTAACGCGATAGAAAAGAATTATACACTTGGCCAAAAGAGCCATTGGTATTGCTGGAGCAAAAATCGGTAATGCCACATTTGTGTTTTGAATTATACAACACATTGCCTTGGCATTACCGAAGATCTCCTTGGCAAAAATGCCAAAAGGGCTAAACACTGATACATTTTGTGATATAATAATATGATTATTGATGAAGACAAGTACAGACATTATGTAGTAGGCTGATCAAACGCTTCTAAATCACTTTCAGTCAATTATTGATTACAACAATGCTGACTAAATCAAAATTCGGTGCTAACAGCATGCAAAATAATGTTTAAAAAGCCATTGAAGTATACTAATTTTTACTGATAATCACAAATAATTATCAGTTAAGAAGGTTTAAACTCACAATGCAAGGGTCAAGCTCAAAGAATTGAGAAGTGTAAGACTTTCGGATACTCTCCCATGCTTCTCTCACTTCACTTATTCCAGATGTAGCCACATCTACAAATGCAAAAAAAAATTGCCAAGAAAACATTCACCAAATTATTATTTAATAAATTATGAGAATAATATATGGAGAAATTGATGGCATTACGTCCCATGCTAGTTAATCAACGAATCGACTCCAAATGATGGTCAGCTGAAATCATGTAATTCCAGCACAATTGTTACTTATAGAGCTTACCAATGCCTATGTAGTGGCCAATATGTGCTTCATCCCACCTTTCCTCATCCGGAACTTTGCCGCAATACAAATCACAAACCTAGAAAGTTCAACTGAACTCGTAACAAAAAAAAAAAAAAGAGTTTTACAGAGAAGGCGTAAATGGAGAAGAAGAAGGAAGAACGAACTGTGGCATAAGGAGCGACGAAGATTTCGATGAGGGCATTTTTGACGAGCTCTAAGAGCCTCTGGTGAGTCGACTCGGCGGGTCTGTGTAACTGGAAAGAGTTCTGCACCATTACTGTTGAATGTAATTCATTAAAGCCCTAGAAAGAAGCGTCGTCGTCGACGGCTTTACCAGCGGAAAAAGAGATGACGAAGAGCGGAAAAGCATGGCGTGGCCTTCCCCTGTTCGGATTGCTCCGCATATGCGTGGGATCGGGTCGGGTAGGGGTGACAAAATTTCCGATAACCCCGACCCGTTTCGAAAAATCTCCATCCCGAAAATTTCCTCAACCGAAATTTCGGGATTTTTCTTGACCCGAAAATTACGGGAAAATGATCGGGTATAAAACTCAATCACGTCGTGTTCTCGATCCGAACCGATATATATATATATATATATATATATATATATATATATATATATATATATATATATATATATAACATTTTTCATACCGATATAAATACCACAACCCTAAATACAAAAAACATAAACCTACTATACTCTTTGCTTCCGTCGTTTTTCATTTTATCTGCACCTCTATTCTACTCTCTAATATTCTAGAGTGTTATTTCTCATAAAAGCTACCCGCCTCCAACGGCTGTCTGTCGCCGTTAACTCATTTCTCCGGCCCCCACTTTCTGAACTATTGTTTTGATCAAGTAATTGTCATTTTTTTTTATATTAACATGAATATTTTTTAAGATTATATGTTTGGGACATTCAATCCCGACCTGACGGGATCTCGAACATTCGAGATCCCGATTTTCGGGACCCGACACTTATCGGGTACGGGCTCGGGAAGAAAAATGGTCTGAATCTTGTCGGGACGGGTTTGGGTAGGAGATTTACGGGTTGGGTCTCGACCCGATGCCACCCCTAGTACCTGGTATATATTTTCCCCGGATCCCGTATGCAAAAGTGCGAGGACCCGACAATCGGGATAACCGAATGTATGGGATCACGTCGGGACGTGAAAAGGTATCTTAAAAATATTTAGTTACGTTCAGGTCGTCTTGAACGTACTTGTTTAGTTCATTAATTACCTACTTATTATCCTTAGACCACTAATCAAACTTACGTAAGCCATCTACTAATTCATAATTTATTTGTCTAACAACCATATCATGTTCATGTCTTGTCTGTCATTTCTAATCATGGGACTTAAAACCCACGGTACTTAGCATAAAGGCTTCATATTTCTTACTAACTTATCATGGGATTTTAAACCCACTGGACTAAGCATAAGGGCTTGATGCAACAAGGATAATATGATTAACAGTACCTCCAATCATGGGATTTAAAACCCACGGGACTTACCGTTGCCTCGAGAATGACATGGTGAGCAAAACTAGTCATACCTCCGGTACGAGACTTAAAACCCATGGCACTCCGAGCAATACATTGCAAGACACTAACTACAAAAATGTAGAGCACATAAAACACATAAATTTCCAGTTAAAGTTCATACTGACATACGAGAACATACAAAAGCCATAACCACTCGAAACTATCATCATATCTCCACTATCAACATGAAAACACAACCAGAAATATAACCCGAACTTAAAATGACTTTCTGAAAACCTTGTTGTCAACACCAAACGCCCAAAACTAAGTCTAGGGATCAGTCTAAGCGATTTCCCGAGTGCAAAAGTTGGACAACGGCCTAGTACTTAACCAAAAATTCAGTTTCTTGTCTTACAAGTAGCCGGCCGAAGAGATCAGTCTGGCCGCTTTCCCGAGAGAAGGCTAGGGACAACGGCCCAAGCCTTAGTGAATAACTCTGAAAAAATAAAATATGTGAAGTCCAGGGCTACCTGGAGGTTTTTTATCCCGGATTTCTGATCCTAGGTTGGTTTTTAGGTGACTTGGATGCCGAGAAAGCTTAATTAAACCTTAAACTAATTGAAAAAGAAAACTTAATTCCCAAAAAACAAAAATACCCTTGATGAAAGGTCGGAGTTTCACACTACTTGCAATCATTAGAGCATGTCAATCTTTATTATTAGTGATATCATATCAATAACACACAAAAACAACAACTAATTGAAATAAAAAATAATAATAAAACAATCTGAACTAAAAAAACATATTCACTGCATGCACATTCACTATTGTGACAACGACGTCTATCATTACAACGATGCATCTGATGTAGATAAAAGCATGTTCATTTGTCACAAAACAAAGAACTAAATCACAAATCTGAAATAATCCCTTGATGAAAAAAAATTAAATATGGTGTCAATGTCCACGTGTGTAATGCCACAATTGATAACAAAGCGTTTGGGGTGCAACCCCGAAATGATGGTACTTTAGTATAAAATATAACTAGCATTCTTCTGTGACTTGAATATAGGATCATCCTCGTACTATGATTCTTGTGAGAAAGGATAATAACGGTTAAACCCTAACCGAAAGGGTCTCCACTCCCCTGTCCTACGGAGTGGGTGGAGATGTTAATCATGTAGCGTAGTGGTTCAGAGTCAAGGGCTGCTTTTATACCATAATACTGAAAGAAGTCGTCCCTTTACGGGAATCGAACCTCCACACTTCAGCTCCCGGCCCAGCTGTCATTACAAACTCAATCCCTTTACCACTAAGACATGTCCTGGGGACAACTCATTATGAATAGTGCAGGGGTAAGCATGACAACTCATTATGAATAGTGCACTTAGATTCAAGTATAGGAAAATAGTGCATAATTAAGAGCAACCCTAGTAAGAGGTCCCAATTACATACTCCAAACACATCGTTTTTCGTTTCAGTTACACTTTTTGAACACCTTAAAAAAAATTTCTATCCAACCCCCTATAAACAACTTTTCTCTTTCATTTCCACTAACAAATCTAACCATCAATATATTTTCTCGTTTTTTTCTTATTTTTAGCCCCATCTTTTTTAATATATTTTTACCCTTTTTAATATTTTTATGTTTGATGAAATGGAAAGGAGTGAAGGACGTTTGGAGATGACAATTTATGATGGAGAGAGAGAATATTTTTGTGATATGTTTCTCTATGAGAGCCTTGAGAAATCGAGGTGGTGGTAGATGAATTTGGATGTTGGAGGTGATGTCAGGTGACCACTATGGCTGAAAGTGCCACGAAAATTAATTTGGGGTGAGGTTTCAAGGTGCTGTTGTGGTCACTCTAACACACATAAGAGAAAAGTGTTGAAATCATCTACGAGGCGGGCATAATTAACTACACGAAATGACATGTTAGGTGATAAAAATGAGGGCTTCCCTACCCTTTTATAACTAACACGGCAT
Source organism: Gentiana straminea (assembly GCA_036785695.1). NCBI lineage: Eukaryota > Viridiplantae > Streptophyta > Magnoliopsida > Gentianales > Gentianaceae > Gentiana > Gentiana straminea. The sequence continues at coordinate 8,358,175 of JAVUPR010000114.1, forward strand.
GGTATATGAGAGCAACGCGGGCCTCTCTCCTTATAGTAACTTCTTGGGTTCAAGAATATCGCGCCTTCACATCTGCGCTGTCAATGCAAGGATCATAAATGCTAGCAAAAACCTACTATTTTGGGCCCATACGTGGGACACTAATCTGACCGGTTTATCACCACCTGCTATTCTAGACCAACATGTCTAGTCACTCCTCTAGCCGTTAGGCACTATCGAGAATTCATAGCTCGTATATAGTACCAAACCACCAACAAGGCATACATGGGGTGATTTTTGTGTGGTGTCTCCACACGGTGCGGAGACACCGTGTGGCACACCACACACCGCACACATTTATTCTGTATTAAAACTGTGTGGTTCTGATCGTTTCACCCGTCACTTCACTTCAAATTCCCTCACCACACAATAACTTTCCGCATACATGACTTATGTTTTCGACATTTCTTGTAATTCTAGTTAACATGACTTATGACATGACTTATGGACTTCTACTTGCTGAGTTTTGAATATGCATGACTCTAACTTATGCTAATAGGTGTATGTTAGTGATTTAAGTGTATCACGAGCCGTTGAGGTAATCGGGGTTTAGTACAAGGATGGATATACTCGTAACACTTATTTATAAGCTTGGAGGTGCGGAGTGCACGCTTATGTTAAGTGTATATAAGTATACGGATGGAAAATAAGCATGTATGTTCAGGAAAAGTCACTTAAAGGACCGAAAATCCGGTTAAAGGACTAAAATCTCGTTTTGGGGAAACAGAGGCATAGGCGCCCGCCTATGAAGCTTAGGCGCCCGCCTATGGCTTTTTCGGCAAGGCTAAAAGTCGATCGAGTGTTTGGCTTTTTTCGATGATCACAGCGGCCACGGCGCCCCGCCCGTGGCCCGAAAGCGATCCTTTAAGTGCCTTTTGGCCTTTTTAAGGAGTTATGACCAAATGGTACCTTTCCACTTGGGTTGTAACTGTAACATCCCGACTTTTCAGAAAAGGGCAAAAGAGTCTTTTAACAAAGATTTAGAATTTTGTTTTATTTAATTAAAGGATTTAAGCCTTTGTTTTAAAAGAATAACAATAATAATAATAATAATAAGGAAATAAAAGAATTGGTTAATGGGAGGTTTATTTTGGGAAATAAAACTCCCCATTAACTAGTAGAAGTTATCAGAATTGTGAAACGAAAGAAAACATACGACATTGCTCTAAGAATTTGAGAAGAGAAAACAGAAAATAATTGGATACTTTTGGGCATATCTCCGCGACCGTTAATCCGTTTTGAAATCCGAAAGTACCGTTGGAATCGTGAGAAGACGAGGATCGTTTTGATACCAGAATTTGGGTCTGATTCTCAGGTATGTTGGACTCGAATTTTCTGCTGAGAATTCATGAAACGGATCATGAATTCATGTTCTCGGATTTTGTTTCGTAGTTCTTTGTTTAGAAGCTTTGATCATCAATTAATTCATGTTAATTGTGATCTTTTAGATCTTGTTTGAGGCCTGTTTAGGTGCTGCGAGTTTATCTTTGGTTTGTGGCTTCAATCAAGTAAGGGGCTCTTCCTAATGTTTAATTAAGTTTATGATGTTTAAGGTTGAGTGTTTGTGGTGTTTTAAATGCTAGATATCATGTCGACTTGTTGTTAGATGAATATGTGATGTTTAGTTGTGTAAAAGTTGTACTTTTCTGCTATTTTGATGAGTATATGGTTGAAGAACATGTTTGCTTTGGGTTAGAAATCGTAAAGTGCAGAAATTGCAAGTTTTAGGTTAGTCTGATGCACAAGAGTATGCTTGACCAGGGTAAGCGCACTCCTGCGCTGGCTGAATGAAAAACAGAATGTTTACTGAGAGCACAAGCGCACGCTTGCTCAATGCAAGCGTACACCTGCTCAAGGCAAGAGTACGCCTGCTCAAGGAAAGCGTACACCGTGCTTGCCGAATGAAAAACAGAATGCTATTAGTTACCCAAGCGCACGCTTGACCAGGGCAAGCGCACTGACCGTTTCTCATGAAAATATGTGTTTTAATACTATACTTGGTTTAGGAACGTTCTCATGGATCTAATAACGTTAAATGAACTTGAACAAGCCCTGATTAAGCTTCTGATGCGTTTAGTTCCGGCACCGAATGTACTCTTCAAAGGAGTTGAAGTTCGGGACCGTCGGAAGAGTATAATCGGCTTGTGCTTTGATGAATTAGAATTCATCAATGTCTGTGTATGTGCTAGGCCTTGTCCGTGTCTAGTGGTCCAGGAAAGAGAGTAGTAGATGTGAGGGAGATTACTTGAAAATACTTAGGAGGCTAGTTAACAACTAATAATAAACGTACGTGTGTAGTTAAAAGACTAATCATCGTAACATTCTTGGTAAGGCACCTAGCTATTTCGCGATGTGTGGGCGGTCAGATAAAGTGAATAACTCTGCTGGCCTATAAACGGCTAAATGGCAGGAGGACTTCGCCGAACGTGTACACTATCGGGTCTTAACACGTGGCTATCGGTGTGATCCACTGATAGGTTGCAAACGATACCTCGTGGTGGGTAGCACCATGCGTTGTGCCCTTGAGTGCCGATGTGACAAAGATAAGTTAAGTTAGAAACGTTTAGTCACGACATGTTGATGAGCATGAAGTGAACCCTAGAATTGAGTCGGTCTCATAAAGATAATTTAATAATAATTAATGAACCTTTCGTTGTAAGACTTAATTATACATTACCTTCTTCCTCTTCCTAAGTACTTTGTACTTACCTCAATTGCATATGTTGTTTTGTGTGCTTTTGGGGTGAGAAGACGAACAGGTCAGCCTTGAGATCGTTGAGGAGTTCGATGATGATTTGATGGCGTTGGTGCTATGATGATGCTTACTTTTACTTTTCTATTAGGTTGTGCTAGAATGTGTTGTAGATTTCTTTAATAATTTGTTGTACCTTCTGTTAATACTTTTGTAAGTCAAGTTTGTACTTTCTGAACATCGTACGTTGTAACCTTTGGAGAATCGTCGTTGTAATCTATACAATTCAGCTATAGTTGGTTGGTATTCTATTCTAGTTGCATTTATGAGTTTTTACCCGAGCCTTTTGGACTTCCGTTGCTTTAATTTTGATACGACGACGTAGAGGCTGGCGTATAATATTGGATTTATTTAATGTTATACGCGCCGAACGTTCTCTTCCGGATAAGGGCTCGGTATCCGGGAGCGGGGCGTTACAGTAACCTTAGTAAACGAACTAGCAACTGATTTTCTTCAATCCAAGTGCCTTTAAAAGGTGTTTTTGTTTAGTTGAACATATATACAACACAAGCAAGCATCCTTGAAAAGTTACATACATACAAACACTTCTAAGTGATCTTTTTGATCTATTTGTCCTAGACAAAAAGGCAAGAACTCTCTGTTTATATCTCACTTAGATTATTCGTGATACTCCGGACAAATAAGGGGACGAATAAATTTAAGAAGGAACAACTTGTTGCGAAACCGAGAGGATCCGTTTTTCGAGATTTTGCGGGAATATTAAAGGCATTGGAAGCATTGGTGATCAAGTCTCAAGCCCCTAAAACAATAACAATCTTCTTAAATTTATTGTTCGATCACAATGGTGAATGCAAAGAAATGACTGCGAATTTCGGGAAACTGGAAGAGTTCGAGGGAGTGAACTTTAGAAGATGGCAGACTTGATCAAAGGTTGTGTCCTAGTATTTTGGGCATAACTCTTGATTCAGGAATCGGTTTGAAAATCCGGAGATACCGTTAGAATCGTGGCGAGACGAGGATCGCAGTGATATCAAGTTTGCTGTCTGGTTCGATGTTGACAGTTGTCAGAAATTCTGAGAAGTTACTGCGGTTTTTTGATTGATGCAAAGTCGATTATAATCTTTTGGTAAGTAAAAGTTCATTGGAATGACTTTGTAAAAATTGCTGTGATGTTGCTATGACTACGGATGAATGGTATGTATGTTTATTTACATTATTTCATGAAAGTTTGTGGTGTCCAAGAACAGTAACTACAATCAATATAAAATTTGATTGTAGTGTCTAGTTTTGTTCTTGGATGTTATTTGATTATACATATATGTTGTTTGGCTTGATATTTCTAGACATGATTGAATCAATGATGAAACTTGCTGCGTGTTTAATGTTTAATGTTCATTGATCTTGGTGATAAAATCATGTTAATGTTTAGAAATTTTAAGTGTTTGTGTATAACTAATGTTGGGATGAATCAAGTGTTATCTCTTGGAAAACTTGATGTCTATTGTAGTTAGATGTTTTCTAGTGGTACAAATAGATGGAAATCATGTTGAAGAGATAATGATTTTAAATGTCTATCTTTGATAGAACACTTGTAATGAAGAGTTGGCAAATCTAAAGAAATTTGGATTTCTGGAAAACTTGTTTTACTAGGTTGAATGCCTAGTATGTAAGATCAAACAAAGGATAGAATAATGACGGTAAACTAAGTTTTGGTGAAACAACTAATAAAATGTTGTTTTGAGTTTTGACTCCGGTTTGGAAATTGTGAGTGTAAGGATCAACTTGGTTTGAAGTTTTGAATCGGTGGATTGTTGATCCGTGACATTCATGAAAAGGAGTCAAGGTTGTCATTGTTAAGAGATTTAAGTATATCCTTTGGTTCTTGAAAGTATATAGTTTAAACATTAGTTGTACATGGTTTGTATGATTTGAAATAATTATACATGTATGTTTATTGGTATGCTTAAGTGATACTTATATGTATATAAGATATGTTGCTATGCAATAGGACTTATATATGAGTGCTTTGGTTCAGTATAATTGCTTTTTTATACTTTTGCGTTTTAGTCCTATGACTAAAATGTTTATGTATTTAGTCTTTCATATGTTATACTTGTTATTTGGTAATATATATATGTAATATATGTTTATAACTTGTTTTGAACTTATTCTTTTCAGAAACATGATTTGATTTTAAGTGAATGTTTTGGAGGAAAAATCATGTTGTTGATTTGTTAAAGAATGTATCGGTTTGGTGAAAGAATACAATTCATTAGAGTTTGTATTCTTTTGAACAGTTATAACTTATCGTTTAAAGGTAGTAACTTTTCAGCTTTAAGGTTACAACTCTTGGTTTAAAAGTTGTGACTTGTTTTGAAAAGTTGTGATTCTTCGGTTCAGAAGGATGAAATTTTTATTTTGAAAATTTGAGACTTTCCGATATAGAAAGTTGTAACTCTTGGTTGTAAGAGTTGTAGTTCTTCGGTTTAGAAGATGATGAATCCTTGGCTGGAAAAGTTGTAACTCTTTTGTTAATAGATACATCGTTTATTTGCGTTACTTTGTAGTAATACAAGTGATGGTATGAAAATGGTAGTAAATAACTATCATGTCCTCCAAAAGGTAAATGAAAAGAGTGTATGTTTTAATGAGTTTAATTGGAAAGTATTTAAGCATAAGTTTTAAGCTTTTGTTTATAATCCCAAGCCTCTAACAGGTGTTTGTTTGATAAATTACTTGAACTTTGGTATAATAAAATCCAAACTTGAGGTTTGGAGGTGTGAGGAGGTCTTGTGACTTTCTAAGGTTAAGGTTAATTCCTTGAGTAAAAGAGGCATTGAAACTATGTTAATTCTAGTACAGTTTAATCTGTTGTTGAATCATGGTATGTCGTCTTTGGACATTTATAATGTTGTACAAAGTTTGAAGTATGAAACTCCTACTAGTGTTGGAGTGAAGGAAAACAATAAAGTTGTTTTCTAAATATGCCGGTAAAGCTCAATGAGAGCAAATGGTGCGATGAATCTTTCAATGAAAGATGAAAGTTGATGTAAGTCAACATGTATAAATCCTGATTAATAATGTAAGGTCTTGTACGGTTTTAGGTATTGGTTATTTTGATACCTTGGCACCGGTTAATGAAATCTCCTCGGATAAATTGTTGTTGTTTGTTTTAACAACTGTTAAACAATTTTGTAATCCATTAAATGGATGGTAAAAACTTCGGTTTTAGAATGGAGATTGGAATGGGCATTGTATTTGAAACAACTGGAGGGTTTTGTTATGTTGAAGTTAACATAAGGAGTGTATATGCTTTTTTGGTTCAAGGTGCTAAATTAAACTTGAATAGACATCTTAGCTTAAAGATTAGTTTAATTTAAAGTTCTTTATAATACCTTGTTCTTATGTATGTTGAATACATGTTTGGTGTTTTGCTTTGGTTTAGTATCTATTCATGATACTAAAAGTGAAACATGCTCGATCTACAAAGATTGGATTTGCCTTGGAATATAAGGTGATGTAGTAGTTTACATTGTTGACATGTTGATTTTGGTATTAACCAAATCATGTTGTTCATAATTGGACGGTATTGTCATCAAGAAAACTACAGTCATGGGGGAGGTTTAAACTCTATAGTAAAGTTATATGAGATTCCTTCGGTTTAGAAGAATCCTCGGTTAACTAGTAATTTGTGCTAGGATGAAGTTTCATTTATGAGCTTCTACGTGCATAAATTTCTGGTTGGACTATGGAGTTGGATTTCTTTGTTGATGACTTAGAAGTTCGGAATTCCCTTGCAATTAATAACCAAGTTCATCCTAGTTATCCAATGTGTTTGGTTGGAAAATTGTCAAATGTTACAATGGTGATCTAGACACCAATGTATTAAAGAAAAGTTGGATTGTGAGTTTATAACTCAAAGGATGATGGTGGTTGTTCAAAGAGTACTCTTGATTGAGTCAATCTTGTTTGGCCAAATATAGATTGACTTGAAACTTGGTAAAAAGTTTGTTATCGGGATGTGTAGAACCCATTAAATCTTTGGGGTGGGATACCCAATTACCTTATGGTACAACGCCATAGGCGAATTCAATGTGGAAGGCCCATTCTCGAAGATTTGGCACATGAAAAGTCCCGAAAGTATGTGCATTACCTATTGTGTAGGTGATATCTTTTGGAAAAGTGTTTTAGGTACATGATTAGAAAGATTCACCTATATGAGTATGAAGTTTGGCCGCTTCAAGAAAGTGGGGTTGACTTTCTATATACTCATGAACGGATATGGACACAAGGCTGTTTAATTAGTGTCAAGTATAATACTTTGGAAGTAGTTTCAATTCATGTGTATTGTTATGTACATGTATTCAAAATGTGTAAAGGGGTTCAATGCTTAGACACACCCCAATACTTGAATATTTGCGTGTAATAATACTAGGTGGAAATTCAATCTTCGTGACATTTTCATCGAATCATGAGTTGGTTTGTTTGTGACTGTTTTGTTTTGCTAAACCAAGGATTACACTTAAATGAGGGAGGAATGTTAGTGATTTAAGTGTATCACGAGCCGTTGAGGTAATCGGGGTTTAGTACAAGGATGGATATACTCGTAACACTTATTTATAAGCTTGGAGGTGCGGAGTGCACGCTTATGTTAAGTGTATATAAGTATACGGATGGAAAATAAGCATGTATGTTCAGGAAAAGTCACTTAAAGGACCGAAAATCCGGTTAAAGGACTAAAATCTCGCTTTGGGAAAACAGAGGCATAGGCGCCCGCCTATGGATTTCTGGCAAGGCTAAAAGTCGATCAGAGTGTTTGGATTTTTTCTGATGATCACAGGCTGGCCACAGGCACCCGCCTGTGGCCCGAAAGAAGTCCTTTAAGTGCCTTTTGGCCTTTTTAAGGAGTTATGACCAAATGGTACCTTTCCACTTGGGTTGTAACCTTAGTAAACGAACTAGCAACTGATTTTCTTCAATCCAAGTGCCTTTAAAAGGTGTTTTTGTTTAGTTGAACATATATACAACACAAGCAAGCATCCTTGAAAAGTTACATACATACAAACACTTCTAAGTGATCTTTTTGATCTATTTGTCCTAGACAAAAAGGCAAGAACTCTCTGTTTATATCTCACTTAGATTATTCGTGATACTCCGGACAAATAAGGGGACGAATAAATTTAAGAAGGACAGCAACTTGTTGCGAAACCGAGAGGATCCGTTTTTCAGATTTTGCAGGAATATTAAAGGCATTGGAAGCATTGGTGATCAAGTCTCAAGCCCCTAAAACAACAACAGTGTATACAAGAGTCCCTCAATTATTTTACTAATTAATTACCGATGATAGTTAATTTGTGATATTAGAAAATATAGTATCACATTTACTAAAACCAATTGGTTTTAGTAGAACGGTAAGCGTTTGGTACTATATTTTATATCTAGTTCACCCCGGAATTATGCTTGATTGATGAGAACGACCTAATAATTGTATGATTTATGAGTCAATTGCGTTGTGAGAAGTTCTTGGCTTACGATTCTGCAATTGCATAGTTTACCCATTAGAATTGGTATTGTTTTGTCTTGTTTTGTATGATTTTCAAATAATGCCATCGGGAGCATTGATGAATCGGGCCAGAGTTGTGGATAAGAGCTTGGCCTGGAGAGAAGAGGTCAAGGAAGAGAGATCTGCTGATACTGTGAAAGTCTAACCCAGCCACGGCGGGATCCAATAGCCAGCGGCGAGGGCAATGAACATGCATTACCACCTTTACGCATTAAAACCAAGTCAGCTAGGGTTTATTTTCATTGTTTAAGTCGGATACAATGCTATATATAGCCTGTAGCAGCCATATGTCTTGCATTAGGAAATACAGTTTCATTCATATGAAATAAAGTTTTCTTGAGTTCTTGCAAGTTTCTTTTGTTCCCTTCTTCCCCAAGCAATAAACCAGCTTGAGTTGATTAAGCTAGACTACATTATTAAGGTATGAAGCTTTGAACGTTTCTTCGTATTTTCAATATGGTAGTTTAGCTATGAATTAACACGCTCTTGAATTTGAAAACTATTTATTTAATTGATGTTTTTGAACTATTTGGTTAATTTGAAAACTAATTAATCGAGTAGTTAATTAATTGTTGAAACAGAATACTACGATCGAATAATTAGACATTTTTTCGATATTCATATAATGTTTGATTATGTGGGTGGATCCCGATTGATCATGGCCTAAACTTATGAGATAGCATTTGTTTCTTTTCTTTTGGGTTTTTTATGTCCTATGCCGAGGATTGGGAGCCTAGTTTAGTTTTTGCATTATCATCATCCGGTTAGCTTCCCCGTGTGCAGCGGGTGTATTATCACTCTTTTTTGCTCCAAATGAAATTACATGCAACTTTTATACGGTGATCAACGGTAAACAACGAAATAAGAATAATGTTTTATTTCAAATGAAAAACAAGGTGGGCTTGGCTCAACTCGACCATGACTTGAGCATTAAGGACTCAAATTTCTCGGTATTCCTTCCAGACATGATCATCCAGTTCATTGTTTTGAGCTCGACCCAGGTTCAGCATTAGGTTTGGGAATGGGTTTTTCAGCAGCAAGCCCTTGCATCATCTGAGCTAGTAAAGTCTGATTCTCTCTATTGAGCTCTTCAGCTTTCTTCTTCAGCCTACCATTCTCAATAATGATGCAGTAGTTTTCCGAGAACAGCTTTGCATTTTCTTTCTCCATATCCAACTGCCACAATTATATAAGGTTAGACATATAAATCAAAGATACATGAAAATAAAATCAAAAAGTGTGTAAAAATGAAAACCAAAAGGTTTTTATGACTTTCTATCCCAAGTTTAATATTTCTTTTTTTACAAAATCGATGTGTACCAGTGCATTAGATTAAACACTATATAAACTAAAAAAAATATCTTTATATAGCAAGAATTCGAACATGAAACCTCCATAGGCCTAAGCATATGTTTTACCACTTAGGCATTACATCATTGACGACCTTCTATCTTATGAAAAATGATATTACCACTATATTGCATAACAACATATTGTTTCTATACATACTTATGAACTATTGATCAATAAGTAAAATTCATGTCGATCAATAATTCACATCATAATCAATTGTCTAGAATGTGTAGTGATGCAACAAAACTACTATTTTTTTATCTTCTTTATGAAAGAACGGGGAGAAGGAAAGTGAATTTTATTATATTGGTGGATGGAGATTCTCACATATAAATGTATGTATGTAGATGGAATTTACAAGAGGCGGCTTACAGTAGTAAAGATGAGCTTTGATTTGAACGAGAAAGTAGTGGTGTAATTTGCTAGTGATTGAGTTGAATGGTTGTCGTCCGGTAGAGGGAGAAGATGGTGTATTTATACTGGAGCAGAGAATAGAAGGCAAAGATTATTCATCCAAAACATCACTGTCACAGCTGTAAATCCCTTACTTTACTTCATCTTTTGTCATCGTGAATATATAATAATCGTGACATAACCATACAAGTCTTGTTTTGATCATGCTTTTGAAATGATACCAAACGTGAAACTTTCATCTTTCTGCCATTTTAGCTTTGTTTTTTAGCGGAGAAAAACACGGGAATATTTTGATGAGCAAAAAGGAGGTTACGTATTTTTCGAAATGATGGGCATGACAAACAACGCGGGCGGTGACAACTAAGCTTTTATTCAAAAATCTCGTTTTACTTGATTTGTGATCATGTTAATTGTTACACCTAAATTAATAAAGTTTAATAAAATGAATAATCATCTTGCCATGTATCACATTATTCTTATTCAGATTTGATTCATATAACCATCTATATGCAATTCGAAAATTCGTTTCTCATATACCCAAATTATAATATCAAAGATTGGATTATTTTAGATATACTATTTTAGTCATCTTGACGTTTGTGTTACGAATATCATGCATATAAAGACCATTGAATCGTTTACTATACTTGTAGAAAATTTTAACACATGAAAAGGATAACATTTATATTCTTTATTGAATAAGAGAGATTTTTTTTTTTTTTTGTTGAGAAACCGAACTTTTATTATTCAAGATCCGCCAAACAAGCGGTCAAAACGTCATCCGGGGGAGAAGATCCCCAAAGTGTACGAGAAGAAACCATCAATCTATGTCGAGCTAAAAGATGCACCGGGACATTCCCCACATGCGAATAAAAGAAAAGGAAACATGCGAAAAAGCTAGGTAAACATGTCAAACAGTCCTGAACTAGACAACCGTAAGCAGTAAGATCCTCCCCTAGTCGTTGAAGACGCGCAACACATGCCAAACAATCACTTTCCACCTCTAACCTCTGGATCCGTAAATGCAATGCCTCCTCTAGAGCCAAAGAGATGGCCTTAAGCTCCAAATATTCCACAGAATTGCCGGGATCAAAATGATACGCAAAGGAGTGCAAAACTGAGCCTTGTGAGTCACGGAAGATCACCCAATACCTGCAACTGTCTCTGTGACAGACGCATCAACATTGCTCTTTACTACCCCGGGCTGCGGTTTCGACCATCGATCAGATAAAGGTGGACACGATCCTTGGGTCCGATAGCTCGCCAGTGCCTCCACATACTCAGCCGAAGCTGCCAAAGAACGCATACACACCGCAGAGACATAAATCGCCCGACTATCAAAAACCGCCGAACAACGAGCCTTTCAAATTCCCCACATAAGCCAAACAAACCTGGCCGCGTCTTGAACACCCTGCTCCGCAATCAGTCGCATAAAGAACACCGCAAAGGTGGCGGACCGCAGATGCTGTAATGTGTGGTTGTAAGGCGACGCGTGCCAAACTTTAGCCGCCATCTCGTATTCAAAGATAACATGCCGCATAGTTTCGAGTGTTTCCCCACATGCTAAGCAAATACCATCCCCTAAGTTCCTCCTCTGCAGACCTTGGCCAATGGCAAGACAGTCATGTAAGCATCTCCACAAGAATGCTGAATACGCTGCTGGACAGGAAGTCACCAACAGTTTCTCCACATTTGATCCTGGCCCCCCGAAGTAGACGGTCCCGCCACCGACGATGACCGATAGAGCAATAATGCCAAGAAGTAACCGGACCTGACAGTGTACACTCCCCTGTGATCATAGTGCCATATGCGTCGATCAGGGTGACCTTCTGAGGCAACGGTGGTCTCGAGAATGGTGTCAGTTTCCCATGGTCGAAAAACTTGTCTCATTTTCTGCACGTCCCACAATCTAGAGCCAGGTATAAATAAGTCCGAGACAGTGGAATCCGCCGGAAGCTCATGCCCTGCAAATGGTATGCGAAACGAAGGTTGCCGGTTTACCCAGGCGTCATGAAAAACATACACCGACTCTCCATCCCACACTCGCCACCGTATCCCATTAAGCAAAAGGTCCCGGCCCTCAAGGATGCTTTGCCACAAAAAAGATGGTCTCCTTCCTAAACCAGCAACAAGAATAGTACTGTCCTCAAAGTACTTCACATGCAATACCTTGGCTGCCAAAGAACCTGGACTAGTCAATATTCGCCACGATTGCTTTGCCAATAATGCCAGATTAAAGCATTCCAAGTCCCGAAATCCTAAGCCTCCCAGATTCTTTGGTAGACAGCAGGCCTCCTAGTTTTTCCAATGTATCTTGCGCTTATTTTCCGTATCTCCCCAGTAGAAGCCTCTAATCGCCTGCTCTATCTCTCGTACCAGAGTGATAGGTATCTTGAAACATTGCATCATATACGTAGGTATAGCCTGGAGAGATGATTTAAAGAACACCTCCTTCCCTGCTGGCGAGAGTAATTTATCCTTTCATCCTGCTACCTTTGTACGAATCCTGTCTCTCGAGAAAGCAAACACCTGACGCCTGTTCCGTCCGATCATGTCAGGCAACCCTAAATACCTACCCGAGCCGTCCCCTAAGGGAATTTGGAGCTGATCGGAAATCGTCTCCCGCTCCTCCTCCGGTACTCTAGCCGAGAAGTAAAGGCTAGACTTGTGAAAATTGATCGCTTGACCCGAGAGAGCCCCATACCTATCGAACAACTCTACCAACGTCTCCACTGCCCCATCCAAGAGTTTAAAAAAAACCATGCAATCATCCGCAAAAAGCAAGTGGTATATAGTGACCACGTCCTCCCTACCAAACCGAATACCCCGCAAGGCGCCCCGGGTAACATAGTCATTAACCAAGGCCGTAAAGCCCTCAGCACAAATGATAAAAAGGAAGGGCGACAACGGATCCCCCTATCGAATCCCTCGGGTCGGCACAATTCTGCTGCTAGGTTTCCCATTGATCAACACACTGTAGGATACTGTTGTGACACACCGCCGCACCACATCAATAAAGGATGGTGGGAACTGCATACGCTCCATAATCCGCCAAAGGTATTGCCATTCCACCCGATCGAAAGCCTTGGCCATATGCAGTTTCAAGGCCACGTGATTGTCACATCCCTGTCCCCCTGCCTGCAAGAATGAAAGGCCTCAAAAGCAATAATAGCATTGTCAGTGATGAGGCGGCCAGACACAAATGCACTTTGATTCTCCGAAATTACGTCACCAATCACCCCTTTAAGACGATTAATTAACACACGTGAAATAAGCTTGTAGATCGAATTACACAACGCAATCGGCCGAAACTCGGTCATGAGTGTAGGATTGGCAACCTTCGGGAGCAACGAGATATATGTTTCATTAATCTTCCCCAGGGAGGCACCATGATTCACAACATCCAACACGATCTTCAGGATATCATCCCCCACTATGCTCCAGAATTTTTGCATAAACACAACGTGCATCCCATCAGGCCCTGGCGATTTCCTTCCGGGGAGCTGTTTCAACGCAGTTTAGACTTCCTCGCGCGTAAATTCCCCGGCTAAATGTTGCTGCTGGCCAATATCTAACTCCATAAATTGCAACCCAGCTAGATCGACAATAGTTTCATTAGATGAATAGATAGCCAAGAAATAATCCATTGCTACGCGATCCATGTCTTCAGGCATATCACATACTACTCCTTGAGAATCGTGCAGCAAATGAATGGTGTTACGCTTGCGACGCGCAGCCGCCTTGTGGTGAAAATAGCTGGTGTTTCTGTCGGTCTGCACTAACCACTCTGTCCTACCCCTCTGCCGCCAGTATTCCTCCTCTATAGTCTGCCACTGGTCAATTTGTTACATAAGAACGCGTTCCTGTTGAACCGAGTAAGCAGATGATTCGCGTAATTTCCGCAGCTCTTCCTTCTTTCCTACAATACGCTTCCTCAAGTTCCCATGCCTATGAGAGCTCCAGTGCCTCAGATCACTCCGAACCTCCATCACTTTCTCAATAAGTGATGAGGGCCCAGAAACGTTACCATGCTGCCACAATGTTTCAAAGTATTCCTTCAACTCCTGATCCCAAATCCAAAAAGGGTCATAACACGGTATTGGGGTCCATTTGACCAAGCCCCTATCAAAAGGGTTGACAGACGAAATCAGAATAGGAACATGGTCAGACCGCGAACTGGATAGATGATAAACCATATGCCCCGGGAAAAGGGTCCGCCACCCAATGTTAGCTACACCTCTATCCAAACGAACACGAGTCGCTAAACTGTCAGCCCGCTTATACCAGGTAAACGGAGCTCCAACATAGCCAATGTCGACAAGGTCACAGTCAGAAAGAGCATTCTGAAAGGCGGCAATCTGTGGATATGGCTGAACATTCGGACCATCCTGCTCTGTCCGTGATAAAACTTCATTAAAATATCCCGCAACAAGCCATGGTAATGACATCCTCTCATGCAGGCGACGCAACAAAGCCCAAGAATGCTCACATTCCCGCACAACCGGATTACCATAGAAGCCCGTAAAACGCCAAAATGGGGACGTGTCACTGCGAACAACCGCATCTATACACCCAGAATTGTATGTTGATATCGATATGTCAGTAACATCATTCCATAAAAGAGCTAAAGCCCCACTCGCACCATTACTACCCACTACAAGCGCACTAGAATAACCCAAAGAACACCGAACGTACTCAAATCGACTTGCACTTTTACTTTGTTTCAAACAAAAATAAAAGAGACGGTGAATATTTATTAACAAGGCCTTTTAAGACTGTAGAGGGTTGGCCAAGCCCCTGGCAGTTCCAACATAGGATATTCATGGCGCCGGGTGGGCCTGCTCCTCGGCAGACTCCACCAATGGCAGATCAACAGTAGCTGTCCTGTCGGCTGGACAAAGCCTCTTCATCTCGATCCCCCCATCAACTTCCACAACAACCTTGCGCTTCCCCATAACCAACGGCCCCAAAGTAGGTGCAGGCAAAGTACCCCGAGCACGTGCAAGACGACGATAAGCCGACACCTGCAACCGTTGAACCATCTGCACCTCCCTCGACATCGGGGTCTCTCTCCGACCAACCAACTCCAGCATCACCACCAACCCACCACGATTTGGAGTGGTGACTAGAGCCGCCTCCAATCCCGACATCATCTCCGGCAAACTATCACCACGGCCTGTTTGTTCACTAACACCACCCGCTTGCATAGGAACATCCCCAACATATAGCACAATGGCTAGGGAATTTGAGTGGCTGGGCTCCGCATCTCCATCTCCATGCCAATCGGGGCCACAACATATGTCTGGCCGTCCCGATCTCTGAGCTCCACCTCCTCCAACATCCGTTTGGTATGCAACCATGACCCGTATGGCAAGGATTCTCTATCCGCAGCCGTTAACTCTCTCCGCAAACTCTGACAAAACCAAAGCGTATGATCCAATTTACCACAGTGGAAGCACAAATTCGGAAGCTGTTTCTATTGCAAAGTGGCTGTATAATATTCACCATCAATATCCAATCTCACCACTCGCCGGAAAGGACCTTCCAAACCAACCACCGCTCGAAGCCGAAAAAACCGCAACCCAGAAACGGTCTTCTCCCGAATTTGACAAGATGTGCAATCCCCCAAACTTGCAGCAAGCTCCCGTCCAATTAATTGAGTACATAAGTGCATGGGTAAATTGGTGGCATGAACCCAAAACTCCTGCTGCGTAAAGAGGCCAGCCATGGATGCCCACCGATCATTCCATGGTCTCAGAACAAGCAAAAAATCATCGAAACACCATGGCCCTCCTTCCAAAACTCTAGTTAGATCAGCATGCTCTGTGAAAATAAATTGGAAGATATTAGGGGCCAATTCTATCATGGAATTGTGAATTCTCGGTGGCAGAATTGGCCCCTAATATCTTCCAATTTATTTTCACAGGATAGCCGGAGGGCCTGTCGGGGGCCACGAACATCAATACGTTTGGGCGCAAGTAGTTTTCCGATCAGGCTGCGGGGTCGCACACTGTTCCTCCCCCGAAACCCTAGTTGAAATTGCCCGCCGCAATATAATTTAAACAAAATAAACAAAACTCTAAACAAAATATAATTTTTTTTTGAAATAATCCGAACACAATGACAATTATTGAGTTTAAATACCGATTCATTCAGACAATAAAGGAAGATAACTTCAAATGACTAGTGTATCAGCTCAGCTCAATTTCCTATTGATAGGTCCCTCTCATTTCCTGTAACGCTCCGTTTCCAGACACCGAGTACTTATCCGGAAAAGGAAAGTTCGGCACGTATAATATAAAATAAATTTCACATTATACGTAAGCCTCTATTACGTCGTATCTAGTTAAGCAAAAAAACGGAAGCAAAATACTCGGGTATATTTTTTTCCAACAACCAAGAATAGAAACTCACACATTCTAAAGATAGAACAATATCTTATTACAACGAAAAACTCCAAAAGAACTTATAACGTACGAAATTCCTCCAAAAGATTCCATAAATAAAAATTACAAGTTTATTCATCAAACAAAGAATGATATATAAGTCTAGATCTTCGTATGAAAAAGAAATAAAGAAAAGCTTCAACAAAGGCGTCCTCAAACGTCATCTTCAAAATCCTCATCGAATTCGGCTAAACTGTTCATCTTCTCATCCCTCAAACACACAACAAAACTTGCATTTGAAGTAAAGTACAAAGGTATTCAATAAGAAGCAGAAGCTACGTTTTAATTAAGTATTATAAAGTAAGGATCATGATTATTAAACTGTCTTTATATAACCAACTCAATCTAGGGTTCATTCCATGTTCATCAACACGTCATGACTATACGTTTCTATCTTAGCTTATCTATGTTACATCCGCATTCAATGGTACTACACATGGTGTATATCCTCCATGAGATATAATGTGCAACCTATTGGTGGATCACACAAATAGCCATGGGGGAAAGCCCGATGGTGTACACGTTCGGCGAAGTCCCCCTGTCCCACAACCGTTTATAGGCCAGCGGAGTTATTCACTTTTAGTGAACGCCCACACATCGCAGTATGGTCGGGTGCCTATCCAAGAATGACATGATGTTTAGTCTTTTACTAGTCAAGTATGTATTTTATTAATTGTTAACTAGCCACCTAAGTATTTTCAAGGCAAACCTCACCTTAACAGACCTACTCTCTCACTTAGACAGCTAGACACAGCACCCTTTCACATACACTAACATTGATGAATACTAACCCATCAAAGCACAAGCCCATCATGCTCTTCCGACGGTCCCAAACTTCAACTCTTAGGAATGATCCATTCGGTGCCTGAACTAAATGCATCTGAAACTCAATCAAGGCTTGTTTATGTTTAATAAAGTTATTAGGTCAAGAAATAACATTTAAAACTGAACTCGGGGCTTAAAACAACATTTTCCCCAAAATAGAGGCCAATGCGTGCGCATTGAACGAACAAAAACATTCAGGATGCCTCTGTCTGACCAATGCATGTGCATCACCCCCAATGCGTGCGCATTGAGCCTGCTGAAAATAAAACTGACCATCCACTATGAGCAATGTGTGCGCATTGCTAGCCAATGCGTACGCATTGAGCATCCTGTACCAAAACCCGACTTCCTGCATCATCAATGGATGCGCATTGCTAAGCAATGCGTGCGCATTGCACACAGAAAAAAACCCTAAACGCATTTTTCTGCCACTTAACGATTTCCAATCCGTTTCCAACATAATTAAGATCGAAAATTCTCAGAAAAACAACAGAAAACTCATCTTTATCAAACCATTTCATCCCATATTCCTTAAACATCAAAATAGGCATGATTTCTAACATCTAGGCATACCAAAACACCAACCTTAGTCCTATAAACCATAATTAAATCGTAGAAAGAGCTTCTTACTTGATTGCAAGCAAACTCCAACTCCAAACCAAGAAAAACTGCAGCATAGACTTGATCCTTCTTACAGAAAACCTATGTGATCAATCCAAATTTAGATTAGATTCGATCACGCGCTTCTATACAAACAAGACTACGAATTCATGAGTTTAAAACCGCCAAATTCGTCCAAGAACACATCTATGGTGGAAATTATTACCTTCAGAAACTCCAAGCTTTTGGTAATGAAACGACGCCCTCTTCACGACGATTCCAACACTCTACTCGAATCTGAAAACGATTCAGAATTGCCTTAGAACTTTGAAGAAATCTCCCAGCCTTTTCTCTTTTGCTCTCAAGAATTTGCAGAGAACGTAGAAACAAATTTTGGTAGACTAATAGGTTATAGGAAATAATTAGATTTATTTTCTTTAAATAACCAATCCCAGAAATATTAACATATTTCCTTTTTCCTAATTTGTCCTTTAATTAAAAGTTAATCCAATTTTCCCAATATATATATACATATATATATATATATATACATATATATATATATACACACACGCTTTAAATCCAAGAATAAATAATTAATATAATATTTCGTTTTCGCAAAATGACACGTCCGTATTTTTTCGAAAATCGGAATAATACATTTCCCTCCGAGTATATTTTTATTTGGAGAGAGGAAAAAAAATTGTTTCTTGAAAAATGAGTAGTTGATCTAAACCCTTGGTTGATAATAGCATGTGTCATGGCGTTATTTGTTAGGTCAAAGTTCAATTCTCTTGAACAAATATGATGTTGTATGCAAGAACCTCTTAATTATTTAGAACCTAAAATACATTAGATATGAGTTACATATAAATGAATTTAACCGATGACTTCAAATAACATTCTTATTATAAATTGATATGTGACCATGAGTGAGATCGGTAACCCTACACATGACACTTATTCAGGCTCATAACTGAATAAAGAATGCTACATCAGTATGATTCATCTCAAGTAAGAGGCAGGTCGTCTCTCTTATTTTTCAATTATGAAATCGATCAATTGGTAATTTGGTACCAATTTATAATACGATTATAAATAAATCAACCATTTATGAATTAATGATAAATTTAATAATGACAAGAACTATGTAGCTAAATCTGTGTGGAAGCCTATTGGTCGATTCTTCGCCGAGTCGAGAGGTCGATTTGGGAAGTCAACATAATTATTGTCTGCTGAGTTCGGTGTTCAGCTGAGTTGGTTCTCACCGTTACTTGGTGAACACATCTACATGGGTTCTCCGTTTGCGTTTGGGTTACTTTTGGGGTATTTTAGTCATTCCCTAGTTCGACTGTTATGGCAGTTAGGGTTTGATCCCTAAGGCCTATAAATACCAGTGTAATTGTAACATCTGTGTAACTTTCTTTGAATAATAAAATATTTGTCTGTCCGTGGAGTAGTCGACACATTGTCGGAAACCACATTAAATATGTGTTATCCTTGTTTCTGTGCTTCTTTGATTGTTTAATATTTGTTCTTATCTCAAATCACCATCAATCCTTGACGATCCGTTACAACAAATGGGTATCAGAGAGTGGAGGTTTTATTAGGGAATCCGTAATTTGTTCGAAGCAATGTTGATTGGCACCAAGGTCATAATTGACACTAGGTTTTATGATCAACACAAGCTTTTCTAGTAAGAAAGATGTCTGCTTTAAACATAAAAATCGACAAGTTTACATGGAGGAACAACTTCAGTTTATGGCATATCAAGATGCGTGATCTGCTGAAACAACAAGGGGTTTATGTTCAAAGTTAGCTATCGAGATGGCCAATCTAAAGGGGAAAGCACATTCAACCATTATGTTGTGCTTATCAGACGATATTATCACAGAGGCTGCTGAAGAGGATATTGCAGCTAAGCTGTGGTCGAAGCTTGAGAGTCTTTACATGACAATGTCTCTAACCAACAAGTTGATGCTGAAGCAATATATGTTTAGCTTGAGGATGCAAGAGGGTAATCAGCTGAGGGATCATATTGATCACCGAACACAATATTGCTGGATTTAAGGAATATTGATGTGAAGATTGAAGATGAGGATGCAACACTGATCCTGTTGGTGTGATTACCTGCATTATATGAGAACTTTGTGTAGTATTTTATTGTTGGAAAGGACTCAGTGTCATAGGAGGATGTAAGGTCATCTCCACACTCGAGATCTACGCTATAAGGCATCTGGATCGGGATCGGGTACACATGGTTAGCCAGCTGGGTTGGTGGCCGGTGGCATCAGCAGAGGACCAGGAAACCCAAGAAAGATGAAATCCAAGAAGGGCGGTTCCGAGATTCTTAAGGCAAATGATGTATGTAATTATTGCAAAAAGCAGGGGCATTGGAAAATTAATGTCCAAAGAAGAAAAATCATCAAGTCAACCAGTCATGTATTGTTGCTTTTGCAGAACAAGACACCAACTTTGAAGAAGACACGGCTCTAGCAAATTCAGAATCAGGACAACACAGTGATTTGTGGATTCGGAACACTGGAGCATCCTATCATGTGTGTCCACACATGGGAGTGGTTCACAACCTGATGTTAGGCGCACCTTTGAAGTAGGTGAGATATGGAGGAGGCCATATTGTTATGGCTATTTCTTTATGTCTATACATATATTAAAGGCTTTACGTAAAATAGTTGGGATTTTCTCGTCCTTAGTATTGAGGACACATGATGTTAGGTTCACTTTAATAAGTTTGATACTAAAATGTCTCTGAAGTAGGTGAGATATGTTCCAACTCTCGTGAACCTTTACAAAGTGGAAGTAAATGAGTTACTTCGAGAGAGCATGATATCCCGATGGAGGTCAAGTTAAATTATTAACTCGATGCCTACTAAACACTAGCAAGAGAACAAGGTTCAATTGTAGTATAGCCTAGATAGAGTCGAGGTCGATCCCACGAGAGACTCGGCACAAATAAAACACAACTTTATCCTATTAGAACTAAATTGAAAGGGCGGTCTACGACCAACTAAATGCAGTAAATAAAATAGTGACAACCACAAGACACAAAAGACCACGAAGACAAACTAAAAACTATTAAAACACGGATAATACGGTTGATATTATCTAAACAAATAGTATTGATTACGCTAGTAGATTATAACTCCCCCATGTGAATTAGGATGATAACGAGACAAAACAAACGTTAAAGATTAATTATTATGACTACGGGAGTCATCCCTTAAGGTAGATTTAGCTCCGGTTAGGCCATCTAAATCATCGTGCCTCCATTACGTGACTTCGCTTTTTAATGCCTCCATCTCATATAACTTCTGACACAATTACGAGACTAGGGATGCTGGTATAAACCGTAACCTCATCTAAACAACATTCCTAGGGTAAGGCGTACTTCTTAGATGCCGATTCAATCTATATCCTAAGTAACAATCACTTTTTGGGTTTCATGTTAAATTATGATGACGAATAACTAAGTTGATCAGGTTTAATTACTCGTTTTAATTCCAATTCAGAGAATCTGACGTAGTCGAAGCCGATCATAATATTGCCCTACACATTACCACACTCGGTCGACCGAACGACAGCACTCGGGCGACCGAATGACATGTCTAGGTCGACCGAACACAGTTCTGTGTCGGAACAAATCATGATTACTTCTTAACGTTTCTAACCTAAACACATGGGTTCGTAAATAAATCTACATCACGCAACCAATACAAGAAAAACTACTCCATAATAAAATATATCAGATCTACAAATAAAGATCGCATAATTGAATAGTCATACCCTCGAAGACGAGAGTGACTCCCACTCTTTAATGCGCTCCCTAATCGGAGAATCCGACGAATCCACAATGAACGAACATAAAGAAAATAAAACTAAAAACTTAAAAGCTAAAATTGTATGAATTGTTTTGTGTTGTAGTGGTGTGTCTTCTCAATTCCGTAGCTGCTGTTTATATAGGAGTTGTAGCCAACATAGGGAGAATCCAGAAGATTGACATGCATTTATCAAGTTAGGCTCGGGTGACCGAACCTACACGCTCGGTCGACCGGATGGCATGGCTCGGTCGACCGAGCCTCCTCTCTACGCGTTTTCAATTTGGCTTCGTCGACTTGTTCCCCACTTCACTCTTCTATGCTGATCTGATTTGTCTCTTCATTAATGCTCCGATTTTCTTCTCTTTTATCTTGAGATTTCTCGATTGCGTGATAATTATCTTCCCGATTCGGTATGATCTGCAAAATCAGTATTTATCACACAATTAATTGCTCTTTTATAATAAAAAATAGCTAAATACCAATTATCACATTAATAATCACTTATCATTAAATAATACATATAAACAAGAGATTTAATACGAAATATATATAATTAACTCCGATTTAAGGTTATAATTGATGACATAAATAGGTATATTTTAACCGTCATCAAAATGCCCCCCACTTAAACTTTGCTTCGTCCCGAACAAAGCATCAACAAGTTATTCCCCAAGACAACATTTTACGTGGTCAACTCATACTTACACAAGAAACCCGAGTCAACTCATACCGAGTCATGCTCATAAGATAAGCATTATTCACTACTCGCTATGAATCGAAGTGATTGTGTGCATGTGCATTGGTTTTATATAAATGTAGCAAGATTAGAGTTTATGCGGACTTCATATCTAAATTCACCAACATCAGCATTCATACTTCTTATGCCTCTCAATGGTTAAAGCACTAGAACAATAAGCAAGAGCGTATCTATAGGGTTTTTGGACTTGGAGACCGAGTACTACTCAAAGCCTCTCTAAAAATTTAAATTTTTTTTTTTTTCAATTTTGCATATTTTTCGAATACTACTAATCTCAAGGAAGAAAACTTTTCATAGAATATCCCCCTATCTTAGATCATGCATAGTATCGAATATTACCACAAGCGCGGGGCTACTTTGGTAATGTTACTACAAGCCCAGTGTTCCTAACGCATTGTCAAAACACAGGTACGTCCCAAGCTTATTACTCTGCTTTTGTTGGCTAGAAGACCAGAATACATCAGTCGACAAATATCGACATTAGGTCCTCATAAAAAATTATCTACGCACTGTACACATACTTCTTTCAATTATTATAACTCATGCGGTACTAAGCGATTCACATGTCGAGTAATTGAACAATACCTAACTACTTGCAATTGTTGGCATGAATATCCTTAAGTTTACTAAAAATTTATCGCAAAAGTATAATATGACCACGTACTTACGCAACTTGGTTCCTTTCCTATCAATTCTAAGTATAAGAACTTCACAAGTTTAAGGGTACGAGTTAAACAACGTGGCATTTATCCATGAAATTTTTTTTTATAAAAAATTTGGCTCAATATTCCGTTCCCCTTGACTTTTTCAACATATAGCAACATATAGCAACATATAGCACAACATATAGCTAAGTCCCCTGCCCCCCACTTAAACATGGCATTGTCCTCAATGACAAAAATAAATGAGAGTTCAAGATGAAAGACTTAGCTCTGGAAACGGCTCCCAAGTAAAGGAACAATATCGGAGTAACCATCAGCACATCGTGGAGAGACAGACACATCCTGTATAAGCACCCAAGCTCCACGAAATCGTCAAATATGGAAGGTATAAAATAATGTGGCAGTAATTAGATATAAATATCTAAAAACAGTTTAAGCCACTTTACTTCATACTGCCATGGACAAGACCAAAAGGGATTTAAACCTAAATAAAAACTCACATGACGGCTATCAAGGAAAAAACCTCGTTTATTCCGAACTTAGACTCGGAACATGGCGAGATGAAAAAAACCGTGATAGGCGCATGCTACTTTATTAAAAACGAAAAAGATAGTTATAGGATATAGTTCTAAATTTATAGTCGCTAGCTCGACTCAGTTCAAGATGGTTTATTCATAGACAGGGTCATCGAGGTACAAAACCTCCTCCTCAACGGCAGGCGGAAGCCCGTGATAATGCTTAACACGATGTCCATTGACCACAAATCTGGACTCGTCTTTGAAATTGAATAGCTCCACCGCTCCAGAAGGAAAGACTTGTTGTACTTGAAATGGGCCACACCATCTTGATTTCAACTTACCCGGGAAGAGTCTTAAGCGTGAATTGTACAAGAGAACCAGATCATCCTCTTGAAAGGTCCTATCCAGAATCTTCTTGTCATGGAACTTCTTCGTGCGCTCCTTGAAAATCTTGGCATTCTCGTATGCCTCTAAACAAAACTCCTCCGGGCGAGTTAATTCTAACATCCTCTTCTCACCAAACCAACGTCTCATCAAAATTTAGCATCCTTGTTGCCCACATGGCCCGGTGTTCCAGTTCCACAGGTAGATGACATGCCTTTGCAAAAACAATCCTATACGGTGACATTCCAATCGAGGTTTTATATGCAGTCCTATAAGCCCATAAAGCGTCATCTAAACGTATCGACCAATCCTTCCTAGTCGTATTGACAGTTTTCTCCAGGATACGCTTTATCTCTCGATTGGTGACTTCTACATGTCCACTAGTCTGGGGGTGATATGCGGTTGCTAGCTTATGTCGAACCCCATACTTAATCATCAGCCTTTCAAAAGGTTTATTGCAAAAATGACTACCATTGTCGCTTATAATCGCCACTAGGCATCCCAAACCTTGTAAAAATGTTCTTCTTCAAGAATCTAACCACAACCCTAGCATCGTTAGTAGGGGAAGCAATGGCCTCAACCCATTTGGATACATAATCAAAGCAACTAAGATATATCGGTTAGATAATGATGAAGTGAAGGGTCCAACAAAATCTATTCCCCAAACGTCAAAAAGCTCCACTTCTAAGATGCTCTTGAGTGGCATCTCATTCCTCCTTGAAATATTACCTGTCATTTGACAAGCATGACATGCCTTTGCATATTGGTGTGCATCCTTAAACAATGTCGGCCAATAAAAACCGCATTGGAGGACCTTAGCCGCGGTTTTTTCTCCCCCGTAGTGTCCTCCAACTTCATAGGAATGACAATGCTTCAGGATATCATTATACTCTTCTTCGGGCACACACCTTCGAAAAATATTATCAGATCCTAGCTTAAACAAATAAGGCTCATCCCAATAATAGTGTCTAAGATCTTTAAAGAATTTTTTCCTTTCTTGGACAGTGAGATTCGGTGGTAGGTACTTTGCGGATAGATAATTGACAAACAAACTAAACCATGGTTGCTTCTTCTCCTTCACAACCTCTATTCACGAAGAAACTGCAGCACAATCATCATGTCCCCTGATGGTGGTGATGGAGAAAAGTTTTTCATCAGGAAAAGATTCTCCTATCTCAGGTAATTCCTCACCATCCTCTAATTGTAAGCGTGATAGATGATCAGCCACCACGTTCTCACTTTCTTTCTTATCTCGGATTTCTACGTCAAATTCTTGCAGCAGTAGAATCCATCTCAACAGTCTCGACTTTGAATCTTGCTTTGCTAGGAGATACTTAAGAGCCGCATGGTCAGTCCACACAGTGACTTTAGATCCCACTAAGTAAGATCTAAACTTGTCAAAAGCAAAGATAACGGCCAAAAGTTCCTTCTCCGTTGTGGCGTAATTTCTTTGGGTAGCATTCAAAGTCCGGCTTGCATAATAAATAGGTCTAAAGATCTTATCTTTTCTTTGACCCAAAGCGGCGCCAACAGCAGTGTCACTTGCATCACATCAGTTCAAACGGAAGATCCCAATCCGGTGCGACCAGAACGGGTGCAGTGATCAGTCTACTTTTTATTTCGTTGAAAGCTTTTATGCACTCATTAGAAAACACGAATGGCACATCCTTGGCCAATAATTCGGTAAGAGGTCTAGAGACCAGGGAAAAGTCCTTGATAAACCTACGATAAAATCCGGCGTGGCCTAAAAAACCTCGCAAAGTTTTAAGATTAGTAGGTGGAGGTAGTTTCTCGATCACCTCGACTTTGGCTCTATCCACCTCTATACCGTTCTTTGATATGCGGTGGCCTAGTACTATACCTTCCGTAACCATCAAATGACACTTCTCCCAGTTAAGCACAAGATTAGTCTCTTCACATCTCTTCAATACTCGTGCTAGATGTGTGAGACATGAATCGAAATCGTCTCCAAACACGGAGAAATCATCCATAAATATTTCCAAGAAATCTTCCACCATATCCGCAAATAATGACATCATACATCGTTGAAATGTCGCGGGGGCGTTACACAATCCAAATGGCATTCGATTATACGCAAATGTCCCATATAGGCATGTAAATGTTGTTTTCTCACGATCTTCAGGTGAGATGTGGATTTGATAGTATCCCGAATATCCGTCGAGAAAACAATAGAAAGCATGCCCGCTCAGTCTCTCAAGCATTTGATCGATGAAGGGAAGAGGAAAGTGGTCCTTACGAGTTGCATCATTTAGTTTCCTAAAGTCTATGCACACTCGATGACCAGTGATTAGCCTCACAGGAATTAACTCATTCAACTCGTTGGCTTGCACCGTCAATCCTTCCTTCTTGGGAACTACATGGATAGGGCTTACCCATTCGCTATCAGCAATTGGAAATATAATTCCCATTTCTAGCATTTTTATAACCTCATCCCTAAC
Source organism: Gentiana straminea (assembly GCA_036785695.1). Classification (NCBI taxonomy): domain Eukaryota; kingdom Viridiplantae; phylum Streptophyta; class Magnoliopsida; order Gentianales; family Gentianaceae; genus Gentiana; species Gentiana straminea. Next base: position 8,384,747 of record JAVUPR010000114.1, read on the forward strand.
CACTTCCTTTAATTGTGGGGTTAAACGCCTTTGAGGTTGTGCACCCGCTTTCTTCTCAGGGTCCACGGAGATCTTGTACATACATACGCTAGGACTAATGCCCTTAACGTCAGCTATGGTCCATCCAAATGCTCCGCGGTACTCTCTCAGAACTCTCATTAGTTTCTCCTCTTGTAAGTCCGTCAAGGTTGAAGATATAATTAGCGGCAAAGTCTCATCTTGAAGAAACACATACTTCAAATTCGCAGGAAGAGGTTTTAAAGTCAAATTTGTGGGAGGTTCTTCCAAAGAGGTCTTCAACTTTTGACCAGTGAGTTTAAGTTCGAAGTACTTATGCCACGTTGGTCTATGATAGAATCTTTCAATCTCCGCAACACTTACTTCCTCTACAGGTCTTGGGGTCATTCTACTACATCCTGGCCATATCATCTTCTCCTCCTCACTACTCACGTACTTGACTTCATCTTCTTCTTCTAAGACAGCATCCAAAAAATCCTTGATACTTTCATGTTGTTGAAATTCTTGAACGATCCTATCAATGGAATCCAACATGAAACATGCATCCTCTCCATCATCAGGTTGCTTCATAGTGTCGAAGACATTGAATGCAACTCTCTCTTCGTTCACTCTTAACACCAACTCACCTTTGTAAACATCAATTAGCGTTCTACTAGTGGCCATGAAAGGTCTCCCTAATATCAAGGGCACTTCGTAGTTAGCTTCCATATCTAATACCACAAAGTCGACAGGAAATACAAACTTTTCAACCCTTACTAGCACATCCTCAACCACTCCACATGGTTCCTTGACAGAACGGTCAGCTAATTGAAATGTGATTGAGGTCTTCTTAAGATCTTTCATGCCTAGCTTCCGAAAAATAGATAGTGGCATCAGGTTCACGCTTGCTCCTAGATCACACAAAGCTTTGTTCAGACATACGTTACCTATGGTGCAGAGAATGAGAAAGCTTCCCGGATCTTTGCATTTTTGGGGGTAACTTATGTTGAAGAATGGCTGAGCATTCCTCATTCAGGCATATGGTCTCTAAATCTAGAAGTTTCCTTTTAGTTGAGACGGCGTCTTTTAAAAACTTGGTGTACTCAGGCATTTCAGCTAGTGCTTCAACTAGGGGTATATTGATTTGTAACTTACTAAACATATCCACGAACTTCTTATACCTCCTATTATCAAACTTAGGCTTCGGCTTTGGTGGAGGATAAGGTAGAGTTGAAGGATCGACATCGGTGAAAATTGGATACTTGTTATCGTAAAGTTCAACTCAGGGCCGGCGGGTTCTTTATATGTTCTTTGCTTAGGCAAAGACTCGGAAGTATTGGTCTCATTGCTTGGCTCACCATCCTTATCCTTTGCGGCTTTCTCTTGCGGGGATGGTGGAGTTACTTCTTTTCCACTTCTTGTCATGATCGCATTCAAATCCTTAGGGTTCTTCTCGGTGTTGCTTGGCAACCCTCCGGAGAGGTCAGTTGAGACTTGCTCGGCTAGTTGTCCTACCCGGTGCGTGAGATTTTGGACTAGAGCTTCTTGATTGGTTACCTTGGCATCAGTCTTCTGACAATATTGGCTAAAGTTAGTGGCTAATTCAACCATAGATTTTGAAAGTTGTCCCATATTGTCAGTGACGACATTACTCAGTTTTTCTATCACAGCTTCCCAACCAAAAGTTTTAGTACGTTTCGTGGTACATAAGGGGTAGGCGGTTTAGGCCTTTCTCCGCATTTATGTCACTATATCGGAATCCGGGATGGTTATGATTAGGCTGTACCCTCCCCCGATATAATTGGCTTCTTCAAGGTAAAGCATTCTCACTTTGAGGTGCTACCTCGATTCCAGCCCCTTTCTCTACTCTTGTCATCCTCTCTTGCATCCCATCTACCTTATTGTTGATAACATAAAGTTGTTCTAAGATTTTGGTAGATGCACTATCATCAAATATGTCAGCGGCCATCTTCACAGTAGCTATGTCATTGCCTCCCCATTGGCTATTCATCGCTATTTGCTCCATCTTCCCTTGTGCCTCCTCAGGAGATAAAAGAACAAACGCTCCATTGCTGGAGGCGTCTACTCTAATTTTCTCAGTCTCTCTCAACCCATGGTAAAAATTTTGCATTAAAAGCCAAAAAGAGATGTCATGATGAGGACACTTCCTCATAGCTTCCTTGAAACGCTCCCAAGCTTGATCAAAACTCTCCCCAGGTTGTTGCTTAAATCCTAGGATGTCTTGGCGTAACTTAAAGGTTTTTCCCAAGGGGAAATACTTATTCATGAATTTTTGCAACAATTTTTCCTAAGTAGTGATAGATCCAGCCTCTAAAGAGAGAAGCCATTGCTTAGCTTTATCTTTCAAAGTGAAAGGGAAAAGCTTAAGACGAATGTTCCCCTCCGGGATTAATTCTGGTTTCACTGTGCTAACGATCTCCAAGAAATTCATCACGTGAACACCAGGATCCTCGTTTTGGACTCCATGAAAAGTAGAATAATTGGTCACCATTTGAATTACATTAGGCCTAGGGTGATAGACTTCCGCAGCATCTTGCAGTGCTACGATAGCGGGAATGAATTGTTCAATAGTGGGCGTTGCATAACTTTGCAAAGTGCGCCTCGCTTCTTGAACTAGGGCTTGGTTCTCATTATTAGCATTTGCATTCACATTATTGGCATTATTAATAACAGGATTAGGTACCTGGTTTGGATTGACCGGATAGCCTTCCATTTCCGTTTCAGATTCAGAATGCTCAGAATGATGGGTTGTATGTCCTTCTTCCACTTCGTGCTCGCTTTCCTCAAGATTTGGATCCTCTTCTCCTTGCTTAGCCAGTTCCCTAGCTAACTTCCTATTCCTTCTTGCAAATTTCTCTATCTCAGGATTATATGGCTCAAGTGGTTCCTTCGATTTCCGAGTAGCATACTATAAAATAATAAACAACAATAAAACAATTAATCACTAGTAAAGGCTAGGCCTTTAACTAACTAAATAAAACTAAGACAGACTCGAAATAAGTTTGAGAAAAGAAAACGTAAATAAAACAGAAGCAGAATATTGTAAAACTAATACAGAACAGAAAAGAAAACTAATTCTCGGTCGACCGAGAACTGTGGTTCGGTCGACCGAACGCTTTTTTTTTTATTTTTATATTTATTATTTTTTACGACACTGTTTTAATATACAGACTCTTATTCACAGAATATTCATGAATCCAGTTCTAACAAAATAAGCTATATCTCAATTTAATGACTCGAGTCCCCGGCAACGGCGCCAAAAACTTGATGGAGGTCAAGTTAAATTATTAACTCGATGCCTATTAACACACTAGCAAGAGAACTAGGTTCAATTGTAGTTATAGCCAGATAGAGTCGAGGTCGATCCCACAGAGACTCGGCACAAATAAAACACAACTTTATCCTATTAGAACTAAATTGAAAGGGCGGTCTACGACCAACTAAATGTAGTAAATAAAATAGTGACAACCACAAGACACAAAAGACCACGAAGACAAACTAAAAACTATTAAAACACGGATAATACGGTTGATATTATCTAAACAAATAGTATTGATTACGCTAGTAGAATATAACTCCCCCATGTGAATTAGGATGATAACGAGACAAAACAAACGTTAAAGATTAATTATTAGGGGCAATGAGGGAGAAAGACAAAAATATTTTATCAATTGAGTAGAAGGACAGTCTTTTGAAACTTTTGCATAAAGGACAAAACTATTTATTCACTGTCGAAATTCACTTGTGTTCGAAATTCACTGTATAAATTCACTGCCGAAATTCACTGTCGAAATTCACTAATTTTCAAAATTCATTGTTGAAATTCACTAATTTTCGGGATTCACTGTCGAAATTCACTGTCAAAATTCACTGATTTCGGGATTCACTAGGGAGATTCACTGATTTTCGGGATTCACTGTTTGTCCTTATCGCTATAAAAATTATGCAGTTGTCCTTCTCCCTATAAAAAATATGTAGTTGTCCTTTAACTTAAAAATATTTCAGATTGTGTCCTTATCCTTAATTTTCCTCTAATTATTATGACTACGGGAGTCATCCCCTAAGGTAGATTTAGCTCCGGTTAGGCCATCTAAATCATTGTGCCTCCATTACGTGACTTCGCTTTTTAATGCCTCCATCTCATATAACTTCTGACACAATTACGAGACTAGGGATGCCGGTATAAACCGTAACCTCATCTAAGCAACATTCCTAGGGTAAGGCGTACTTCTTAGATGCCGATTCAATCTATATCCTAAGTAACAATCACTTTTTGGGTTTCATGTTAAATTATGATGACGAATAACTAAGTTGATCAGGTTTAATTACTCGTTTTAATTCCAATTCAGAGAATCTGACGTAGTCGAAGCCGATCATAATATTTCCCTACACATTACCACACTCGGTCGACCGAACGACAGCACTCGGGCGACCGAATGACATGTCTAGGTCGACCGAACACAGTTCTGTGTCGGAACAAATCATGATTACTTCTTAACGTTTCTAACCTAAACACATGGGTTCGTAAATAAATCTACATCACGCAATCAATACAAGAAAAACTACTCCATAATAAAATATATCAGATCTACAAATAAAGATCGCATAATTGAATAGTCATACCCTCGAAGACGAGAGTGACTCCCACTCTTTAATGCGCTCCCTAATCGGAGAATCCGACGAATCCACAATGAACGAACATAAAGAAAATAAAACTAAAAACTTAAAAGCTAAAATTGTATGAATTGTTTTGTGTTGTAGTGGTGTGTCTTCTCAATTCCGTAGCTGCTGTTTATATAGGAGTTGTAGCCGACATAGGGAGAATCCAGAAGATTGACATGCATTTATCAAGTTAGGCTCGGGTGACCGAACCTACACGCTCGGTCGACCGGATGGCATGGCTCGGTCGACCGAGCCTCCCTCTCTACGCGTTTTCAATTTGGCTTCGTCTGACTTGTTCCCCACTTCACTCTTCTATGCTGATCTGATTTGTCTCTTCATTAATGCTCCGATTTTCTTCTCTTTTATCTTGAGATTTCTCGATTGCGTGATAATTATCTTCCCGATTCGGTATGATCTGCAAAATCAGTATTTATCACACAATTAATTGCTCTTTTATAATAAAAACAGCTAAATACCAATTATCACATTAATAATCACTTATCATTAAATAATACATATAAACAAGAGATTTAATACGAAATATATATAATTAACTCCGATTTAAGGTTATAATTGATGACATAAATAGGTATATTTCAACCGTCATCATATCCAGATTATAAGATACGGTCGTTGATGTTTTGACACTCGACTAACGACTGTATGGATATTATTACAGCGATAGGATTGTAAGTTACACGGTAACTGTTTCATATGAAAGGTAGTAGTCATTTCATTTGACTCTTCCGATGATTGGGGGTCACGGTGTGTTGCTAGACGCTATCCCGTGATCGTTAGACATGAAGGGCATTTTCGTAATTTGCACTTTGTGTCTACGGCCAACATATTCGGAAGTCTATCGGGTCACACACATATGAATATCCAGCCGGATTAAAATGTGGTTATAGTTGATAACCAAATAAGGAAAGTTTTATCTCACGACTATAAAGGTTATAGTGGTAAATTAATATGGTGGTATTTATTTATTATGAATAAATTAAATACAAGATATTAATTATGTTGATTAATTAAATATACACATAATGTATGTGTGTCGAAATTTATTGTGTATATTGATACACATGGATTTTTTGCAACTTAATTAATCATAGTATTATATTAATTAAAGAATATTCCTGATGCCAAATCTTTGGTAGAGGGACGCCATATTTGTTAGGAAATCTACGCGGGAACGCAGCGGAATTTAAAATTTATTTCCTATCGACCCAAGATCGACTTCGTTTAAGCAATAAACAAATAAGCTAAAGACGGTAGTTACCTTGCTTGATCTAAAAGATCGACGCTTTGACCGTCTAAAGAGAGTAGTTCTACATAGAGCCACCCAAGTGTTCGGCCTCTACCGCTAGTCCACACGAACAGCCCGCCGGAATCCCATCATGGATTGCTATTGGAAACTCCGGTTGCTAGACCGGCCTTTTTCCCCTCTCTCTAACTCTCTATAGGATGCTCTCTATTTTACACAAGAACTATTAGTTCTTGGAATTGTGTTGTACAAAAGAGCTTGACACCAACCTCTTATTTATAGTGTAGGGGGCGCCCCATCTAGGTGTGGAGGAGAAGAAAACATTCTCCCAATAAAATAAGGAAAATATAATTGATTGATTTATCTCATTTAATTTAATATCTTATATTAAATATTTCCAAGATATTGTCAATATCTTATATTGATTATATTTTTCTTATTACCATAAATTTATTTTTCCAAATATCAATTAATATCTAATATTAATATTATGGTAATCTTATTAATTAAATTGCACAATCCAAGTGTATCCAAATACACAAAAGATGGCGCCACATTATAGCCAATTCACGTGTGTCAATACACACACAAACTTTGGCCATATATATATTTAATTAATAATATAATACTATGATTAATTAATTTGCAAAATCTATGTGTATCATATACACATATAAATTTCGACACATATATATCAACTATGTATATTTAATTAATCAAAATAATTAATATCTTGTATTATATTCATTCATAATAAATAAACCACCATATTAATTTACCACTATAACCTTTATAGTCTCGAGATAAACTTTCCTTATTTGGTTATCAACTATAACCCCATTTTAATCCGGCTAGATGTTCTTATGTGTGTGACCCGATAGGCTTCCGAATATGTTGGCCGTAGACACAAAGTGCAAATTACGATAAAGCTATTCATGCCTAACGATCACGGGATAGCGTCTAGCAACACACCGTGACCCTCAATCATCAGAAAAGTCATTGGACTACTACCTTTAATGTGAAACAATTACCGTGTAACTTACAATCCTATCGCTGTAATAATATCCATACGATCGTACATCGAGTGTCAAACATTAACGACCGTATCTTATAATCTGGATATCATGCTCTCTCGAAGTAACTCATTTACTCCCACTTTGCAAAGATTCACGAGAGCTAGACATTCCTTATAAGAAGGCCATTTCAGATATTCGACCCAATCATAGGATACGCGATTCCCAGACGACCAATCATGTATACTCCGCATGCTTCAATATCATACCCAATCACTACCGCATGATCGCCCCGTGGCTAGGGGAAACCTCAATAGTGTCAAAGCATGACAATTCACACCGTGATGCCATGAAGACTCCGGTCCAAAGGATAATTACACAACCGCCACATAGTGTGACACTTAACCGTGTAAGTGGGTCAGTATAACGTACGCATTCTCTAATACACGTCCACGTACAGTCCAAGTGTCTCTACACTTCGATAAACGAGATCTATCCTTGCCCTTAAAGACAGAAGACATCTAATACGTGCTTGTCTGTTTATACTGCCAATGCCCTGTTTAATAGTACATCAGCCTAGAGACATTTAAGTATCAAACTTATTAAAGTGATTAGAGATCGCATCAACCATAATCGCCTATCATGGTTTCTCTATCACAGTTTAATACTAAGGACGTTATCATATAACAATTCATAATTGGTTCTTTAAAAGAACAAATATATGACAACTGAAAAGCCATTTATATATATGTATAAACATAAAGAAATAGTAGAAATGATCCGACCCGGTCGGATCCGGTTCAACCCGATTGGGTTTAGGACATTATTTCAACAATATTCACGCCATTTAGAAGTATATAGGATACATGTGAATTGTGCAATTTAATTAATAAATATTACCATAATATTAATATTAGATATTAATTGATTTTGAAAAAAATAGATTTATGGTAACAAGATAAATATAGTCAATATAAGATACTGACAATATCTTGGATATATTTAATATAGGATATTAAATTAAATGAGATAATTCAATAAAAGATATTTTCCTTATTTTACTAGTAAAAGGTTTTCTTTCTCCTCAATCTACTAGAAGCTAATCCCAATTAGATTGGGAAGTGCATGGGGCGCCCCACCCTCTATATAAGAAAAGGGTTGGCTAGCTCTTTGGTACAACACAATTCCAAGAGCTAATAGTTCTTGTGAAAATAGAGAGCTTCTTCTGGAGAGATTTTGAGAGAGAGAAAAGGCCGGTCTAGCAGCCGGATTTTTCTAGTAGCAATCCAATGGTGGATTCCGGCGGGTTGTTCGTGTGGACTAGCGGTAGAGGCCGAACACTTGGGCGGCTCCGTGCATCGCTACTCTCCTTTGACGGTCAAAGCGTCGATCTTTTAGATGAAGCAAGGTAACCACCGTCTTTAGCTTATTTGTTTATTGCTTAAACGAAGTCGATCTTGGGTCGACAGGAAATAAATTTTGAATTCCGTTGCGTTCCCGCATAGATTTCCTAGCAGAAATGACCAAGAACTTGATATCCCTTAGTCTTCTAGACAACAAAAGGTTCAAGTTTTGAGGTGAATGAGGGGTGGTGAATGTCTACATTGATTATGCTGTGATTTTGAAGGGTACCAGGCAGGGGACATTGTATATTCTGCAAGGGTCTATTGTATCAGGTGTCTTTGCTACTGTTGCATCTTTAGGGATTCACCAAAAAGATAAGGCTATGTCATATGAGGCTTGGTCATATGCGTGAAAGGGGGATGCAGATTCTGTCTAGGTCTGATCTTCTTGAGGACATAAGGTGAAAGAACTGGAAGGGAAGCTACATAGGAGCAAGTTCCCATAAGAAATTCACATCACAAAAGGGACACTTGATTATGTCCATTCTGATTGTTGGGGACCTTCAGGGATGGAGTCTTTGGGTGGTCACACGTACTTTGTGTCATTTATTGATGATTATTCAAGGATGGTTTGGGTAGTCATGATGTAGAATAAGAGTGATGCATTCAAGCACTTCAAGCAGTGGAAGGCATTGGTTGAAAATCAGACTGGGAAGAAGATCAATAGACTTAGAACTGATGATGGTCTGGAACTATGTTGGTCTGAGTTTGATGAATTTTACGAGAATGAAGGCATTGATAGGCACCATACTATCAGGCACACTCCACAACAGAATAGTGTTTCAGAAAGAATGAATCAAACTCTTTTATAGAGGTCAAGGTGCAAGCTCTCTAATGCTGGTTTAGCATGGAGATTTTAGGTAGCTGTGTGCACAGCCTGCTACTTAATCAACCAGGACCTCACACTGGATCAATCTTAAAACACCACTTGAGGTATGGTCAGGAAGGCTTCAGATTACACATGTATGAGGGTATTAGGGAGCATAGTTTATTATCATGTCAATGATGGTAAGATGGAACCAACGGCCAAGAAGGGAGTATTTGTGGGATATGGAGATGGAGTTAAGGGGTACATAATCTGGTCATCAACTGAAAATAGGGTTATACTTAGAAGGAGTGTAGTCTTTGATGAAAATTCTATGCTTAACTCATATGTGAAGGTCTTATATGAATCTGAAATTAGATCTGAAACTGAGAGGGTTGACAAACATGTGGAGCTTTAGGTACACTCATATGAATTAGAGAACTCAGCTAAAGATAGTCAGCACTCAGCAAATCTAGTTGAACCATAGCTGGATCCGAACCAGTTAGCTGAACAGGGGTCACTTGATACTCAAATAGCTAAGGTTGGTCATCGGAGCTAAAAGGACCAATAATGGACCACCCAAAAGGTATGGGTTTGATGACATGGTTGGATATGCACTTAGGGTAGTTGAAGAAGAGGATGGTTCTGAACCAAACACTTACAGGGAAGATGTGACATGTTCAGAGGCATCTCAATGCTTGTTGTCATGGGGGATAAAATGGAGTCACTTCAGAAGAATAAGACTTGGATATAATCAAGCAGCCACAAGGGAGAAGAGTAGTCACCTGCAAGTGGATCTTAAGAAAAATGAAGGAATATCATCTTCTAATGGTATAAGGTATAAGGCATGTTTGGTTGCTATAGGGTTAAGTCAGAAGGAGAGGTGGATTACAATGAGATATACTCACCAGTAGTCAGACACACTTCTATCAGGGTGTTACTAACAGTAATGGCACATAAGAATCTTGAACTTGAGCAGCTAGATATGAAGAAAACCTTTCTACGTGGGGATGTAGATAAGGAGATATACATGACTTAGCTAGAAGGGTTTCATGTTCCTAGAAAGGAAAGGCTTGTTTGCAAGCTGAGGAAGTCCTTGTATGAACTCAAACAGGCTCCAAGGCAGTAGTATAAGAAGTTTGATAGCTATATGATCTAGATGGGCTATAATAGAAGTTCATATGATTGTTGTGTATATCACAACAAGACGAAGGATGGTTCAATCATCTATATGGTTCTGTATGTGGATGATATGTTGATAGTTGATGTGAACAAGTCAGATATTCAAGATCTGAAGAATCTGCTCAAAGATAAATTTGAGATGATGGATTTGGGAGGAGCAAAGAAAATATTAGGGATGGAGATCTATAGAGACAGAAATCGAGGGAAGTTGTTTCTATCTCAGAAGGATTATATTCAAAAGATACTATCCAAGTTTCGCATGTCAGCTGCCAAACCTATAAATACTCCATTGGCACCAAATCTACATCCGTCTATTGTTTTTGCTCCACACTCACCTGAAGAGGAAGAATACATGTCAAGAGTTCCATATGGTAGTGAAGTAGGCAGTCTAATGTATGTCATGGACTGCACTAGGCCCGATTTGACATAGGCAGTCAGTGTTGTCAGGATGTTTATGGCTAAACCTGGAATGGAACACCGAAAATTTGTGAAGAGGGTGTTTAGGTACCTTAGGGGTACTTCTGATGTTGGACTCATTTATGGAGGCGGTACTCAATTCTTAGTCATCGGGAACTATGATTCTGATTATGTAGCTGATGGAGATCTATGACTGGATATGTGTTTACTTTAGGTGGTTTTGTGGTAAGTTGGAACTTGAAGGCAATTTTACAGGCAATAGTGATATTATCTACTACTCAGGCGGAATATATGGCACTGACAGAAGCAGTAAAGGAGGCTATCTAGTTAAAAGGGCTAGTCAATGATCTGAGTCTGCATTAAGATCAAGCTGAGGTGTATTGTGACAGTCTAAGTGCAATATGCTTGGCTAAGGATCAAGTTCATCACGAGAGAACCAAGCACGTTGATGCGAGGTACCATTTTCTGAGGAATGAGAGGATGATCAAGGTGCAAAAGATTGGCACTAATGTTAATCCTGGTGGTATGTTCAATAAATCTGTTCCAAACAATAAGTTTCAGTTGTGTCTAGACTTGCTAAACATCCAAAGCTGTTAATCTGGAATACTCGGCTGAATAAAGGATTTTGTTGAGGTATTCAAATATAAAGAAACGAGGAAGTCTGACACTTGGTTGTGCGTCTGGTCTGTCAGTCTTGATGGAAGTTCAAGTCAATGTGGAGATTTGTAATGGTGGCATGAACTATGAAATTGTGTAGAAGCCTATTGGTCAACTGAATGGAGTCAGCTGCTGCTGAGTCCGGAGGTCGGCTTAGAAGTCAACAGAGTGATCGTCTGCTGAGCTTGGTGTTCAACTGAGCTGAGTTGGTTCTCAGCGTTACTTAGTGAACACATCTGCATGGGTTCTCCGTTTGTGTTTGGGTTACTTATGGGATATTTCAGACATTGCATGGTTTGACTGTTATGGAGGTTAGGGTTTGATTCTCAAGGCCTATAAATACCAATGTAATGTAACATCTGTCTAACTTTCAGTGAATAATAAAATATCCGCGTTTGTCTGTTGAGTAGTCGACACATTTTCGGAAATCACGTTAAATTTGTATTATCCTTGTTTCTGTGATTGTTTAATTGTTTATATCTATTTTATCTCAAATCACCGTCAATCCATGACAATCCGTTACAACAATAAATGAGGTTAAGAATTAATGAAGAGATTTACGACTACATGGCCTCAATCTATATGTAATTGTTAAATCAATGGACACTGGTTTGTAGAGTAAGCATATATCCATAGTCGTAATAGTACAATTCAAAGTTTACGGTGGTTTAACACAAAACAAAAAGTTTGATTAATTTATTAATGAAATTAGCAATTTATTCAATTCATTACAACTTCGATAATAAGTAAATGGTCACCGAGTTGACGCTTAGTATGGCGGGTCGAAATATAGTTTCAACGTCTTTGGATTGAATTTATAAAAAATGTTTTTTTATTATGATGCGTTTGGATTGCTGGAATGGAATGAAATGCTTTTTTTTTATTCCATTCCATTATTTTGGCGTGTTTGGATGCGAGAGAATAGAATGAATTTTCATTCCATTGGAAAGGATTTTTATCATTTTCATTCCATCAAAAAATGGATGGAATGCTTGATGGAATAAAATGTAAAACATAACCTAATGACAAAAAACCAACCACCACCACCCACCCGCCGTCTCCGTTCCACCCGCCCACCCTACCGCAATCCACCATTGCAACCCTCCACCACGTACACCACCATCCGCCACAACTTCGCGTACCAAGTCACGACCCTCATCACAACTAATTACCATCCGTCATCATAACTCCACCCACAACCATCTGCCTCACCACCACATCATGTTACCCAACCATTTCGCCACCACCCCACCACCCACCTCACCACTGTCTTCTTCATCCTCACCCACAACCTATCCCACCACCAACCTCGGCCACTATCCTCCACCACAACCAACTGGATCACCACCGATCTTCACTCGGCCACCACCACCCACTTCACCATCACCCATCACAGCACACCACACCACCCGTGTCACCACAACCACCGTCACCACTTTCACATCCCACCTTATCATTACCTTTCACCGCACACCACACCACTCTTGTCACATCAACCACCGCCACCACAACTACTAGTATCGCACACCTCACATCATCCGCCACCACCCATCACCGCATGCCCCACCACTAGTTGTAAACGAGCCGAGCCAAACGAAATACTTAATGTTTGAATTCGAGCTCGTTTATCAAATGAACATGTTCGTGTGTTCGCAAACAGAAAATTGTGTTTGGGTTGGCTCGGTTATAGAAGTGTAATATACGAGCTCGGCTCGTTTCGCTCGTTTTGTAATAATTATCCTTCTCCAATATCCGTAAACGAGCCGAGCCAAACCGAACACTTGTTGTTTGAATTTGAGCTCGTTTATCAAACGAACATGTTCGTGTTTGTTCGTTAATTTTCCTTCTAAGCAAACGAGCCAAACCAAAATTGTGTTTGGGTCAAACGGTTCTCGTTAATTAAGCAAACGAGAAAATTGTGTTTGGGTAGGAAGCTAATGTAATATACGAGCTCGGCTAGTTTCGCTCGTTTTGTAATAATTTTCCTTCTCCAATATCCGTAAACGAGCCGAGCTAAACCAAACACTTGTTGTTTGAATTTGAGCTCGTGATCGTTTGTGTATGAAACAAACACAAAATCCTAATAGTATATATTTTTTCCTTTCAACTTTTAACATGTGACATGTATATATATATGATATATGGCTCGCGAACTTAATCGAGCGCTCGCAAGCTTGGCTCGTGTTCGTTCGTTGAATAAAACGAGCTTGATTATTAGTTTGTGCTCGATTCGTTATCTCTCACAAACAAACGATCACAAGCTTTACCGAGCCGGATACGATCTTGTTCGCAAACAGCTCGGTTCGTTTGCAGCACTACCCACCACCATGCACCCGCCACATTATCACGTATGCCCATCATTCACCGTGTCACTTGGCACATCTTATACAATCTCACATTTCACATTGAATGCCAAACATAGGAATGGATTATCCAAGGGGATCGCGATCCACCGCCGTGCACATGTTGTGCGGTTATGCTGAAACGTTTCGGGCCAAATCGTTTTGACACATTTAGATTCGGCGTCGTTTGAACGCCAAACATAGGAATGGATGGGTATCCAAGGCATTGGCTTGATTTTTAGATATTGTGTTGGCGCTATTGTGGCATCTTCTGTTTCCATCTTTGATCCGGGCATTGTTTGGTTTCGGACTTGGGTTTGGGTTCGGGGTTCAACTCAATATTTTATTCACTCCACCTATCTTATTACCGTAATTTTTTTAATTCTATTATTTTATTATAATTTCTCTCACCAATCATTTCACCATTAATAAATAAAATAATATTAATCAATTCATTTTATTATCCTACTACACTATTTAACTATTACTTTATCAATATAATACTTCATAAGAATTTTTTCTCACCAATCATTTCTTTATCTACACAAATTTTAATACAATATTTCAACTTTATAATCATTATTTTACTTTATTTTATTACATTAAAATTTCTCTCAACAATCATTTCTTCACCTACACAAATTTCAATACAAGAATTCAACTTTATAATCATTATTTCACTTTCTTTTATTTCATTTTCTCTCTCTAAACACCTTCAACCCCAACCTAACCCGAAACCAAACATCGCTCACTGTGGAGAGCGGTTGTTGTCTTGTGTTCAGTCGCTCTCTCAAGCCCTTGATGATCTTTCAGCTATAAGATGTCTTGTACAGGATTGTCTTTCTCTCGATGCTTGATTCCTTCTCTTTTCTTAGTTTCTACTTTGTTAAGCGCTCATGAAATGTCGATGTCTTGTGCATGATTGTCTCTCTCTTGTTGCTTCAGCTTTGTTAAGCGCTCAGGAAATGTCGATGTCTTGTGTATGATTGTCTCTCTCTTGTTGCTTCCTTGAAGCGCTCAATTAATGTTCCAGTGCATTTGTTATTTAGATATACGTCTATTGGTTTTGTCTCTTGAGGTGTGTCCCTTCCGAATGATGTTATCTCCACTCCCACACACAAGATTGATATCCGTCGGTTCGATTTTTGTATCATAGATTTGCCTTTTTATTTAAATAGTCATTATCATCTCATATAACGAATACGTTTTTCTGCTGCACAAATCGATCATCGATTGATATCCGTTCAGTATGTAGACAGTTTAGTATGCCGACAACTCGGATTTCAAGGAAGGATTTCCATGGTGGCAGTAGCCATGCGCCACAGTCGGGAGAAATTAGGGATGACTAGAACGTTCTGGATCCAAGTAATATTTCCAACAAATGAAATCAGAGCTTATGGTTCAAAGCTATACAACTTCTAACTATGTAAAAATGAGTGAGTTCATGATAATAAATATGTCATACGTTGTTTTTTTTTTTTTTTTTTTTTTTTTCTAGAGTAAATGATGAAACAAGATCCAATAATTTGCCAAAATCTAAAACTGAGTTACTAAGCTGGACCAACGTATAAAGGAAAAAAAAAAATCATATTAAGTTTCTCAATAACATAGCAGGAAAACTGAACATGAGCTAGCTATAAGGACAATACAACAATGAACTTCACTGCTTCTATTTCCTCTTATTTCCTCATTGAAATAACTCATTTTTTTCCCTCTGAATTCACACGTAATCGGGCTGAAAGACTTTATTCGTAGTAATATACTACTACTTTTCAAGTTTCACCTACTTTTTATCAAACAGACATTCAAACCCCAAAACAAAAAGGGAAGAAAAAGGCTCTGTAAATTCTTACTCCAAATGGCTGAACAAATGGGAGAAAACATGCTGAAGAAAAAATTGAGTTTATCATAAGAGAAGTCTGCGGATGTCAGCAAAATTTGATTGCAAAGCAGCGAAGAAGGCACCTGTAAAACATTTGTACTAATAATCAAGCTGAGCAGCAACCCATAATAAAACTTTATAAAATACAGAAATTTTCAGTATGAAAAGCAGTGTTCTAAAAAACGGTCTAGGCTGCCACCAACCGTCCCGTTTACACCTTAGGCAGCCTGGTCTAGGCGGGTTGGGTCTTGGGCGGGTCCTAGGAGGGTCTAGGCGGTTTAAGGCTTAGTATAAATTCTTTTTTAAGATCTAAATGTTTAGATCAAAAAAAAAAAAAAAAAAAAAAAAAAAAAAAAAAACTGGCAGCCGCATTATCGCACCCACCAGCCCGATTGCTTCCTTCCACAACACCGGCGACCGGCCACCGCCACTGGCAAGCATTCCGACCACCGGAGAGCACCGGCACCCAACAGTCCGGCCAACTTAAGTCGAGCAATAGTCTTTGTAGTAGTATTATAAAATAAATAAATAAACTAAAAAAATAAAAACCTAGGTGCCCGCCTAGCCGTCTAGGCACTAAGCGCCACCCCTCCGACCTACTAACAAACGTATTTATAGCACCACACTAGTGGATGAGTGACAAGCATGTTAAACAATAAAACATGTTGTCTTTAATACAAATGTCATTGTCCGGTGTAATAGAGACCATCTACCGAATAATCCCTTAAAAACTGAATAAATTTAGTTGAAATAATGACTTTCTGATCAAAGTGTTTCATACCTCCAACGCTTCCATCAAAGACACGATGATCAGCAGATAAAGTTAACATCATTTTTGTGAGCACACCAGGCTTCTCAATTCCTAAAAAGATAGATAAACAAGTCAACACGAGCGTAAACATATTTTTAAAAAAAACAAAGATAGCTATCAAACACTAGAGAAGAAGCTATGCCAATTCTACCATCAGATCCAAGTACTGGTACGACTACTCGGTTTCCCCTACCAACAGCAAGAATGCCAGCCTGGAAGGATAAAGAGGGTAAATATCAGTTAAAACAAGGTTATAACACAAACTGTCAAAATCCAAAATGAAATTAGAGGGTAGATTTATTGTTATCACAGTGTTTTGTCTCATATTACAAGTCCTAGAATTAACAGAATATCATTTATTATCTTCTTCTTCTTTTTTCTTTCATCTTACCCCTAATTTATATCTATCCAACCACTTATCCTTACTTTACAACCATCGCATGAATGATAGTCAAAGGCCAGGCATTATAGTAACAAATTTATGACATTAAGCCACTTTATTGAACTGCGTGAAAACTCTAGAATAACTTGCATTTAGGGACAGAGGGGGTATTATAGTAAATAATAGTTTAAGGCTCTTTTAGACTTTTGGGTTTTATCTTTTGGGACAGGGACTCTGTTAGGAGGAGGACATTTAGTTTACACTTTACATGATGGGCATGAAACCGAACGAACCTCAGACTATGCTCTCCAAAAGCCAAACACAAGTAACGGACAAATTTAGCATGTTGTAGGTAATTATGAGATCCACAGATAGACAGAGAGAGGTTACCTGAGGGGGATTTATGATAGCACAAAATTGATCTACTGGAAACATTCCCAAGTTGGAAATACTGAAAGGAAAGCATAATCAGTGCATTATTTCTGCTGTATTAATCACAGCTTAAGATATAAAAATTATTATTTATCTTCTTAAAATAAAAAATGTCGAGAGAAAAAAATCCCCAACAAATATGCACCTGAAAGTGCCCCCTTGGAATTCATTTGGTTTAAGCTTCCCTGCTCTTGCCCTTTCAGCCAACTCCTTGATCTATTTTAAACAAAGACAAAGTTATTGACAGCAAAAACTTAACAAGTATACAATATCAATCCAGCTGGTCAGTTTTAAACATTCTTTTTAGGTAATAATACAATTAGCATTAAGAAGAGAACAACGCCAGCAACTATGTAGTTTTTGAATTAACATCTCATCAAAAAGATTAACAAGTTGGAGAAATGTGCAACTTAAACATTAAATACATTAATTCACCCTCATGTGCTATCACGTGGCTGGGGCAATAAGTGGTTAACATTCTATTCAATAGATAAGGTGACTGTGGTAGCTAGCTGGGAGTGGGCAGTTCAAGACTTCTCTGCTATCAAGTTAATTTACCATCACACTTAAAAGGGAAGCACAAATTACAACAAATTTTCAAATAAAATAATCCACTATATGTTCTGCCCGTTAAAATTAAGGAATATGTGACCAACGTACAGGTACGACATTTTCATAGAATTCCACTTCATCAGGCACATGCCTTTACAACTTCAGAGAATCTATAATTAAGGCTTGCATTAAAGTTTGAACACAAGAACGTACCAATATTACAATTAAAAATACAATACTAGAATAAGTTAAACTTCAAAGTTCAATCAAATAGTACCTCTAAGGAAATTGCTGAAATGGATTTTTGATCTGCATTTCTAATAATGGGAGTCATCAAACCCTGCAAAACAAGAATTTAGCAACACGAAACCATAAGATCATTGAGATAAGAACTTCACAGATACCTTGTCGGTGGCAACCGCAATTGATACGTCAACAGCGTCACATAAAACTGCTGCATCAGTTTTTGTGTCCCAGTAAGCTGCAGAAGCCAATACAATCAGTATACAAGAAGTAAAGTAACATGAAATTCGGGGCACAGAAAACACAGGAGCTAGTACATGCTTTACATCATAAGCGTTTGGGAAATCAATTGTGCCTATAGAGCTTGGCCGTATAGCTTGTTCTAAACTAAACAACGTGTTTCATGCTTTTGATATGAAATGCCTAACCAGCATATTGTTAGGGCATTGCCGACAAATATGCAAGAAAAGTTACTATGATTCAAATAAGAAAGAAAAATTCATTTGTGCAGCAGAAAGAATATTACCATTTGCTTGTGGAACATTTTTCAGTGCCGTTGCAACAACTTTGATGACAATATCATTTACGGAGACTTTAATATCAAACTTTTCTGCAACAGCAAATGAATCAGAACAATATAAGAAAAGGTGTTAAGTGAATGAAAATGTAGGTCTAGGTGTTGAAGTTCAAAATGCACACCTTTAAGCTCTTTCCTGAAGGCGAGAAGAGGATCCAGAGTGACATCTACAAATAGTGAAGAACAAAAATGAGTCAATAAATCATTAACTGAAAAAAGGATGAACTTCAGAGAAGGTTCTGTTACCTGAAGATAAATATAGATGAGGCATAGATTGTTTTGATTCCAACAGCCTTGTTGCTATCACCTATAGAATTCAACTTCGGAATTAAACTAAAAGGTCATTCAATAAAACAACACGTATCATCGATAAACAGGGAATATATACACAACAACAAAAATTTCATGGCATTCCAGGGGCGACAAGTCATTCTTTAGGATTATTTACCTTCCGAATTTGACTATTAGGAAAATCTTCATAAGTATCGCCCTGGGGTATATTGGATATAGATCCTGATGATGATGATGATGCAGATGTTTGTGATGGAGCCTTTGATTCTTTTGAAGATGAGACTTTTTCAGGTCCTTTTCCTGATTTAATTGCAGCTAAAACATCTCCTTTTAGAAGAGTGCCACGTGGACCAGATGCCCTTATGGATGATGCATCCAATCCATGTTCTATCAATAACAACTTCGCTGACGGACTTACTCTACTAAAGCCTGTTTTAAGAGTTTCAACTTCTTGTGTCCTTTCCGTATTATGAACAGAGTTTTTCTCCTGGGAAACCACATTGACACTGACAGATGTTTTCACACTTTCTACATCATTTGCATCCTCAACCTGAATAAAAGGGAAATAACCCATCAGTTTAAATGATAAGAGAAAACAGACCGAAAGTATGCATTAACATATGCTATGATCTTTAACTAGAACTGAAGCCTTCAACTGAAATTGGAAAATGATTTCATTTGTACAGCAAATAGAAATCATTGCAGCCACTGTGAATGGATTCAAAGCTCGAGTCAAGAATGGATTCAAACCACTATGAATTGTGGTTTAGAATTGTGATTGAAGCTGGATTTGTCGCCATGTTTTGATTCCAGAGACTACTGATATTGAAGGCATAAAACAGGGAATATGGTGACTGGTATTTTTAATGGAACTGATATCCTTTGCAATTGCATACTTTTAGTGTATGGTATAGTATGAGAAAGAAGACATTTGTTTTTAAAAAAAAATTGGAGGGAAATGGGTATGAATCTAAGTTATTGTTTGAATTGAAGAAATCTGTGTAAAAGTGACTCAAATCATTAAGAGAATAATCGAACCAAAATCAACCTTATGTTCCCGCCAACTGTTTCCCTTATAGACTTCTTTGTTAGTAGGGTATAAATTGCAGCGTTCATGGAAACATGCAAAGATTAGGGTACAAGCACCTTAGCCCTTGTTTGTTTTGGGTGTTTTGGGTTGGGGTTTTTTATACATCACATCACCAATCATTTCTTACAATTCTCTCATCAATCAATTCTTCAACTACAAATAAAAAAGTATTAAATCATCTCTCACCATTTCACTTTATTACCTTTTTTAACATTATTTTATTCATTATACTATCTTATTTCAATTTCTCTCACCACTCTTTTTTTTTATCTACACAAATTTCAAAAAAAACATTTTAACTTTTTAATCATTACTTCAATCATTTTTATCATATTTTATTATCCACTAGTATATAAAAAACCCAAAAAACCAAAAAAAAAACCCAACCCAAAACAAACAGAGCCTTAATTTCTTTGATTCCGCTCTAATGATACTTTCCTCTTACTGTATATATTGTTACATAAGAACCTCGAAATGGAGGCTTCTTTTGATTAATATATATGCAGAAAGTACAGAAACTAACCACATGAAATTGTGAATGAAGACTACTAAATTCCCCTAAAAATATTGACTAAATTTTAAGAAACAGGTACGTCAGGACCAGGCATATTTGATGGTTGAAGAACTATTCTACATATCACTCACTATTTATTTTTCTGATAACTGTGGCTATACAAAAGCAACGTACCGTTATAGCAATAGGCTTCCCAACAGCCACATCTTTAGAACCATCTGCCACCAGAATTTTGGCCAAGAAACTGCAGCCATGACCACATACACATGCATCAAACAACCTCATAAATTTAACTGTAAATGGACACAAACTCAATGGATGCAAAAGACCTAGAAATCAAAGAGAAACATAAAATTAACAAATTAGAATACTCTTATGTGAAATTCAGGAATCATGCTTCCTACCCCTAATAAAAAAAATGTAACAGCCCGACTTTTACGTCATAAAACTAATAATGCACAACCTCTCCTATTCAACTCTATTATATCAAAATAGCACGCCATCTTTTTAACTAGCATGTCACAGTAGTGGCACAGCAATACATCTCCACCGGGGATGTACTTCTCATGTCTCAAAGTGCCATTACATTTCAAAAATAATAAACAGTAGAAAGAACAGTAAGACATCTTCCAATCAGCCAACAGGAGGAATTACCCTTCTTCAAGAGATTCAAATTCAAGAGTTGCTTTATCTGTCTCGATCTCGCATAGAACATCACCCACATTTATCTGTGCCAAAGGACAACACGGAACAAGTGTGCTTCAATTAAGGCAAACAAGTAAACTTCCTCACATGCACAATAATAACTTCATACCTTATCCCCTTCTTGTTTTCTCCATTTAGCAATGTTGCCTTGGCTCTGCAGGTGCAAAAAAAAAAGCAGGAAAAAGGTAGGTGAGGCAGCATAGGATCACAAACCCATAGACTTCAATCGAATATAGCATTACGTACCATAGTCGGGGATAGCGCCGGCATCCCAAGAACAATATGAGGAGGAAGTTCAGATGTGTTGAGATTCTCAGTAGGTGTTTCATGCAATCTCTCTCCATCTGCCACATTCTGTTGAGATGTTTTATCTGCAACTTCGGATCCACTACCAACCACGTCTGAGACTCTTTTAATATCATCTAGATCCTCAACCTAGATGTACATTTAAAATTGGGATTTGCAACAAGATAAGAATGGGGAAAATAAATTGCAATATAAGCAAAGAATTGCTAAAAGTGGTTCATGGAGAATCAATATGAAGAGAGAAGCTTAAGTGCATTATAACATGAAGAAAAACGTAGAAAAAAATGAAATGACTACCAGAATGGAAAATAGATCAATCATTTAAATAGAAAGATTTTATATTTACTAGTTTGTAAAAATCACCGTCCAAAATTCAACATATCTGTCCCACACACAATAAAATGTACATTTTGTTCATAAATATTTATTTGCATAGCCATCAACTTTGTGGAAAAATATAACAGGAAGTATGTTATCCTACCGTGATTGCTATTGGTTGTCCCACTGGAACATCCTTGGAACCCTCAGGAGCCAGTATCTTTGCCAGAAAACTGCAAGTCATGTTCAGTCGAGCAATATAAATTTGTCCATCTCAGGATCAAGCAAAGATGCTATTTCATACACTCTAAGATTGCTCAAAGATCAAAGCCATATAAGCACCCCAAATGCATCAACCAAATGAAGAAAACGGTTTCCCATCCTATCAATGATCTTTGAGGCTACAACAGAAATGACTACAAAAACGTGCAAAAATTAGCAAAATATATTATGAAACAACCTGCAGTACGAATTCTCAAGAAGACTACTAGAGACAACCTTCACGGGAAGGATTCCCCAAGGAGGCTGATTCATTAAGGTGTTGCCATGAGCAGCGGAAAATAAAATATCACACAAGCCATTCAAGAAAGAGAAGTCCAGTTATTTTCTTTTGCACCAGGAAGAATGTGATATTCTCAATTTAGACAAGCTAAAAAACATGCCTGCTCAGTGCTATATGACCTAAATCACAAATTGATTTGGAACATTATTTTAATGCATTAGTGAGGACTTATTAAAACAGGAAAGATAACTTCTATAGTACAAGGAACTCTACAATAAGTTCTATCAAGATTGAAATTTAGGCATACCCTTCCTCCTGACTTTCAAATTCAAGTGTTGCTTTATCGGTCTCTATCTCACATAGCACATCCCCAACATTTATCTGGTACACCAAATAAGAAGTCACCAAGACATAGACAAGTAACATGCTTTCAGATACACAGATTCGGGCACCTACGTCAACATCTCTGATGCTATCAATCTCAACAGAATGAAGCTATGGCAATATTTCAGAACTCTATCAACACTATAGTTAGATATAAATGTATACTTAAAACTGTAGAAGTAGCTCCCAAAAAAAAAAAAAAAAAAAAAAAAACTGTAGAAGTATTGAGGCGGTTGGGTTCCCATAGTATTACTATTAATACTATGTTAAATCTAACATACTGAATGTGAACCAGATGAAGAGTTTCTATTTCATATATGTTTTGTAAATCTCTTAAAAAAAAATCACAATTCATAATAGCTTAAATTTTTAGGTAAGTTGGAGGTTGACTAGTTGGTACTTTAACATGATATCAAAGCATGAGATCAGGGGATCAAACTCCACTCATAGCTCCTTTATTAACAAATTATTTATATTAATATTACTATTGTTGCTACCCTGCTACAACAAAGACTACCACTATTCCTTCACAAGTTAACACCGCTACCACATATCAACCATTGTCTACATGTTAGCAAGCCATGCGTGAAAGGACGGCCATGTTAAATTAGATATAAATGTAAAAATACGTTTCTTAACAGTTTAAGCTTTTAGGTAAGCTCATAATTTAGCTATAAATCAAAGAAAAATAGCTAACCTTGTCTCCTTCTTTCTTCCACCACTTAGCAATGTTACCTTGAGTCTGCAGAAAAGCACAATTTACACATTTAAGTACATAGTCTCTCAACATGGAATAACTTATTGATTCTCAGCAAATCGCACCATTGTAGGAGACAAAGCCGGCATTCCTATAATTTCATGCGCAGGAGAGTCTGCAGTGATATAAACCTAATAAGTACAGTAGATTAATATTTAGCAGCACACCCTATAAACCAATAAAACTCTGACATGCTTGTAACGTGCAAAATTTAACTAATTTGCAATTAGCTACTTACTATTTCATCAATTTATGGAAGAAGAAAAACACAACGTAACCAAACCCAAACTCAAGCAGCTATATGGGTCAAGAGGTCATGTTCTTATGCGTATAACCTTTAAACCAACTACAAATCAATCAACGTGAACTTTTGTGGAATAACCAAAACTATTTGGACGTCAATCATCGGTGGAAATGCAAGTCCTGGTGAAAAAAATAAAGAATCCTGACATTTAATGTGCATATCCCAATTGTCATTGAAGAATGGCCTTTGGTTCCGAACATTAAATAAAATCTCAAGTAACATTTTTTGGTGAACTTCTGCCTATTAAACTCCAATATTAATCTGTCATATTAAGTTCAAGAGATGAAAGAAACAACCAAGCAATTCTTTAGCGATCATATTCGTTGTTTTCAAATTCATAGTCAAACTCCAACTGAACATTTGATTTCATCCATTTTCTAAATTATCGCTTAGTCTCTCAAGATTGTCACATGGTACAATCTACTAACATTGTGAGAAATTTCTGCTACAATAGCTTGGCGATAAAGTATCCGATCTTGAAATTGGTCTAAGTATATTATAAGGACTTTGAATGACACTCATCCATCCACAGTGACACAAGTATAAAACCTGCTGCCCAACACCCAAGAATAATCAAAATAAACGGATTATATTTGCGGAATATTTCGGGTGGCAGGGAACATGGCATGTTTAGCTCTCGTTGATATCCTAAGGATGAAACCAGCATCAGTGGAGGCGAATTGTCATCAAAATTTAAGCAATACAGTGGATAGAAGACATATGAGACCAAGCATGAATTATATCACCTCAATAAGCCTATAAACCTCTTGATAGAGCACAAGCTTACTCATCACAAATGAAACCGACCCAAGCTATCACACCAATCAGCTTAAAAATCATCTGTGTGAAACACATGTTTCCCCACATAACAGACAACAGCTATTCATGAGAAAGATCAAGCAGAAGAAGAATGCAAATTTAAAATGCTAAAAGTGTTGAATTACCATCTTTCACGAAAGCTTATGTTGATGGGAAGGTAGATAATTATCATTCAACAAAAAGAAATAGTGTCTATCATCATTAAAGTCCGTGTGAAAAGATAAGTAGATAGATTAAGAGTGTTTACGTGTTTATCTCCTAGTATCATTATCCTTAGGAGTTTAAGTCCTAGTCGACTACCTATAGGTTGTGTTTTATCTGATAGGAGAAGGGAGCATACAAATATGATCTCAGTTTGCTGATATCATGTGTACATTCCACACAAACGTAAGGCACTCTTGTCCTTCAGTTGTGAGTTCTCGAAAGAAAACTGTACTATAAATCAACAAACTTACTTGAAAGACATAGTGGACCAACTTCGGTGATATAGAAAAATTCAAATTCAAGTGGACTTAAAGACGATTAAGATTAAGAATAGAGCACATAAAACTAAGGTGATTCAGAAAATCCAATAGAAGACATCATGAGTGGCACAAACAAACAGAGGCATAGTAAAATCTATGGTGTGATTCATACCTGTAGAAGAGAAAAAGCGTGTGCCACATTTTATCTGTAAATGCATAATGGTCATTACAGAAAGGACCTGGTGAGAGGGAGAATATATGATAGCAAAATTTTATTATAGCGCTGTGTGATTTATGACAGCGTACCTTATGCTTGAAAGCACTTCCCTGCACCCCACAACCACCGGACAAAGGTATAGGCCTGATAAACTATATTGTCAGCTCATGTTAAGAGGAAGAACAGCTCTAATCCAAATAAACTCCATGTCATTACAACAGCAGGGTAAATCACCCATAAAAAACCCATAATTGCAAGTTTAAATGATACAATCATTGAGTACAAAAACACCTGCCACTAACTTCACTGACTACCAAACGTGAAAGAAAAAAAAAGACTAACCGTGTTGAAGACACTTCAACATCTGTAAATGAGAAAAGAATCCTGGAACTTCTGCATGATCAAATACACCAAGGGATGAGTACTATAGGATCATTCTAGCTTCACAGTCACAAAGTACAAGCACACAAAAAATGCATTGTGCATTAGATTCTGAAAATACTACCCCATCCGTTTCTTTTTATCTGTCACATTTCAGAATTTGCTTTGTTTTATTTATCTGTCATTTTACATTTCCAATGCATCATTTACTATTTTTTTCCTCCTTTACCAATAAAGTATTTACATCTCCAATAAAAAAATACATTTCCAATATTAAAAACTCTTTTACCAACAAAGTATTTACATCTCAATAAAAAAAAATACATTTCCAATACTATAATTCAGACACATTAATCGCATTTTTAATCTGTTTGAATCTTCTCTTAGCGACATATAAAAGAAACGGAGGGAGTATAAAGCATTTAGTGCTGAATAGGCACAAAACAAGCTAAGAGCACATCACTAAACATTTCATTTGTGTAAGATACCTAGTTGTACAATACTTGCTCTATCCATTCTCGAGTTCTTTCAGCAATCCAAGGGACATTTTACAATTTTTTTTTCTTTTCCGTTCTAAAGCTAAACTATAACAACAACCAAGCCAAATGTGGAAACATTAATCAAGATAAACTTAAACACCAAACACGGTTAATTTTAGCTTTACATAAAATAATTACAATCAGGGAGCATAATTTAGTACCTAATCTAGTATAATCAGGGAGTATTTTCTATAGGTATAATCTAGTACCTAACATCGCAGCCTTGATCAAACAGTGACAGTGAAACGTCATATACACGAAGCATGATCAGTAGATGATGCTTATATACATGAAGTATGATTCGTAGACAACATGTAAAATGTGTGAGACACAAATAAAATGATGCAAATAATGATTTGAACAGGAACCGATCTAATTTATAAAATTGAAACACTGACAGCATTCGCCTGAGAAGAAGAACAGCTAGCGTGTGTACATACCGCGAAACGGAATGGGAGGCGCCACCAGAGAGAAGCGAGCACGGAGAAGAGACGGAGCTCGAGAGATCACCGGACTACGAAGCCTCGACAACGCCATAGATGATTCTTACCAGATTCAGCCACGCTTTTGTTTCCAGCTACAATCCACGATTCCAAGGTCGCCTGTCTTTATAAATGAAATTAGAACAATATATCAACGCCGCCGGGCCTTTTGACATTTAAAAATTCAACAAAACGCCGATGGAAAATCGTGGAGTGACGTTTTCTAAATTTTAACATTTTTACAAAGGGACAGTGACGTTGATGTTCCACGAGGAACACCAGTGCCACCGACGTCCCCTTTGTAAAAAATCACCAGATGCCTGAAGTAATTTTTTGTGACGCCGGAATAATATGATATCGGGAGTAAATAGAGGTGTGCCGATAGAACCCGCCTAAAAAAAAATCAACCTGGTTTATTACGCTGAGTCGCTGACTGTACAGCTTAACACCAACAATAATGGTTTTTTAATCAAACCAACACAATTTTATTTCTTTCAAAATAAAATAAATAAATAAAACTTTGATTTCTACTTTTATAGCGTAAAATCGGTGGGAAAATAAAATGATGATTTCGAGTTGATATCAAAGGCAGTCCGAATACAATTTGAATTTTAAAACTTTGTTTTTCACGGAAACGAAAATACCATATAAAATGAGCATATTTAATCCACAATACATCTAATGGTCTCAGACTCAAGAGCTCACACTTTCGACATCAATTTAACCACTTGGGTAAACTATCGTTGACGCACAAAAAGTAGGTGTAGATTAAACATCAAATAAGTATGGTGGGAACATCCTTAAAGCTCGGTATCCGGTACCAACTTGTTCGACTAATCCAGAGTGATAACGTCTAAATTATCTGAGGTTGTCAGCGGTGGTGCAATGATGGATATCTGAATGTTATAGTGGTGATAATGTTGGTTGCTCGCGGTGGAGCTGTGTACGAGTTAGTTGACAGATGTGGTGGTGCCGTACGATTGAGCAGAGAGTGGGTGAATTTGGCTTAGCCTTGGATTTTTTTATATATATCTCAAATCTGTCGTGAAATACATTTGGAGCCCTATTTATAGGAAAATAACCGACTTAGTTCGATATAATTACAATAAAGGACATAGTACAAGCGGATATGTGGCGAATGCTCGCTCAACAAGAGAGGCTTGTCATCGCCGGATCTGGGCTCGCATCCAATGCTCCGGGGTTGTCCCAAGTGGCGTCAATCCTCACTCTATAGTGGTGGACGATCGAATCCTGGGAATCCGGCAGGCATGTTGGTGGGCCGGAGGACGGATCCGGGCCGGGAGACGGAGCCGCCCTATCAATGGCCCCCTACTCCGTACCCCTAACATCTCGAGATGTTGGGTGGGGAGTAGTACTCTTATCTTCATGATCTAGCCTCTTGAACCCTTTCGAAGCTGTAAAAGGGCGGATAGCCTTAACCTCGCAAGGTTTGGCTTCTTGGGCCTTAGGCCTCGAGTCGATTCGAAGCTGTAAAAGGGCGGATAGCCTTAGCTTCACAAGATTTGGCTTCTTGGGCCTTAGGCCTCGAGCCGGTTGAAGTTATAAAAGGGCGGATAGCCATAACTTCGCAAGATTGGGCTTCTTGGGCCTTAGGCCTCGAGCCGATTCGAAGTTGTAAAAGGGCGGATAGCCTTAACTTCGCAAGATTGGGCTTCTTGGGCCTTAGGCCTCAAGCCGATTGAAGTTATAAAAGGGCGGATAGCCTTAACTTCGCAAGATTGGGCTTCTTGGGCCTTAGGCCTCGAGCCGATTCAAAGCTGTAAGAGGGCGGATAGTCTTAACTTCGCAAGATTGGGCTTCTTGGGCCTTAGGCCTCGAGCTAATTCAACGCTGTAAGAGGGCGGATAGTCTTAGCTTCACAAGATTTGGCTTCTTGGGCCTTAGGCCTCGAGCCGGTTGAAGTCATCTTGGGTTGGCCCCCTAGCAGGCGTGTCAAACACGGACTTGTTTCCAACGGTCCCTAGTTACCCTAGATTGAAAGGACAATCGGTGTGACCCGCCGCACATTCTGATTGGCAGTGGCTCTTCGGTTATTCGCGCCGTAATGATGGCAATTGCGAATTTCGAAATTCAGAAGTCCCGCCTTTAATCTCGTTTGTTGGATCTTGGTGATGAGGACCGTCGGATCTGTGCTTTCATGCCTATATAAGAACAAGAGTCTTCAGACTCAAAACACTTTCCTATTTCGTAATTTCTCTGCTGGTTGTTTGTCGATAATTTGTAAGCAGAGGCTCTCCGGCGAGGCGATTTTTCGAAAGCTCATCCTTTACTCTATCGTCTTTCTCATATTTCCTGATGATCATCAAGTAAACCATCTTTCCCTCTTAATTTCTGATACTTTTGCATTTCGTTTAGTTCTGGTCTTGTCCTTCGTCAGATTGGTGCAGTTGAATTTAAATCTGCTATTTTCGTTTTTGTGCTTGAGGTTGTCTTGAATTTGGTTGAGTGTTGGATGTTGTGGCCCTTGATTTAGGTCTGGTATGATTGTTTCCCTAATCAGGGATCTTTTTAAGATTTCATCCCTGAATTCTGGGAGTTGACTGTGAAACGAAAAGACGGGGTGTCGAGATGAAGTGAGTTGGATCGTCTCGGCCCGACTTCAATTGTCCTGGGTGATGGCTTATCCACCTCGTCCTTTTTTTTGTAGGATGCCTGGGAGCGACAGATCGGGAAATAGCGATGATGATGGCGTTCATGGTTATGCCGCCGAGGAGGTCGAAGAGGTGAGCACTAGTTCCGGTGAGGGTGACGAAGGCGAGAGCACAGAGGACGACATGATATTGGCCTAGCTGGCTCCATCGCAATCTGGCCGTCCGAAAGCTGTCATTTCTGAGGCATCGAAAGGAAAGTCTGTCTCTTCAACTGCGGTTCCCGTAGAGTCAAAAAGGTTTGGGAAAGAGGCCTTCAGGGCTAAAGTTTCCTCCTCTAATGTTGTGGTACCTAAGGTTGAGAAGTCCAAGCGGAAAAAGAAATCCGTCGACGAAGATGACGAGCCGAAAGAGAGCAACAAAACTCCTAAGCCGCAAAATCCAGAGGCCCTGAAGGAGGATGAGGAGATCGATGCCCTTGATAAACAGATTGAGTCAGATTGGGCAGTCGTTTGACCTCGTCTTGGAGATCCCAAACTCTTTTCTGAGTTCAACATTTCTCCTGATTATCATTTCCCCGGCTTCAAGAAGGTAGAAAACCGAGCCGGTTTAAGACTGAGAAAGATGGCCTTGTCTTGTTCTACGATCATTTCATGCTGGCCTTAGGCCGCCTTTCGAACCTTTCTTCGTCCAGGTATGTGGATGTTGGTCCCAGAGAAGGGTAAAACTATAGTCATAGGGGGGTGAATGACTATAGTGGAGTTTTAAAAACTTTTCTTGTATTTAAAAGCTTTTGGGCAGCGGATAAGTCTCTTCTTATTACGTTGTTTCAAAGTAGTTTAGGCAATCACAGATATAAGATATAATATAAGTAATTAAATGAATGCAGTAAGGTAAATTGCTGAAAGTAAATTGACACAAGGCTTATAGTGGTTCAGGGTGGTGTAATCCCTTAATCCACTCTTCTCATGTGATGATTGAAGGAATTCACTATTGTTTTCACAGATACAATAGCCTGATTGTCCTTGACTACACAAGCTTCACAATCTACAAGACTATCACTCCTTGACTGCAACAGCTTCAGTGACTCAGTCTCTTTCACTGCTCCTTGGGATCAAATCCTTCAGCAGCTATCACAAACACAACTTCTTCTCAGATGGCTCTGATTCAGTTGCTTGATTGATGTGAATTGGATTCACAAACTTTTTGATCAATCTCAATACTTGATGTTTGAATTGTAGCTCTCAGTTTTGAGTTGATCACTAGATATTTCTTTTTCGCACAGATAGAAGGCTTTTTACTTTGACAGAGTTTTTGCTTAGATTTATGATTGTTCTCACTTATCTTATTTTTCTGTCAATGCCTTCTATTTATAGACTTGATTATCCTTGTTTTGAAATTACGTCCTTTGGATATATTAGTGAGGGGAATAATCCTTGATTTTATTCTTGATTCCCCCTTAATTATATTCTCTTTGATTTCAGTGATCGGATTTTTCTTCAAACGTTTATCAGAAAATCTGTCCTTGATTGATCCTCTATTGATTGTGCATTTAATGCTTGATCATCTGTATCTTCATCACATTTCGAAATCTGATTAAGTAAGGTTTACTTAGCCGTTCTTTGATCGGTCAAGTGATCCTTCTGACTTTGCCGCTTAGATCTTCCTTCACTGCTTTGTCTTCACTCAGCCGAAAGTCGGTTTACTTTGCCGATTCACTGTTTCCTTCATTCTTTTAGTTTAAGGAGAATCTTTATACTTCACCGATCCTTGATTTGTGTGAGATCAGTGTACACCATATTTAAACACTAAGTATCATTACTTGAAACATAACTTAGACTTATCCAAGGTCATCACAGACTTCCTTGGTTATAAGTCAGACCATAATGTCTTCATTGCTTTTCTGCTGGTACTTGGCGGGCGTCACTCTGCCGAAAATCTGTTTTTACTTTGCCGTCCTACCAACTAGTACAATACTTGTCTGACTCAACTTATACAATACTCCAGACTCTGAGTAAAGACTTATACAGAGAATTCTAATTTATTTCAGGCTTGCTATAACAGCTAGTATGGCCATCATCAAAACATAACAAAATGTTCCTAACAATTTACCCCTTTTTGATAATGCCAAAACCCTCATAAGCCTGAACATAAGTATGCCAAATTTTTCATAATAGAACAACAGAATAAAACTCAAAAAATTTATTCATCCATTTAAGGGTAATAAGATATTGCATCTTTTTATTCAAAGACAAAGGCATATAGAAATAGTTTAATTAATTTAATTAAACAGAACATAGAGGCTACTTCTTCTCTTCAAACCTGATATCTTTGCCTTTGACGCCCTTGCCCTTATCTATTGGGCTTGCCTTCTTTCCACTGGAGCTCTCAGGCTTTGAGCTTTCTTCCCCCTTTTTGGCAGCACCAAAACGTGCTTCAAGATTTGCAGTTGTTGCTTCAGACTTAGGAAGAGGACCATACCTTTGCTCCAAAATTTTGTTGTTGGCCGTAGTGACATTTATCAAAGTGCCAAGTTGCAGACCAGAAAATTCCATAACCTCATCCAGATGTTGAAGTTGATGAGTGTGATCATTTAGAGTGTCCACCAGAGGTTTGAGATTGTTATCAATCTTTTCAGCATGAAACTCAAGGTTGGTTTGGACATGGTAGGGAATGAGATGCTGTAAGTTGCAAAGCAAGTTTCCCTATTTTTCCATGACCTCATCTTGTATCTTGATGTGACTGATGAGGGCTTCAATCTTGTGGTTTAAGGAGGTTGCTTCACTCCTTAAAGCAGCTTTCAGATTTTGCCTGCTATGATACTACTTTTCCATGTCCACAATCAGGGGTTGAATGTCCAGATTGAAAAGACTTTCTGGATCAATCTCCTCTGGTGCCACTTCAACATCCTTATCTTTTTCATCTTCCTCCTTCTCTATATTCACCTTATCTTCTTCCTCTTTCTCTTCTTCTTTTTCACTTTTTTTTTCTGCCTCTTCCTCTTTTTCTTTCTCTTCAACTTTAGAATCATTGAGAGATTGCTGGGGGATGCTTGCTTCTCCATCTTTAGAAGATGGCAGGTTTTCTTCTCCATGAGCTGGAGACTTGATTTCTTTTGCTGGTGTTCCCCCTTGATCAATAGTGGGGGTGTTGACAGGTTCATCGGAGTGGGTTTGATCAGCTATCTCACTCGGCTGTTTGTCAACTTTGCTGAGGGTCTTGAAAAGTACTTCTTGAAGAGTTAGGTCATCATTAGAAATCTCCATGTTTTTCAGATCAGCTTCAAGATGGTCACCATTTGACTGGTCATCCTCTGTCTCAGTTTCTTCTTCATCCATCTCTTCTTCTTCAGATGGAGTGAGAACATATCCTTCCTCACCTTCTTCCAGATAGGTGATGTCCTCTTGTTGTTTCTCTTCCTCCGTTGTTGTATCATCACTGATTACCACAGTTTCGTTCAAGTTGCTGGTACCAATCTCAAGGGTGCTTTCTGGTGCCTTCTGGGATCTGGTTTTTCGTCCCACTCCTGATATGTTGCTTTCAGGTTGTTTTCTTTTTCTTCCGATAGTGGATTTGGGTTTCAGAGATGCCTTGATGTAGGTAAACATTACCTTGGACTTGTGTGGAAGCTGCAAGTTTGTTAGTTGTACTTTCAGAGTGTCAAACAGGTGTTGAAGAGGGAACCCATATGATTTCCTCTCCCAGAAATCACCTTTCTTTTTCAAACCCTTGCTTGGTGCCGTAACTGGCAGGTCAATTTCCTTTTGAATCTGGTCTTTCAACCTATTGAATAAAAATGTTGACCAGTCAAATTTAGTACCTTCGTAGATGATTGCCATTAGCTTTACCCGTAAATCGGTCAAGTTTTCCATTGAACCTTTTCTACCTTCGATGTTCTTGGTGATGACCGGTGCGAATTCGGCAAACAGAAGTTTGAGTGCTGATCTAGGGAGGTTGTAGGTTTTGATGTTTTACTTGGGATTCTTGGCTATTTCAGCCCAGAATTTTTTGATGTCAATTTTGACGAACTTCACATTAGCCGGACCTATCATAGGTAGGTGTAAGAATCTATTGAGAAGACCAGGTGTAATGACTACTTCTTTTCCAAAGATTGAACTCTTTATGCAATCGATATCAGTTTTCTTTGTGCTGGGCACAAACTTTGCATTTTTCCAGAATGTAATAAGATTTTCATAGCAAATTCCGTTGATTGGGGGGTTTAGGAAGGTCATTAACCCCAGATTTGAACAACAATCAACCAAGCGTTGAGCTTGTGCATCATTATCACAGAAAGAAAGATAGGGTTCAGGTTTGAAAAATGATCCAGTGATGATCAATTTTTCATAGAATATTTCAGTGGGAGATATTGTAAAAGATGAAGCCATTTCTTTGAGATTTGAGAGAAAGACTTGATTTTGCAATGAGAAATAGGGTTTTTGAATTTCAAGAGAGCGTAAAAAATTCTGAGAACTCTCTAAGTGTTGTTTATATAGGATGTTTTGGGTAGTGTGAACGTGGTTGAATATGGAAGGATTTTATGACATAATGGCGTGTTTTTATGTACATAAATCATGATATTCGAGTGTAGTGGGGGAGTGGATTGAGGTAAGTAATGATAGATCCCGAGAATCGAGGCGTTTGTAATTTGAAAAATAATATATATAGTTACCTCCACGATTGTAAATTGATCTCCACGTGTGTAATCTTCCACAGTATAATCCTCCATAACTTCCTTATTCTCCACGTGTATAAAAAAAATTGATTTGGTTCACACTTTAATTTGCCCATGACTCCAATCTTCATTCGGTGGAGTGTCTTGGCTGGTCACTTAGCCGGTGTAGTGACTTTTTCACTGAGCTGCTGTATTTAACTGTTCCTAACAATCGGTGACGTTAACTTTGCTGAGTACCAGTGCCTTACCTGCTACATCTCGTGTAATGGCAAAGGTTTAATCAGCCGTTCAAGTCATTTAGCTGATTACTCCAGTTAGCCGCTCTTTGGTACTTAGTCAATTTCAATCATTCCCAACTCGGTTCTCAACATGCTAAATCTTTCATGGCCGAGTGGTTTTGTGAAGATGTCGACCAATTGATCTTCAGTGGGTATGAATCTTAGAATAACATCTCCTTTCTCAACATGATCTCTGATGAAATGATGTCTCACATCAATATGCTTTGTTCTTGAGTGTAACACAGGATTTTCAGTAATAGATATGGCACTTGTGTTGTCACACATAATTGAAATTGTCTTCTCCTCCATTCCATAATCCCTTAGCTGTTGTCTAATCCATAGTACTTATGCATAACAGCTGCCTGCTGCTATATATTTTGCTTCAGCTGTTGATGTAGAAATGGAGTTTTGCTTTTTGTTGAACCATGAAACTAGTCTGGTGCCTAGCATCTGGCATGTTCCAGAGGTGCTTTTTCTATCTATATTGCATCCAGCATAGTCAGAGTCTGAATATGATATCAACTTGAATCCTCAATCTTTTGGATACCAAATGCCAACATTGATGGTGTTCTTCAGGTATTTGATTATTGTTTTAGCTGCTAGAAGATTTGATTCTTTTGGTTGAGCTTGAAATCTTGCACATACTCCTACTGAAAATGCTATATCAGGTCTGCTTGCAGTTAGATATAGTAGGGATCCAATGATTCCTCTATACATTTTCTGATCAACATATTTTCATGCTTCATCTTTTTCAAGAATGACTCTTGCACACATTGGTGTATCTGATGTGCCACTTATGTCCATACCATACTTGTGTATTAAGTCTTTTGTGTACTTGGATTGAATAATGAAAATACCATCCTTCATTTGCTTCACTTGAAGGCCAAGAAAATAATTTAATTCTCCCATCATGCTCATCTGAAATTTGCTCTTCATTAGGTTTGCAAATTTCCCACACAACTTTTTATCCTCTAATCCAAAGATGATGTCATCAACATAGATTTGTACTAGCAAAGTACTTGTTCCTTCCTTTAATTTGAACAGAGTCTTATCTATAGTTCCCTTGTTGAATCCATTCTTGATCAGAAATTGTGATAGTGTTTCATACCAAGCTCTAGGTGCCTGTTTGAGTCCATAAAGAGCCTTCTTGAGCTTGTATATTTTATCTTCTTTTCCTTTGAGTTGAAAACCAGGAGGTTGTTCTACATATACTTCTTCTTCCAAAAGTCCATTCAGAAATGCACTCTTGACATCCATTTGATAGACTTTGAAGTCTTTGTGTGCAGCAAAGGCTAGAAAGAGTCTAATTGCTTCCAATCTTGCTACTGGTGTGAATGTCTCATCATAATCTATTCCTTCTGCTTGAGAGTAACCTTTTGCAACTAGCCTTGCTTTATTTCTGACAATTGTTCCTTGCTCATCCATCTTGTTTCTGAATACCCATTTTGTTCCAATGATATTGGTTGTGTCTGGTCTGTCAACAAGTTCCCAGACTTCATTTCTTTCAAATTCATTTAGTTCCTCTTGCATGGCTGTAATCCAGTCTGCATCTTGAATTGCATCATCTGTTGTCTTGGGTTCCACTTGTGATAGAAAACAAGTTAGCATATGCTCCAGTTGTCTTATGGTTCTAACTCCTGTGTGAATGTTTCCAATGACTTGATCTTCAGGATGATCTCTTAGCCAATCGATGTCAGGTTGAGGTTGTTCTTCACTTGGTGCTTCTACAACTTCAGGTTGTGCATGAGCTTCAAGTTCTGGTGCTTCTTCTGTTGTATTGACTTGTGGCTCATCTTGATTTCCAAAGTTGTGATTCAGAATGGTAGCTGGTACGGTTGTATTCATATACACTTCCCTTTGTGCTGCTTTTTCTTCTTGTTCTTGAAGACTTTCACCATTTGTGTTTGGTTCATCAAAGACTACATGTATTGATTCTTCAATCACCAATGTTCTTTTGTTGGGTACTCTGAATGCTTTGCTAGTGTCAGAGTATCCCATAAAGATTGTTTCATCAGCTTTTTCATCAAAGGTGTGTATCTGATTCTGGTGTGACTGGTCCAAACAGGTCCATATGTAGAAGATGTAGAATTCTTGTTGTTGATTGATATGGCTTTGACTTGAAAGAACTTTTGATTTGTTTCCTTTTCTGACATGTATCACAGAGACTTTCCTTCTTGAATGTGATCTCTGGCAGGCCTTTAACTAACATGTTCTTTGATAATGTGTTGATGGTCTTGAAATTTAGGTGATTTAATCTTCTATGCCAAATCCAGCTGGTTGATTATTTATTTTTTGACAAGTAAATATGTTTCTGCTTTAGTTGTTCTCCAATCCACCACATACATGTTGTCTTCTCTTCTTCCTGCAAGAACCATTGTGTTGGTTTGGCTGTGAATCACCTTGCATCATTCCTTGTTGAAGTGTACATTGTAGCTTTTGTCACAAAATTGACTGATGCTTAGCAGATTGAAATTTAGTCCCTTAACATATGCCATATTTTGAATCTTCAAATTGTTCTTGAGAATTGTGCCTTCCCCCTTAATTTTACCAGGGTTTTCTTTGCCTCCATAGGTAACTTTGGGTCCATCAAAAGCTTTTAAGTCAGTGAGCCATCTCTTGTTTCCTGTCATGTGTCTGGAACATCCATTGTCTATGTACCAGACATCCTACAAAACAAATTAATTATGTTTAGGTACCCAACACTGTTTGGGTCCATACATGTTAGCAGTCATGCCTCATACTCCAAGTGTATATCCAAATGATCTTCTTTTTGGATAATTAAAATCATCAAATTCATATGTATAAGGCATGGCAGAATAGCTTCTAATATTTCTACTGAAGGTATCATGATACTTTTCTCTACTTTTTGGTGTATTTGCATCCTTTTTCACTTTCCAATGTGCAGTGGGAAACCTATGTTGCTTCAGGTGTCTAGGAACATCCCTTGGTTGGTTTTTCTTAAGCACGTGATGCATGGCATGAAATGGTTTCTTCCTGTGTTTTGGAGGTGCCACATTCCAATCATCCTCTGAAGGATAAAGTCTTCATTTACCTTTTATAAAGTCTTCGCTTTTGGTTGACTGGATTGATGGTTTAGTCTGCTGTTTCACTGCACTGGGTTTTGACTTCACCGGCACATGATGAGTGGTTGAAGCTATGGACTGTCCTTTTCTGAACTTTGGTCCATTGTTGGTCCTAGATTCAGAATTGTGTTGTCCATTGTTTCTATTCTTATCCTGACTATTGTAGCCAAGACCAGATCTGGATCCAAACCTTTTTGAGGGTTTGTAAGCTGGTGCATTTAAAGGTGCAGTAGTGGTCTTGACTGGTAGGGGATTTTCTCAACCAGTCTGTCAACACCAGATGTATGATCATCTGTTGCTTGTTGATCATTTGAGTGAGTCTCCTTACTATTTAGTTCATCTTTTACTTTATCCAGTTCTTTCTTTTGTCTTTTATTTTCCTTTCTTAGATTCTCACATTCATGTTCCAGAATTTCATGATTCAACTCAATTTGTTCAAATTTACTCATGATATTTTGGATTAGGTTTGCAGAGTCTAATGGGAGAATAGAAGATTGTGCAGTGTTATATGTGGATGCACTAGATGATGAGCATGAACTAGGTATTACCTCAGTTTCATTTGACTCTTTAGCCATAAGACACAAATAGGCTTTTTCATTGTCTGTGCTGTCATCCTCATCATCAGAATCATTTTAAGATGATTCTTCATTCTTTTCACTGCTAGATTCAGCTTTGAGTGCCTTCTTGCTTTTTCTCTTTTCAGTTGTCGTGTACTTCTTCTTATCCTCAGGTTTGTCTTTTTCTTCAGGGCAATCAGCCTTGAAGTGCCCTTTCTTATTGCAGTTGAAGCATCTGTATTCATCAACTTTTCTCTTGGTGTCTTTCCTTGTGCTTGACTTTTTGTTTGATGATGATTCTCTTTTGAATATCTTCTTTTTGCTAAACCTGTCAAACGTTTTACTAATAAAGCTACATGTTCCTTTAGCTCATGTGTCTCTTTGTTGTTTGCATCAGCTGCTTGAATTTGCTGGGGTGCAACCAGTGCACTGGCCTTATGCGCCTCTGCTGGTACAATGTCTTCGCCGTTCAACTCAAATTCATGAGCCTTTAGTTGGGACATATGAGTCAGGGTGTTAGTGTTTGCAAGATTTGTTGTCCCTATGATCACTGATGTGATGATCTTCCATCTTTCAGGTAAGCCTCTTAAGATCTTCAAGCACACTTTCTGAGGATATGTGTGTCCAAGCTGTTGCAGTTCACTGATGATGCTTGAGAATATGTTGTCCATTTGATCAATGGATTCACCAGCCTTCATTCTGAAGTTCTCAAATTTCTGTTTTGCAACAGATAATTTGTTTTCTTTAACTGCTTCAGATCCTTCATTTATCAATGCCATCTTGTCCCACATCTCCTTTGCTATTTTGCTATCTTTGATTCTCATGAACATGTTGCTATCCAGGGTCTTCAAAATCATATCTTTTGCAACAAAGACTAGATTTTCTCTTCTCCTGTCATCCTTGGTCCAATCTTTCTTGGGTTTGTCCACTTCATTTCCTTGATCTGCTCATGTGGCTACTACAGTCACGATCATGATTGGGCCATCATTAATTACATCCAACATCTCCTCATGAGTTGCTACAAGATGAGATAACATTCTTATTTTATATTCATCAAAAGTATTAACATTGAAAACAGGTATTTTTGACAAAAAGCTTGAGGAATCCATAAGTACAAATAAGAGATATATATGTATATGTGTAGAAAGCACAAATTTGAAAACTACTTTGAAAATATGTGATCTTCTTGTTACCAGAAATTAGATCTGAACAGGTTCTGATACTAGGAACACTGCTCTGCTACCAATTGTTGGTCCCAGAGAAGGGTAAAACTAAAGTCAGAGGGGGGTGAATGACTATAGTGGAGTTTCAAAAACTTTTCTTGTATTTAAAAGCTTTTGGGCAGCGGATAAGTCCCTTCTTATTACGTTGTTTCAAGGTAGTTTAGACAATCACAGATATAAGATATAATATAAGTAATTAAATGAATGGTAAGGTAAATTGCTGAGAAGAAGTTGTGTTTGTGATAGCTGCTGAAGGATTTGATCCCAAGGAACAATTTACCTTACCGTCCTACCAACTAGTACAATACTCGTATGACTCAACTTATACAACATGCCAGACTCTGAGTAAAGACTTATACAGAGAATTCTAACTTATTTCATGCTTACTATAACAGCTAGTATGACCATCATCAAAATGTTCCTAACAGTGGCCCTTCCATGTGATTTCACTCCTGGTGTGGTCCGGGTGGTGATGGCGTTTGTCATACTTTGTCGGATTCTGGGCTACGAGCCTTCCCTCAAAGTGTTTTTGACGTTTTATACCTTCAGCAAAGCAGCCACAAACAAAGCTGATTCAAGCAATTTCCTGGCGACCAGAGTGAAGAAGCCACTTGTTTTATTGGACTTCGAATAAGGTCCACACAAAGGCCATGATGGTTGAGTCGAAGTCGTGGTGGCCGTTTTCAAAATTTAGGGTGCGCCCAAAGAAGAGGCTGAATAAAATTGTTGTGCCCAAAGCTCTTGATCGCGTCGAGCAGGAGCTTCTTGGCAAGTTTTATGAGCTTCTTGGTTGGGATAAAGAGAGTGAAACGCAGAAAAGGACCTTTAGCTGGAGGAGCCTGATTGATCTTAGGGCCCCATTTTGTTGTGTGGCCGGTATTCCTGGGCCGATCACTGCTCAGGCTGTGGTGAAAACATCCAACCTAGGTGCTTACGAAGACTGGTGTGCCGAGTGTCACTTGGGGAAGTGTTTCCCTACCAAGTGCCCGATATGCAAGGGGGTCGAGGGATCGCGGGCCACTTGTAATTTGTTTCTTGACATTGTTTTTCCCTTTCCTTAATTGCATCTTCATTGGTAGTCATTACTTCTTTTGGAATTATAACCGTATGTTTTATAGGTACGATTGTGCTCGCCGACATAGATAGGAATGCGTGATGACCCGTCTAAAGAACGAGATGAAGGCTCGTCAGGCTTTATTAAAGGCCAACAAACCCATGGATCCTCCTCCCCTAGTGAGCATGGAGGATGTTCCGGCCACCGACGCCGCTTCATCTACGGCCCCGCTCAACACCGCGGTTACAGAGGGCGGTGCCGCTACTCCAAAGGTGGGTAAACCTACTATTGCTCCAAAGGCGAAGAGAAAAAGGCCTGCCAGAAGAAAGAATACCGGCCTAGTAGATGAGGATGAAGACCAGATTAATGCAGGTGTCGAGTCTTCGCCCAAGAGATCTAAGGCTGAAGGCGGCCAGAGTTCTGGTGGTGTCGTTTTTCAGCCTTCCGAAGCAATAGAGGGTGTTCGGTCCCCCCAGGTTGTCGATCCGCTCACTGTCGCTATTGATCTGACTAAGAGCCCTATGAAAAGGGCCGCTGACGAAAGTGAGCATGTTGCTGCTAAACCGATGCAGAAGGATGCCGGCAAGAGGAAAGTCCATGTGGGGTATAAGGGGAAACCAGCTTTGTGGTTGGACCAGGATTTCCTGAAATAGCCTCTTTCCTTAAAATCGGATGGGGAGTTGTCCGCCTCCATTTCCGATGTGGTTCCCCTGCAAAATCTAAAGTTTAAGCTGCCCGATGCCCCTCAGTTAATGGTCGGTCATGGTATCGTCAATCGGATAGCTCAAGCCGACGTGGTGGCGTCGACAGCCTCTGTAGGGCCTTCCTCCAGCCAGCAGCTCTTCCTCGAGGTGCTCGGCCTTTACGGACCCTAATGCATTCGTCGCCACGACGCCTGCCACGACCGCGACCCCAGGTCAAGCGGGATTACCCGCTGAGTTTAAGCATCGAGAAAACACTCGAGTGTTAGGAGCTACCCCGAGGACCATGGACCTATTAACCAGTAGCTACAATTAAATAAAATATTTAGCAAACAGAATATTTCTACTCAACTTATTAATTCCGGAATTACGCATCCACCAGAGTTTCCTCTGGCTTCACCCGCTCAGGCATAGTTCACCATCTTTCGGGTCCCGACAGGTATGCTCACACTCGAACCCTTCTTAGAAGATCAAGGTCGGTCGGTGATGAGAGATAAATTTATGATCATTATTACGACATTTTACCCCAATATTGATACCACTTTGAGCATTATTGTATCAAATCAAGTCAAAAATACTTAGTTTTATCCAAATATATAAGTAGTAGTTATTATATAAATTATCGTATTTTTATAAGTTTTTTATTAGTTTTTGTACCGGTTTAGTAACCGGAGTGTCGTGTCGGATTTACGTTTGGTATTTTGGTGGTTCATTGCAGATTATACATTGACCAAGATTCCACGTAACGACATGTTTTGAGTCTAAAAGATGTGTTTAGAGGATTAGAAGAAGGTGCCACAAGCTTACGAGTTCAAACGGAGCAAATTTTCCTAAGTACTTAAACCGTAATTTATTTTCAATGGAGATTTGACCCAGCTTAGAGGCATTTTCAGGGGATGACTTCTTAATGAAAGTTGTAGATCTTCACATAAGCTTTCCAACGCACTTTGAATTACGTCAATTGGAGGTCTACAACTCAAGTTATGGTCAAGTGACTAACCGATTCGTATTAGCGGAAATCCCGAAAACGACACGACATACGAATGGCTCATCAAAACGACATTTTCTGAAGAAGTTTCCTTAATAAAAGTTTTATATCTTCAAGAAATATTTCCAATGGATTTTGAATCAAGTCAATCGGACTTCTACAACTCAAATGGTGGTCAAGTGGCTAATTGATTTGTATTAGGGAAAATGTCGCAAAACGTTCGGAGTATGAATTTGCTTATCAAGACGGCGTTTTCTGAAGAAGAGTCCTTCATGAAAGTTGAAGAATTTTCCGAGAGCTTAATTTTGACGTTTGAATCATAATTTTTGGAGGTCTACAACTCAAGATATGAATTTTAGAAGTTTTAATCCAATATATATCAAATAATCCGAAGATTTGGATAGAATCAGTTAGGATTCGCAATCATGACACCGGATCGATCCGGCCCTTTCCCGGATCGATCCGGCCTCAACATTTTGCTATATATACAGAGCCTTCACCAGAAGAATGCTTTACCCCTTTCTTCTTCACCTCTTTCTCTCGTCCATTTCTTTTACTTTGAAGATCATATATATCTATATATATATATATATATATATATATATATATGTATATATATATATGATCTAGATTTTCCTTTTCATCTCTTTTGTCTTTTTTATTTTATTTTCGGGCCCGTATATACATATGTCTATGTATGTATATATGTTTTGATAAATAATAGTAGTAATGTTGTAATGCTCGAGAAAATTATCGAAGGAAAATGCTTTTGGAAATGTTGCTATTTTCAAGAATACAACTTAGATCTGAAGTAAACGGGTAATTTTATTGAGTTTTACTTTTTGTTGTTCTATATAATTATATCTATCTATATATATATATGTGAGAATTTGATAAGTGTTTGGATCGAAAGGCTAAATTTGGTTTTAATAGAGTTTTGTCATCTTGACAGAAGGCTATTATGTAAAACTTCCAGCCATTTAATCCATGACATTTTGACAGAATTTGATATATATATATATACTATATCTATGTTAAACTAAAAATATATCTAGCCAAGATATGAATCTGAATTAGTTAATCTTTTGGTAAAATGAATGATCGACTCTGGTAATAATGATTAAAATCAATTATGATGAATCTCTTTCTTTCTGCGCTTAATGAAACTTAAAAATTGAAAGACCGGAGGGTAAAATTGGTCGTGTGAACAACGTGATAACGGAATCCGATTTCCTACCCGGGGGTAGATTTGTTTTGGGAGAAATGAATCTTATTATAATTTGTACTCGAGATCGTAATAATGTTAAATCATCAGTTTAATTGAAACTTAAACCGGAAAGTTGAATCGTCCGGCCTTGACAACCGGAGCCTTTTAAATAAAATTGACCGTTTGACGAACGGAATGACTCCTTTTTATCTAAAGGTAGATTTGTACTCGGGACCTGTTCAGAAAAACCGTAACGGATTGTGGACCTTGGACCGATGCAATGGACATATGACAATTTTATACGCTCGTGAGGAGGAGTTGTCT
Source organism: Gentiana straminea (assembly GCA_036785695.1). Lineage (NCBI taxonomy): Eukaryota > Viridiplantae > Streptophyta > Magnoliopsida > Gentianales > Gentianaceae > Gentiana > Gentiana straminea. The sequence continues at coordinate 8,428,158 of JAVUPR010000114.1, forward strand.
AGCTTAGGAGTACACCGATTCATATATAATTTACACCTTGAATAAAGGAAGATCTCGTCTCATTTATTTCTACTAAAAGATATTGATTCAAGAAAGTATTCTTGGCTAGATCCAAAAATATATATTATATTAGTATTTATTTGTTTTATTTTTCGTTTTACTAACATCTAACTCTAACATTACTAACTAATCTAACTAATCTAACTATCTAACCCGAGGAAACTGATAAAACTGCGACTTAGATCGAGTTAATAATAGCTTCTTGGTGTTTAACCCCACTTAAAAGAATTACCATGTTTTCCCTGAGGAATACGACCTGACTCACCAGACTAGAACTACAATTTGACCCGGTACACTGCCGGTTAGGATCTGTATAGCCTAGGTAATGTCCGTCAGCTTTCTGGCGCCGTTTCCAAGGTAAGGTTTAGGCGGTGTCAGCATTTTGGCGCCGTTGCCGGGGAAAACGTCGCTAATTTCTTTCTTTGTGTCTTGGGTTACTACTTGTATTAGCTCAAAATTCTCGAGGATAAGTCAACACTCTTCTTATCACATTTCTATTTTTATTTTCCGTTGGTATCTACCTTCTTTTAGTTACCAATTTTCTTCTTCTACCAAATTCGAGTTATTTTCTATTTTCGATAGTAGAAAGTAAACGTGGTCATAAATGACCGAGGATAAGTCAATACATTTCTCAATCTCATTTGTATTTTTATTTTCATTGGTACCTACCTATTTGGTAAGATATCAATTTTTTTATAAAAATACTCGATAAATACCGAGTGGCTTCGGTAATTACCGAGAGAGAAAAAAAAAAAAAAAAAAAAAAACCGAAAAAGAAAAAAACCGAAAAAAAAAAAAAAACAAAACTACTCGGTAAATATCGAGTGGAGTCGGTAATTACCGAGGTAAAAAAAATGTGGTTTTTTTTATCGATTTCGTGTTATTTTCTATTCGATATTTTCTATTCCACAAGAATTGTCAAATCGAGTTACGAAAATGGCCGAAACCGTTCGTGAAACACCTGAACAAGAGATTGCTCATGCTCAAGGGTATGGCCAAAACCTTAATCAGAGTTTACCTCAACCTAATAAACAGAATCAGAATAATAGAAATAATCAGAATCGGAATAAGCATAATCACCCACCAAACCCGAGACTTATTTGTGATCAGACCGTAAGAAGGTACCAGATTAATAATCCAATTCGTTTACCCAATAAAGGAGCAAATAATTTCGAAATAAAATCTCATCTTTTTGGTTTAATTGACACAAGAGCCCAATTTCTAGGAGAGGATGATGAGGATCCACACCATCACCTCTATCTTTTCGAAGAATTGTGTAATACAGCCAAAAGTCATGGTGCTCATCGGGAATTAACGAGGATGTCTATGTTTCCTTTTTCTTTAAAAGGAAGAGCACGAGATTGGTTTTTGTCACTTCCACATCATTCATTGACTAGTTGGGAGGAGATTCAATCCGAGTTCTTAAAGCAGTATTTTACTCCTGGTAGAAAATTGGAATTAATAGTCGAGATTGCTAATTTTAAACAAGGATCTGAAGAAACGCTTGGGAATGCTTGGGGAAGATTTAAAAAGCTACTAAGAGCTTGTCCCGATCATGGTTATTCCTTAGATATGCAAATCCAACTTTTCTGTCGTAAATTAAGGAAAGACTCACGTGCCGATGTAGATCATGCATGTGGTGGTTCGTTAATGATGAGTGAAGCTCAGATAGTTTACGATGCTATAGAAAAGATTTCCAAAAATAACAGAATGTGGGAAACCGGTTCTAGCACAAGAAAAGTAGTTTTTGCAGGAGAATACACACCGAATACGGAAGTTCTAGCACACTTGGAGAATTTGAGTAGGAAATTTGATGGTTTACAACAGAATAAGAACCTGAGTTCGGGAAATAGTAAAACAAATGACTACTCAAATCATGATAATGTGTCATTAGGGATGGAAGAACCAGAAGGCTATTCAAAGGAAAAGGTGAGTTTTTTAAAACAGCATAGGAATTTGAACGACGCGTATTCAAACTCGTTTAATGCTTTTAGAAGAGATCACCCTACTTTTCATTGGTCTGAAACCCCTAGTAAGCCAGGACAACCGATGTATCCAGTTCAATATAAGAATCCATATCAAGTTTATCAAGGAGATACCACGAATCAAAATCTACAATCATTACCTAAACCATATCCACAATATACCACTCAAAGCATACCAGTCACCCAAAGTTCAACTCAACCTGAAGGAGTTGATAAATGGGAGAAATTAATCGAAAATATGATGGGTATGATGTCAACTCAAGCTCAGAATATAGAAACCATGATGACTTCTATAGGTACAGTCACTAAGGATATGAGTACGTTGAAAACATCTATGAGTGGGCATGATACCAGAATAAGAATTATAGAAGCTTCATTACGGAATATGGAATATCACTTGACTAGAGAAGGAGAACGTAAAAACAGTAGACCCCCAGAAGGATTGCCAAGTAATATCGAAAGAAATCTGAGTGGGGTAAATGCTGTTATTACCAAGAGTGGAAGAATCTGTGGAAGTAATGGATTAGAAAACTTCGGAAATAATGAAGTAGATGATGATTTAGATGGTAAATATAAGAAGAATATGGAATCTAAAGGGCCATTTCAAACCGAACCTTATCCGGCTCAACCTAAATTCACATCGGTTCAACCTGGAAGGGCATCACCACATCCACGGCATATTTTGAAGAAAAAGGTACTGAATGATGACACACTATGTCTTCAAAAGGCACAATCATTCAAGGAAGCTTTACCATCTTCATCTAACGACAAGGGTAAGGGAGGTATTCATTCTAACCCTACTGATCTTGAATTACTCCCCCATTCCCCGAGAAATGAAATGAAAAAGATGAAGTTGAATAATAAGTATGCATGTTTTCTTGACACTTTTCGGCACTTAACTATTAATACCCCTTTCATCGATGTTTGTAATGGGAGTTAATCATGAGAGCGTTGTCTTCAACATTTACATTTCATTGAAATATCCATGCATTACACTAGAATCTAGTTCTTGTGTAGACACTTTGTGTCCCCTTGTTGTGGATTGTACTAACATGCGAGGTAATTGAAGAAGATGACTTTAGCAATAATATGAAGGCTCGCAAACCGAAAGCTCGAAAATCAAAGGAAAAGTTCAAGAATCGTGTGGATTGGTGGAAATTGTCTAACCTCTCGTTGGAAACCGGTATTGAAGAAGGATGCGGTGCGTGAGGATGACCCACCACCAAGTACATTAGAAAACTAAAGCACGATAAAGTCCGGCTATAGACTATAAATGTAGTCAATGACGGGTACTATCCTTCCTTTTTACTCCTTAAGCATTTATTTTTAGTGGATTATGTGCTTAATTGTTACGTGCTTTTGTGAGTAATTGTTAGAAGTATCCCGTTTTGTTTAGTATATTATATTAGTTAATCCTTATCATTTTGGTCGAGCAAACGACGTTAACCAAAAGCGCTACCGGGAGGCAGCCCGTAAAAATGTTAAATATAATAATTACTCATACTTTGGATGATACTTTGCTAATACTTAGGATTGATTTTCATTTTGTTTCACCAAGTCTTAGGATGAATGTTTGAATGTCATTAAAAAAGGGAATGATTAGGTGGTTATCCGAAAATCCTGATGGATAACAAAGATAAAATTCAAATGCATCATTTCTTAGACTTAGGTTGTTAGAACAATTTGAAAGAACCCTTGAGGATCTGGGTATAAAAGACTCAGAGTTAATACTTTGTCACACATTTCATATCATGGTCTAGTCTGTTTTAAATTTCAAATAATGTGTGACATGTATTAGTTCAACTACTGGGGAATATTGTGTGTTTTAAATCAATAAAAGTTTATGTGGTGTGTTTATCTACCCTTTTGCATTACACTGTCACACTCCACACACTTTTATTTTATTTGCACACACAACGGTCATAACTTTAACCCACCCACCCACCCTTTAATATCATCCGAGTATTTGTTTTGACTTGTTTTAGTGCACCATTGCTTTCCCAACAACTTATTTACACTCACTTTACATTGAGGACAATGTAAGTTCGTAAGTGGGGAGTGGAGTCGTTGGTCTAGCAATGGCATTAATGTTTATTTTGTATCAATAAAACCCTTAGTTTTTGATTTTTTTTTTCGAGCATTATTTAGTTGATTAAAATAAACTGTATAAGGTATATATTTCATGGATTTGAAGATATAATGATCAATTTGGATGTGTATAACCAATGTGAACCGTAAGTGCATTGTAATTCCAAATATAGTTGTGTAACATGAATTCCTTCACGTAAGCCTTTGATATTGAAGCGAAAATTTTAAACTGTATCCATTCAGTATCCTAGTGGTTATTCTAGATAATAACAGTAACTTAGTACCTAACTTTCAAACGTGTACTGTGAATATCTGAAGGTTTGAATGTGATAGAAAGGATATAAGTTAAGTGGAATTAAAATAAAGATGAACTATCTATATGTCGGTTGTAGCTACCAATGATTTGAGTGCAATAAGGCGTTATCACGAAACGTCCTATTTCACTATGAGGTTTAAAAGCTCCCGACTGCCTGATGATAGTAGTCCAGCTAGGGTGTTATCACGAAACGTCCTATTGCTGGGAATGAAGGCATATGCTACACATGTGAAATTAAGTTCATCAAAAGAAAAAAAAAATAAAAAAAAATAAAAAAAATAAAAAAAATAAAAATTAAAAAAATTTAAGCGTGGTTGAAAACTTAGCTATCTTCTGACTATCCCCAGTATAAACTGAATGATATGCTTTAGGGATTATTCTAATAAGTACTCGGAAGAACTTTGTGTGGGAACTCTTCGCTTATACCTAGGAAAGTCATTAGGGGTCTCTGAATGGATATTTTGTTTGTTTTGCTTGATTTATTCAAGAGAGGATAGTGGAAATTGAAAAGGCTTGTCACACACACACTCTGTTATACATTTATATTGAGGTTAACGCCTGGTTATAATTCTAAAGGTTATATTATCTGGTTGTCCCTTATATCTTCTATCTTCATGAATTTATCTCTTATTCATTTTGTTTTATCGCTTGTTTTGATCGAGGACGACCAAAAGCTAAGTAGGGGGTTGTGATGAGAGATAAATTTATGATCATTATTACGACATTTTACCCCAATATTGATACCACTTTGAGCATTATTGTATCAAATCAAGTCAAAAATACTAAGTTTTATCCAAATATATAAGTAGTAGTTATTATATAAATTATCGTATTTTTATAAGTTTTTTATTAGTTTTTGTACCGGTTTAGTAACCGGAGTGTCGTGTCGGATTTACGTTTGGTATTTTGGTGGTTCATTGCAGGATTATACATTGACCAAGATTCCACGTAACGACATGTTTTGAGTCTAAAAGATGTGTTTAGAGGATTAGAAGAAGGTGCCACAAGCTTACGAGTTCAAACGGAGCAAATTTTCCTAAGTACTTAAACCGTAATTTATTTTCAATGGAGATTTGACCCAGCTTAGAGGCATTTTCAGGGGATGACTTCTTAATGAAAGTTGTAGATCTTCACATAAGCTTTCCAACGCACTTTGAATTACGTCAATTGGAGGTCTACAACTCAAGTTATGGTCAAGTGACTAACCGATTCGTATTAGCGGAAATCCCGAAAACGACACGACATACGAATGGCTCATCAAAACGACATTTTCTGAAGAAGTTTCCTTAATAAAAGTTGTATATCTTCAAGAAAGCTTTCCAATGGATTTTGAATCAAGTCAATCGGACTTCTACAACTCAAATGGTGGTCAAGTGGCTAATTGATTTGTATTAGGGAAAATGTCGCAAAACGTTCGGAGTATGAATTTGCTTATCAAGACGGCGTTTTCTGAAGAAGAGTCCTTCATGAAAGTTGAAGAATTTTCCGAGAGCTTAATTTTGACGTTTGAATCATAATTTTTGGAGGTCTACAACTCAAGATATGAATTTTAGAAGTTTTAATCCAATATATATCAAATAATCCGAAGATTTGGATAGAATCAGTTAGGATTCGCAATCATGACACCGGATCGATCCGGCCCTTTCCCGGATCGATCCGGCCTCAACATTTTGCTATATATACGAGCCTTCACCGAAGAATGCTTTGCCCCTTTCTTCTTCACCTCTTTCTCTCGTCCATTTCTTTTACTTTGAAGATCATATATATATATATATATATATGATCTAGATTTTCTTTTTCATCTCTTTTGTCTTTTTTATTTTATTTTCGGGCCCGTATATACATATGTCTATGTATGTATATATGTTTTGATAAATAATAGTAGTAATGTTGTAATGCTCGAGAAAATTATCGAAGGAAAATGCTTTTGGAAATGTTGCTATTTTCAAGAATACAACTTAGATCTGAAGTAAACGGGTAATTTTATTGAGTTTTACTTTTTGTTGTTCTATATAATTATATCTATCTATATATATATATGTGAGAATTTGATAAGTGTTTGGATCGAAAGGCTAAATTTGGTTTTAATAGAGTTTTGTCATCTTGATGAAGGCTATTATGTAAAACTTCCACCATTTAATCCATGACATTTTGATTTAATTTGATATATATATATATACTATATCTATGTTAAACTAAAAATATATCTACCAAGATATGAATCTGAATTAGTTAATCTTTTGGTAAAATGAATGATCGCCCGTTGTCTCGCACACATGTCAGACTCCTTGGTCCGTGTTTCAAGACTGGTCGAATGGGGAGCCCACATGCCAGCACCCACGTTTCAATATCACAGCAATCCAAAATTCAAATCTATGCAAACACGGCACCTTTCATATATATAAAATGTACTACACATTGAAATGTACATCTTCACATTATCACTAAATATTTCATGTTGAAACAAATAATTCTAATGAAATATACGATCAACCAGCATTTATTGAATTTGAAAAAGAGTAAGAAGAAATGGTTCGATCCTCTTATTTTGATTTCTAGCTCTGCCTTGTGGGATATGACATCGATGAAGCCATTAAGATTAGTCATCATTATCCCTCTTGTAGTAAAGCAGTCAAATCTCTTTAATTCAGTGTGACAGTTCAGCTAAGCTTTGTTTAAGTATAAACAAAATTACAAATCGTATGGTATCACTTCAAATTATTAAATGATCTGCCATCATCAAATGATGGTTCGCTGACACAATTTTCCTTGGGAAGGAAATGAAGTGGAATAAAATGTGTGCTCACTCGGACGTTGCTTTTTGATCCTTCCATGTTGGCTCTTCCTATCATTGTGAAGCAGAATTCACCAAGTGTTGGATTGTTCACCCACCAATAGGGAACGTGAGCTGGGTTTAGCAATGGCTGGGGAAACTTTGTTACTCCTCCGGTTGGGGAGTATAACTTAACCTTAGTGCGTGAGTTCTACTCTATTTTATCAGAGAATGGCCATGCCGATCGCACCACCACCGTCCCCGTTCGTGGAGTGGCGGTGAATTTTACTCCGGCCGCTATTAACGATTTTTACGGCCTTCCCAAACCTGCTGAGGATTACGACTTCACCTGGGACCTTGAGGATGGGATCAACTATTATGCGGCCCTCTCTGATGCTTTCCAGTTTCTGCTGCACAATGAGTGGGTGGATGGTATGGAAGTCAAAGCCCACATGCTCAGTCAGGCAGAGAGGGAAAGTAAGCACTTCTTGAACACTCGGGTTTAATGCATGCCCGATCCTAACAAAGTTACTGACGTTGAGGCGTTCGTCCTCTATACCCTTTCTGTGCCAGAGGTGACCATTAACTGGGGTCTCTTGATTCACTTCGAGGCGATCAAGTTCGCTACCCTGAGGGGTGACGCCTTACCTCTGCCATTTTCTTGGATGATCTCCAACATGTGCATCCGAAGCTGAGGGATACCGGTGTGTCCGACCACGGACGTATATTATACTTATCCAGAGGCGGACGCGTGAGGAGTAGAGCATTTTTTTTTTCAAAGGAGCATTTTTTTTGGCTCCTTTGAAAAAAATTTCCTCTTCTGTATTGAATCGAATCTCCTGTTTTTATTCTTTCGATTTTGTTTTCGCACTTTATTTTGTGAGTTTCGTGTTTTTCTGATGACTTCGTAAACGTGTCCGCAGACCGCAGAATTTCTCAGCCCCCTTCTGTGTCGGACAAGCTTTGCTTGTCGGAAACAGAATTCGTTTGTGACCGAAGGGGGTTTCTTTGAAAAACATTTCATTGATAACAACCAAAAAGGGCTCAACGCCTTCACATAAAAATTGTTTCTAAAAACAAGTTGAGGTCATTGACCTTACATGTAGTATCTTTTCAGATTGTCGGCGTGCCAAGGCCTGTTGAACTCGCGACCCTCTTTGTCTTTTAGGATGTAGGTCCCCTTCTTGACTATTTTTGATACTTGCCAAGGGCCCTCCCAGTTCTCAGTCAACTTTCCTTTGTCGGTCTTCTGGCCTGTCGCTTCTCTTTTGCGAAGGACGAAGTCGCCGAACGCGAAGGAATGATCTCGGATGCATTGGTCATGGTACCTTTTTGCGGCTTTCTTGTAATTAACCAACTGAGCGTGGGCCTTCAGGCGTTTTTCTTCAGCCAGGTCCAGCTCGATTTGCCGATTAATCACGTTGTCATCCTCGTCGAAGTGGGAGACCCTAATACTTGGTAGTGCCATTTCCACTGGTGCTATTACCTCTGACCCGTATGTCAGTGCGAACGGGGTCTCCCCCCTTGTTACCTTTCTGGTTGTCCGAAGTGCCCAGAGGGCCTATGGCAGGTAGTCTACCTATTTGCCGGCCTTTTTGTCCAGGCCCTTCTTTAATAGTTTTAACACTTGCTTATTGGCGTTCTCCGCCTGACCGTTTCCTTGAGGGTATCATACCGAAGACTGCCAGTGTTTGACATTATGCTCTTAGCAAAAATCCTCGAACTCATCCCTGAACCGTGGGCCGTGATCTGATACAATAGCTCACGGCACCCCAAATCGAGTCCAAACCTGGTCCAGTAAAAAGTATATTATATCTTTGGAGCGGATTTTCACGAGCGCTTTTGCCTCGATCCATATCGTGAAATAGTCCACGGCGACAACCACGTACTCTCACTTCGATCGACCTTTTTTCAGTGGACCAATGAGGTCGATTGCCCATATGTCGAAAGGCCACGCTGTGACAACAATGCTCTGTTCCACTGAGGGTAGCCTAGGTATGTTGGCGAAGCGTTGGCATTTATCGTAGCTTTTATCATATCTTTCGGCGTCTTCTGCAAGCTTCGGCCAATAGTACCCTGCCAACAATGCTTTTTGGGCCAAGGTACGGCTGGAGGGGTGGCCACCACACACACCCTCGTGCAGTTCTGCGAGTATCCCTTGTACCTCCGTGAGCCGCACACACCGCTATAACGGCTTCGAGAATGATCGTCGGTATATAACCCTGTTTAGGATTGTATAACGCGCCGCTCTCTTCTTTAAGTCTTGAGCTTCCTTCACATCCTCTAGCAAGATCCCATTTTCTATTTATGATTTGATTTCGTCTATCCAGGATGGAGCCGATGGTTGAATATCCATGATTTCATCTCGGCAGACAGCGGGCTCTTCTAGATATTCGAACATGATCGCAGGGTCGCTGAACTCGTATTTGGATATCAGCTTGGATAAGTAATCTGCCCGCTCGTTCCGTTTCCGTAGTATGTTCTGGAATTCACAATATTTGAAGATGCTTCTTAGTTTTTTGACAAGGTTGAGGTACTTTTTCAGCACTTCGTCCCTTGCTTCAAACGCGCCATTAATTTGGCATACCACCACCTTTGAGTCGCAAAATACTTCTAAGTTTTCGACGTTCATAGATTTGGCCAACTCCAGTCCAGCTATGACTGCCTCATACTAGGCCTGGTTGTTGGAGGCGGTGAAGTTGAACCTTAAGGTCTTTTCAATTTCTTCAGATGAACCTGGCTCCAAGAGTATTATCCCAGCTCCACAACTGTTTCGGCTCGCGGCCCCATCAATATACATCTGCTAGCAGAGGATCGGTCTGTTCGGCTCGAACTCCGCTGGGGTGTTCGATTAGTCAACGCTCAGCGAACTAGGCTGTCCGGCGGGTCTTCCTCATTGAAGCTTGTTTCGACTATGAAATCCGCAAGAGCCTGTGCCTTGATAGCTTTCCTGGGCTCATATCGAATGTCAAACTCGGTCAATTCTATGGCCCATCGTAGCAAACAGCCTGAGAGGTCTGGCTTATGCAGCAACTGTCACAGAGGGGTGTTTGTTAAGACCACAATCGTGTGTGAAGAAAAATAGGCCCTAAGTTTTCGGGCGGCCATAACGAGCAAGTAAGCTAATTTTTCTGCATTAAGATAGCGGCTCTCAACGGGACTGAGGGCCTTAGAAACATAGTAAACGGGTTTTTTGAGGGTCCCATCCTCCTTGACAAAAATAGCGGCAACGGCCCGATCCGAAGCTGCCAGATACAAAAAGAGCTCAGCTCATAGGGTCAGGCTGACTAACAGTAGAGGACATGCAGGGTATGTCTTGATAGCTTTGAAGGCCTGAGAGCATTCCTCTGTCCACTCAAAGGTTTTGTTTCCCTTGAGGATCTTGAAAAACGAGAGACATTTGTCGGTGGACCTAGAGACAAACCTTCCCAAAGCGATAATTCTCCCATTTAGCCTTTGGACCTCCTTCACGCATGTTGGCTCTTTCATGTTGTCCAGGGCTTGTATCTTTTCCGGGTTCACCTCGATTCCCCTCGATTCCCCTTTGGACTCCAAAAGTACATTTTGCGTGGTTCAGCTTCATTGAATACATCTTTACATTGTTGAAAGTTTCTTGCAGGTCGGCCAGGTGATCAGTTCAGGCGGACTTGACAACCATGTCATCTATATAAGCCTCCATATTCTTCCCGATCTGAGAACGAAACACTTTGTTGACCATCCTCTGGTAAGTCGATCTAGCATTTTTCATCCCAAACGGCATCATTTCGTGGTAGTACATTCCGCCCGCGGCTCGGAAAGCAGTCAACTATTTCTCTTTATCAGACATCATTACTTGGTGATACCCGGAGTATGCGTCCAAAAAACTTAACATTTCGAAGCCGGCTATCCGGTCGACCATTCTGTCGATCCTGGGTAGCTCATATGCTTCTTGACCATCACTACGTTGGCCAGCCAAGTCGGGTACTGGAGCTCTCGGATAATTCTGGCTTCAACCAGCTTGTTTACTTCGACTTTGATTGCTTCCTCTTTTTCTTTGGAGAATTGGCGGGCTTTCTGTTGTATAGGTTTGAAGTGAGGATCCACATTCAGATGGTGTAGCGCAATTTCGGGTTCCATGCCTCTCATGTCCATGACTACCCATGAGAATGCATCCAAGTTTTCCTTTAGCACCAAGACCAACCTCTCCCTTTCATCTTCTTCCATTTGTCCACCTATTTTCACCTTTTGGTCAGGATATCTTTCGTTGAGAGTGATTTCAATCAGCTCATCTTCGGCGGTGAAATCTGATTCATCTCTGACCTGAAGGGTGTCGCAAATGATTGTCCTGGGTCCGGCGGGAATGATCTCTTCTGGGGGCACGGATCGTTTCGAGCTTTCGTTACGCCGATTATGTCCACGCTAGCCCTTCTCGAAGCCAACTCAGATGCCTCACCCTGGGGCCTTTTACCCGTTCATCTTGCGGGATAATCGCTGTGATTTGTCATCACGTGGTTCAGTAGAGTTTGAGGTCAGCTGACGGCTAATCCGATTCCTTCGTCTACATAAAATTTTGCCCTCTGGTGGGGAATCGAAACAACCATCGGAAACTTTCTTTGAGATGGGATTCCCAGGATCGCCGTGTAGTAGGAGTGCAAATCGACCACCAAGAAGTCGATTTTCTCCTTGCGGTATGGCGGGGGGTCGCCGATTTCTACCTCCAAGTCGATGACGCCCAACACTGTCACTTTGTCGTTGGAGAATCCCTCCAACATCCCTAGGTAAGGCTTCAGTCTGGACATTCCGATCTTCAATTGTTTCAGGGTTTCTAGGTAGATGATGTTTCGAGCGGCCCTGGTGTCAAAGAGTACCCGATTGACACCAAAATCGTTTATTCCAACCTGTACCACTATCGGCAGCTCCACTGCCCCGGGTGGACCCGCCAGCTCGCTGCGAGTGAACGATATCGTTTGTTCATACGGAGCCAAAATAACTGGTTTCTCTCTCTCTCCTTGATATTGATTGCATTGATTTGACTTTTGATTAGGTGGTTTCTGGGGAATTCCTCTATAATTACCTTGATTTCATTTCGGTATCTTCGAGGCCCCCTATCGTCTCTGTTTCTGCTGCCGTGCTTCTTATACTTGTCTAATTCACCATTCCTGATCATTTTGTCGATGATTTTTCTCAGGGTGAAGCATTCATCAGTGAGGTGACCATGATCTTCGTGAAAATCATAGTACATTGTGTCATCTCTCGATCCGGGGTAGGACCTCAAAGGTCTAGGCCGTTCCACCTTATCCCGGATCTTATACAATATTTCAGACAGGCTTGCATTGATAGGAACGAACTCAGACTCGTTGAACTTGAACGGTTTTCTGACTTCCCTGTCTTGATCCTTTCCTCTCCTTCGATCGTCTTTCCGCTATTCTCTATGCTCTTCCCTCTTTTCCTCTCTCAAGTGTTTAGATTCACTTCGATTTTTTCCTTTCCCCGAGGGTGATGGGGTTGCTTCGGTCAGTACGAAGATTCGGGCTTGGTTGAGAAGATCCCACAGATTCGTATGAGGGTTTATGGCGAAGTGCGTTTTCATCGCTCCCTTGGCGATAAAGTTTAGAAAACCCCTTTGAACCTCATTCTCAGGCAGGTTCTGTTGAAATAGTGTCCTAAACCCAATCGGGTTGGACCGGATCCGACCGGGTCGGATCATTTCTAATATTTATTTATGCTTATACATAGATTAAATGGCTTTTCGGTTGTCATATATATATTCTTTTAAAGAACCAATTATGAATTGTTATGTGATAACGTCCTTAGTATTAAAATGTGATAGAGAAACCATGATAAGCGATTATGGTTGATGAGATCTCTAATCACTTTAATAAGTTTGATACTTAAATGTTTCCAGGCTGATGTACTATTAAACATGGCATTGATAGTATGAACAGGCTAGCACGTATTAGATGTCTTTTGTCTTTAGGGCAGGGATAGATCTCGTCTATCGAAGTGTAGAGACACTTGGACTGTACGTGGACGTGTATTAGAGAATGCGTACGTTAGACTGACCCACTTACACGGATAAGTGTCACACTATGTGGCGGTTGTGTAATTATCCTTTAGACCGGAGTCTTCATGGCATCATGGTGTGGATTGTCATGCTTTGACACTATTGAGGTTTCCCCTAACCACGGGGCGATCATGCGGTAGTGATTGGGTATGATACCGAAGCATGCGGAGTATACATGATTGGTCGTCCGGGAATCACGTATCCTATGATTGGGATCAAATATCCGAAATGGCCTTTTTATAAGGAATGTCTAGCTCTCGTGAATCTTTGCAAAGTGGGAGTAAATGAGTTACTTCGAGAGAGCATGATATCCAGATTATAAGATACGGTCGTTGATGTTTTGACACTCGACTAACGACCGTATGGATATTATTACAACGATAGGATTGTAAGTTACACGGTAACTGTTTCACATGAAAGGTAGTAGTCATTGCATTTGACTCTTCCGATGATTGGGTGTCATGGTGTGTTGCTAGACGCTATCCCGTGATCGTTAGGCATGAAGGGCATTTTCGTAATTTGCAATTTGTGTCTACGGCCAACATATTCGGAAGCCTATCGGGTCACACACATAAGAACATCTAGCCGGATTAAAATGTGGTTATAGTTGATGACCAAATAAGGAAAGTTTATCTCGAGACTATAAAGGTTATAGTGGTAAATTAATATGGTGGTATTTATTTATTATGAATAAATTAAATACAATATATTAATATTATTATGTTAATTAAATAATATTCTGGATTCCAATTTATTGGCTAAGGCGGCGCAATTTGTGTGTATAAAATACACTTAGATTGTGCAATTTAATTAATGGTATTACCATATATTAATATTAGATATTAATATATATATATGTATTTGTGTACATGCGTGTAGTGTGCATATATGTGATATGCATGTGCACTTGTGTAATAACTATATTTGTATATAGATTTATATGTGTAATATATATGTGATATATACACATGTGTAAATTGATTTATGGTAATAAGATAAAGATAGTCAATATTAGATATTGACAATATCTTTGAAATATTCAATATAAGATATTGACAATATCCTAGATTTATTTAGTATAAGATATTATAATAAATGAGATAAATCAATCAATTATATTTTTCTTATTTTTATTGGGAAAATGTTTTCTTCTCCTCCACACATAGATGGGGCGCCCCTCTCACTATAAATAAGAGGTGGGTGTCAAGCTCTTTGGTACATCCCAATTCCAAGAACTAATAGTTTTTGTGTAAAATAGAGAGCATCCTATAGAGAGTTGGAGAGAGGGGAAAAGGGCCGGTCTAGCAACCGGAGTTTTCCAATAGCAATCCATGATGGGATTTCGGCGGGCTGTTCGTGTGGACTAGCGGTAGAGGCCGAACACTTGAGTGACTCTATGCAGAACTACTCTCCTTAGACGGTCAAAGCGTCGATCTTATAGATCAACCAAGGTAACCACCGTCTATTACTTATTTATTTATTGCTTAAACGAACCTAACAGGTTCTTCGTCTACTCGTATACCTTTATGAACCGATCATAGTAGCTCTTGCTGGATTCTCCATCTCCTTGACGTATCTCGTACAGATCTTCGATGGATTTCTTAGGCCGCTGTGCTGTTTCGAATTCCTTCAGGAATTTTGCTCTTAACTCTTCCTAATTTCTGATTGAGCCGCTAGGTAAGTTCAGGAGCAAGGCGGCAGCTACACACCACGCCGACATGTTCATTGTGGCTAAGAGTGTCCGGATTTGGAATGCGGCTATCCATTCCAAGGGGCCGGTGGTTCCCTTATAGTAGACATATTGCGAATATTGTATGCCCCTGGGAGGTAGCGATTCCAGTATCTCGTCCGAGAGGACATCAATTCCCTGAGGCGGCTCGGGTTTCCCATCTGGTTTGGCTTTTTTCAACTATGAGATTTCTCTTTCCATCTTCTCCATCCTGTCGTCCCTTACGGGCATGATGTTCCTGATGGGTATCATCTTCCTTTTAATAATGTCTTCCGAGTCCGCATAATAGACTGATTCCATGTCCTGCTCCGCCTTTTTTTCATTCAAGATTTGTCAAGCGTCTTGGGGATCCCTAGTCTCATGACGCGGTATTGCGTTTCTCTCAGGTTGAGGGGAGCCCAGGCGTTGATGCAAGGCTTTTTTCTCAAGGTGGCCTAACCGTTTCAAGACCAACCCTCTTTCCCCGCTTTTCTCAGGTACATGTTTTCTTTTCTGCCCTGCGAATATTCACTCCCTTCCGCCTCTAACCTCGTCGGCTCGCGTGTGGGAGCCGGCGGTCCTCTATGTGGGGATGTTCCCTTAGGCTCGGGCGGAGTGGGGATATGTTCGTCAATAGTCATGAGAGGTAGGTTACACGCGGCCAGACGTAAGTTTGCCGTATAATTTGCTTCACGTATTCCGCGTAGGCCAACGCCGCCTTTGCCTCAGGAGATTTGGCCTCTAGGGTCTCTTCTACCCCCGGGATTTTCTCTGGGACTGGCTCTTTACCCTTATGCTATTTCGTGGTCCCCGCTGTGTTCTTTACATACCGAGTTCCCTGTGTCGTTCCTATAGTTGGACCTCCTCCGTTTTATTATTATTCTGGCGTCGGTATCTAACTTCGATCCGGCCTCTGCATGTATGTTGCCCCGTCCTGCAGTGGGGTTTTCAAGTGTGTGATCCGCTCCTTCTTGACGGTGGGGATCTCTTACGGATCATTTCCCTAGAGTAGGTGGAACATGGACTTTATCTTTGGCCCCTGCCATGTGTCAAACTTTGATTGGGTGCTTGTGCTAAAAGTCAAATAGTACTCTGACCCTCAACTGCTCTGACACTTACCAACTTTGTACTATCTGGGTGTACAGGAGGTTTGTCAGGGATACTGTTGAAAGCGAATTATCCGGTGGATCTGACGACGGAGCCGGCGTACGGATGTCGGAATTTGGGGAACAACTATTATTTCTCAAGCGTGAGGTCCCAAAAACTCCAATGTCCTACTGAGTCCGTTATGCCTTTTTTCCAGATCTCAAGAGAGCAACACAACACAGCTACGTAAGTCCTCGTTCTGATATCAGAAACTCAGGCAGGTACAAGAGCAACTACCGAAACAGTGCTATGATAATAGTCAAAGTAACGAGCGTGAGCTTAGCTCTCTTCCTTATCGTGAAAATGTCGAGGGTGTTGATTTCTCAAGAGCAAAATCGACAAATTCTGTAAAGTCTCACATCGGTAAAGTAAGAGAATGCTCACCCCCATATAAGTGTGAGACATAAAGGTCTTGTTAACTCGGGTTAGCCCTTTTAGACCAAGCGAGGACGGCGGTCTAAGAAGTTGACCGGACATTTATGACTCATTTAGCGCTACCAGGCCCGGGGTCTGGGGGCGTTACAGAATGGTATTCAGAGCCGACTATCAGACGGAACTCTGCGTTGCACCGTACAAGAAGACGGTGTAAGGATGACCTCTAGTTACCTCTGGTAGGGACGATCCAGGACCAGTCTTGGCCGTCTTGGCGAGGACGCCAGTCCCTTATAAGGGGGGAGAATGTAAAGTCCCACATCGGTAAAATAAGAGAATGCTCACCCCCATATAAGTGTGAGACATAAAGGTCTTGTCAACTCGGGTTAGCCCTTTTAGCCCAAGCGAGGACGGCGGTCTAAGCAGTTGACCGGACATTTATGACTCATTTAGCGCTACCAGACCCGGGGTCTGAGGGCGTTACAAATTCACATACATGCAATCTTTTCCACGAATGTATAATCACAGAACTGACTAAGGACTCTGAAACGAGGTTTCCGGCCAGGAAACATACGGTGCCAACTCCAACGAGCTTCTTTGTGAAAAAGTCACGAGATAGGTGATGATTCAAATGCAAACTCGTGGTTTTGTACAAGGAGTCGAGGAGGTTACCTTGTTTTGATAAGACTTTGATGTTGAGTTGAGAACAAGACCGTCCGTGTACGAGAGCTGAGAGATTTTTGCTGAGAAACGCTGAGGGTGGCCTGGAGGGGAAGAGTCCTTCCTGCGGCCGCCGCGAATTCTGTAAACCGTGGATGAGCCGTACCCGGAAGCAGGTTGAAAACCTTCTTTTTCCCGATAACGGAGCCAACTGATAACGTCTAAATTATCTGAGGTTGTCGTGGTGGTGCAATGATGGATATCTGGCTGTTATAGTGGTGATAATGTTGGTTGCTCACGGTGGAGCCGTGTACGAGTTAGTTGACAGATGTGGTGGTGCCGTACAATTGAGCAGAGAGTGGGTGAATTTGGCTTAGGCTTGGATTTTTTTATATATATATTTGCTATAAAATAATAAATGATCATTTTTGATAAAAGGATATTTATCTTAAAAAAAAGATAATATAAACATTTTTTTCGTACTGGTATGGAATTATGGATAAAGAATTCAGTTAAGAAGCAGGTGAGTGGCTTTGTAAAGGGAAAAACAAAATTACAAAAATGGCGTCACCACCACTATACTCGCTTGGTAAGTCAGTCCAACATCGGTTGCCTCCGCCGTTTTTCCTCCATAATTGCTCATCCTTAAGCAGGTACTTGATCTATTGTCATTGATTGTGGTGCATACATTTTCTTTAGCTACTTTTTTTTTTTTTTTTTTTTTTTTTTTATTTTTTTTTTTAGTAATCTCATGTTGATTGTGGTGCATACATTTTCTTTAGCTGTTTTTTCACTTTTAGTAATCTCATGTTGTAGTTTGGCGCAATATTTACTTGTTTTTTCCCATCCAATTGTCTGTTTTTTAATAGCAGAAAATTACCAGTCAGAATATTGTCTATGGCAACTCAAGCTTCAATGCCTCTTCCTCCTTTGCCCGAAGAACGGATTATTGTTCGTTTTCTTCTCTTTTCTTCGGCTTAATTTCTGTCTCTTATGCTTTATTATTATTATTTTTTGATACACGGAGTTATTTTAGTTGATCGACGCGTTTTTTTGGTTCAATTTTGTGTCAATTGATATTGGGTCGGGTGTTTGCAGCTTGGTTGTGGAACAGTAGCAGTGGACTATCTAGCTGCCGTGGCTTCTTATCCGAAACCTGATGACAAAATCCGTTGCACCAGCGCTAAGGTTTATGATTTTAGCTATTAATGCTACAGTGCCCTGCTTTCTCTCGTAAGCTTTTGTAAGAATTTTGTGTATATGGCTTGTGTTTAATTAGGTGCAAGGAGGAGGAAATGCTGGCAATGCTTTGACGTGTGTTGCTCGCTTGGGTCTCAGGCCACGATTGATTTCAAAGGTTTGTTCTTTTACTTCCCAAATCTGCATTTGCCTGGATAGACATGCAAAATTTCATTCACATGATTGACTTTAGCTTCGTGGAGCATATAAGTTATAACCACATCAATTAGTCAATTTTCTTTTCCATTTGTTTGCTTGTTTGGTTCAAAGGTGGAAATACCACCTTGTAAATGTTACTAGTGCCGGGTTTGCCGTGCAATGCACGGCATGCCCGTTACAGCTAGTTAACTGCACCTATATTTAGAGGAACATATGGAGACAAAGCATAACTGAAGGAGAGGATAGATTTAAGTTCAACACATAATAAAGCATACACTCAGGTGCTGAGGACTGTATCAATTAGAAAAAAGGCCATGCACTAACCCATACACCGACGGAGGAGAGAGTACAAAACCATGGTTACTCTTGTACAGTATTGCTCTTTGTATTTGATATTGGTTATTGACCCGAGCTGATCCATGTTTTGATATTCCGGTTTCACACTTCGAACATGCACGATAACCTAATAGAGAGTCCCAAGGTCTGGATCTATTGAGACATTTAATTGAACTCTGTTCTGTGATTAGATCATCACAAAATCAGAAAAAGCACTATCAATGTTGCTTACAATCTTGTGTTTCACTTCACCACTCACATTACATTGATCAGAGAAAAAGGAGGAAAACTGGACATCAGAAAAGTAAAACAATAATCAAGTAATTAACTATGCTCTTAAAGGTAGAAAAAGAGGTCAGGTAAAATTTTGGATATTTGATATAAGAGCAAAAACAACATTTCGTGTCTTGAGAACGAGGATCATGTTTATCAATAAGCTCAAAGAGTCTAAGATAAAAAGGCAAATCATGATCATACAAATTGATCTCATCAGACCGCTTTGGGAAACTGTATGCGCCTAATGTTACCACATCTCAATCTCAGCTACATGCCACTAAACATGTTATCAGCTCATCCAAAGCTAAACTTCTCATATTGAGTATAATACTAAACAATTACTGAAATTAAATTGTAACAATTGACAATGTAAATTATTTTTATTGAGTAGGTTGCTAGCGATTCTCAGGGAAAAGGTATACTTGAGGAGCTTGAAGGTGATGGCGTTGATACCTCTTTTCTTGTGGTATGTGGACTATTTGGAGTTACTGGTTCTTCAACTTATTCATATGTAAATAAATTATGTCAATGTTTTCAACCAGCATAATGCCAGTATTTTTTTACTTAGCTTTGCTTCAGCTGCTCATTTGCCATGGAAAATTCTTCAAAATTTGCGTGCTTGTAGTACTCTTCTTATCTCCTAAAATAATATTTGGTCACTTACCTTTCCAACTAAAGTTCTAAAAATAAGATACTAAAAAAGAACTTTCTGGTATTGTCCCTGAAAATTATTTTTCTCAATGAGTCATAGAATAGTTGAAAGGTGCTAAGAAGCCGTCAACAGTTTATTGAGGGGATCCATGGTCAGTTATACTTTTAACTTTTTTGGTTAGCAATGTCCAGTATAGTTTATATTTGGTTCATATCATCTTATTCCGCCTTTAATTTTCTCAGGTATCTGAGGGTGGAAATTCGCCTTTCACCTATGTCATTGTTGACAGTGAAACGTAAGTTGGTATTTCATGAGTGAGTGTGACCCAAGGAACAATTTCTTTTTATGATCTCTTTGTAAGTTTTTTTTCTTGGGGAGAGGGGAGGATTTGTAAAGAAATTGTGAGGGTTAGGAGTGATGGGCATAGGGAATCGAATCCCTGGTCTTCCTATCCATATTATGTTGATTGCACTCCCTCTTTGCTGTGCGCATCATCTTCTATATTTGCATTTCTTCCTTGCATAAGTGCACAAATTCAGTGTACATTTCCATGTGTGTGTGTTCGTTAATACATTCCTGTATGATTTCATCAAATACAGGTGCGTAGTAAGTGGTAAATTATTCCTTTCCGATTGGCTGTTCTCTGTTTCCAGGTCTTTATTGTTATTTATATTAGACTGGAGTACTGGACACAAGAATTGGCTATAGGCTCACTTACTCTACTGATCATGTTTATTCTTGTTCTACTTAACAAAGCGGGTTACTTGTACGAAATTTTCAGGAAAACCCGAACTTGTATTCATACGCCAGGATACCCGCCTATGATACCTGATGATCTTTCCAATTCAAAGTTGGCATCTGCCATGGATGGAACAAGACTTGTCTATTTAGATGGAAGATTACACGAAACTGCTTCACTTGTTGCTCAGGAGGTGACTTCTGTGGAATTTTGTCTTGCTGTAAAATTTCAATAGCAGGTGGAACAACAGTAAGCTTTCTGATTTTCCAGAGCAGGCAACTCGCCGTGGAATACCTATTTTGATTGACGCAGAAAGAAAAAGAGAAGGGCTGGATGATCTCTTGAGTTTCTCAAGTTATGTTGTATGCTCGGCAAAATTTCCACAGGCAAGCTCAATTTTTGAAGATGCTTTCTTTTCCTATTTGCATTTTCATTATATTTAAAGTAATATTTTGTAGCATATCAATTCCAGATATCTATTCTTTTAGCTTTCCAGTACTCTATAATGGAACCGGTGGTTTCTTTTAATCAACAATGCTGGCCGCATGTGAGCTTTTCATGCCAAAAAGTGGCATTTTTTGCCACCCTTGCCTGTTCACCTGTTTGTTCCATTGGAATCATTATTTCACATCGTTTTCAACTAATTATAATTTAATTTATTTTTTTATAGTGTTGCATTTTATCCTGGACTATATATAACTTAGCTGCTTCTATATTATGTACAACAGGATTGGACTGAGGCCCCATCTATCCCAAGTGCACTGGTTTCAATGCTTTTAAAGTTGAAAGCTGTCAAATTTGTTATTGTCACGTTGGGTGAGGATGGATGTATAATGATTCAGAGGGCCATCCACGGTATGCACGATTTGTGATACTTGGTGGCATAAGTAATAGTTGTCTTATCTCCATTACAGTTATTTATGAAGCAATGTCTCTATAGTTGCTTTGACATATCTCAATATTCTGGTTTGCTGCAAAACTATTCTGGCAGAGACTGTCGCACCTGAAGTAGACGTAGACGAGCTTTTACAGGACTTGATGCAGCAGAAGGATAACAACAACATCAAACCGACATGCATTTCATCGGTAATTTTGACTCACCCTCAGAGAGCTTTCTGTTCTTTTGTTGAATACGGTGATGTAAGCCTAGTAATTCTGGATCTTACATTAAGCTTTAATGGTAATCACTGGCCATAGTAAATGCTAACTTGGTTTGCCCTTTAATAGTTCATGCAACATTTAGTACATTTTTCACGTTATAGTCTTGTGATGTTTGGCTGCACTTGCGGTCACAATGCATTTAATTTATTGTAGACATCACATGTAAATTCATCGTGAACCAGTTACATGGAATTATGTTCATGGGCATTGTTTGTATCTTCCTCCTCCTAGGGTGCATTAAATTTATCTGCAAAGGGGATAGGGGAAGTGAATGGCCGACTATTTGTCGGAACAACTGAGAAGATTCCACCTGCAGAACTGGTCGATACAACTGGTGCCGGTGATGCTTTTATCGGGGCCATTCTTTATGGTATGAAACATGAATCTTTACTTATTTTGCACCAAGGTTGATTAGGTTTTTTCTCTCTCTCTCTCTCTCTCTCGGTTACACGATTGCCTGAGTTTTGATTTGACACCAAAGAAATGTTCCTTGCCCTCTCTACTCTTCTACTATGGTTTTACTTGGATTTCCATGCACTACGGTTTTGCTTGTATATTTCTCATGGAATACCAACTTGTTAGTAATTGTTTTTTGTCGCGACTTACTTTGTAGCAATCTGTGCTGAAATGCCACCAGAAGTGATGTTGCCATTTGCTGCTCAAGTGGTAAGCACATATTTATTTCCCCCTGTTATTGATATGACGAAGTTGTATACGAAGATTATAATAAGGTTCTGTTTGGGTTGATGAAATGAAACCATTTTCAAATGCAGGCTGCAATAGGATGTAGATCATTGGGTGCCAGAACTGGCCTGCCACATCAAACAGACTCTCGTTTGGCTTCTTTCTTAGTGTCAAGGTTCCAAGAAGCAGCCACATTGTGATTTGTAGTGTCTTTTGGGTTATATGTTCTTTTGGACTGAGCAAGAAATGAGCTCCTTGATGAATATTATATGTATGTATATGCATGCTGTGGGAAATATCTCACTTGTGTGCAAAATAGGTCAGGAAAAGCTTTTCTCATAAAACTCTATATGTTAAAATTCAATCAAAAATGAGAAAAATGATCGGCCTTTTCTAAGTGTCCAATCTTACCGGCAGTGTAGCGGGTCAATTGTAGCCTAGAATTAGTGAGTCAAAGTCGTATCCCACAGGGAATCTGGTCGAGTACCAAAGTTGATCTTGTTCCTAGTTTAGGCCAACACGACTACTGAACATTGTGATTTGTTAGATCACCGGTTCTAACACTAAATATACACAAAATAAAAGAGTTTAAAACTATATAAAAGAGATAGCCGAGCTATGATCCAACCCACTACTTTCTAGCTCTAACTCGTTTCTGGAAGTGTTTCGACAATCTCTAATGTTCTCGGCATCGTTGAAGGGTGTCGTCTCCTATTTCCGAGAATAGACATTATTTCAATAATCTACCCTCCTATGTCAGGTTCAACAGTCCGCTAACCGGATTTAACTGACCTAACACGGTCTACGATTACTGAAACGCTCGACAAGTCGATACAAAGCTCACATACGAAACCGAATCTGAACAACTCAGTCGGTTTTACAGGGTGATCCTAGAACCCTGATTCCCGTATCCTCTCGCAAAATACATATGTAAAGACGATACGTGTGATACGATTATCAAATGACCAATTTAACAAACGTGGTTAAGAATAAGTTCTAGAACTACGGTAACATCGAGAATCAACAATCAAACATCAAGAACACCACATGAACAAGCTAGGATTCGATTTCATAGACTATCACATAACTCGACTATCGGGCAATTAGCTACTCATTCTAACTACAAAATACATGAAATCAACAATAAAATTAACAAACATCAAGATTGGAAGCAACAAATAGAGATTAAGGAAATTATCGGAAATCGAGATGAAGAACAACGGAAACGAAAACGAAATCCAAACTGAAATTGCAATAGCTAGTAATACGAGCCTTCGGATTACGACAAAATAAATCTAATCTAAGCTAAAACTATGTACAAAGTGTTGGTCCCGAGAGAAGGGTAAAACTATAGTCGAGAGAGGGGGGGGGGGGGGGGTGAATAACGATAGTGGAGTTTCAAAAGCTTTTACTTTTCTTGTATTTAAAAGCTTTTGGGCAGCGGATAAGTCCCTTCTTACTATGTTGTTTCAAAGTAGTTTAGGCAATCACAGATATAGGATATAATATAAGTAATTAAATGAATGTAGTAAAGTAAATTGCTGAAAGTAAATTGACACAAGGCTTATAGTGGTTCAGGGTGGTGTAATCCCTTAATCCACTATTCTCCTGTGATGATTGGAGGAATTCACTATTGTTTTCACGGATACAATAGTACAATTGTCCTTGACTTCACAAGCTTCACGATCTACAAGACTATCACTCCTTGATCGCAATGTGACTTCGGTGACTCGGTCTCTTTCTCTGCTCTTTGGGATCAAATCCTTCAGCAGCTATCACAAACACAACTCCTTCTCAGATGGCTCTGATTCAGTTGCTTGATTGATGTGAATTGAATTCACAACCTTGTTGATCAATCTCAATGCTTGATGTTTGAATTGTAGCTCTCAGTTTTGAGTTGATCACTGGATATTCCTTTTTAAGCATAGATGAAGGCCTTTTTTGATTTGACAGAGTTTCTGCTTGTTGATCGTTTTCTTCTTATCTTTTTTTTTGTCTGTCCGTGTCTTCTATTTATAGCCTTGATAATCCTTGATTTGAATTTCCGTCCGTTGTCTATATTAAAGTGGGGAATAATCCTTGATTTTATTCTTGATTCCCCCTTAATTGTATTCTCCTTGATTTCAGTGATCGGATTTTTCTTCAAACATTTATCAGAAAATCTGCCCTTGATTGATTCTCTATTGATTGTGCATTTAATGCTTGATCTTCTGTATCTTCATCATATTTCAAAATATGATTAAGAGAGGTTTACTTGGCTGTTCTCTGAACGGTCAAGTGACTTAACTGAGTCGGCCGCTTAAATCTTTCTTCACTGCTTTGTCTTTACTTAGCCGATAGTCAGTTTACTTTGCCGATTCACTGTTTCCTTCATTCTATTCAGTTTAAGAGAATCATTGTACTTCACTGATCCTTGATTTGTGTGAGATCAGTGTACACCATATTTAAACATTGAGTTCCATCACTTGAAACATAACTTAGACTTATCCAAGGTCATCACAAACTTCCTTGGTTATAAGTCAGACCATATTGTCTTCATTGCTTCTCTGCTGGTACTTGGTTGGCTTCACTCTGCCGAAAATCTGTTTCACTTTGCCGTCCTACCAACTAGTACAATACTTGTCTGACTTAACTTATACAACATGTCAGACTCTAAGTAAAGACTTATACAGAGAATTCTAACTTATTGCAGGCTTTCTATAACAGCTAGTATGACCATCATCAAAACATAATAAAATGTTCCTAACACAAAGCAATCTAATCTAAGAAAAAGGTGGAAAGGGGCTGAAAAACGCAGAAAATTGATGTTGGGGAAGAAGGGTTTCATATGGGGGGTATTTATAGTGTTAATAGGGTAAAATGGGAAAAACAGCCCGTACGCCATGGCCTGTGATCATAGGCCAGTGGCCTATGAAAGACATCAGATTTTCTGAGCTCCCTGCATCACGTAGGCCGTGGCCTACAGATTATGGGCACCGGCCTATGCATAGAGTCGAAGTAAATCGGCCATAACTTTGTATGTAGAACTCCAAATCCAGTGATTCAAAATGCGTTGGAAAGCTAATGAAATTGTCCACAACTTTCATGAAGATGTACAGCCCAGAAAATGCCCCTAAGGTGGATCAAACTGCAGATAAATAGAAGGTATGGTTGTAGTACCAACGAGGTTTGATCCGTTTGAACGTTTAAGCTTCGGGCACAAGCTCCTATCTGCATAACTCGCATTCCGGCCTTCTAGAACACCTAATACTTGTACAAGATCACAACAAATACCACACATAACCCCTACAGGACACTAGGGTGACCGAGAGTATAGTAAATACACCGAAAAAGACCGAGAATCCCAGACTTTAAGTCCTAGGTCTCGAAATGATAACAAAGGTGTAAATACATCAAAATACAACCAAATGTCTCCGAAAACATATAAAACGAGGTATAAATGTGGTATAATCACATAGTGAATGATAGCCAATTTGACTCTCATCAAAAAACCGTAACAAATGAAACAACAGAGGAAAGGAAAAGCAAACTGCTCTTAACGAAGCAGTTGCTAATTTCATTGAATCAAAAGAAACTTGAGCTTGCAAAAGCTGGAAGTGGTTAATAGTGACTAAAATGTTAGAGAGATTGGGGTTTGGAAAACAACAACAATGTCAAAACCGCAGGAAAACTAAAAAAGCAGAAAATTGGTTAACTTGATATGAACGTAGAATCATGTAAACACTTTCCTACAAAAGTTATATGCCCCTTACTGAATGCCTAGGGTGACACAAATACTTTTGTGAGATAAGACTACGTTTTCCCTTCAAATTTAGGCACAAAAGATGAAGATTACTCTTGGAGATAGTTTAAGGTGTTTTTTTACTTTCAAAGATGAATGTGCTTCTCTTTTCTATATGTTTAAAGCACTCAAAAAGATCTTATATATTGATGGAAAAACCGACCTCTTATGTATGCAACCTTTGGAAATAAGTTATATACATAAAACGATTGAAAAGGACCGAAAAGACACACCATTTCGTAATTTCGGACCGCATCCGTACGGATGAAGTTATCATCCGGACGGATATATCACAGTATCAAAGTTTTCACCGTTTCAGCCTTTCATCCGTACGGATAGATTTTTATCCGTACGGATAGCTATCTGCTTCTCTAAATTCTGAATTTTGGTCCTTTAAGTGGATTTTCAGTCCTTTAAGTGATTTTCCGGAACTATACTTGATCATTCAAATCCGTAAACTCGTAGATACTTATATGAGTGTACACTCCGTACCTCCAAACTCATATTATAGCATTCCGAGTTCACCCATCTTTGTACCAAACCCCGATTACATAAATGAACATGGTAACACTTAAATTACCAACATAAAACAGATTTTATTTCTTAATCATCATAACAGTATTTCTTGTTGATGCTGTCCTATGAGAAACTCCACTTCCTTCAAACTCATATTCATCTTGTGCTAAGTGCTAACTTCACTCCAGCTTCAACTCATCTTGTTGTGTATGTTTTCTTTTCTTCGTCTTATTGTTGGTCAAAGACCACTTTATTTGCCCTTAACCTAGTCATATTCAGATTGATCCACGATTCTCTAAAGGATCGACACTTTGTTCGCTGCGCTACAATGCTAGTATAAGCGACTTACACGCGATCAAGGTTCTTGGTGCCGTTGCTAAGGAATCATTTCAAATTTTGGATATAAATACTGATTTTAGGGTTAAGTTATATGTTCTTTTTTTCTTCTGTTTAGAGTCTTGAGTCGTTCCCGGAAGGTCTGTTGTGTTCGTACCCGGAGCACTTATCATAAGCCAGGCCGCGGCTTGACTGAGAAACCAAAATATCTGGAGTCCTCTCATTTTTCTGCGTTTATCCATGTTTGATAATTAGTAGGTCTCGTTGAAGTTAGGTTACACCCAACTGCGGCGAAGTTCGCATACCGTGTTTTTGTTTTTGTTTTCTGTTGCTGACATATCCAGGAACAACCCAAAAACTTGAAATAGTCAGTTCCACCTTACTTTCTAGTCACTATGAAACCTGTATCAAAGTGTTACTTTCGATGCTAAGCCGATCTCGGTGCTTCTTGGGACATCAAGGGGCAAGTCGGAGCTTGAAAAGAAATGACAAAAGCGAAAAAAGGGAACATGAAGATGCCACAAGAAGTGCCAAAGAAGCAGACTTGGAATATTACCTCCAACAGATGAAAGATATGGCTTTTATATCTATCATTCCCATATCTTCAAATTCTGAGTCTGAGTACTGTCCAAAGTCTAGTCCCTCGAAAGCTGACGATTGTCCGAGTGATAGATCGTCAGAACCTGAGGAACATGAGAAGTTGGGAGACATGTGTTATGTTTTATGCCCGAAATACAATTTGTAATTGTTTAATTTAAATAAATGACAGAATTTATTTCATCTTATTTATTCGTATTTATTGTCAATATTAATACACTACATAAAACCCTAAGTACCTCGTTTATGTAATCACATAACTCACTGTATGACTATACACAAGAGGATTGAGTTAGTGAGACGTACTTAAAATTAACTTAGTTCGTAGCATTTATTAATCTGAGTACGGGTCTCAAAATTAATTTGCTAATAATGCGCCCAGAACATTTTAGGTGTGACAGTCTTATCCGGATTTGTCGGTAATAGGGTACCTAATGGGGCATTTATATATGATGATAATCATATAGAAATTTGGACCGATTTGATTTGAGTTTTCGATATAATTCCGTGATCGAGAAGTCTTATCGAATCACAAAATGATCATATATGGATTAATCTCAATCCTGATGTGATCACAGAAGACTGCTTAGACTAGGGTAGTGTTTGATGTGTTAGTAAGGATCACTTCATAGCATGTGGTCCAACACTTCTCGTTGGCTCTATTCTAAGATGAGTGAGTAGTCTGTGCTATCACACATATGGAATCCATTCCTTCCCTCGGGAAGTAGACAGATAGTTCCCTTATTTGTTGACCCTAGAAACTGATCGATGGGCCCAGTTCATATTACATTAGTTATGAACTAATTGATCACTAGGGGGTTAATGGTAAATAAGGATAATATGTTTCGAGAAGGGTTTACGGAGATATCCCGAATCGAAGTGAACAGTCTATGGAGGATTTATCTGTATGTAATGATTATATCAGTGGACACCTTATAACTCATAGTTGAGTGTAAGTTTATATCTATATTCAGCAGAGTTCAGTTTCGGGTTTATGGTGGTGTAATCCCGGAATTAATGGATTGAATATAATTGTTCGGTCTGACGAATAATTTTATTTAATTTATTGTAGCTACTGAATATGGGTCCATGGTCTCCGACATGGCTTCTAACATAGCATATGTTTTCTCGTCGTTTCACCTCAATTATAATTAAATAGTTAGATTGGACTATTTAATTGATATATGGATTAATTGTTTAGTTGAACTAGATAATTAAATACATGGAAAAGAAATTTTTCGTAGACTCGGCCCAATGTGTCAAAATTTCGTGCGACCTAATATTTTTATTAGGGTGGCCGAAAATTGGTTAAATGATTATTAAGGAATTAGTTTTCTTGGATAATTATTTAATGTGTGATTTATCTTTTATTTGTTAATTGATAATTCATAAAATATTAGATAATATTATTATTTATCTAAATTTGTTTGGGATAATTATTTTATTTATCTTTTATTTGGAATAAGGATTAATCTAATAATTATCTCTTAATTATTAAATCATTGGAAGACAAAGATTACTCTTCTATATAAAGAGAGTTCTCTCAAGCCTTATTGACACAGATTTTTCGGCTATAGTTCTTTGGCTTTGAGTTTTAGAAAACTTCGGGTTTTCTAAGGTAGGTATATCAAGGAGGTCCGACGACTTGAAACACCATCCACTTGGTGTTGCTTGGAGATACACGTTGGAAGACGGTGGCATCTCATTGGATCGAGTAGCTTGGATTAGAGATTATTCTTGACGTTTATACACCATAAAATGGTAAGCAATCTAAACCCCTTGTAGGTTTAGATCTATTATTTTATGTATTTTGGTTGATTAGATCTAGATCTTGATATACCCGGATTGGAATGGGGCCCTGTTCAACCATATTGGGCCTATAATCTTGGCCCATCAACATAGATAATGGGCTTCTGCGCCCGCTGGCCGCTGCCCCCAAGCTTCTTCTAACCGCTAGCTACAAGCCAAATCGTGTCCGCCAACAGTAAGCCGGACTCATTCTCTCCATGTGATTCTAGCTAATATACTCAAGGCACAGACGAGTCCGCTGTTCGACCATTCTTCTCGCTGCTCGCTGCTCGCCATTTTTGTCCGGTGGCCAATCCGGTGGCAACACTTACACTGGTGGCTAAGACACTTGTATTGCATGCATGTTTAACTTATTTGTGTACTCTTAGTTGTCTTATCGGTGAACAGTGAACCGACTTACCTTTTTTTTAGCCTATATATATAGGATCACATTGTAATAGAAGGGGGATCCATCTCTCCCTCAAAAACTTTAAGCTATTAATCTAATACAACCAGAAACTCTGCCAATTTGTCGACTGATCTACTTGTTCTACACAAACACTTAAACCGCCACCACACTTCTTGATCACCACCGTGTCCTCACCGTTTAAATCATTCATCACAGCCCTATATCCTCAAGATAGACACTGTTACCGCAAATCTGGTGTTCAACGCAACATCAGTTGGCTCCGTTACCGGGAAACTCATCATCATTCAGCTTTTGGAGATCACTCACTCCACCACAAGGACGATTTCACGGTGTCTCAGGCGAGGAGGATCATTATCATCAGTCTGTCGGTAACTAAAGCTTTGATCTTTTTGATAAAACAACCCAGAAATCGATGCTCTCCTCATCTCAACGACTTACACAGAAGAGATCACCAACTTCATCGCATACTCACGCTTGAGTCCATCTTTAAATATCCAGGTTGGTTTATACACTCTCTTTGACGGTTTCATATCTTCAAGTAAAGAAAGTTTGGTCATTTTCGCTATAAGCCGCCAGGAAAACGCAAACACTTTTTACCTTGATATACTGAACCAGAAATACCCACAAAAATCATAAGTAATGGCTGGCGGGAAAAACTTGAACCCAGCAACACCGACTAAGCCAGTCAATCAGCGCCCGACACGTGGAGCGAGCACGCTGCGTGGAGAGGCTAGCCGAAGGGTTATGTCAGATGGGGCAGACGTCAACCCTGCCCTCACGACCGACATGCGAGCATATATACGGGAAAGAACTAAAGCCCACGAAATACATGAGGAGGCGGTGAGGAAAAACAAAGGAAAAGGAATCGCTGGGACATCTAACCCAAATAACGAACACGAGGCTATTACGGCGGGGAAGCTCCCCCACAAGCAAGATGCATATAGAATAGCTCTACAGCACACATGGAATACGTAGAGGAAATGCGAACCGGAAATGCATTACTAATTTTGAAGGATTACCACCCCAACCCTATCCGCAAATTCAACCCTCCTCAACCCACACAAACAGCTAGCTACAACCAACTTTCATTCCTCCAAAAACCGTTCAATCTCAACGATCGAAATGGAAGAAAGCACCCATGCGACCTCACATCCAAGGGGAGACGGGGAGATCGCCTTTTGGTCGGTTGGGGCCCGTGGTCGACGACCGCGGTGCAGCCCCGGGGCGACCAAAGAATCCTAGACAGTCCGCACTCGCACGGAGGACATGGGGACTCACAAGATCGGGGAGGACATATGGCGTTCCCGCCAATTCCCCAAACTCGGTAGAAATGGGCATCATGAAAAAACGAGATAGAGGAGAGCTGAGAAGGGTACAAAGAGTGTTAAGGTGGTTCCGACATGGGGAACGAGTGTGCTCCATCCAAGTATATTGAAAGCCGCACCAAGAGGGGGACTCACTACCCCAATTTCATTAACTACCATGGAGCCACGGATCCACCGGACCGGGTCGTCGCCTTTCCAAAGCGAGAATCGGTTTATGTACCTCTAGCGACGAGGCTTGGTGTATAGCATTTGTGGGATCAATGCAAGATAGGGCGGCATCTTGGATCCGCAGTCTTCCTCCCGGATCGATATTATCATGGGATGATCTGATCAACAAATTTATAGCCGAATTTAGGTCGGTGGGAGGACCTAAAAAGACACACATTGACCGCATGAGGTCCGACAAGGCGACAACGAAGCCACCCGCGGCCTATTATGAGCGGTTTTATAAAGTGTATGAGCTAACCAGGGGCATAGCAGATAACGTTGTCATGACTAGCTTCGAAACAGGGTTGAAGCCGGGGTATTTGAAATCTTATTTCGCTTTGTCGCCATCAGCGAACCTACAAGAGATGTTGAGCTCAACTAGGAAGTACATTGCAACCGCGGGAAACAAAGGAGTGCCTTCGTCCAAAGAAAGGCAAACGAGAGGGCCGAGCGTAGCCCGCCAAGAGATACCCGCCGTGGGGCAGATCGGGAAATCAAGAAACCTGAAAGATTTAAGGAAGAGCACTTCACGCCGCTCAGAATTTCCTATTCTCAGGTATTAAATGAAATAAGGGACGAAATACCTGAACCATACCCGATGGTCCCTGACACACGTCGCGATGCATCTAAATATTGCGGCTATCACAGAGATAAGGGTCACACTACTGACGAGTGCATTCAGTTTAAGCGAGCAATAGAAAAATTACTTGCCCGCGGACACCATGATCATCTCAAACTAGATGCTAGTGGTCCGGACAGGAGGAATCAGCAAGCTCGCCAGTTCGACAGAAGCATCAGAATGATAACTGAGCCTCCTCCCAGCAACAATCAGATTAAGAATCGCATCGGCTCCATTAACAAACATGTGGAGAAGCCTATAGTTTTGCGAGGAAATGAGCAACCTCTGGCCTTTACTCGAAGTGAGCTAGTGACTCCGATCAACACAGAGGACATGTGCTTATGCATTTCAGTGGTCGTCAATCGGGCCTGTGTCAACAGAGTAATGGTGGATACAGGAGCTTGCCGCGACATTTTGTACTACAACTGCTTTAAAGAATTGGGGTTCAGCGATTCCAATTTGAGGCCGCACAATGGCACCCTTGAAGGATTTACGAACCACAAAATACAAGTCAAGGGGGCCATCGACTTGGATGTACAGATGGGAGATTATGCGCCATTTCGCACAGAAAAGGTGATGTTTTTAGTAGTTGATCTTCAGTCCAATTATAACATGATAATTGAGACACCCGCTCTGAAACAATTTCAAATGGTAACTTCCATTCCGCATCAGAGGGCTAAGTTTTATGTTGGGGACGGGATCGGAAAGTCGATCGGCGAGCTCGCAACGATCGTCCTAACATACATACACGAGATGAGAACCGGAAACAAGAAAGCACGAATCGAGCAACCCCCGCACATGGAAAACATTGACATGATCGTGGTCGCCGTCCAACGACGTACGCCGTTAAAGTGGAATGCGAAACATTGCAAGTCAGAGATGAACCTGATTTTACAGCAGAGGATGAGTTAATAGAGGTGATCATCAACGATAAATATCCTGATCAGAAAGTTAAAATTGGAGCTCGGCTGAGTTCTTGTGAAAGATAAAAGTTGGTAAAATTACTCAAAAATAATTTGAGCGCTTTTGCTTGGGAAGTCACGGACATGAGAGGGGTCGAGGCAGACGTCGCCCTCCATCGCCTTAACGTCGACTCCACCTTCAAGCCGATACAACAACGAGCACGCCAGTTTTCAGCTGAAAAGGAATCGGCGGTAAAAGTCGAGGTTGAAAAGCTCTTGCTGTGCGGGGATAATAAAAGAGCTCGCCTACCCATCTTGGCTAGCAAATGTGGTTATGGTAAAAAAGCACAATGGCAAGTGGAGAATGTGCGTCGACTTCACGGATATCAATAAAGCTTGCCCCAAAGATCCTTATCGCCTTCCACGAATTGATCGGTTAGTAGACTCTATCTCGGCGGCTTTGAAGTATTAAGTTTCTTGGATGCATATTCGGATATCATCAAGTACGAATGGCCGAGTCCGACAAGGAGAAAACGGCTTTCGAGCCGCGCTGGAGGGTTATATTATTATGAGATGATGCCATTCGGGCTAAAGAATGCGGGGTCGACTTATCAACGAATGGTTAACAAGGTCTTCAGCTCGCAGATAGGAAGAAACATGGAGGCTTACATTGATGATATGGTAGTCAAATCCGCTGAGAGCGGCCACACTGTTGACCTTCAAGAAACCTTCGACAACGTTCGAAAACACTCAATGAAACTCAATCCAGCCAAATGTACTTTTGGTGTTCGAGCGAGCAAATTTCTCGGGGTTCATGGTTAGTCGTCGGGGCATCGAGGCTAATCCGAGAAAAGATTCAGCCCTAATCGACATGCAAGAACCTACAACTATCAAAGAGGTTCGAGGCTTAACGGCCGCATCATCGCGTTAGGTCGGTTCATATCAAAGTCGGCGGAGAAGTGTCTTCCTTTCTTCAAGATTCTCGAGGCGACAAAACTTTCTCATAGAGCGCGAGTGTTCGCAGGGCGTTCCAAGCTCTGAAGGAATATTTAGGGAAACCACCTCTTTTGGTTAGCCCTGTAGAGGGAGACATTTTGTTCTTGTACTTGGCGGCTTCAGATCGGGTTGTTGCCGCCGTTCTTGTCAAGGAGGCCGGAACCCTCCAAAATCCCGTCTATTATGTAAGCAAGGCTCTCAGTCCGGTGGAGAGTCGCTATTTTAATATTGAAAAATTAGCCTACTCGCTTGTTGTAGCTGCCCGCAAACTCAGGGCTTACTTTACTTCGCATACAATAATTGTGTTAACGGATAGTCCAATGCGTCGATATTGCACAAGCCGGATCTCTCGGGTCGACTTCTCGGATGGGCTATTGAAGTTACCGAATTCGACATACAATATCAACCTAGAAAAGCTATCAAGGTTCAAGCATTACCGGATTTTATTGTAGAGACAAGTTTCGGCTCGCCACAACCAGATTCGCCATTATCTCGGGAGCCCGCCGCGGCCGGGGAATAAGCCCAATCAATGCCGGCATTTATATGTGGATGGGGCATCTAATCGAAATGGTTGTGGGGCCGGAGTAATCTTGATGGAGCCCGGAACAACGGAAGAAATCGAAAAAGCTTTGAGATTCGAATTTCCGGCCACGAATAATCAAGCCGAGTATGAAGCAGTAATTGCCGGGCTCAAATTAGCCAAAGAGTTAAACGTGGAGAATGTTGAAATCTTTTGTGATTCCCAACTCATCGTCAACCAAATCTCAGGGGATTATGACACGCACTGTGGTATTCTCGAGAAATATGGTGAAATTGTTCGACGACTAAAAAACAACTTTAACTATTGCGAGTTCATCAGAATTCGAAGAGAGGACAACGAGCGAGCAGACTATCTCTCCAAGCTATCACTCAAAGAGGAAATTGCAGATCCCTCGATAATGATTGAGTATCTAGCCGTACCCACTATTGAGGAAACACAAATCATGGAAATTGACACACCAAAGACCAACTACATGTTGGATTGATGAGGTTCAAGCTTACATAGAAACGAGCATACTACCGAGAGGGCGGACAAAGTTCGTGCTCTTAAGAAAAGAGCGGCCAGGTATATTATAAACAATGGAATACTCTACAGAAGGTCCGCAACTAGGCCTCTTTTACGATGTGTTCGAGAGGAGGAGAGCAAAACAATCCTTATCGAACTTCACCAAGGAGTGTGTGGGGGCCACCCCGCTAGCCGTTCCTTGGCACAGAAGGTCATAACCGCAGGGTATTATTGGCCAACCATTCTTAAAGACTCAGAAAGAGAATGTCCAGAGTGTCAAAAACACTCAGACATTCCCCGGATACCATCTGTCGAACAGAGCATCGTGACCGCATCCTGGCCTTCGACATGTGGGGACTCGATCTTATCGGACCTTTTCCACCGGGAAGAGGCGGATGCAAAGTTATCATAGTAGCCGTGGATTATTTTACAAAGTGGATTGAAGCAAAGCCTATGGTCAAGATAACCGCAAAAGCGGCGGGTTATTTCTTACACGATCAAATTTTTTCACGTTTTGGCGTCCCGCGGGCGTAGTATCGGACCACGGCCCACAATTTAGGAAGGACTTCTCAAATCTTTGCGACGAATTCAAAGTTAAACACTGGCAGTCATCAGTAGCTTATCCTCAAGGAAACGGCCAAGCTGAGGCCGGCAACAAACAAATAATCAAAATGTTGAAGAAGAGCGTGGACGACAAAGTAAAAGCAGGAGGGTGGGTGGATGAGTTACCCAATATACTTTGGGCACTCCGGACCACTATCAAAACACCCACAGGAGAAACTCCTTTTGCTCTTACTTATGGATCAGAGGCCATGACTCCAGTTGAAATGGCTCTACCCAACATCAAGGTCGCTTTGTATAACCCGGCGGATAATCTTTTAAATAGACAAATCGACTTGGATCTATTGGAGGAAAAGAGACTAACGACATACCATCGACTCGCGAACTACAAGCAAATCGCTAAACAAAAACATGACATGCGAATCCGCAACCACTCATTTAAAATCGGGGATTTTGTTCTCCGAAACAGAAAGGCCACGGGTATGGAGCCCAATAAAGGAAGCTAACAAACAAATTGGGAAGGCCCTTATCAAGTCGCAAGGAGATCAAAAAAGGGACTTATGTTCTCGAAATCATCAAGGCTACGAACTCAATAGACCTTGGCATGCGGACAACCTCAAAAGGTACTACATGTAATAAATCGGTTAGGGTTATGGCTATCCTCTCGTTTACAACGTGAGTGGTTAAGCTTTCTTATTTTGCTTGTAATCTTTACTCATCTAGCGGGATGAGTCGAAATTAATAAAGCCCGATTTTACATTCTCTTTTTTATATGCAAATTATTACAAGAATGCACGGGTAAGAAAGAATTGCGCTCGAAAAATTTTCAACAAAACTTCGGCTGGACTTCAGAGTTGTTGAAATAGGGGCAATATTTGGGAAAATTTAACGCGGCAACCTTTCCCTAGCGAACAAGTTATTTCAGATAAGATTCAAGAGGGGCATATCTCATACAGGAGTCCGCACAAGATCGACCTAGAATCTTATCTAAAAGAAGGGGGACATATGTTATTATCATCGGACTCAATTTAGACAATAAATTCGAGCAAAAAGCAAGCATACGTAAAAAATTATAAGCTGGACAAAGTACATACTAGCTATTACAGAGACAAATGTGCGGACAAAAGTGCGAAAAAGGAAAAGAGTTATACATATGCGAACACAGAATAATGTTTTACAAAACAGAGCCAGAAATCTAAGAACCCTCGGGCCGCATCTCTTCATTATGGACGTTCTCTTCGCGGAGAGAATGGTGCAAAGATCGTCGATCGCATTGGTCTCCGACTCGCAGGCTCGTCGACTTCTCACCAGGCTGCTCGACCTCGCCTTCTTCGGCGGCTCTCTCTCGCCTGCGTGGCCAAGCGAACACGCTCCCTCGCATTTGCTTCAATTACGGCGGGGCCACCCAATCGGGATCACACTCGGGAACATAGCGGCCGAAGCTCAATATCGAAAAGGGTATGCGATCATGAAACTCTCTTAGATAATCGAGAGAAGGGATGGGTGAGAATCCACTCCTCTAAGACATCA
Organism: Gentiana straminea; assembly: GCA_036785695.1. Taxonomy (NCBI): domain Eukaryota; kingdom Viridiplantae; phylum Streptophyta; class Magnoliopsida; order Gentianales; family Gentianaceae; genus Gentiana; species Gentiana straminea. Next base: position 8,465,188 of record JAVUPR010000114.1, read on the forward strand.
AGATCGGGGGTACCACCGTCGCGAGCCGAGAACACACCTCGCGATAAAACCCTTGGTCGTATCCCATCATAAAGCCATCATCATTAGCGGCCCTGATCTGACCTTCAACACTTGAGCCCAGATCCTTAAGTTGTTTCCGCAGGTCCACACACACTGCTTGCTCGGCCTCCCAATGAGCTTGAGCCTCCGATACTTTCTGCTTCATTTCCTCCATAGTTTGATCAACGGACTTGCTCTGCTCAATAAGTTTTGCATTAATCTGGTTAGCCTCAGCAAGCTGTGCTCTCAGCTTCTCATTCTCCGCCTCGCAGCGGTTAATCGCCCACGAAGACCGGCGTACACCGCATTTGCGGCACCAAGGGCTTTCGGGTTTCGACCGGCTCTTTTCGACATCGGCACTGCGAGCTATGGTGTTTCTATAATCATTGACGAACTGTGCCAAGCCAGTGCCAACCTAAGGGAAGAAAAATAAACAGCGGAGTCAATATTGACATGAGAAAAACGACAATAAAAAGAATGAAAAACAAAAACAAGAAAGGAGGTTTACCATGCTCACCGTGGCGCCATATAAGCCCCACAAATCTTCAATATTCCCAAGAAAGGCACGGCGGGGATCAGTCTGATCCGCCAAAACAACCCTGTCCGCTATCCCACGGCCTATCTCCAGCTGGATATCACTAGGGATGCCCCATCTAAAATGTCTCAACGGGGGCATATCAGCGATACCCTTTGAGATTGTCCGCGCCTTGGGAAGGTCGAGAGGTTGTTGCCGCATGAACTCTTTATCCAACCAGGCGGCGGGACAACCTCTAGGCCCAATAGGAACTCCAGCAAAAGGCACCACTATCTTTGTGCCCGTAGATGCCACCTCATCAGCCACAGGTTTGCCTTGATCAGCAACCTTTTCTTTACCTTTATCAGATCGGGGTTTTTTAAGAGGAGGGACCTCCTGCCCGCCGCTATCATCTCCCTCGGGCTCAATCTCTTCAACAGCAGCCCTCTTCTTCTTATCACCAACAGGCGGCTTTATCAGAGTGGTCTGCTTCATAGTTTTGCCCGCCGCGGCTTTCTCTACTACTGGCGGCTGTGATGCTTTCACGACCTTAGACCCAGAAGCTCCGGCCGCCGATGTCTGTAAATCGACCATGGGAAGGGATGTTTTGATCCCCTTTAGCTCAGCGGCCCTCTGCACCTCGTCGACGGTCTTTTTCTTCGTCAGCTGGCTGCGTCGAACTAATCTATCCATAGTACCTGCGAAGAACAAATGTTTGTTAGCGACAAGAAGATATGAAAAGAAACATGCTATGTAAAAATACAAAAGTCCTACTCGGTGCTCGCATATTAGGATAACCGCCGCGATTTCACATTGAGAAGGCATGAACCTGCCATGATGACACTCGCCATACCAGTCGGGATGAGTCGGCAACGGGTTGACTACAACTAAGGGTTGGCCGACACCGGCTCCAGAAAGTCCGGCCTGTCTAAGGTAGGGCTGGCCGACGTCCAACAACAACCTCCAGTTAAATGCTCGGGCTTGAGGTTCACCTTTGCGGGTGTAGCCCAGATCACCTTTTAGCTCGGATATGAAGGTGTCGTCATCAAACTGAGTCTTTATTTTTACCAAGTGTTCGGTTTTAACCGAGTTCACCGGCAACTTCGGAAACGGCCATCCCACCCGGGATTCTACCTTCATACATCTCTTATCCCAGTCCGCTACCTTGTCTGGAAGATCGAACAATAAACGGGGCCTCCCATGGCTAGATCTACTTCGCGGCTGAATTTGACCGGCCCCGCCTTTCCGGGAGAAACTATAAAAGTATAAGAGCACTGGCATCGACGGCTCGCGTCCGCTCAACCTACTGATTATGATAAACGACATGACCACGCGAACAACCCCAAGGCTAAGGTCGCAGGGCATCACCTGCAGCTCCTCCATGAAATTAACAAAAAATGGGTCAAAGGGAGGTCTGAGCCCGGCCGCGAGATGGTCATAATGCAACCACAGGTAGTCTTGATGTTCCCGGCCACAAACCCACGACACATTGGTCGCACCCATGCTGGCAAAACGATAGTCCGCTGGTATATCGTATGCTGATAACGCCGAGGTATAATCTTCTCGATCCTTGAACTCTTTCCATCGAGATATAAGATCGCTGTCTGCACGCTTTTGTTCTGCGAGTTCGCTCTCGACGTCATCGGACCTTTTCCTAGGAGCCCTTTTCCTTTTTACGGGCTCAGGGACAGTTGCGGCCTTCCTCTTGGACACAACAACCTTTGGAGATTTCCTTGGTTTCTCCGAGGGATCAACGGCTTCCACGGCTTCCTTGAGCTTGCCGCTACGTTTGGCGGCTCCAATATTCATAGCTGTTTCCATTCTGGTTAGTAGCCCGCTCAGTGCCATCTGGTCGTCATCTTCGACCTCGACCTCAGCATCGCCCTCATCACCAACGGATACGTCCAGGTTAGATTCTATGGTAATGAGTCCAGGGTTTGGATTTTCATCCAACTCTTCCTCATCGCCGCTAGAGGAAGCGTCCTCCATACTTACCTCCTCTGATCCATAACCCGCCGCGGCCCTGGCCTCTTCGTCTGATTGAGTATGCTCTGATGACATTCTGGAAAAGAAAAAGGGCAAGGTGGATTAGATTATCACCCGGACATGGAAATTGGGCCGGGGTGAAGCAATCACACCCCGACACCTAGCCCTTCCATCTTCCTTAAACAAACAAAAGCCCAGAAAAACCCCCAAAACACAATTCAATTTTACAAAAAACTACCCAGAAAAACCCTAAATACCTCACACATTCAAAGGCGCAAACACAAATACTCTAGCATTGGCAAAAACCCGCAATCAAAGTACATGCATACAAGGTTATTTCTGGGAAAAAGAGGCTGAAATCACAAAAAGGCATGAACGACTGGGCTCATGGCATTCATCAAAGGAAAAACAATATAAATTACAGAGACACAGATCAAGGCATTGTAATCTTCCAACCAGAAATAGATGACATCATGGCAAAATCGGATAAGAGAGCAAAGGGAAGGTGCAACCTCGTACCTGATTGATAAAGAGAGAGGAAAAGCGTTGATCTTGGACTGAAATAGCGCTTGCCGGAAACCTGCTTGCAATTGCCGGATCTTCTCTTCTTCAGTTGCCGGAAAAATTATCAGAAATGAAAAGAGAGGAAAGTGTAGGAGTTGGGGGTAACTCCTCTATTTATAGAGGGAAAAAAGAGGGGAAACGACGTTTGGGATTCAAAATTCAAACGTAATAATGGTGGGAACGGTTACCGATTTTTCTCCGCCAATCAGAGCAAGAGACGGTTCAGTTCCAACCGCCGTGTCAGAACACGTGACTGATGTGACGTTTCGTGTACCGATACATCCGTTTATATTTGCCAACCGTTCAACTTGTCCGCAGAAGAAGCGCCCTCAGCCCGTAACTATCTCCCAACATTACTCAAGCGACTAACATCACTCAGTGCCCGCTGTGGCTTATTCTGACAAAACACCATTGATGGAACATTATCACCTGACTAAGCCCGACAGAGCGTTGTCGGCAGTTAAGCCTATCCGCTACAAATGCACAGCATATAATCGGTAATTCGCTACGCGATACTAACACTGATTCAAGCCCGATAGAACATTATCGGCGATCAAGCCTCGTCCGCTACAAATGCACAAAGATATATCTAAGTGGTTTTCACCAACACCGATTCAAGCCCGATAGAGCATTATCGGCGATCCTCTGTCACGAGCGACTACAAAGGAGCTTCACCTAAAGTTCTTCTTCAAAATTCTACTCTCCGCCTTGGCGGACCCGCCAGGCACAGAGTAGGGGGCCATTGATATACCCGGATTGGAATGGGGCCATGTTCAACCATATTGGGCCTATAATCTTGGCCCATCAACATAGATAATGGGCTTCTGCGCCCGCTCGCCGCCGCCCCCAAGCTTCTTCTAACCGCTAGCTACAAGCCAAATCGTGTCCGCCAACAAGAAGCCGGACTCATTCTCTCCGTGTGATTCTAGCTAATATACTCAAGGCACAGACGAGTCCGCTGTTCGACCATTCTTCTCGCTGCTCGCTGCTCGCCATTTTTGTCCAGCTGGCCAATCCAGCTGGCAACACTTTACAGCTGGCTAAGACACTTGTATTGCATGCATGTTTAACTTAGCTGTGTACTCTTAGTTGTCTTATCGGTGAACAGTGAACCGACTTACCTTTTTTTTTAGCCTATATATATAGGATCACATTGTAATAGAAGGGGGATCCATCTCTCCCTCAAAAACTTTAAGCTATTAATCTAATACAAGCAGAAACTCTGCCAATTTGTCGACTGATCTACTTGTTCTACACAAACACTTAAACCGCCACCACACTTCTTGATCACCACCGTGTCCTCACCGTTGAAATCATTCATCACAGCCCTATATCCTCAAGATAGACACTGTTACCGCAAATCTGGTGTTCAACGCAACATCAGATCTATACTACCGTTGCGTAATCGGATGAATATTGATCCATCCGGTGATATTACATCTAACAATATGCTGATTATGTTGGATCGACATATGCGCGAATATCACTCTAGAGGGATGTGTGAATAGAGTGATGGGAATATTTAGTATTTTTCGATTTATTAAAAGAACAACACAAGTACTAAGCAATTAAACACGGAAGCTGATTTAATTGATTATTCATGAGTTCCAAAAACAGTGGCCCCACGTGACCCCACCTTGATCAATGTAGATCCGCCAGTGCAAGAAACTGACTAATCTGGTACAATACATCTGGTGTTGACAAATACATATGGTACAATACATTTGGTTATGCAATTTGTTTGAACGAGAATTCAAGTCGAGGTGGAGATTTGTTGTTAAGTGTGACTTGATCTCTACGTCTGACAAATCTATCTGAGGTCGGTGATCGAGTGTTCATTGAGTGGGGTCACGAGAAGTCGGTGAGTAAAGTGCAACTAGAAGCGAATCCAGAAAAAAAATTCAGTGGATCACCCCGTCACTAACCCTAAAAACTTCCGACATTAAATCGTGTTAGTTTGTTTGGTCTAATTGATCGTCTGTTATAAAATTTTTTTACCAAAACAACGTCGTTTTGTAATTTTTTCCTTTTCCTTTTTTGGTTGATTTTTTTCAGTTTCCCGGAAGTTCCAAGGTCAGCTCAATGAACGTGTTACATGTCATTCGGTCAAGCTTTGACCACACTAAGGTTTTTTATTTTTTGGTAAATGAAGTGCCCATTAATGAAAAATATAAACTAATGTTTTCCCGGCAAACATTAGCGGAAAAAGCGAGATGCATTTCATTCAACCTTCATTTTCTCTTGTTTTTTTTTTTTTCCTCATCTTTTTTTCTTATCATCATTACACGCTTTCTGTAAATAATAGTGTAAATATTCCAACACCACCGTATCTTTCCGATGACATTGCAATTAACTGCGGTTGTTTCAGCAACTCAACCGCCCTCGGCGGCCGCCGGTGGGTCGGAGAAACTCCCCTCCTCCTCTTCCCCAATGGCAAATCGAAAACCTCAACTTCAACTCACAAATTACTCACTGCCGATCCAACTCCATATTTGACGGCAAGGATCAGTTCTACTCCGTTTTCCTACTTTTTCCAAGTCAATCCAGGTCAGAAATTCATTCGCCTCCACTTTTCTCCTTCTCGGTATCGCGGATTTGAAAATTCTCAAGATGTTTTCACTGTAAAAGCTAATTCGTTTACCCTCCTGCAAAATTATAGTCCTTCATTTGCTTCTGAGTCTTTGGGAATAGGATATGTCGTTAAGGAGTTCTGTTTAAATGTAAACGAAACTGGAATTTTGCAAATTGCCTTCTCTCCGAGCAGTAAAGGCAGCAAAAGAAGTAAAATTCATGCATTTGTAAATGGTATTGAGATAATTTCAATGCCGACAGGGCTTTATTATACCCCTGATGATAATTTAGGCGCCCCTGTAATTGGTCAAAGTAATGGTTTCTACAAATTGATAATAGCATTGCACTTGAATTGATTCAGAGATTGAATGTTGGTGGGGGTTCAATCTCATCTGTACAGGATAGTGGTGGTATGTTTCGAAGGTGGAGTGAAGATCTTGATTACTTGTTAGAATATGGATTCGAGCAAGTAGATTATTCGGTGAAATTAATTGGATCTACGGATAGGCTGCTACCGTTTATTGCCCTGCAACAGATTTACCAGACATCAAGGAGAATGAGAAAGAATTGCATGTGGACGAGCAGTATTATTTGACCTTGAAAACACCTGTGGATTTGGGATTTGGTTACATGTTGAGGCTTCATTTCTGTGACCTTGGAAATCTGGAAGGTCCTGGAGAGGAATTCAATATACTAGTACAAAACATTGTTGCTGAGAGTCGGGCTAATGTGATTCTATGGAGTGGTGGCTACGGAATCCCGGTGTATAGAGACTACTTGGTGATGATGAAAGGTGACAAATCAGAAGGAAGACATGATCTTCTCATTTCATTGCAGTCGGCTTCTAAGCAAGCAGGCGGACACCTCAAGGGTTTAGAGATCTTCAAGTTGAGCAATGCCAACAACAGTCTGGCAACCTGTATTTTCCTAATTCAGAATGTCATTCAAAAATTTGGATACTGGGGAGTGAATTTTTTTCGATTGCATTTCGTAAAATTAATGTATTTATGACTGTTTTCACAATCCTAGTGGCTTTAGTGAACGTTGTTGTTTACATGTTAAGGCAGCAAAATCTTGAAGGAGAATCTTGGCACAAGAAAGCCAAGCAATCAATCCCGATTGAACCATCTTGCCGCTATTTTTCACTGGCTGAAATTTTGTTGGCAACTGATAATTTCAGTGATGCGTCAGTTATTGGAAGAGGAGGATTTGGTCTGGTGTACAAAGGGTCCATTTATGGATGTCCAGAGATTCTCGCCATAAAGCGATCGAATCCTGGCTCCAAGCAAGGGGAACATGAATTTTGGAGAGAAATTGAAACACTTTCCAAGCTCCGGCACATCCATCTTGTACCTCTCATAGGCTATTGCAATGAGAATGACGAGATGATTCTGGTGTATGAGTATATGCCAAGAGGCACACTTGCTGATAGCCTTTACAAGGATAATAGAAAAGGAAAGGAGGGAAGTCGATTAACTTGGGAACAAAGGCTTAGAATATGCATTGATGCTGCTCGTGGACTTGATTACCTTCACACTGGCACTAAACATGGCATCATACATCGTGATGTGAAGGACTCGAATATTTTGTTGGATGATAAATTTATTGCTAAGATCTCGGATTTTGGCTTGGCGGAGCTGGGAATGATAGACGGATCATACAGCGAACTCAGCACTACAGTAAGAGGCACACCCGGGTATTTGGATCCAGATTTTCTTAAAAATCGTACACTTTCAATCAAAACTGATGTATACGCATTTGGCATTGTTCTGTTAGTAGTGTTATCAGGAAAACCAGCTCTGGAAAGAAGATTTTTTGCCAAAACACAGAGTCTCTTATCTTGTTACCGGGCTTGCATAAAAAAAGGGGACATTAATGAGATGATTGATCCTTGTTTGCATGGAGAAATTTCAACCGATAGCTTAACAATATTCATGGAAGCTATCAAAAGTTGCTTGCGCAAACAACCCAAAAAACGACCAACTATGGCTCGACTAGCAGTTCACCTTGAGCAAGCATTGGAGAAACAGCAAGGATTACCACCTTGTATATCGGATGATGAAACTATTGTTAGCCAGTCCAGCAAAGCTGAATCCAATCAACCACTTGAATTTTTTGAATTTAAATTGATTGATTCGACAGCCTCCCCACCACCAGCCTCTAGGCATTTAGCAACAACTTCCATTTATGCAACTCATTTACGTCCTCCAGTTACGATTACAATCCATCAGGCATGCGCAACACGTTTCAGTCTCGTGTCTACGATTTCTCCTTGATATCCTCAGCCACCAACAATTTCAAGTTGAAACCCTTGTCTTCATCATCTTCTTCTACTACTTGGCGGTGCATTATGCACAATCAAGTTGTTCTTTTAATCCAACGGAAATTATGTCGCCCTATTGAAATCCCGGATCTCACTAAACGGTTTGGATTAGTTTGGGGAGTCCATCACTCTAGTTTGGTGAAGTTAGAGGGTGCATCCATTTCCAAGAGCCACATTTATTTGATCTACGATTATGTCCATGGTGGGAACTTAGCCAAGTGTTTGAGGAGTCCTGGAAATCCTCAGTTCTCATTACTGTCGAGTTGGATGTCGCGCATCAAGATTGCTGCGGATATTGCTCATGTACTCGATTATATCCACCATTCAATTGGGGTTTCACTTAATTTTGTGCATAATCATATAAAAAGTTCAAGCATAATCATTACTCCTAACTTGGATGTAAAATTATGCCACTTTGGAACCACTGAGCTAGGTGGAGAGATGATTGTCAATGAAAAATCGGACTCAGAAGATCACAAAGCTGGAGGGTGAAGTATGAAGGAACAACAGGCTATATGGCTCCAGAATTTCAAATAAACGGAATAGCTACGAAGAAGAGTGATATATATGCATTTGGGATGTTGATTCTGGAGATTTTGAGCGGGGAAGATCCATCGGAGGTGTCGTTGCTTGAGAAGGCAAAGCTGGCTGTGGAGGGTGGTGATATTGGGGTGAGGAATTGGGTGGATAAGAGGCTGTATGACTCTTTCCCAGTGCTGGTTGCTGAGAAGTTGGCACGGTTGGGGTTAGAATGTCTGTCACAGGATCCGGATAAAAGGCCGGACATGCGAGCTGTTGTTGCCTGGATCTCCATGTTGTTTCTGGAATCAGAGACTTGGGAGGAGAAAGCGCGTTATCGTTTGGAAACAAGTTATTTTCGCCCTTGGAAAAAGAACCTCCAAAGAAAGCTCGCGGACATGTTTTTGTAATTGCAGTGTTGATCCATGAACAGGAATGGAATGACGAAATAAGATCAGGATTCTAGGCTAAATGAAACTTATTTAGCAAACCAGAGCCGTGGAAATGCAAGACACGGTTAACAAAACCTATGAATTTCATAGCTGCACCTTTTTTATGTGCTTTACGGGATTTATAGAAATCAAAATCAAGATTTTGGACCGTCACCCACACAAATTTCCATCTTTTTGAGAGAATGTAGGTTGCTACGGCTTCCTTTGTGGGAAGAAAAGACATGATAACACTCAGAATACAGTCTCGGAGAATGCTAATTCTATCAACTAAATCATTTTTCCACCTCTTCTCCTTTACCGTTTTTCTTTCTTTTTATATTGATTTTTGGGTAAATTGTGGTTATATTAAAGTGTAAACAGATCGAATCAAAATTGACAATTGCTGTAAAGTGTAAACCAATCAAGCATGTTAATTTTTCTTCGAATATGAGTTTGAACATGAATATTTCAAGCTTAAGCTTAAGATTAGATTCAAGAAAGTTTTAATAACTCAAGTCGAGTTTACGTATACAACGAGTTTATCAGGAGCGTCCTCCTATGTATACGAGGGTCTTAAGTGAAAGTTTTGTTCTAGGGCTTTTGACTTTGGAAAAAGAAAAAACTAAGGTACAACAGTTATCGATCTTTTTTATATACAAATAGAGGTCCAGGGTTCGATTCCCCCTTCCCCCGTAGTTTAATAATCCTTTCGTTTCCCGAAAAAAAAAAAAAAAAAAAAATGGTAATTGTTAGAAATTTTCTTTTCCACTTGAATATGTGTAATGATTTACCCATGTACGTGGTGTCATCAACAACTCTCTCGACACAAATGCAAAAGCTACAACTTCATATATAAAAGGATGAAGAAGAAGCTAGCATAGGTAAAGACTATCCAAGTCAGGAGCGGATCTATGTACCCTTAGGGGGTCACGTGACCCACTGAAATTCAATATTTTTTTTAGTACTAAAACGATATAGTTTTGTTGTTAAAAAAATATTGTTTTGTTGGTAAAAAAATGTGGTTTTAGACTCCGGTGACCGCACTGGAATAATTTTTTTGATTAGAAATATAGTTTTACGGTCCGGTGACCCCAACTGGAAAAACTTTCTAGATCCGCCCCTGATCCAAGTACATCCTCTAGCTGTTTATATAGTACTATTCACATACATAGACTAAATATGATGCATACCGTAAAGTATTACATCTGTAAAATAATAGAATACACACTCCATATAAATATGACACATAAATGTCTTGTCAATCCGGGTTAGTCCTTTTAGACCAAACGAGGACGACAGTCTAAACAGTTGACCGGACTATTTATAACTCATTTAACGCTATCATGTCCGGGGTCTAGGGGCGTTACATGGATAAGCAAAAGCACATAAGCACAACAATTAATGACTACATGCTTGATACAAACATGTTTTCCGGATAGCTAAATTAATGATGGGGGCTTTTGGAATATTATACATCACAAACACGAAATAACCCCTTAAAAAAACAAACAAACAAACACTAAATAGCCTAAGAACAACATAGTGGTAGCCATTGTTGCTTTCTACAATCCAAAACCATAAGTGATTGGAATTTAGGTACAAGAACTGAACACATAGAGAGAACAGAAATTAAATCCCACACACACCAAGAAAGAACAAACAAACAAACCAAGTTCAACTGATACTACTCAGAATTAATCTTTGAGCAAATTCTTGTCCTTAACATGCAAGAAACTCATTTTGCTCAAGTAGTAGTCACCATAGATAGCAACCTCATCCATTGTATCAGCTACAACTTCCTTACATTCCTTCAGCAGCTTGATGCTTCGAGTCAGCCTCTCTCGCTTCTCCGCTACTGCAGGCGACTCCTCTAACATCCTTTCTATCCCATTACCACCACCACCACCTTCTTGAGGATCACCAACCAATTCATTCACGACTGCCGATTCCAGTTCGGTGTTAACAAGATTTCTAATGCAGTACGTTACGTGTAAGGCTAATGAATCAACCAATCTTCTCAGTACGATTCTCCAATAAGCGACCATCCTCATTTTTAGATCAAAAGCTTGTTCAACAACAGCTCCAAGAAGATGATGTTTCCTAAGATGGTCAACATCAATACATCCGAATATTTCAAGCTCCATCGTTGTAGGCCGCCGCCAACCGCTGTTCATGATCTGCGTGAATTCACTCTGTTTGGACATAAGATTATTCCATGTTGATAGATATTCAGGATGGCACGTATAATCAACCTGCTTTTCCATCTCTATCGTCTCCATTACCCAATCTTTTGACAGTTCCATCTTCTTGGTTATAAGATTCTTTACTGCCCTTCTGGTTTGATATTGAAGTTGTGGGTAGTTATTTGAATGCTTCATGAACACAAAGATTAAAACTTTTTCCACGTAGTCCCATACTTTGGTCACAAATTCAAGTGGGGTTGAAGAGATTCTCTTCAAATTCTTTTGTAATATCGTCAGAAAAGCCGTTCGAGGAAGAAAATTGGGCAGACCAATGCATTTAGTTTCCTCAAGAATCGCGATTTCTTCGAGTAGGAAATCTTGGGGGGATTCATTTTCAAGCTGAAACTTTTTCAATTCATTCGCGTAGTTATCTAGCATCTCAGCAAGTCTTGCGCTGCAATGCATTTCCTTGTCATCAGCATCATACACATCTAGCTCACCTTTAAGGAAAATCTTGTTCAATGATTCTTTTGCATCAGATGTGATTTTCACAAACATTGCAAATGCTTCTCCAATACAAGTTGGATTGCGGGGCAATTTGGCTAGCTCATCAACATCATACCCGAGTTTATCATCGATCTTCCTCACAATCTGAGGCAAACATTTTGAAATAATGCGACCCTGGATTTGAACAAGCTTCTGAGCCAAAACAGGGATTCCCACCATGTTTTTGTTAATGCTTGACAACAATGGGTGATCATTAAAAAGCAAAGCTTCCTCTGCTCGAGCTTCCTCATAGGATTCATCACCAATTCGATTTCTTACAACAACATAACCAAGTCCAATGTTCACATCATCCGCGGTTATCTTCTCGAGCAATCCTTCTGGAGACTTATCTGCCTTGGTAACAACAGCCAGAGTTCTTTCCCCTCCTTTGTCCACTTTTTGGGACATTCTAATCGACTCACAAGTGGAAAAATCAACAGAAGCAGATAAAACATTCAGAATGATACTCTCTTCAGGCTTAATGTACTCCATGATAATAGCTGATATCTGCTCATGTATATCTTCAGGTTGGCCGTGAACCGGAACCCTTGTGATCCCAGGCAAATCAATCATTGTTAAATCAGGTACACCTTGTCTTTTCACTGTTAATGTTAATGGGGTGTTTGAAATTCCTTTGTTTGAACCAGCAATCTCATCTGTTGCACGAATAATTGATTCAACAACGTCTTCCTCGTTTGTTTGAATCGGTTTTCCATTGAACTCCAGTGTCATTTCTGGCTGAAGGGTAGGATGATTTTGCAACCGAATTATCAAAGGAGCACGTGTGCATATCCCTTGGCCTCTAGGAAGGCTGATACCTGCCAAAAGGTGGAGCCAGCAGTAATATTGAGTAAGATCAATTGAGATATTACACATAATGTCAGTGCCCAGCACATTGGACATAATCTTGCAAGTGTTTTCATAAAAGAATTAAACATTACTATCACATCATACAGGGCAAGTTCATCCATGTCAAAACTCAAAACCTATGGAAGCTCTGGTCTTCACTACATTATTAAGCAAGATTGGGGATAAACTCTCTTTTCTACCCCTCTTACAACAACTTCTACCATAACAACAACAAATCACATTCACCTTCTACTTCCATATGATCAGCACAACAGATGGTTTGAAGATTGTTCAAGATCAAGCTGAAAAGAGATTTAAGCACGCAGGTAGCAACGTAATGATTGTTCGGGGGTACCGGTGGCTGTCACTCTCAATGAATGTTTTTTAATACGAATGAAGCTTAAGGAGAAGTTGAACATAAAGAAAGAGTTCATTGAGGCACATGTCAAACACTTTATGTCAACCATCTTAGAGTGCTTGTTAGAGTGGTTATTCATTTCTTGATTTTGTTCAAAAAAATTTACTCTTTATTTACATACAAATCAAAGTAGAATCATAAGTTTAATTAGAACCCTTAAAAGTTGATCATACCTGCAAGAGATTCAAGAACACTTGATTTTCCAGAAGATTGATCGCCGACAACAACGATAGTTGGAAGTTGGATTCCTTGTTCCGTGACTTTGAGGTTTCGGAGCTTATCAACACAATCAAGAAGTGGGCGCATGCTGTCGTTGCAGGATTCCACAAATGCACCATGTTTTGCGGGGCTCTGTTCATCTTTTCCGGCAAAAAGATCAGTGCTTCCCATTTCGGATTTGGACGCAGCAACTAAGGTGATTTTACCCTCTACCGTATGATAATTCTGTGATTTGGGAAGAATCAGTTGTCTTTGAATGACAGCTTGAGCATCCACTATGAATGCATGTAGTGGTATAAAAAAGTGTTAAAAAGCTGCAGGTTTTTATTAGTATTTTTTTTAGGGGAGGGGCCATAAGGACAAAAATTAACAGAAATGGGTCTGGAAGGACATTTTCCATTTTCAAAGATTATAAAGGACAAAAACAAATCTTTTGGACAAAAATACCCATTCACAGTAACATTCATCCAGATGCAACAACATTCATGAATCATCAAGTAACATTCACAGTAACATTCATCCAGATGGAAGAACATTCGCGTTTTAGGTGTTTTTGGAACCAAACTAAACCCTAATTGGGAAGGGGAACCCCAAAGGGGGATTTGAGGACCTTAAGATCGTGCACATTTGTGAAAAAAATGGGAGAAAATTCTAAAAAAAAAAAAAAAAAAAAAAAAAACTGCTGCAAATAATCCGGCAGCCATTGAACTGCTGCAAATCCGCCCAAATCCCAAATGGGAGAAAATTCTCAAAAAAAAATGGGAGAAAATTCTCAAAAAAAACTGCTGCAAATCCGCCCAAATCCCAAATCCCAAATCTTCACAGCCGTATGACCGGTGGACTCCAACCGTCGTCTTCTTCTTCTTCTCGTGGTCTTCTTCTTCAATTGTCTTCTTCTTCAATCTGCTTACCTGCTTCGTCTTCTTCTTCAATCGTTCAATCTTTAGGGTCGTCGCCGCGCATTGTTGATGCCATCACTCCTCCCGCCGCCGCCGCTGTTGATGCCGCCGCCGCTGCCTCGCATGATTCATGATTTAGTTTTATGCGCATACAAACACGGAAAAAAAAAAAACAATGCAGGCTTCTTAATTAGGTATATATAAAATAAAGGGTATTTCGGTAAGTTTGCATCTGATTTGTCCTAATTAATCTGTAGTGTACTTGGAGCCTGATATTTAAATAAATTTGTCCTTCTCAGCAAAAAACTATTTTTTTTAATATGACACACACTTCATCCTACTTAAAAGGATCTACCGTGGCATAAGGAAAATTACTAATAAAAAAACGAAAAAAGCATTCATCCACTACAATGGTCCTGTTTTCACACTTGAAATGATCTACCGTGACATAAGAAAAAGTACTTATAAAAGAAGAAAAAACATCCATCCACTACAATGGCCTTGTTTTCCACACTTGAAAGAATCTATCTACCGTGTCATAAGGAAAAATACTAATAGAAAAGAAAAAAGCATCCATCCACTACAATGGTCCTCTTTTCCACACTTGAAAGAATCTACCGTGGCATAAGAAAAAGTACTAATAAAAGAAGAAAAAAACGTTCATCCACTACAATGGTCTTGTTTTCCGATGGTCTTGTTTTCCGCACTACCGTGGCATAAGGAAAAGTACTAATAAAATAAAAAAAAAGATAAACACGAGGAAAAGCATGGAAACTTGGGCTGGTACTTAAAATTTTGGGAAAATTAATTTAGTAAACATATCAAAAGTTTTGCTGGGGATTAATCTCAGATGAAATTTTTTTGATGGGAGATTTTAGGAAAAATAACAAATCAAACATGATCTTTTTTTTCAATATATACCAGTCATACTACATCTAATCAAACTCAAAAAAAAAAATAAAAAAATTTCTATCTACAACATCAAATTCTATAATACTCCTTCCGTTTTTTTTATATGTCGCAGAGAGTAGAATCATACAGATTAAAAAATTAATTAATATGTGTATTGGAAATGTATTTTTTTTTTTTTGGAGATGTAAATATTTTATTGGTAAATGAAGTTTTTAGTATAGGTATTGTGTTTTTTTTATGGAAAATTAGGGATAAGGACACAATCTGAAATATTATTAAGCAATAGGACAACTACATATTTTTTATAGGGAGAAGGACAACTGCATAATTTTTATAGCGAGAAGGACAAACAGTGAATCTCGAAAATCAGTGAATCTCCCTAGTGAATCCCGAAATCAGTGAATTTCGATAGTGAATTTTGACAGTGAATCCCGAAAATCAGTGAATCCCGACAATGAATTTTGAAAATTAGTGAATTTCGACAGTGAATTTCGGCAGTGAATTTAAACAGTGAATTTCGAACACAAGTGAATTTTGATAGTGGATAAATAGTTTTGTCCTTTATGCAAAAGTTTCAAAAGACTGTCCTTCTACTTAATTGATGAAATATTTGTGTCCTTCTCCCTCATTCCCCCTTTTTTTTATTGGAAATGTAAATATTTTGTTGGTAAAGGAGGAAAAAAATAATAAATGATGCATTGGAAATGTAAAATGACAGATAAATAAATAAAAATGACAAATTCTGAAATGTGACAGATAAAAAAAAATGGAGAGAGTACTTTTTTTTGAGAAAAAATTCTATAGTACTTTAAAGAGAGAAAATAATGACTAATTTCGGTCGTTTGTTCGGAGCAATACGTTGATGGAATCAATCAGTTGATGCAGTTGATGCTGATGAGGCAAATCAAATGGAGATAGAGGAAGAAACGTCTCGAAGGATCCGTGCCATTGTACCGGCCATTCAAGAGTTTTTAACAATACATGGTCCCAATTGTAGGGGTTATAAATCGCGATCATTATCGCCACAACCAAATTACGGAAAACTATATACTTGAATGAATGTTGATGCATGATACTAAGCCGACTACTTTCGGCGTATATTCCGCATAACCTGCGATTAAAGTGACAACCTTCGATGCATCAGGATTAAATACAACACCAAGCCACACAATCCAGGATGGTTTTCCCATAGGTAGGTTAATTTCCTCACCTTATGGAGAAAGTTCTGACATGAAACCTAAAAAAATGCAAATGACATGTATTCTGTAAATAATAGTGTAAATAATCCAACACCACCGTATCTATCCAATGACATTGCAATTAACTGCGGCTGTTTCAGCAACTCAACTGCCCTCATTTGCTTCTGAGTCTTTGGGAATAGGATATGTCGTTAAGGAGTTCTGTTTAAATGTAAACGAAACTGGAATTTTGCAAATTGCCTTCTCTCCGAGCAGTAAAGGCATGCATTTGGGATATTGATTCTGGAGGGTGGCTCCGGAATTTCAAGTAACCGGAATGTTATGTTTCAGAAAGTGTTGTATTTTCATTAGAATAATCATCGTACAGAGTGTGGTATTTATAGGGTTATACCAATAACAGGATTAACTCTAAATAAATAATAAACGATAAATACAAAATAAATTAATCTGAGATAATATCCTCAACACGCCCCCGCAATCCCGTGGGCAAAGGATGCACACGGAGATTGGTCTTGATAGCCGTGAAGCGTGCAGCAGAAAGAGGCTTGGTAAGAAGATCAGCTAACTGTTCCTTGGTGGAGATGAAAGAGACAGTTAGACGGTTGGCCGCAACTTGTTCACGGACATGATGAAAGTCAATCTCGATATGCTTGGTGCGAGCATGGAAAACAGGGTTATGAGCAAGGTAAGTGGCGCCGATATTATCACACCATAACACCGGAGGGGCAGGAAGGGCAACATCCATCTCACGAAAGAGGCTCATGAGCCACTGTAATTCAGCAGCAGTATTACTCAGTGTTTTGTATTCAGCTTCGGTGCTACTCTTAGACACCGTAAGATGTTGCTTGGTACGCCAGCTAATCAAATGAGACCCCAGAAAAATGCAGTAAGCACCCACGGAGCGACGGTTGTCGGTGTCGGCCGCCCAGTCAGAATCCGAGTAGGCATGCAAAGCGGTTGAGGACGTATGGGAGAAAAACAGGCCATCCGAGATGGTGTGCTTAAGGTACCGGAGAATACGCTTAACCGCCATCCAGTGATCAATAGTAGGAGTCTGCATAAATTTACTCACCTTGTGAACAACAAAGGCGATATCCGGGCGGGTGAAGCTAAGGTATTTGATGATCATTTATATGATAAAAATTAGTAGGAGTGAGATAATCTTATAAAATATTAATAGCCGCATAAATTTACTCACCTTGTGAACAAGACGAGGGAAAGGCGATATCCGGGCGGGTGAAGCTAAGGTATTAGCGGAAGATCAATGTTGTTGAAGTTGTTGTAGCATCCGGAAGAATACGGCTTCCGATTCAATCGTTGTAATCGGGTAAAATTTCTAAAGTATTTATGTTTGTTTTATCTCGTTTTTATTTTCGTATAATGTTAGTAGGCTAAATCTAATAACTAGCCAAAGTTATGTAATCGTTTTATTTCGATCTTTTCGGTAAAGGAATGTTGTCTAAGTAAAATTGAATAAAATTGAGTTAATTGAATCTTTTCCTATTGATAAAGTTTGACTTGAAAGAATTCATAATCTAATTATGAATTGACACCTCGTAATTAAGTTATGAACTCGTTAATAGAAAAACCGGAGGGTAAAATTGGCCGAGTGAAAACGTGACAACGGAATCCGATTTCCTACCCGGGGGCAGATTTGTCCTAAAAAGATGAATCTTATTAAAATTTGTACTCAAGATCGTAATAATGTTAAATTCATCAGTTTAATTGAAACTTAAACCGGAAAGTTGAATCGCCCGGCTTTGACAACCGGAGCCTTTAAATAAAATTGACCGTTTGACGAACGGAATGACTCCTTTTTATTCAAAGGTAGAATCGTACTCGGGACCGTTCGAAAAACCGTAACGAGTTGTGGACTTTGGATCGATGACAATGGACATATGACAATTTCACACACTAATGTGAGGACGAATTGTTAACCTTAGGAGTGCACCGTTTCAATTACTCAATTGAACCTAAAGATCGAGCACATTCCATTCACCGAAAAGATCGTATAAATCAATTATATAAACTTTGGCTAGTTCTCTAATAATATATTTGGCATCTATATATTTATATCTATATATATACTTTGCAACTTATGCACATCTATATATATTTATATATCTATATATATTATATTAGAATAAATTTTAATTTACGCATTTATTTTATGTTAAGTAAAATAGTAGTTATATCGTGCTATAAAGCGAGATTTAGATTGAGTTAATAACGACTCTTTGGTGTTTAACCACACTTAAAAGAATTATAAAGTTCCCCGAGGATACGATACTCCGACTCACCATACTAGTACTACAAGTTTGACCCGATACACCGTCGGAAAAGGATCGGTATTAGCACTAGAAAAGGCCACGTCGGCTTTTACGGCGCCGTTGCCGGGGAACGACGCTAATTTCTTTTTTGTGTCTATGGTTACTACTTATATTAGCTCAAAATTCTCGAGAATAAGTCAACACTCTTCTTATCTCATTTCTAATTTTATTTTCGTCGGTACTTACCTTAAAGGTAAGTTACCAATTTTTTTACTACTATCAATTTCGTGTTATTTTCTATTTTCGTTAGTTGATGACCGAAGTGGTAAGGCCCCACTCACTCCTTATAAGCCCGACATAAACACTTACGAAAGGCGAGTTAAGAGTAGAGAGAAAACGTGGTCATACTAGTCGGGGAAATCCCGACGAATCATCTTCAAGCGTAAATACGAGAATGGTCGAAATCGGTGATAAAACACCCGAACAAAGTGGCCGGAACATGCTCTAGGGCATGGACAAAACCCCGTTAACCTTAATAATCAAAATAATAATAATAATAGAAATAATCGAATCGGAACCGAATAATCGTAACAACCCAAGTAAACCCAAGGCCTATCTCGTGATCAAACTATAAGAAGAAATCGGACTAATAATCCCATACTTTTACCTAATGAAGGAGCGAATAATTTCGAGATTAAATCTCATCTTTTTGGTTTAATTGACGCAAGAGCCCAATTCTAGGAGAAGATGATGAAGATCCGCATCATCATCTCTATCTTTTTGAAGAACTCGTGCAATACATGCCCAAAAGTCAAGGTGCTCACAAGGAATTAACAAGGATGACTATGTTTCCTTTTTCTCTAAAAGGACGAGCCCGAGATTGGTTTATGTCTCTTCCACATCATTCACTTACAAGTTGGGAGGAGATTCAAACTGAATTTCTGAAACAATACTTCACTCCTGGACGGAATTTGGAATTAAAAGTCGAGGTTGCTAATTTTAGACAAGGGTCTGAAGAAACGCTTGGGAATGCGTGGGAAAGATTTAAAAAATTGTTAAGAGCGTGTCCCGACCATGGTTATTCCTTAGACATGCAAATTCAACTTTTCTGTCGTAAATTAAGAAAATATTCACGTGCCGATGTAGACCATGCATGTGGTGGTTCTTTAATGATGAGTGAGGCTCAATTAGTTTACGATGCCATCGAAAAGATTTCCAAAAATAACGAGAATGTGGGAAACCGGTTCTAGCACCGAAAAGTAGCTTTTGCGGGAGAATGTACGTCTAATACGGAAGTTCTAGCACATTTAGAAAATTTGAGTAGGAAATTTGATGGATTACAACGAGAATAAGAACCAAAGTTCGAGAAAATAGTGCACCAACCGAATACTCAAATCGGGATAAAATACCACTAGGGATTGAAGAACCGACAGGATACTCAAGAGAGGAGGTGAGTTTTCTTCAGCAGCATAGTAATTTAAACAATGCTTACTCAAACTCGTTCAATGCTATTAGAAGAGATCACCCTACTTATCGATGGTCTGAAAACCCTAGCAAGCAAGGACAACCGCCGTATCCAGTTTCATATAGGAACTTGAATAATAATCAAGTTTATCAAGAAAACACATCTAATCAGAATTTACAATCATTACCTAGATCCTATCCTCAACATACCACTCAAAGTATACCAGTAACTCAAAGTTCTTCTCAACTGCGAAGGAGTTGAAAAATGGGAAAAACTAATGGAAAATATGATGGGTGTAGTATCTACTCAAGCTAAAAATATAGAAACGATGGTGACTTCTATTGGTACAGTCACTAAGGACATGAGTTCAATGAAAACATCTATGAGTGGACATGATACCGGGATGTGAACGATAGAAGCCTCATTAAGGAATATGGAAGATCATTTGAGTAGGGAAGGCGAACGTAATAACGAAAGAGACCCCGGGAGGATTACCAAGTAACACTGAAAGGAACCCAAGAGAGGTAAATGTTGTAGTTACGAGAAGTAGGAAGCTCAGAGGAAGTAATAGAGTTGAAAACTTTGGGAATAATGAAGTAGAAGATGACTTAGATGGTAAGAATGATAAAACTAAAGATGAACTTGAATTTACAGATGAGGAAGAAGAAATTATAGAAAATTTCTTGAAAAGAAATAAAAGTTCGGAACCTGAAAGTGAAAAGGAAAATTGGGTAAAAATCCCTAAGATTCTGAAAGATCCCATGGATAAAGATTTAAGGACTTTATTTAAGGAACATGTTAGAATGGAAGATAATGAAAACAAGGATGAAAAACAGGAAGAACTGAAGGAATCTGAAGTAAAGATTGATTCAGGGAACAATTTAAAAGAAAGAATTCAAGAACCTGAAACATGGCGACTGAATAATACTCAAAAGTTTAAGGAAAAAGGAAAAGAGAAACTGACAAAGGAGCCAAGGGTCATAGATCTAGAATCTTTACCTTACCCTCCTAAAGATCAAATCAAAAAGGCAAAAAGCGATAAGAAGTATGCTCGTTTCCTTGACACTTTTCGTCATATTCAAGTTAATATCCCCGTTATCGAAGCTCGATTAATATACTCGCCTATGGAAAATTTACGAAAGAAAGAAATTTCGTCAAACAAGAAAAAATTAGAGGAATATGAGAATATATGCCTAAATGAAGAATGTTCCGCAATTCCGCAAAGATAAGTTACCACCTAAACCGAAAGATCCCGGTAGTTTTACCATTCCGTGTGAAATTGGAGGATTTCGTTTAAGAAGGTCTTATGTGATCTAGAGCAAGTATAAATCTAATGTCTTATGAGGATTATAAAAAGCTAGGCATAGGAAAGCTTACTACGACTGAAATGACTCTGCAAATGGCAGATAGATCGATTAAGTACCCTAAAGGAATTATTAAGGACGTATTGGTTAAAGTAGACAAATTCTATTTTCCAGTAGACTTTGTAGTTATGGAAATGGAAGATGGTTATTCAGCACCTCTTATTCTAGGTCGTCCATTTCTAGCTACAGGAAGAACTTTAATCGATGTTCAGAAAGGAGAATTAATCTTAAGAGTCAATGAAGACGAAGTTACTTTCAATATTTTCAAAGCTATGAATCATGCATCATCAGAATCATGTTCTTTTATAGAAGATATTCATTCGTCTACGATAATCGTTACCAACTTTTGAAGACAGATTAGAAGAATGCTTAACTCTCGTCTTTCTATAAAGAAGATGAGGAAGACATTGAAATGAAAGAGATAATTCTTTCTTTAGATACAGAAAGTTTTACCTTTAAACCACCATGTCATAAGTACTTGGAATTAGAACTAGAAGGACCAGTTCTTAAATCGTCAATAGAAGATCCGCCGAAGAATCTGGAATTGAAACCGTTACCTTTCAATCTGAAATATGCTTTTCTTGAAACTAATAATCTATTACCGATTATTATTTCATCAACTTTAACTGAGCAACAAGAAGATCAATTACTTAGAATGTTGAAAAAGCATAAGAAAGCTTTTGGATGGACGATTCTTCGATATTCGAGGTATTAGCCCTGAGAT
Source organism: Gentiana straminea (assembly GCA_036785695.1). Classification (NCBI taxonomy): domain Eukaryota; kingdom Viridiplantae; phylum Streptophyta; class Magnoliopsida; order Gentianales; family Gentianaceae; genus Gentiana; species Gentiana straminea. The sequence goes on from JAVUPR010000114.1 coordinate 8,487,183, forward strand.
TTGCGTTCATAAGATAATTCTGAAGGAAGATGCTAAGCCTTGTATTCAACCGCAACGCCGCCTCAACCCGAATTTGCAGCTAATTGTTAAGAAAGAGGTCATTAAGCTATTAGAGATGGGAATAATTTTTCCCATATCAGATAGTGAATGGGTAAGTCCAACTCAAGTGGTACCAAAGAAAGGAGGTTTCACAGTGAAAGAGAATGATAGGAATGAATGGATTCCAACAAGAGAAATTACAAAGTTATAGAATGTGCATTGATTTTAGGAAATCGAATGATCATACTAAGAAAGATCATCATCCACCGCCATTCATAGTTCAAATGTTGGAATGGTTAAGTGGTCATAAATATTCTTGTTTCTTAGATGGTTATTCAAAGTTATTTACGATTTTCATTGCAAAGCGGGAGATAGGGAGAAGACTACTTTCACTTGTCCTTATGGAACTTTTGCGTATAAAAGAATGCCGTTTGGTTTATGTAATGCTCCAGCTACGTTTCAAAGATGCATGATGGCTATATTTTCCGATATGGTTGAGAAATTCTTAGAAATTTTTATGGACGACTTTAGTGTTTACGGAGATTCTTTTGGTAAATGTTTATCGCACTTAGAAAAAGTGTTACAACGCTGTGAGGATACCAATTTAGTTTTAAATTGGGAAAAATGTCATTTAATGGTATCAGAAGGAATTGTCCTAGGCCATAGAATCTCTGAAATAGGAATTGAAGTTGATAAAGCTAAGGTTGAAGTAATTGAAAAATTACCACCACCAGTTAATCTAAGGACTCTAAGAGGATTTCTTGGACATGCAGGATTTTATAGAAGATTTATTGCCGATTTTTCAAAGATAGCAAAGCCTCTAAGTCATTTGCTTGAAAAGGAAGTACCTTTTAACTTCGATAGTAAATGTGAGGAAGCTTTTCAGACCTTGAAAACAAGATTAACTACTGCACCAGTGCTAATAGCACCAGATTGGAATTTACCGTTTGAGATTATGTGTGATGCCGAGTGATTTAGTTGTAGGAGCGTTTTAGGACAAAGATATAACAAAATTCTCAAAGCTATTTACTATGCATCTCATACGTTAAATGCAGCTCAACTGAACTATACAACTACAGAAAGTTGGCTGTAATTTTTGCCTTAGATAAGTTTAGATCGTATATTGTTGGTTCTAAGGTAATAATTTATACAGACCATTCAGCTTTGAAGTATTTACTGAGTAAGAAAGATGCGAAACCACGTCTTCTTAGATGGATTCTCTTACTTCAGGAGTTTGATATTGAAATTAAAGATAAAAAGGGAAGTGAGAATGTAGTAGCGAGATCATCTAAGTAGAATGGAAAATGATGGAGAAAAGGGAATAGAAATTAAAGATTCATTTCCGATGAACAACTTTTTAGAATAGATACTCCTTCAACCATGCAGTTATTAAAGAATAGAATTCCTTAAGGAAATGTCACCTGGTTTGGAGATATCATTAATTACTTAATCTGTGATTATATTCCGTCTCATTGGACTTGGCGACACAGAAGAAGAAATTCTTTTATGACTTAAAATTTTATTACCGGGAGGAACCGGACCTTTTCCGTAAATGTTCGGATGGGATAATCGAAAATGTGTGCCGATAATGAAATTTTAAGTATTTTATCATTTTGTCATGATCGTGAGGCGGGAGGTCATCATGGAGGTTGGAAAACTCGCTTTTAAAGTTTTACAATGTGGTTTTTATTGGCCTACGCTATATAGAGATGCTTATAAGTATGTCAAATCCTGTGAATCTTGTCAAAAATGGGGAAATGTATCTAAAAAACATGAAATGCCTATGCAACCTATTTTAGAATGTGAGTTATTTGATGTTTGGGGTATAGATTTCATGGGACCATTTCCTATATCTTTTGGAAAAAGATTTATACTAGTAATGGTAGATTATGTTTCGAAATGGGTAGAAGGCCGAAGCTCTTCCCACTAATGATACCAAAGTTGTCATACGATTCCTTAAAAAGAATATATTTACACGTTATGGCATTCCGAGGGCTATCATTAGTGATAGAGGTTCACACTTTTGTAATAGACCATTTACCAAGATAATTGAAAAATATGGTGTAACGCATAAGTTAGGAACACCCTATCATCCGCAAACCGGTGGTCGTAGAGGTGTCTAATAGAGAGATCAAAAGAATTGTAGAGAAGACAAGTGGATTCAAATCGAAAAAGCGGGCAGTTAAACTAGACGATGCATTATGGGCATATAGAACGCCTTTTAAAACACCAATTGGTTGTTCTCCCTATAAGTTAGTTTTTGGTAAGTCTTGTCATCTCCCAGGTTGAGTTAGAACACCGAGCCTTCGGGCTATTAAATTTTTGAATTTCGATCCTAAGGTGTCGGTGATCATAGATTGCTTCAATTGACGAGAACTAGAAGAATTCCGTCTCGATTCTTATGAAAACGCTCGAATCTACAAGGAACGCACGAAATCTTTTCACGATAAGAGAATCTATAGTCGTGAGTTCCATGTAGGTGATCGAGTGCTCTTGTACAATTCGCGTTTAAAGTTATTTCCAGGAAAGCTTAAATCAAGATGGACAGTCCATTTAAAGTAACGAGAGTTTACAAATGCGGAGCCGTTGAACTAGCGATGGAAATACAACTTTTATAGCCAATGGCCATAGAGTAAAGTTATTTGTGGAAGGAGAAGGAACCGCACCGAAAGAAGAAATAATGCTACTAACGATCCTCCGACAAAGTAAAAAGCGAGAGAAATCGAGAAACCGAAAAGCGAGAGGAGTTAAACTCACCGAATACCAGGTGCTATCTATCTTTACTCTACTTTTATGTGTTTCATTTATGTTTAAAAAAAATTCGTCTTTTACCGGATAGACGTAAAAGAAGCTGGATGTCTTTTTTAGATAGAATAGGAATTTTTATGTTGCTTTTGAAATTAGGCTTGATAGAAAAGGCCACGGACCCCCAACAATCATACGGTAAAGAGAGGGATCCTCAAAGGGAGGTGCAGTACCTTGACAGAGGTTTGTAGCCGTGGCCATAGGAGTGGTACAGGGTTTGGCCTTGTCCATAGATGCCTTTTTGAGAAGTTGCAGAATGTATTTACGCTGACAGAGATAGATGCCCGTGGAGGTAGGGAGGACTTCAACACCTAAAAAATAGGAGAGAGTACCCAGATCCTTGACAGGAAAGTGCGTCCCAAGATGATGAATGACCTGCTCAACAAGGATTGACGAAGTACCAGTAATAATGACATCATCAACGTAGATCAAAATATAGACACGGTCCTTGCCACGAGTGTAAATAAAAAGTGAAGTATCGGCCTTGGAGGCAACAAAGCCAATGTGAGTCAGGACAGCTGAGAAGCGAGAGAACCATTCTCGAGGTGCCTGACGAAGGCCATAGAGGCCGCGGTTAAGCTTGCAGACGTGATGAGGAAGATCGGGATTAAGGAACCCCTGAGGATGCGTCATGTAAACAGTTTCAGTCAAATTACCGTGTAAAAATGCATTCTGAATATCGACTTGACGAAGAGGCCAACCCTGAGAAACAGCAAGTGACAACAAAAGACGGATAGTGACCGGCTTAACCACCGGGCTAAAGGTTTCATTAAAATCAAGGCCATATTCCTGATGAAAACCCTTGGCAACAAGGCGGGCCTTATGGCGCTCAAAGGAACCATCAGCATGTTGTTTAGTACGGTAGACCCATTTGTTGCCCACAAGATTCATGGATGGGTGAAATGGAACAAGGTCCCAAGTATTGTTGCGTAATAGTGCGTTAATTTCGTCATGCATAGCATCACGCCAAATCTGGTGTTTAGAGGCTTCAGTGTAAGAGGTGGGTTCACAAGTGGTGGATAAAAGAGCTTGAGATAAGGGGTACCGGATGAAGTCAGGCATAGTAACAGGTTTAAGGTTATTAGTGCGAGTGCGAGTCACCATAGGGTGGTGAGTGGGTGGTGGAGCAGGAGGACTAGCATTGGTGGAAGAGTTTTGAGACGGAGGGGGGGTTGGTGGGGTTGGAGGGGGGTCGGGTGGGGCTGGACTTGGTGGGGCCGAGGGGTTATTTGGTGGGTGTGGGCCGGGTGGAGGTAGAGGATATTGAAGAGATGGGAGGGGAACAGTGTCGGTGGGCATGGGTGGTGGCGGAGAAGGGGTAATGTAGGGAAAGACATTTTCGTCAAAGACAACATGGCGAGAGATATACATACGACCAGTGGCGAGGTCAAGGCAGCGGTATCCATGATGCGAGGTGCCGTAACCTAAGAACAGGCAGGTTTTGGAGCGATAGTCGGTTTTATGGTTATTATAAGGACGCAGATAGGGCCAACAGGCACAACCAAAGACTTTGAGAAAGGAGTAGTCGGGGAGACGATGATGAACCATTTCGAAGGGTGTTTTGTTGTTGAGGGCAGTGGAGGGTAGACGGTTGATGAGGTAGGTGGCCGTAGAGAAGGCATCCTCCCAATACGAGTGGGGAAGGTTAGATTGAGCAAGGAGGGCAAGCCCAACTTCAACAATTTGACGGTGACGCCTTTCAATGGCGCCGGCTTGTTCATGGGTGTGGGGACAGGAGCGACGATGTTGAATACCGAGTGAGGTGAAAAATTGAGATAAGTGGCGGTATTCACCACCCCAGTCGGTTTGGATTGATTTTAGTTTAGTGTTAAACTGGCGTTCAATCAATTTTAGGAACGGACCAAAAACAGTTTCAACATCCGATTTTAAAGGAAAGAACCAGATATATTTGGTATAATCATCAAGAAAACTGACATAATAACGAGAGCCATGGATAGAAAAATCGGTAGGACCCCAAACATCAAAGTATATTAAATCCAAAGGTGCGGTGGAAGTAAATTCAGAAACATATAAAGGACGACGGTGGCGCTTGGCCAATTGACATGGAACACAAATAGCATCTAGTGCCTTATTCGAATTAAAACTAAATAAATGCTTGAGAGCTTGACGGAGGACTGGAGGAGAACAATGCCCAAGACGTTTATGCCACATAGAGAAGGAGCTAAGACCGGTAGCAAAGGCTTGAGCGGATGAGTGTGTGGAAGGCGGAGAGAAGTGGTAGAGACCGTCCTTGACATACCCTCTATGATGGACGCGACCCGAGTAATCCTTCACGAGAAAATAGGAATTGTGAAATTCAAAGAAAACAGAATTATCATTAGCAAATTGCTGGACAGATAAGAGATTACGTGTAAGTGATGGTGAGACAATAACGGTGGATAAGTGATATGTGTGTGGAGGACAATGTAAAGTGGAGGAACCGTAATGAGAGATTTTCAAACCTGAGCCATCGCCTATGTGAACTCTGTCGGGACCATCATATGGTTCAGCAGTACGGTCAAGATTACGAGGATCATTAGTGAGATGGTGGGTGGCGCCAGTATCGGGGATCCAATCATTATGCGGTGGGGGGTAGGGAGAAGGGGGAGGGGTCGGTTGGTAAGGGTATGAGAAATAGGGAGATGGTTGGGATGAGTAGGGTGGGGGTGCTTGAATATTATAGGCTTGTGGGGGACGTGGGGGTCGTTGAGGTGGAACAGAATTGGCAGATTGCATATAACGAAAATAACAAGCATTCGCAGCATGACCAAATTTAGCACAAATTTGGCACTTAGGAGACTCACCATTATAAGGATTAGATCTACCATTACCTCTCCCGCCGGAAGATTGACCACGTCCTCTGCCACGGTTGTAAGACTGCCCACGGTAATTGGGCGAATGCGGCTGTTGGGTGGGGCGATAGGGCTGTTGTTGTTGCGGGTTAGGAGAGCCATAATTTGCAGATGCGGTGAGCTGCTGGTGGGCGGTGGTGGGAGAGCTGAGTTGCGTCGGCCGGTGATGGAGGTGACGGGATTCGGTGGTCAAGAGCATGCTGTAGACTTCATCCATGGTTATTTCTGTTTTGCCGGAGATGGTGGTCACGAGGGAATCATATTCAGGACCCAAACCGGCAAGCAGGTAGGAGATAATTTCGTCATCGGTGAGGGGATTTCCGGCCAAGGAGAGTTCGTCGGTGAGTTTCTTCAAACGGCAGTAGTATTCGGTTGCCGTGAGTTCGTCCTTCTTGGTGGCTGCAAGATCTGACCGGAGCTGGACGAGTTTGGCCCGACTCTGTGACGCAAAGCATGTTTGAAGCGCTGTCCACATGGCGGCGCTGGTGGTTGCCGTATAAACTTGCATCAGTACGTCCTCTTTTAGGGAACCGGTGATGATGCTAAGGATAATATTGTCTGTTTTAACCCAATTGACATAATCGGGGTTCTCCGTTGCCGCTGCACCGGCTGTTCCTGCTGTTGTTTTGGCCGGTGCCGGTGTTGTTCCATCGACATGGCCGAAGAGACCTTGTCCCTTGAGGTATGGGACAAGTTGGGCCTTCCACAATTGGTAATTGCTGCGGTTCAATTTGATGAGGTGATGTACAGAGGAGAAAGAAGGGTGTTGCGTTGGCCATCGGTCTGCCGGAGAAGATGAAGATTGGGCGGCGGCTAGGGTTGCAGAGTTGTTATGCTACGTTTGTGTTTTTTTTTTTTTTTTTTTTTTTTTTTTCTTCAGAAAGAGAGATCGAGAGGCTCTGCTACCATGTTATGTTTCAGAAAGTGTTGTATTTTCATTAGAATAATCATCGTACATAGTGTGGTATTTATAGGGTTATACCAATAACAGGATTAACTCTAAATAAATAATAAACGATAAATACAAAATAAATTAATCTGAGATAATATCCTCAACACGGAATAGCTACAAAGAAGATTGATATATATGCATTTGGGATATTGATTCTGGAGCTTTTGAGCGGGGAAGATCCATCGGAGGTGTCGTTGCTTGAGAAAAAGGCAAAGCTGGCTGTGGAGGGTGGTGGTATTGGGGTGAGGAATGGGTGGGTAAGAGGCTGTATGACTCTTTCCCAGTGCTGGTTGCTGAGAAGTTGGCACGGTTGGGGTTAGAATGTCTGTCACAGGATCCGGATAAAAGGCCGGACATGCGAGCTGTTGTTGCCTGGATCTCCATGTTGTTTCTGGAATCAGAGACTTGGGAGGAGAAAACGCGTTATCGTTTGGACTTTTCGGTTTCGTTCAGTCCTCGCTGACTTTCTGGTACAGATTTCAACAACATATTCATTTTCAATTCCATGTCTATAAGATTGCTTTCATTGGTAAACAAAATTTTTGAGTATTTCAGATGCAATGTTGTATATGGTTTTTTACCGGATGAATGACTTTTTAGAATAAAGTAACCAAGAACAGGCACCCAAAAAATCTAACTCTACTTTTATTCGGCACAAAAACAAAGAGAAAAATGAAAGGACAACACCAAATAATACATCACCTTATGCTTATTAATTAACCGAAGAAGGGCATTGGAAACAAGTTATTTTTTCACCCTTGGGAAATACATTATCAGCTAAACCCAAGGAAATGTTTGAAAAATGTTCTCCATATCATGAGTTGTGCAGGGGATTAGTGCAACGTCAAGTCAACTAGCTAGGAGAAACGGACTTCACATGCCGGAGATTTCTTTGGGAACTCACATATCTTTCGAAGCAACTCATACTTCTCATGAAGGCCCCCCCGATAATATTCTTCGTCACTTTCTTCGTCTCCATTACAAGATATTTCCATAACTTCAAGAACGCTTGCATGCTTTAACATAAACTTTATCATTTTATGCTCATCTATCGAACCTGTATAATCAACAAGTCGAACCTTCTTCCAGCTGTTTGACAAGCATCTCGGAACTTCTCCAAGATTGCTCCACTTTGAGTGATCATTATTAATATTGCTTTTATCTAGATCCTGGCATCATATAAAAACACATCCATAATTATACTTACTAAACTTTAAAATGTTTTAACTAACAGAATGTGTACGAAATCACACTTTCCAGATGTCTTTAGCTAACCTTATGAATTATAAGAACTTCTAGATTGTCTAAGTTGTGGATGATTTCTTGTATTGAGCTACAACTTCCTGCCACCAACTTCACCAATCTCATAAACTTAGTCGATAAACTAATCGTTGCATCTAAGAGCCTGGAATTATCAAATGTTAGTAACAATAATACGTTATCTTTAGATTTTGAATGATGTCTTTGTCAAGTAATAAAAATCAAAAATAATATGCAGGCAACGAAACTCACAAATAGAAGAGTCTAATATGCTATACAACCCATTAGCATTCCTAAGAAACATGAAGTAGCTTACCCGTATAGCATCGAATGACAATGTTAAGATAAATTTTACCAGAATTATATCATTCTCATTAATTGTTCTACAACGGATAATACACAGACTTTATACCACAAGTGTACCTAACAACCGGTACACGTGGAGAGCAGCTATAGGCTAATACAAGATATCAAATCTAGTACACACTCAGCAGTACATGACAAAATGATAAAATAGACAATACTCTAAATCCTCAAACATGTAAGAACTTTTGCACAATGAAACGCACGAACAGCTTCAACGATTGAATTGGTAGGGAAATCAAATTTATCCAACTCAATATTGAAGTCTCAAAGAAACCGAAGATATTATACATTCAAAATCATCATTGCAAATATGTAGGTGCAGATAATTTAGCAGTGGGCATCCACTTAGAAGTGTTTCACAAGCTTTTTTAGACTCGAAAGAAACTGAAGAAAATTTTAAACTTTTAAGTCTTGGAAGACAAATCACATTTTCATCATAAACATAAGTAGTGCCGCCAGTCAACTCCAAAGAAAGCTCGCGGATCTTTTTTTGTAATTGTAGTGTTGATCAATCAATAGGAATGGAATGACGAAACTTGATTAGCAAACCAGAACCGTGGAAATGCAAAACGGTTAACAAAACGTATGAATTTTTCATAACTGCACCTTTTTTATGTGCTTTATGTTGTAATTTGAGGGTGTGAAGATTGATCACCAATGTCTTGAATTCCTGCAAATATAGAAGATGTTCGGATCCTCGCAGTTTCACGATGAATCGTTGTCCTTCTTAAATTATTCGACCCTATACTTTGTCCCGGGTATCACGAATATTTAAGTGAGATATAAACTGAGAGTTTTACCATTAAGTCTGGACAAAGATCTTAAAGAGCACTTAAAAGTATTAAGTTATATGGAATGTTTTACAAGGATGCTTACAATTGTTGTTCTTTTATTTAACAATATAAACTTGCTTATATATAGCACTTGGATCTCAAAAAGAGCAACGGAATACGTCCTTTAAGTGATTGACACCAAAGGAAAAGGTACCATTTGGTTGTACCCACTCACCAAAAATCAGTTTTCGGACCACAGGTACTCATCCGTACGGATGCAATTATCATCCGGACGGATAAATCACAGTATCAAAATTTTACATTTTCAGCCTTTCATCCGTACGGATAGATTCTTATCCGTACGGATAACTCTCATCCCTACGGATAGCTCTTAATCAGAAAATTTTGGATTTTCATTTCACATCCGTATACTCGTAAACACTTATATAAGCGCGCACTCCGCACCTCCATACTTATATTTTAGCTTTACGAGCATAACCACCCTTATACTAAACCCCGATAACCTCAATGGCTTGTGATTATACTTAAATTACAACACTTTACGGGATTTATAGAAATCAAAATCAAGATTATGGACCATCACCCACGCAAATTTCTATCTTTTTTAGAGAATGGAGGTTGCTACGGCTTCCTGTGTAAGGAAAAAAGACATGATAACACTCAAAAAACAGTCTGGGAGAATGCTAATCCTCCTATCAACTAAATCATTGCTCATTGTTTGTCTCCTTGAAAAATAATGGATATTTCTCTTGGACTTTCTTCGCCGCATTGTTAGCTACAGGTCAATTTCAGCAAAACTTACTTGAATAAGTGTTTATCAAATCAACAAGAGAGTCGGAGCTAGAGGGGGCGACTGAAATCAATTAACTCTTTACAAATGAAAAATCAAGGTTATGTAGAGATACATTACCGAAAAATTGGTGAGAAATAGCGGTACAAATCAGTGGATGTTAATTGGATAATCATACAGAATCAATCTTGTAGAATCACTGAATGCGCGCTTGGATGAACAAACAGAATCAGGCCTTAAGACTCCGACTCTGCAGGCATAACCCGAGTCGAATTCCAGATTAGTCAAATCAGTGGATTCCGGATACCGAAGGTTTTAAAGGAAAAAAATAATTGTAGAATCATTTTACCGAGCTCTTGCAAGAACTAACTCTAAATCACTGGGGAAAATCCCTAAATTTTTGGCTTGGTTTGATGGGGAAATGTCTTTATTCGTGTGGAGACAGCGTGTGGTCTTATCT